>CM062806.1:352090394-353290394 GCA_031772625.1 Pinus tabuliformis
TATGAGTATCACCTCTGACATATGTTTTTGCAGGACTAAGTAAGTACATACAGGGTTTCGATTATATCTCTATGTATCTATATGTCATAGTTAGTTTTGGTACGACATTTTAGATGTCCTATTCTTGATACTACACATTTGATGCTACATATTCTTGATGCTACACCAAGCGTGCTAAATCTATATGATGGTGTAAGTTCATGTCACTTTTCTTGTCATAGTTGAGAGAATGGTCTCTATTTTTTTACTTAAAACTTCATCCATCACAAGTCTAGGTTTTGTCATCAGTTTTTATTGTATATAGCTTTCGGTTAGTTTTGGATAGAGTCTTTCATAGAGTCCAGGCCTATATCAAGGGTGGGAGTCTTTGTATACTGCTTGCAACAAGTCAACAACAAAAGTGACAAGCACACTTTAGGTATGCATTGTAATTTTAGTTTTTATTTAATCATTATTATGCATTTGCATGTGTTTTGCAGGCAGATGTAAGTTGAAGGGTATTTTGTTTTTCTTTGGGATTGGTTTTGCCGGGAAACTTTTGCATGTAGGTAGAAGAAGATTCAAGTACAACTTCAAGCAAGAATTCAAGAGAAGAAGTATAAAATCAAAGGAAGCATTACAATAGGACATCCTTTTAAGACATGATAGCCATCCGTATATTGTGAAGAAGTATCAAAGACAAGACTCATCATTGTAAAGGTTGTGAAAGAGTCATTTGTAAAAGTGTCATCATTGGAAGAGTCAATATTGTAAAAGAGTCAATCTTCCTAGAGTAAAAAAGGCAATATTTGGAGGCATAGGAGTTTCTTTTGGGAAGATGTCATGGTTGGGTGTTATAGGGATTAATGCACGGGTGTTTGGTGATGTAGAAAACCCCCAAGGATCTTCTCAGGATCCTCGATATATAGTCAGATTAGCTGCAGTTGTCACAAAGATACATGCATATCTATGTTTAACAAGTGAATATCAAAGCGAGAAGGAATAATTACCTCGAGTCTTAGTGTGGTGTTTTTGGAGAGCGCAATGCAGCTAGGAGGAAGACCCCTGAGCTGAATCTAGATTGAAACCTGCATATAGCAAAGACAAGCGTAATATCACAGCATAAAACCTTGATAAACAAATGCATACTTATAAAAGACATCTAGTTGCATATAACTAAGCCACTCATGCTAAAAGATATTGGATAAACATATAAACAAGTTAGACTACCAACATAACGGAGTGTACAACACAACTATAGTTCTATATTAATGTAGAAAGAGTGATTACAACCATCATTTGCATCAGCCTTCCCCTACCCCTCTAGCTCCTCTCTCTCTCTCTCTCCCTTCTTAACCTCTTTTGATTCCTTAGTCTGAGACTCTACTCGATAGTCAAATAGGCAATCCTTTCAAATGGTTTGACCTCCTTCACAATGGCCCAAGCTTTGCATATATAGCATTTAGGGTTTCAGTTGCCAGGTCTTTCATGAGTTCCATTAGGCAAAAGAAGTGATGTTTCCATGCCTTAATTCTCTTTCTCATTTGCATACTCCATTAGGAATTAGTAATTCCCCCAAACAGGTCGAGTTCTAATGTTTCCCTCCTTTGATGAGCTGACATAAGAGAGAATCTAGGGATATTTTCTTATTGAATTGAGGCTTCTGTGATCCATAACATTTATTAAGAAGATTTTCGGCTTAAATCACATAAAGAAAACCTTTTTCGATGCATTTTGAACCAACTAGTGTGGTTCATCGTCAAGACAAGTTGAGAAGTCAGATCATGGCTGCCAATATATAGGGAGAGCAGATCATCCAAATGGCTAGGTTGACAAGGTTGATCATCAAAGGTTCCTCTATTGTTCAAGGGAAAACCTTTATCTTCTATTTCCTCCATAAAACCATCAAGCATATCCTACCATCATGCCCTCTATCACTTTTAACCAATGCTCAAAAGATTCCTCAAAAAACAAGCATTCTTTCCTTTTTCGTGTTGACTGATGTAGGACACCTTATTGCCTACCTTTTGATAGGTCTCTTCCTATCGACTTCAACACTCTATCTAGGAAGAAGACCCAAAAACACTTTGGTGCCTTGGTACTTTCAAACATAAGTGGTAGGTCACCCTGTGTTTGATCAGGGGTTTTCATTATTGTCTTCTAGTTAAATGATTCTACGAGTGTTCGATGACAAAAACATTTTTCGCACTCTCTAGATCGTACTGTGCATCTTGGATACCATCATCATTATCAGTGGCCATCCTCACGTCTGTTAACGGTCTCCATTATTGATTGGTAATCGAACAATTTCATGCATGTTCAACAACAACACCCATATTCACATGTATCGAACTATGTTGTTCAGTGAAGCGGAAATCAAGACCTTGGGTAGAGGCTTGCATCACTTATCCTTGTTTCCTCTCCCAAGTTGCGGTTATTATTTTTTGGAGACAGGTCATCAGAATGATCCTATTATGACACTGGTTCTGCATTGTGCTTATCGTTGGCCAGCATCTTCATATCTCATTTATGAGAAAATCACTCTAACATAGCTATTGAGCGTGGGAATTCCTGACTTAGGACATGATTTTAGTTGTTTTATATATATGTGTTGTATCAAGTTTCTCATGTCGCCCGAAGCTCCAATCCTCTCTCTCATTTTTCCAAAGAAAAGGATAGTTAAATATAAAGTATTTCAACCATCGTCACAACCTCTAATCTCGCACTTTAGGGGGAATCTGTTATACAGGAAAATGACCACCTCATCCGCTCAGAGGATAAAGACATACTGACTGAAGGACTGACCAAGTTCACAGGCCCAGTTTTCAAGCTAACATTGTCTAGACACTATCAACCTGCTTAATAAAGCTTCTCAGCAAGCCTAAGGGTGCATTAGTGCCTAGGGTAACTCTACTTGTTACCTCGAGAATAGTTTTAGTGACCCTACATTAGTTTCTATGGGTCAAAAGAGTGAATTGACTAAGAAAATATCTATTAAGAAGAGTTTCAGCCTAAATCACATAAAGAAAACCTTTGTCAACGTGTTTCGAACCAACTATTTTGGTTCATCATCTAGAGAGTGTGAAAAATGTTTTTGTCATTGAACACTCATAGAATCATTTAACCATAATACAATAATGAAAACCCTTGATCAAACATAGGGTGGCCTACCACTGATGTTTGAAAGTACCAAGGCACTGAAGTGTTTTTGGGTCTTCTTCCTAGATAGAGTGTTGAAGTCGATAGGAAGAGACCTATTGAAAGGTAGGCAATAAGGTGTCCTACATCAGTCAACACGAAAAAGGAAAGAATGATTGTTTTTTGAGGAATCTTTTGAGCATTGGGTCAAAGTGATAGAGGGCATGATGGTAGGATATGCTTGATGGTTTTATGGAGGAAATAGAAGATAAAGGTTTTCCCTTGAACAATAGAAGGCACAACAATGGTTTTAACCATGCAACACTAGACTCATGAACACCAAAGAGTGTTAGGATACAGAGATGCAAGAACATCAAGGTATATAGGCTAAACTCATAGGATGGTAAGATTCATATTGAGAGGTCATCACAAGAAAGGTTTATCTGAAGGAGTGCCATGTTCAAGGGAGCGACTGTTGCTAAAATACTCTTTCAAAATACGAAACATAACGTAGTTTTATTGTCCACTTTCCCCATCTGATTAGTTTAGTGACTCCAAATGGGTAAACTCATCAATCTTTTCATGTTTTAAGAGTCTGAAAAGGACCGTAAAAAGAGTGACTCTATGCCCTATCTGATTAGTTTAATGAGTCCAAATAGGTAAACTCATCGATCTTTTCATGTTTTCAGAGTCTAAAAAGGATTGTAAAAAGAGCAACTCTATTCCTCATCTATGTAATTTAATAAGTCCAAATGAGACAACTCGGTGGTATTTTCATATTTCAAGAGTCTGAAAAGATTGTAAAGAATGACTCCAAGGTGGTCCCTTTGTCATAGTTGTTAATCGGGTGCAACAAAAGCTTAATAGTATACCCGAAACAGTTCCTTTTCTGTGAGTTAATCTACTGAGTCCGGATAAAGAGAAACCTATGCTCAATGTATGTTTGCCTCATTTTGTTACGAGTACGAGGGGACGGAGTAAAATCAATTTTTGTTGTGAAATTTAATGAGTCACATGACGACAAACTCAATACCTTCATCAAATTTTAATGAGTCAAATGAAGAAAACTCAAGGTATCTTTTTCAGTTTAGTGAGCGAGGTAAAAGAGGTAAAAGAACTACGCATTCCTTCTTCGTAGATTTAATGAGCCTGACGAAGGGGAAAAACTCGGGGATTTTTCAATTTAAGAGCAAGAAATAGTCCCAAAAAATAAAGCACTCATATCGTCGTCGTAAATGTTTAATGAGCCCAATGATGAAAACTCAAGGTTTTTTCGATTTAACGAGCGAGAAAATTTCCTAAAAAGAATGCTCAGAGCTTCTTCATAAGTTTTTAACGAGCCTGAAGAAGGAACTCAAGGTTTTTTCGATTTTATGAGCGAGAAAAAAGTCCCAAAAAAGAATGCTCAATCGATCTTTTTCAGTTTAATGAGCTAGAAAAAGAGGGAAAAAGAGTTGTCTGGACCATCATTGTAAGTTTTTAATGAGCCCGACGATGAAAATCTCAGGGATTTTTCAGTTTTAGAGCAAGAAAACATCCCATAAAAGAAACCGCTCATAGAGAATCGCACATGGTCATTTCTGTCGTTCAATCCTGAAAATTCTTTCATCAAAACATGAGCAATTTTTGCTAATATGGGGTCATGGCGCATGATAATTATCATTGGAAATGGACTACTTCGACTTTAATGACTTCAATTAAGGTAATTCATGTCTCCAAAGTGACTATAAGGGAGTTATTTAGCCTCCACTTTCACCATTTGCATCATTTGAGAGTTGTGGGAGTGTTTTGGAGCTACAGAGGACCAGATTTTCCATGGACAATTGCGGGAGATCCGAGCAACCATTCGATGTGCCATGGTAGATGCCAAAATCTTGATCTTTCATTATTCAACCTTTTTTATCAGCTTTTGGGGTGATTTTTTGGAGAACTTGGGAGCACTAGTTCATTAATTGTGCCTAACGCCCCCTATTAGGCCTGCAGGGAGCGTTAAACGCCCTTTAAGACCTAGTGGAGGGCGTTAATCCTCCCTGTATGTCACTAGGGGGGTGTTGGTGCATGAAGGTGCACCCTAAAACCCCAAGTAGTGATTTAATAAGAAATTTTGTCCCATTTTCACTAATGTTTTGGTTGATTTGTGCAGGTTTTGAGCCATTATGACTAGTCTATGAAGAGAACGGGCCCATGACCGACAAGAATTGTTGATGCAAAATGATCTCGCTTGCACACTTGCATTGCGCCACTGTGGGATGATGGAGTATGATAAGTTGGACTTGATGAAAGGTCAGGAGGACCTTTTGAGCTAGATTATTTAGCGTCAGGATGAACACGAGCAGGTGTTCAAGGATTAGGGATCACGAGTTGGCCATTGACTGATATGATATATATTACTTGACCAGTTTTTCATGCAGAGGAGCACGGGATAACCTGACTGAGGGTAGGCTTGATCCTCGATCCACCCTAGAGTTGGTTCAAGCTTACTATATCCCTAAGAGCAGACTCATCAGCAACAGAGTCCCTATATAGAGGATTAGGTCCATATCTATGAGGGCCATTTTATGGTTGATTGTGTGTTTAGCGGGGTCGAAGAGTCCCCATGTTGCAACAAAGGCCCAATTGTTGCTTGCAGTTGACTTTTTCCAACCACATATATTCAACTAGTGCGAGGCAGTGCTTCATTAGTTGAAGACAGAATTGACTGCGTGCAAGACTCAAACTCAATGTAATTTTGGGTATGGCACTCTCATTGTCTCATTCATACTTGATAGGGTACCTGTTATGCACCCACAGATGAGCTTAGTTCCCCTTGATCCGAGGGAGCCTCAAAGGGGTGATGGGCATCACTTGATCCTCACACAGGAGGAGGACCTATCCGACATTTTTTTGAAGAATATTTCTTCGAATGTCTTAGTGGCCAAATTGTGATGATTGACAACTGTTCCTGTGATGGCATGGACTTCATCGGTGACCCTGACTTGATTCTGCCACCAGGAACAAACTAGGGGCCTCAAGGTAAGAATTATTTTGAGAGTACATCAAGTATTTTTAAGCTTTTGAATGTTTATGTTGATTTTATGGGTGAACAAGTACTCGAATGAAGCTTTTTTCTTGACAAATATGTGGCACTAGTATGACCTGCAAGAGAACCTTGCCAAGTGAGGCTAGGAGGCCAACTACCTGATTGGGGGGTGATTCTAACAGTCTTCGCGAGGTTCTGAGGAACCTGGAGGTCTCAAGCATGGGTGTACCCCCCCTTCCTATGAGGGATATCCCCGCTCATATGCAGCGTCACATAGTCGGTGTGCCTGAGCGGTTTCTGGTTTCTCTTCAGAGGATAGCTAGAGCAGTGTTATCATTTCATGAGTAGTAGGCTCTATTAGCAGTGCTTTGGTATAGCCAGCAGGTGTTTATAGCTAGTCTTGTTGGACACAGATTGTCATTGATGTCAATATGGAAATATTCAATGAGCAAACGGATCCAAGAGGAGCAGAACTTATATATATATATATATATATATATATATATATATATATATATATATATATATATATATATATATATAGTATGTATGTATGTATATCTATCTATATATATATTTATATATATGTATATATATATATATAATATGTATATAATATATATGTATATATATATATATGTATATATATATATATATATATATATATATATATATAGATATATATGTATATATATGCATGCATTTAAATAGCGTTTGGGGACCATATATGCCAAAGTTACAGGAGCAAACATAGCCAACAGAGGATGCAGACAACCATCAGAGCAATAGAGGAACAAGTAGAGCTATGGGTGCATGTATATTATCGGGAGCTATCGGGCCACAAAAGAACTATATGCATGCAGATACAGGTGGAGGAGCATATATCATACATATGTGTTTTTACACTATCGGGGGTGGAGAACCTTATACATATACATTTATGCTATTGGGCCTGTTAAAACCCATGTATGCATGCTTTAACACTATCGGTGGACAGAAATCCCATATACATGGGCAAATACACTATCGAAGGTGGATTGTGGACTTGAAACTCTATACATGGGAGTGTTGAGTTGTATCGAGTCTGGTACATTGCATCGTTATGAGGGGTCTACGTTAACGTCAAGCCTTGACCCTGTGCAACTTGCGATCGCCGATAGTGATAATCGCATCGGCACTTCGGAAGTAGGCACTACAATATGTCAAGCGGTCCATTGCGATCGCCGATAGCGATATCGCATCGGACCTCCGCCAGGGGCAACTCCCGACTGCGATGCATATCCATGCGGACCCGCCGCACATTGCAATATAAGTTAATCTATTATCGCATCCGTCACAATCACATATGTTATGAAGCCTTGCCACACCCAAGCACCGATTGCGATGAATGTTGCGGACCTGATGCGACATCACAACTTGGCTTAATATAATATTGCGTCCAGTGGTGGATCGACCGTCGGCCATCGGTGGTGTCATGGGCCTGACATATAAAGGACCACCGACAATCGTGAATCACCGAATGCAATTTAAGTTGTGGACCCGATATAGTTTAGATGCAAGTGTAATATTGCTTAAAGTCTGCTCCTTAGTATTTTGACTGGTTTTTCTCATATACTCTGTGTAATGAAATATTTGGCTTGCGTGGGGTGTTTTAGGACGAAAGGCTTACAATAGTTATTTCGATGGTTCAGAAGGCTGAACGTCAGTTAAAAGGGGTGAATCATGGTGATTGTGATTGCGATCAGGACACAACATCTCCGTTAAACTAGTGAAAAAAACTTTGTGTATGCCTGCAACCATTACCAAAAGGAGCACTGTTATGGTAAACCGGGAAGATGTGTTCTCCATGGATTGTTTGGACCTGTCAAATGAATCTACGTGTCTCCAGAGAGTCAGTGAACTCGCACAGTGCAGAGGAAGCTACAGTGACAAGGAGGAAGCCTAAGAGGTGGTGTAAGTGGAAATGAATGGACAGAGGCATGGGGAATGAATAAAACAAGAAAAACAAAGAACTGTGGTTGTATTTGTGGTGGTGAATAACCAAAGTGAGAGGCAACAAAAGTAGCAGAGGTAGCAGAAGCAACAGAGTAGGAGTGAAGGAGAACCTCAGCAGAATAGATATCAACAGCATACCTGTTTATACGAGGTTTGGGTTGGATCCCAAGAGGTTGGAGCCTTAGAACTGAACATCACTGACATCCTTAGGGGTTGGTGCTCCTAAGTGCAGAACCATTGCAAAACAGAGTTGGTGTTCTGGAGGTTGGAGCCTCACTGAAGTCCAAGTTGGAGCTTGGCAACTAATCACTACTAGATATATACTTATATTGTATTTACTTCATTGCACTGTTTTGTGTTAATAAAAGCATTAATTCTAGCTGTCAATTTATGTGTTCTATATATATATATATATATATATATATATATATATATATATGCTTTTGGTAATAACTAGAACAATTAAAAAGAAATATTGATTCACCCCCCCCCCCCCCTCAGTATCTCCAACAATTAGTATCAAAGCAGGCTTCTTCATACTAGCCTAACAGCTTGAAGAAGGATCCGCAGCCATGATGAGAAATCACGAAGCATCAAGAAGACCTCCTCTATTCAATGGCATTAACTTTGGTTTCTGGAAAAAGAGAATGACCTACTACTTAATGTCCCTTGGACCTAAAGTCTGGCATTTTGTTCAAAATAAGTGTCATATGCCTACCACTCTTCCAACAAATCAAGATGAGAGGAAAGCCTACATTGCAAATGCAAAGGCCTTAAACTACATCACTAGTGGAATCACTGATTCTGAGTTCACAAAAGTCATGAACTGTGACTCTGCCAAAGAAATGTGGGACAAGCTAGTTGGCTTATACGATGGAGACTCAAAAGTAAAGAAGGTAAAGCTTCAAACTCACAGAAGACAATTTGAATGCCTGAGGATGGAAGATGAAGAAGATATTGCAGCATACCTCCTCTGAGTAGCTAAAGTGGTCAACTCCCTTAAATGATTGGATGAAAAAGTTGAAGAAAGTATCATTGTTCAAAAATTATTAAGATCTCTTCCAAATAGATTTGACTCCAAAATAAGCACCATCGAAGAAGCAAAGGATCTTGATACCCTCAAGATGGATGAACTCCATGGAATCCTCACTGCCTATGAGATGAGGAAAGGTGGCCCAAACCCCAAAGATGTAGCATTCAAGGCTTCAAAGTTAAAGAAGGGGAAAGAAAGGAATGATTGTAGTGATGAGTCTGATGTGGAATCTGAATTGGCTCAATTTGTACGAAAGTTGATGTAAAGGATCTAAGCTTAAAGGAAAGTACCCTCTTATCTATTTTAAGTGTGGAAAAATAGGTCATTATGTAGAAAAATGTCCACATAAACATGATAGTGATGATGAAGGAAATTCTAAAATAATGGCACACAAAAAGAAAGGGTTCAATAAGAACTTCTTCTTTAAGCAAGATGATTCTGATGAGGATGAGTTTATGGTCATCAAAAATAAATCAGATGAGAAAAGTGACCATGATGAAAGCCAAGAAACATTATTCATGGAATTCACAAATGATGATGACTTAGGGATAGAAGGAACTATAGATGAATTGTTAATTAGTGCCATTGAAGAAAATGAAAAACTACGAAATAAAATCATCTCTCTCAAGGTGGAAAACGAGGAAACAAGAAGGAGAGAATATCTCCTGGAAGAAAAACTAAAAGAAAAAGAAGAGAATTGTGAAGAATGTGAGGCTAAAATAGTGTCTCTAAGGAAGGAGATGGAGAAAATTAAAAAGGGTTGTAAAAGCTCTCAATTACTTGAGACTATTCTAAAAAGTAAAAAACCCCAACATGACAAGTCTGGAATAAGTTTCAAAGGAGAATCCTCAAGCACTAAGAATAGTGCGAAACGTTATGCCGATACGCTTTCCTACAATCCAAAAGAAGAAAAAATATGTTATCAAAATCCCATCCCAGATCCAAAGAATGAAGAGAGAATTACTCCAAAGAAGAATGTTGAGTTGAATCATGGATACTACAGCAAATAAAAACCTGTACTCCACCAAGGGCCCATCTCAAATCCAGAGAATGAGGCAGGAGTAATTCCTAGGAAGAAAATCGACTCAAACCATGGCCACTTCAATAGGTAAAAAAGCCATCTTTCTTGGACACCGTTTTCACTGTAAAAACTTCGGTCATCAAGCCAGACATTGCATGGCTTGCAGAAGTGAAATGCCTAAGCTAAAGGGTTGAATAATCAATTCATATGCCGCCAAAAGGTAGGGACAAATCAAAACCTTCAATTCATTTGATCCCTTGACCAAATTTGATCTGATTTGCTCATTCTGCTACAATAATGGACACTATGAACAAAAGTGCCCACTCAAAGGAAGAAAGACGAGTAGTAAGAATTCCAACATGGATAAATGCAGTATGGCTCTATATGCTCAAAATAATGAAAATCATTGGTTTGTGGATAGCGAGTGTTCCAGACACATGACAAGAGACAAAAAGAAGTTTGTCTCATTGAGAAAAAAGGAAGGAAATGTGTCTTTTGGAAGTGGATCTGCCAGAATTGTGGGAAAAGGAACTATTACTCTGATCAATGGAAAAGGAAAAGCTCAAGATGCTCTACTAGTAGATGGGCTCAAACACAATCTCCTGAGTGTCAGCCAAATCTGTGATCAAGGACATAAGGTTTTCTTCAACACCAAAGACTATGAAATAAGGAACTCTTCCTCAGGGGAACTTGTGGAAAAAGGGGTTAGAACACCAGAAAACATTTACACTAAACAAGATTCAGGAAAATAAATGCTACCTGAGTCAGACATATGAAAGTTGGCTATGGCATAAGCGACTTGGACATACAAGCTTCGAAAATCTAGTCAATATCAGCAATATTAGAGTTGTACGAGACATCCCCAGGCTGTTCAAACTAAATCAAGGAGTATGTGGTCCATGTCAACATGGAAAGAAAACCAGAACCAAACACAAGACATAGGAGCTCTCTACATCAAATCCCTTGGAGATCATCCATGCTGATCTTTGTGGACCAACTAGAAATCAAGCACTCCAAGGAGAAAGGTACTTTTTATATGACTATACTAGAATGATGTGGATATATTTTATATAGTATAAATATGAAAATTTTGAATGTTTTAAGAATCTAAAAGCCCTTGTAGAAAATGAAAAAGATTCAAAAATTAAGTGCCTCAGAACAAATAGAGGGGGAGAATTCACATCAAACGAGTTTAGTACGTTTTGTAATATTCATGGAATTAAAAGGGGATTCTCTACCACCAGAACACCTCAACAAAATGGGGTAGTTGAAAGAAGAAACCGAACAACCCAAGAAATGGCAAGAACAATGTTACTAGTAGCAGACTTGCATTTGAAATTCTGGAGAGAAGCAATAGGGACATCTACCTATACATTAAATCGAACTCTATTGAGACCAAACTGTGAAAAAACACCTTATGAGTTATGGAAAGGAAGACCAACTTTAGTAAATTAGTTCAAGATCTTTGGAAGTAAGTGCTTAATAAAAATCAATGATGGCTCACCAGGAAAGTTTGATTCTTGGGTTGATGAAGGGCTATTTCTTGGATACTCTACACGAATCAAGGCTTACAAGTACTACAATTTTCGACTGAAGAAAATAGTGGAAAGCATTGATGTAAAGGTTGATGAAGGACTTCCAGAAAAAGAAATTGAAGAATATGAAGATAATCTTTTCATTGAAGAAGAAGGGCCTAAAGAAGAAGAACCTGAAGAAGAAGAAATAGATGAGGAAGAATAAGAGGAGAAAGAACCACCTCATACCCCTTCAAAGATGAAGTTTATCTAGAAATATCATCTAGAAGAGTAGATTTTGGCAATATAGATGAAGGGATGAAAACCCGAAGAGGGGTGACCATTACACCAAAGAGAAATTTTATTGCTCTTCCATCTTTGACAGAACCAGAAACATTTGCAGAAGAAAGTAAGGATCCTCATTGGGTAAAAGCCATGGAAGAAGAAATGTCCCAAATTGACAAGAACAAGACATGGGAGCTAGTACCTCGTCCAAAGGACAAAAACATAATAGGAACCAAATAGGTGTTCAAAAATAAAATGAATGAGGAAGGATAGGTTATCAGAAACAAGGCAAGGCTTGTCTACAAAGGCTATTCACAAATTGAAGGAACTGACTTTGAAGAGACATTTGCACCAGTAGCCCATATGGAAGCTATCAGGATGTTCTTGGCTTTTTCTTGCACAAAAGGATTCAAAATCTATCAAATGGACATGAAATCAGCATTTCTAAATGGGGAACTCAAAGAAGAAGTCTACATGGAGCAGCCAGAAGGGTTTGATCTAACAGAAGGAAAGGACTTAGTCTGTAAGCTGAAAAAAGATTTAAATGGGTTGAAACAAGCTCCTAGAGCTTGGTATGAAAGACTGGATCACTATCTACAACAACAAGGCTTCAAAAAGGGAGTGGCTGGAAGTAATCTATTCATAAAGACGGATGAAGGTAAGTTACTAGTTACTTTTGTGTATGTCGATGATCTGATTTTTGCTAGCAATAATGATGAAATGAGCCATGAATTTTCTCAAAACATGTCAAAAGAGTTTGAGATGTCAATGATAGGAGAGTTGTCTCACTTCCTTGGACTTCAAGTATCTCAAACCAGAGTAGGATCGTGTATATCTCAAACCAAATATCTAAAATACATGCTCAAAAAATATGGAATGGAGCACTGTGCACCCATGAGCACACATATGACCACAAATTGCAATTGAGCAAAGATGATGACTCCCCTCTAGTAGATACAACTCATTATAGGTCAAATATTGGAGCCCTTCTATACTTAATAGCTACAAGACCAGACATAATACAGGTAGTAGGAATGGTGGGAAGATTTCAATCTGCTCCCAAACAATTCCATTTATTAGCTGTAAAAAGAATTCTTAGATATCTGAAAGGAACTTCTGATTTTGGTCTTTGGTACCCAAAGAGCTCGACACTAATTGTAATTGTATACACTGATGCTGATTGAGCTGGAAGTATAGATGATCGGAAAAATACTAGTGGAAATGCATTCTTCCCAGGATACTATTTAGTATCCTGGCTCGGCAAAAAACAATCATCCATATCATTATCCACAACCAAAGTCGAGTATATTTCTGCAGCAGACTGTTGTACTCAGATACTATGGATGAAGGAAGCTCTAAAAGATGTTGACATATGTACAGATCAACTGATTACCATCTATTGTTACAACACAGGTGCTATAGGTATAGCAGGTTCTCTTCCTTGGTAGTAGTTTCGGGCAAGAGTTCAATGGTGATTTGTAAGGAAGGAATCTGACACTTGATTGGTAAAATTTCTTCTAAGCCATAAGCTAGTTGAAAAGGTGTGAAGCTTGTAGTAGTTTTAATTGAAGTTATGTATGCCCATAGCACAGGATATAACATTCGATGCTAGTGGGTTTTATAATTCCCTACTAACCTATGGATCATGTTTTTTAAGACGTCATTGATGGCCTCTACTTGACCATTAGCTTGTGGGTAGTAGGAGGATGATTGATCCCAGTGAAAACCGAGCAAAAATGTTAAGTCAGACATCATGTGATTCTAAAAATGAGACCCATGGTCTGTAATGATCAAGCGGGACACACAAAAGCAAAAGATGACCTGATTAAATAGGAATAATGTCACAGTTTCTCCATCGGCTCGGAAGGTGGGAGGGGCCTCAGCCCATTTCATGAAATAGTCCACAACTACGATAATACAGTTGTATCCAGCAGAGGAAACAAGGTTGCAAGTTATGAAGTCTATCTCCCATTTGGAAAAGGGATGACGGAGATAATTGGCTACAGTGAGGCCAGAGGAGCTAGCATTTTCTTTGCAAACACTTGACAAGGATGGCATTGCTAGATAGCCTTGATACAATCTTTGAACAAGGTCGGCTAGTAGTAGCCTGCACACAAAATTTTCTGAGAAGTAGATATGCTAGAAATATGACTACCACATGCCCCAGCATGGAATTCATTAAAAATTGTTCCACCTCCTCATGAGTGAGGTAGCGTTGAAGAATTGTATCAGCACCATGGCGATATAATGTATTGTTAAGCACTAAATAGTGCAGCACTTGGTGGCAGATGCGACGACGGTCACCTAACGATAGCTCAGGGCAAAAACATTGCACTTGGAGGTAGACAAGAATGTCACCATACTAAGGGTCAATAGTTTCAATAAGAAATACAACTTCATCCAAAAGAGGATCGTGGGCTATCTCGTTAGGATCGACAATGGGAAGGTCTGAAAAAAGTTCGGTGACGACTAAGGAATTTTTCACCTTGGTAGCAGTGAAAACCAAATCAAATTGTTGGAGGATCATGATCCATTTGGAATATTTTCCTCCAATTACTTGACCAAATAAAATGTGTCTCATGGGATTCTCCACAGTGATGACAGTAGTCTGTTGCAACAGTATGTAATGTCAGAAGTGGTTGACAACAAAGACAACTACCAAGGACAACTTTTCCACATGTGAATATCTGAGTTCGGGCCAACCAGACCTTTTGACAAATAATATATCACATGGTCACTCTGGTCATCATGAGTTTGAACCAAGACCATTCCTAGAGAGGATGGCGAGGCTGCTAGGTATAGAAGAAAGTCGTGCCCATAGTTGGGAGCACTAAGGAGTGGGGCTGAAATAAGCGCATTTTTCAAAGCATCAAATGATCAATTGAGCTTGATCATCCCACAGATACGACACTCCGTTCTTAAGTAGGTGCATGAATCCTTTCATCAACTCAGCATAGTTTTCAATGAGCCATCGTAAGAAGTTTGCTTTCCCTTGCAAACATTGGAGCCACAGAATGGATTGTGGTTCAAGAAATTGAGTAATTTCCTTTACCTTATCAAGATCAACCCTAATCTCATACTTGGAGACAATGAATCCAAGTAAGAATCTAGACTCGAAAAAGAAAATGCATTTATGTGGATTCAAACGTATGTTATAAAACTGGCACCTACGAAAAATAACTCTTAAATGATTTAGGTGTTATGCTCGCTTCTTGGAATGGGCTGGAAGGTCATCCAAGTAAGCTTGAACGTTATGCCTGATATTGTGAAATGTGTAGTCCATGGCCCTTTGAAATGTTTCTCCAACATTCTTTAAATCGAATGGGCATTTTCAATAGGAATAGATTCCCCATGGGAAAACGAAGACGGTTTTGTACTAGTCTTTTGGTTTTATAGCAATCTGGTTGTAACCTGAGAAACCATCCATGAATGAGAATGATTCACAACTGGCATAATCGTTTATGAATGGTGTCGGATAATTATCATTTGGACATGTGGTGTTCAAGTCTCAATAGTCGACACATGTGCGGATGGTTCCTTGTTTCTTATCAACATGAACTAGATTGGAAACCCATTCCATTAAGGGAACAGTATAGACGAAACCAGCACGTAACAACTTTTCCACCTCGGTCTTGATGGCTGTCGTTTTACGAGGGTGGACTGGTCGAAGGCTTTGGCGGACAGGTTTAGCATTGTCATATATCTTGATGTCATTATCGATGATAGAAGGGTGTATGCCGAGAATTTCCTCATAAGACCAAGCGAATACATCAAAGAATTCCTTAAAAAGGTAGGTGAATCTTGCAATTTCCTCAAGATTGCAATCTGCTCCAACCTGGATGTTTTCTACGATGCCTGTCGTGACAAAAATATCGATGAGCAATGTCTTTGAAATATTTCCCATGTTTCCTTCCGAGTCCAAAGTTTGGATAGTCATATAAGGTGAGGAAATGATTTTAGGTGCATTGGATGATAGGATTTGAAGAGGCATCATGTTTGAATAAGACATCGAAAAACGATGGTGCGAGTCCTCCCAAGGTTGCTCTTCTAAACTCATGATCTCTCTGATAGCTTCATCTGTAGGTAGGACTTGATTGAGGGGATCGAAAGGAGTAGTTATGGGAGGGGTGGTGGTACAGTTGGCCGTGACCAAAGTGACTTAAGACTCAGATGTAGATTGAATGGCCTGGTAGGCCAATTCAATTAGTGACAATGGAATTTTTTCTCCGTAAGTATTAATGTGTGAAGGGGCCAGTAAGATTCAAGGATCGGTCAGTTCGTGAGGAATGGATGAAACCATATTGATCATCTATGGAACCGCTAGTGATAGAAGAGGGAAACAACTCATCAGGGAAGATCCCTTCAATAGATCTATACCAATACTAGCATAAGAGTTAGGTACCCCACCCACTAAGGGTATAGAGCCACTAGCTAACAGGGAATAATCAGGGGTGCAAAAGGATAGCTGGTCTGCTATGACTATCTTTCCATCCAATGGAAATAGGATGATGTGAAAGAAAATAGACATAATGGCAGTCATGGTGTAAGTCCAACTGTGACCCAACAATGGATTATAGTCGAGCTTTCTATCTATGACTTCGATGTCCACCGTTACCGTTTTTGCATTCAAGGTGATGGGGTAGCTAGCTAGATAACCTTTTGGGATGAAAGTGTGGCTGTCAAAAGCTTTAAGGGAATTCAATGACGGGGATAAGGTTGGAGAACCCAAAGCAAGCCAACATGAAGCTGACATTACGCAGGTTGAAGCACCTTCGTCAATGATAGTTCTATGTATTCCTTTTCCTTTCGAAAATATTTGCACCTGAAATGAAAGCTGGTGTGAAAGGGGAGGTTTACATTTTTCCATGTTGAAAATTGCAAGCATGGAATCCTGAGGGTCGATACCACCAATATCCAAAAGAAAATCTTTCCTTTGTGTTGGACAGGTTTGTAATACTTCGAGCACTGACATAGCCGATGGCGCTTGCGCCAAATCTTCTACAATACTGTAGTTTTGGGCGGCACATGCAGATGTATTATGCATTGTGTGATGAAGTGCCCCTTTAGGGGGCGAATCACAAGATCAATAAAAGGCCTTTCGATATGAAGATCATTAGGTAGCAATGGGTTTTGACTTGAGGAGGGTTCCTTTGCATGAGCGACTGGAGCTCTAGAATATTTGGCTCTGGTTTGTAAATATACCGTTTCAAAGGTGTAAATGGTAGAGGGTCATTCACCAGCCGAAGGATGTTTTGAGCCACCATTTTTCCCTTGCAGGGATTGGGGCTGGTTTGCAATAAGGTGTTGCTACTGCTGAGCAGGGAAAGGATTATTTAGGACAACAAGCATCCTTCCAGTGTCATTTTTAGCAATGAAATCTATCCATTCCTGAAGACGCAGACAATGATAGGTCATGTGTTCTTTGGCATAAATTTTGAAAGGGAATCTGGGGGGCTTATCCTTTCCATCATCAAAGGGTGCAACAACCTTCTACTTTGGGTTGTGCTACTTTGTTGACTGCTCTTCATAAGGATTGGTCTTTTTCTTATTCTTCTTGTTCTTACCACCGAGTTTTTTGTAGACTACACATAGTTTATCACCGTAGTAGGAAGAGCAGTCAATTTGGTAGAGGGGTCAACTAACATCTGGTAAATGTGGTCGTTGAGTTGTTTTACAGAAGCACTAGAGGTTGCATCAATAATACCATCAGCATGCACTCCAGGTTGTTGAGTAGCATGAATTGGGAATGATGTCATATAAAGTGCTAGACTGTGAATATATCATATCTAAGTGTTGGGCACGATGAATGGATTGGTCTTTTATGACTGCACCACCTAAGGCAACATCTTTAGAAATTTGGGGGAGTAGAGACTTGCAGAACCAATCCGCTAATAGATAGTCTAGGAAGGGATCTTTGACAAACCTCCACCTACGTCTCCATTCATGTATATGATCAGATATGTGGTTGGAAATATCATGACGTAATGAAGTGATGAGTTCCATCCTAGTTTCATAGTGGATGGGTAGCTGGAATTGCTTTAATAATTCCATCACTAAAGTGCAAAAGGTATTGACTGACACGCGTGGTAACTCGATGTACCACTTGGCTTCATTACCAATAAGGTTGCAGGGAAAGAGAAGTAGATGGATACTATCATCCACCATGGAGTTAGAAACACAACATAGATGATAGGTGGTGATGTGTGTACCCAGATCCTCCCCTTGCTTCCCTTCTAACTTTGGGATGCCTGTCGGTATTTAATGAGGGATTAGTTCCAAAGTAAGTTGTGATAGATGGGGTCATTTGTAAGTTTGTACAAGTCAAGGATATCAAGCGTTGGCAAGAAAGGCAAGGATTTTTATGCCCCCGAATCGAATCAAGGTGATGACATATGACTTAAGGATCCTTACAGTCCTCCCATCGTTTTGTTTCCAATATTATATATAGGTTGCATGGTATAGTAAGTGCCTTGGGGTATGGTATTGTACGATGGGTTTCCATAGGGGTTGTTAGGCTGGGGCATAGAAGTTCCCCTAGGATAAGGAGTGCCCCCTTGACTCATTTGAGGTTGTGATTAGGGTTCCCCTATGGATTGATTGGGACCTTTTTTAGGGTTCCCACTCACCACATAACTAACCATAGGTCCTTGACTAACATAAGGAGGGTTCATGTCAATCAATGACTGACCATGCATACCTGAAAATGGAGGAGGAACTGTTATGCTCCCGACTAATATATGCATATTGGGAACAATGCCCCCAGATAACTGAATCAGGGGGTTATAACTATACAATGGATGTCAACCATATTGTTGGTTGAAGGGACCCATGCTAACCATGCTATATTGAGCATTATAAGAAGTGTTATGTGTAGCACTTTTCGAAGGTCCAGGGATTGACACAAAAGGAGCGGAACCTAGAATGTACTGGCTTGCACTCGTGGTGGGTGTCACCATAGGGTTTGAACCTAGGACAGATGGCATAGCGAAGTTTTCCATCAGAGGTGTGGTACTGACTATCAACTGGGGAGGTGGTGCTGGACCGAAAATTTCCACAAAATCCCATGACCCATTAGTTGTCGATGGGATGGGTGGAAATGTTCCAACTGAAGACAAAGGAGGTACAAATGCAATGAGAACCAAGAGTGGGCCCAACAAATTTGTGATAAAAGGATTGTATGGAGGAAGAAATCCTTCAGTAAATAAATCCTACGGTAAGCTTGATTCATGGGATGTCCAAACTAATTCTATGTTAGATCTCAGAGACTAATTTCCCGAAGACAGGGAATCCAGTTTACTGGAGCTCCGCAGATCCTCCACAGTGAGTAGGGGAAGTCGTAACAACTTTCAATATTGACGTCGAGCGCCGGATGTAGCCACAGTGGCCAATAATATTTATCAGTAAATTTTACAGTGATTTTTATTAAAGTCTCAGTGCTAACAATATGGCACTTAAAAAATAAAAATAAAACACTAAGGAAATCAATTAACAAGCAGGGGGAAATGATCCTATCTAATAAGCACCGATCACTATAGATGAAACCAGTATCACAATGAATAACAGAGAGAGATGGCCAAATGTAAAGTTACAATTACTCTTGAGCTTCACCTGAACCTCAAATTAAGGGGCCAAGTACTCTCGTGAATATGAGCAGCCTCCCAAAAACTGAAGACAGGGTAGGTTCATCGGTGTTAGGTACCAGGGAAGCTCGCCCCAGTCACCTTGTGTTTGTCCCTAAAAGTATGGCCACTAAGGATACCACATATCACAGACATCACCAGGGGGGGGACATAGTCGCAGACATTATATTGTGTGGGTAGGATACCTGAGTCCCCGACTCAGCTCCGATATCCCCGAAGGGATCCCGATACACAGAATACCCAAAGGAGATGTAAGCAAAGGTGGACTACCTTCACTTACAGTACGATGTTGTTTCATATTTAGCTCCGCTTTTACTGGAGTGGTCCTGAATAGTATGAGTGTAGAAGGATTTCTCTCTCTAATTACACTAGTTTCGTTGTATGATCTTGGACAGTTAACTCATACTACCTATCCCAAGATCCTATGTTGGGTCCCTATAATACTAGTAATTACCCCATTACTATTGTAGTTGTATCCCTTATTAACATTGTTGTGCGCCTATTGTCCCCATATTTTTATTACTGTGCCCCATAGAACCCCTCTATTGTTATTTTTGTGGCTTTATATTATTATTGTTAGGTCGGTTGGGTTATATTGTGACTCCTTAGACTCCTATATATAGAAAGGAGGTTTTGTCATTTGAATCATCCAATAATTGTTCATTTATGTAATGTAAAGGGGGTTTCCCCCTCGAAGAGGCTGAATTCTAAGTCGTTGATCTAGCTTTTCTATCTTTTCTTGAGCTGGTTTCATAACATTTGGTATCAGAGCTTTGGATTCTAGGGTTTCGTTGCTCCAAACAGGTCATCGTGGAATTTTCACTATAACGTTTTTTCTACGACGTTTCAGAAGCTACAACAAAAACCCATTTGAGAAGAAATTGCGCTAAATCTCGGGACCAAATTTCAAAGCTTTTCGCACTATATTTGCGGAGATATGATTTGCGGAAGTTGGTCTTTTTGCAGACTCCTGAATTACATTCCAAACAGGTGACCTGGGGAAAATCATCATAAATTTCTCTCTAAGCATTGGATTGAAATTTTGTAAGAAGGTACAGAAAGAGGACAGATTTTAGTTTTTTGTGTATATTTTTAAGAGCCAAAGGTCAAAACAGTGACTCGTGGCACGTCATACAAGTTCGCTCTACTGAACTAGTCTATAATCAGGTCATCTTGGGAGATTGTGCATAACTCTTCCTTGGAGAATCCAATTTGGATTAGACTGGTGGCATTGGAAAGAGGACACAGAGGGCTACTACAGGTCGCGATTTTAGAACTAGATGATCCAAAATTGCAGAGATACATCAGAATCAATATCAAGCTTCTACAAAGTGAAAAAAGGTGTGTAGTTTGTTTAAATTTTTGCATAAGCTTGGTTTGAAAAATTAGTTTGAATCAGTAATTGATGCCCCGAGGAAAAACAATCCAAACACCTAGCAAGAAACATGAAAGCTCTAGCATGACTCATGAATAAGAGGAAGAAATACAACATGATATATCAAAATTACGAGACCAAGTGCAACAAGTGTCACTTGCACAAAAAGCAACAAAATCTAAGATGGATGGTTTAAGGAAAGATGTAGAAGCTAAGATGGATGGTTTAAAGAAAGGTGTAGAAGCTAAGATGGATTGTTTAAAGAGAGGCGTAGAAGCTAAGATGGATGGCATGGAGGCTAATATGAATGGCATGGACGCTAAAATTGATGGCATGGATGATAAGATGGAAGAATTGAAGATAAATATGAATAAGTTGCTACAAGAAATGGTCACTAATGGTGAAAGGGTAGTAAAGGAAACTCATGAGGAGAACAAAAGAAATGTTAATCATGATTCCATAGACTCTAATGTGGGATCAAAGACCCACCATATTCCAAAAATCGATATGAGGAAGTTTGATGGCAAGGATCCCGTAACATGGATATTACAGATGGAGCAATTTTTCGATCTCAATAATGTGCAAAACACACAAAAGGTACATATTGCAACTTTATATTTGGAACCAAATCAGTTTGTATGGTATCAATGGCTTTGCTTTCGTAAACAAATTATCACTTGGGCAATTTTTATGGAATAATTAACAACACATTATGAGGATACAAAATGCAACACTTTTTTTAGCCAATTGATAAGTCTCAAACAAAAGGGTTCAATAATGGAGCACATTGAGGAGTTCCAAAAATTGAACATAAGAGTAAAAAATATTCCAGAGGTGCATAGGATTGATGTGTTCATAGGGACTTTAAAGGATAATATCCAACATGATGTTCTCCTTTGGGAACCTGATTCATTAGAGAAGGAATTCAGGTTAGCAAGAAAAATGGAAAGCAAAATTATGGCAACCAAGAAGCATACCACTCACAACTATAAAGTTGGAAGTGTTGTTGCCCCTAGTCTTCCACAACCTATAAGGTTGACACCAAAACAATTGAAAGAAAAAAAAGCAAAAGGGCTTTGTTACAGTTGTGATAGCAAATACACTAAAGGTCATAAGTGTGCTGAGAAGAAATTATTCTACATAGATTGTGAAGAGGAAGAAGAAAAGGAGCAAGAAAGGCCAAAAGAAGAGGATATACTCCAGGAACAAAGCCTAGATAAAGAAGAAATGAATCCGACCATATCTTGTAATGCATTGGCGGGAATAACCACTCCTCAAGCCATCAAGATAGAATGATAAATCAAGAAGAAAAAGGTAATAGTGTTGATTGATTCAGGAAGTACCCACAATTTTATTCATTGTAAGGTAGCAAAAGAATTGAATTGCTTCTTATATCCAAAACCAGAGTGTCAAGTGATGGTTGAAAATGGAGGAACAATAAATTGCTCTAGAAAGTGCCATAATATCAAGCTATCCATGGGAGAATATGTATTGACTAGCCCAATGCTTTCCATTCCAATGGGAGGTGCTGATGTTGTACTAGGAGTCCAATGGCTACAATCCTTGGGTACAATAGATTTTAGTTTTCAAGAACTTTTCATGAAATTCTCTGTGAAAGGAAAGGAAGTTGAATTAAGGGGTATTGCAAGGAAACCAAGAAAGATAATCAGCTCTAACGGTATGACAAAGCTTCTAAAAAAGGAACAAAGAGGTGTAATTGCACAATTATGTTCGCTAGATGTTTCCACATTGGAATCATCTATTTCTCCAGATCTCCAAAAAGTCTTGGATAATCATTCCAAGGTATTTGATACTCCCAAAGGTCTCCCACCTATTCGTGATCATGATCATTCTATTCATCTAATTCTAAGAAATGTTCCTTCAAACATCAGGCCGTACAGATATCCCTATGCCCAAAAGAGTGAAATTGAACGTATGGTTACAAAAATGATAGAGGCTGGTATAATTCAACCTCGTCAAATTTGTTTCTATGCTCTAGTAGTATTGGTGCATAAGAAGGATGGATCATGGCGCATGTGTCTGGATTATAGGGAGCTCAACAAGCTCACTATTAAATATAAGTTTCCCATTCCTGTCATTGATGAATTGCATGGATCAATTTACTTCACCAAGTTGGATCTTCATTCAGGATATCATCAAATCAGAATGAAGACTGAAGACATTATGAAAATAGCATTTAGAACTCATGAGGGTCATTATGAATTTTTGGTCATGCCTTTTGGCCTTACCAATGCACCTTCAACATTTCATGGTTTGATGAATTCCATTTTCAAACCATTCCTTAGAAAATTTGTGTTAGTATTTTTTGATGATATACTAATCTACAACAAGTGTTGGAAGGATCATGTTGAACATGTTGACAGGGTGCTACAACTATTGGAGGAGAAACAATTATATGCAAAAAGATACAAATGTTTCTTTGGAGTACAAGAGGTGGAATATCTGGGTCATATTGTATCTCATGAAGGAGTTAAGGTAGACCCTAGAAAAATTAAAGCCATTAAGGAATGGAAAATCCCCACATCCATAAAGCATCCGCGAGGATTTCTCAGGTTGTGTTGTGGCTAGCAACAACCCCCCTTCTTATTTGGTGTTATTATTAATACTAAATAAGTGGGGACCCTTAGTAAAAAATTTAGAAAAATCAGCTAGTGCTTATATTTCCTTTTTCAATAAAACCTACCATCTTAAAATTAGGAGAAGACCCTTAAAAAATCAAAAAGCCTAAGTTTTATGATAAAGTAGGATTATTCCTTAGGAAATATCGCATCGCAAAAGGATCATGGATACCCCCTTGCAAGCTGAATTCTAAAATTGCGAAATCGCGATATGGGACTATAGACATATATCACATCGCATGTGTCAAACATCGCTCACATTGAAATAACTTTAAACTACCGATATGCGACGGCGCATATCGCAAATCGCAGGAAACAAATTAACGAAAATTGTCATATGCCATGCTCCTGCAATATGGCGATATTGCGATATTGTGATAGAGCAATTCTGCTATATTGCGATAAAAGTGGCAATGCGATAGAATGATTATGCGATAATGCGATATTGTGAGTTTGCGATATAGCAAGCAAGCTATGTCATGATTCTGCAATGTTGCGATCTACGATATTGCAAAGCAAATCAGAAAATCACTTCATCACAGATCTCGTGGGCTCGTGGTTTGAAAAATAATTTTCCATAAACCAAGACCTAGTTATGCGCTTTAATGCCAATTAATGAGTTAGTTGCCAGTAATTAATGGAATAGGGTTTCGTGCTTATCAAAAAATCATTTCATGTAAGGTGGTGTATTTTATATGTCTTCGGCATTTAAGGCTTTCCCATCACCTTTCCTTATCATTATTCTCACTACACTTGTAAATTGCAGGAACGAAGAACAGAGAACAATACAAAGCAGTATGCAGGATACTATGGGAAAGAAAGGCAAAGCCCCGAGCTCTGAAGAGAAGGAAATGACGCCCTTGTATACAGACACCGCCTGCAATTGAGATGTTGGTATTGCTACCTGGGAAGGCATGTATAATCTACTTGAGGAAGAGAATCCCAGAGTAACAGACGTCGAGGCTACTGCAGGCTCACATAGTTCCTCCGAAGCATCCCTTACAGAGCTAGCTTGTTCATTCTTACACCAAATAGCGGCGAGGCCCAAAATTCTTCCATACACAGACATGGTTAAATGGATACTGGACAATGCTGATATCAGAAACAGACAGTTTAAGACTCAGGGTCAAGAGCTTACAGAATCATTACTTTTACAAATTTTGAGCTTTATATCCGCTAAAAGAAAAAGCGCAAAAGGCGAAAAATGCACCAAGGAATCCCGGATCAAGAAACGGAGGCAGTTTCTGATGCGCGATTAGCGCCTAGCGCTAATCACACATTGCTGAGCAAAACTTCTTGAAAAGGAAAGCTTCTAATTTCTCAGTCACCTGCAAGCCCAAAAATTTGCAAGAAAGCAACGATAGAGATTAAAAAGCAAAACTTGAATTCTAGACCACTGGTATTTGTTGGAAATATCTTCAAAATGGTATAAACATAGGCACAGGAATTAAAGACAGACTGGAGACAAAAGGCTCAAGAAAAGGCAGAATCAATCCAAAGATTAACCAAGTTAAATTTGGATTCTTACTGGATGTACTTGGTAAAACCACACAGCCAGTGCATGACTCTCAAGTGCATCATCAATTCTGCCGAGAAGATGGTGCCAGCTCTCACCGATTCTGTTTTCTCAGCACAACTAAAATCGGAAGTCGGCCAGCCGACTCTTCTCAAACAGATGCTAAACACATGCGATTTCAAGGATCAGATACACAATTAGTTAGTAATTTTAGTATTTTTAGTTTTAATTTTGTTTTATTTTTGCTCAAAGTAAGGACGGTCATTTAAACCGCATCCTACATTTTTGTAATAATTTATTTTTAGATTTAGTTAGTAGTATTTAAACCCTTCTCATGCATTTAGAGAAGGGTCCTGAAATTTGTCAAAAACTTATCCCCAGAACATGCACTTTTGTACCCTCTGAGGAGGTTTTGATGAATGAATGGAACAAGATTTATTGATATCTGCATTTAATATCTGCCACTGATGTTTCACTTCTGTACTCTTAGTGGATGTTGGATTAAGAAGAGATAAATCATTATCACTTGAAGCTCATGAGTAGGACTAGTTATAAATGGTACTTCTATCTCTTAACTATTTCTGCCTTTGTGTTAAAAGTGATATTCAAGTTCAATTGTTTATATATTAATGTGTGAATGCTTTAGTTGTCATTCGGCACTTTTGTACGGTGATAGCTATTTATTTATGCTTAATGTATGAATAGCTTATTATGTGATATGTTTCTCACAACTGTTTCGTCTAACTTTTTATATGAAGTGGTTCATCTTTATTGAATTCTTTTCTCATAGCAGTTGAATGATCTTTATCACCAATTGTTATTTGAAATCATTTTAGATCGCATAATAGAAGGATTACATCCTGGGTTAGTGTAGAATTAGATGTTTCTGTTTATCAGAATAAAATTTGCATGTTATTAGATTAGAGTTAGAATTAGAGCATCTCACTTAGGAACTTTTAGAAAGGAAATATCAATTCTTCACACACACACGCACACACACATAAATTGGGAAACTAGTCCCATATCCCCAGTCGGACCCACTATACCAAATAGAAAAGGAGCTGCTAACCAAGGTTCGGACCGGGTGGGTATCCCCCTTGTTGTAGACCTAATTTTCGAGGCTTCAACATATTTGGCCCTAGAAGGAGGGCCCAAACTGTGAATGGCAAGTAAATCCAAATCTAAATACCATTCTAAGAGTAAATCACCCTCACCTTCTCCCCCGACTTCTCCATTGCATCTAGAATATTTAAATCCAGAGCCAGAAGTCGCTGGAGCAACAACTGCTGCTACAAACCCTGACATTTCATAACAGTCTACTATTGAACCTCCTAAATTTGAATATTTGATTCACAAACTTCAGCGATTTTCTATATCTCCTCAGAAATCTGATAAATCTCAAGGCAGCATGACTTCGCAATATAACCCTGCTCATCCCCTTACCAAATTAAAGAATGAAAAGTTTGGTGTTCAGCCAAAGAGAGCAAGGAAATCTCCTAAAGGGTCCGATAGTGAGACTCTTTCATCATCATCATCCATCTCAACCTCTTCACCTCGAAGTCAACCATCCACCCCTCCACTTCAGATCATTGTCCATCAGTCCATCGGCACTACCACATCGTCTTCTCAATCATCTAGAGTCATAATACCCTCATCTTCTCAACCGCAGGGATCATCTTCTGCAATTTCCTATGTTAGTAGTTCAGAAATGGCTCATTCTCCATGGAATAACCCAGGGACAGTGTTAATACCTGCACCCTTGAGCCAGCTACCGGCCCATCCTGAAAAATGGCTGCCTAAGTTTAACCTTGAGGCAAGAATGCTAGCAAAAGAACATATAAATAACTTTATGCTATCCATAAATCTTAATGGAGTTACCAATGAAGATGTTTTTGTTCGAATTTTTCCTTATACTCTGCTAGGAACAGCCGGATCATGGTATTTTTCATTACCATCTGGATCTATTACTAGTTGGGAGATTTTCCAAGAACAATTCTTGATTAAATTTGGTGATGATAGGTCTACGAAGATACTGATCAACGACCTGTCTAACCTTAGGGCCAAGTCAAAAGAACCTATCAAATATTTCAATTTACGTTTCAATGAAATATTAAATAAAATTCCTGCAGCTTCCTAGCCTAGCGAAGAAGTGTGAAGTGAATGATACATTACAGCTTTACCATCAAACATAGCAATCTTTTTTGATAAGGCTAACAAAAAAACTTTAGTTGAAAATATGAAAGAAGCAATAGCAGTAGAGAAACGTATTATAGCCCTAGAAAAGAAAAACGCAATATAAGAATGAAAACCTAAGAAGGTTACTTTCAAGGAAGACCCCAAGAAAAAACAATTGAAAGATCCGTTCGATTTAGAAGGATTGTAAAAAGTTTTGAAGACCATGTCTAATGAGATGGTCGACATTAAGAAACAAGTGGTAGAAACTTCTTCTAAAAAGCCATACAAACCTTTTAAAAGAAACCCTTCAAGCGATTCCAAACCCCCTAACGCTATTACAAGTGTTGAATCTGAAGAAGAAGAAGAGGAAATCGCTACTGAAGAACATACCGCTGAAGAGGAAGTTGTAGAATTACAAGGTATGTGGGATTTCATCCTCCCAGACGAAGAGGATCAAGAGGCATCCCCGGTTAGTACTCGTAGCAGAAATCAACTTGACCCTCCTCAACCTACACCTAAGCCAAAGAGCACAAGCTCAATGACTAAGGATAAATTCGCAACCAAGAAGACGTCATCTAAATTGACTCAAACCAACCCAGTCCAAACAGACCCATCAACTCCATCTAAAACTCTGATCGTTTTGGATGAAATGGAGTATAATATCATAGAAGACATGAAAAAGACTAGGGCCAATATCACTTTTTTCGAAATGAGCAAGTTAAAACACCAGCAAAAGGTACTTTTGAAAGAATTGCATGTTGTACCAATTGCACCTTTACCAACCGCTGTAATCTCTCAAGCTTCCCATGACATGGTGTTGTTGGGAAAAGTATCCATTCGGAATGACCCTATCCCACTCTAAGGTGTGATAGTGCCTTAGCAACAAACAAGGAAAACTATCTTCGTATTCTTCTTTATGAAATGTAAATGGAGAAGAAGGATGTAACTAACCTGTGTCTTTCGCTAGTTTTTTGATCCACTCGTTCTCCTCTTTGTTCGTTTCCCGCTGCCTGCTTTCTCACTGGTCCAGCTTCACCAAGTTCCTGCAAGATCACAGAAGAGAGAAACTACACAAAAGACATAGATTTGCATTCATAACTAGTTTAGGATCAGATATAAACTAAACATGCAAATATAACAAAGCATCATTGATATACAAGCATATAGGAGAAACTCAAATAGTTTTATTGATATGATAAGAAAGTCCAAGAGGAGATACAACCAAGTGAGTCCCGATCTAGCATCTACCTCCCAGCAAAGGAATCCCTTCTTCTCCTCCAACAAAGCATAAATCACCCAATGTACTAATCTCAATCTCAAACCAACAGCAATTCTCTGCAAAGTACAAAATTCCAGCCTCCTGGACCTCTGGGTGAGAGATCCATATATAGATGTAAGCAGAGAGGATGAGTCAGCTTATGTTTTGACTTGTGGCTTCTCTCTGCCATTTCTTGCTTCCACTTGGAGGTTGAGAGCCTCTTACTCATCACTAGTCGAATTCATTGAGGCAAGTGTCATTGGAGAAGATTCTGGAAGCTTCCAATGTCTTTCCACCTCGTTGAATGAGCTTGCCATTTGTCATTTCCTGCTCAACACACCCTGGTAGTGCATCCACCTGTGTTGCAACGCACCTAGCCAGTGTAGCCTCTGAATTGCAACGCAGGCAGCTAGTGGAGCCTCTGAATTGATCCTGATTTGACTAGTTTTGGGCAGTTTCTGGTGGAGAACTTCTGGGAGAAGCTGTCATTTGTTGACCTTGTTTCTTTAGGAGTTGGAACAACATCTTTAGGGACTTAGGATCCCTTGGTTTATGGACATTTCATGCTTATAGCTATAAGGCACAAAAATGTCTATAACAGTTGCCCCCTAAAGTATGAGGCCGTTTATCGGTTGAAATGCTTTATTAGGAGGATCCGAAGTTCTTTCAATGCTGGGAGGAGACCTGTAATAAGATACAATACAATACATTATTTTTCATACTATTTTCATGATCTAGCTGAGGCAGGCATTCCCATGCTCAGCTTTATAAATTCATTTTTATGTACATAGGACAGACAATCGTCTGATGGTAGACTAATGATCTTGATGAAATCATCATCCTTTTGGTAGGATGATTATCTGTGCTGCAATGCTGTACATGTCAATGTCTTTATTTTTCCTGAATATATATCGCAGCCCGGATGGATGAAACTAGATCCGGGGTCTTCAATCTCATTCGATCTTCACTCTAAGTACAAGTCGATCCATGTGAGAAATGCTCTGAAGTCGAACATGGAAAGACATCGCTTGATTACCAGTCAATGATGTAAACTGTTAACAAGCGTAAGAGGAATCACCGATAATGATAATGACCCTCAAGGTACTGCAGTACAATTCACGTGGTGTCAATAAAGGACTTGGCGTCGGACACCACGCAAAATATTTCGGTTGAAGGTCATTGATGTATACCTGTCGCCGGAAGTGAGAAACTTGCCATTGAGGCATGCAAGCTTCAAAGTACTGAAGGGGGTGTTCCTAGATCAACTTCTTGGATAATGAGCTGATGTCGACAAGAAGCGATCCGTCAAAGGAGGGCCTTAATGTATCCCACATCAGTGACACGGAACGGAGCAAATGATTTTTATGGAGGTGAAAACGATCTGATGATATATGGTTCAGGGTGGCGGTCATGAAAGAATGAAGGATAATGTATGGTAGTGGATGGGACACAGTTGACTTCTCTGGATGACTTCTCTTGAACATATCGGCGACACTTGTGTGATGGATCGGTAGCATTTACCCCAAAGGTGGATGGTATGGTGAGACCATGGTGATGTGACCGGTGAATGAAACAACCCAACCCGACTCAGGCACGGAGTGGAAGTGTCATGTTCAAGAGCGACTTGCTACCAATAAAAGTTCTTTGAGTTTCTTCCCAATTTTTCCCCAGTCATTACTGACCAGTACCTCTTTATTTTTGTCAAGCTTGAAGAGGATAACATATGCTTGTTCTATAATTTTCCCTTCGGGCAAACCCATCACTATGTTTTAACGAGCCTAGCGATAGTGAAACTCGTTCTTGTCTAAAGACAAGTTTGTCGCTATTAATGTTTTTAACGAGTTTAAAGACAAAGATAACTCGGTCCTTTTCATTTTTAGAGAGTCTAAAAAGGTACGTAAAGATAGCTCCAAAGTTCCTTTTTCGTCATCTAATCCCTTAAGTCTGAAAAAGTATAAAACAATACAGAAGGGATGAATTTTCGATAGTTTTAACGAGCCGAACAAAACAAGCGCTCGATCTTTTTGTGCAATAATCCCTCAGGTCCAAAAAGATTAAAATCTAGAGGAGGGATAGCACTTCCAGTCGCTTTAACGAGCTGGAAGGCCAAAACTCGGCAATCTTTTCATATTTTACGAGTCAGATGAAAAGAGCTTAAAGAAGACTCGTCTTTTGAGGAACGAGTGATAAAACGGGTTAGCAGCTGATTCCAGGTAAGGTTTGGAACTTTCCAATCACGGCAGTGTCACAAGGATGGCTAGTGAAATCACTCTTCGCAGCTGTTCCTGAAAATGGGTAAACAATCAAATGGAGGTGAATGATCGGCCAATGGAAAAGTGGAGGTGGCGGTGCAAACACGACCAAGGCTTTAATGGCTGATAATGTTACATTCACGGTGGTTATTTACCGGAGGATAGTTCATTTTTTAACGAGCTTAAATGCGAATTGAAACACTTGCTTGATCTTATGTTTATTTTTTAACGAGCATGAACTATGCGCTGAAACTGCTCGATAACATGGTCTAGTTTTGATCTTTTAACATAAATAGCTTTTCCCTTTTCAAAGATAGTACTGTATCCTCAATTGCTGCATCAAACTAGTTAGAAATGAATAACATTTTCTTGAAAATGAGATTAAAACACTAATATTTCACTTTGAACTACGTAAAAAGCAATTAAAAAGTGTTTTTACCTCTCATTTTTGCCATTTCATTTCAACTTGGTTTGTTGGAGCTTTGGAGGTGCCTCTTCCCCCTTGATTTTCATCAGCTGATTTCAGAGATTCTGTGGACGATTCTCGGCACCGTCTGGACCAGGTAGGAGCTAAACCTAAGCTCTTTCATTTCATGGTTTCCTTTCTGCATTCTGTGCTTCATTTCCTGTTTTTCTGAGCCCCTGGGGTTTGATGGGGTCGCTCTGCCATCAGTGCACCTTGGGCACTCAAAACCTACGTTGAATGTCAAGCAGTATGAAGGCAGTTTGACCTTCAACACAGGTGGAACACTGTGCAGGTGCGCTAGGCGCAGAAAAGGGTTTTGTTGCACAGTTTTTGATGAAAATTTTTGCCTGTTTCTCATCAAATCTAGGATCTAACTCCTCTCATGTTTGTTTTTCAGAGATCTCGGAGCAAAATGACCCTTACATGGCGAGAATGAGAACATGAAGAAGAGGACATGATTGCCCTACATGATCCGGTTACGGTGAACGCGCTGCGGAACTATGGTCTGCTGAAGTTCTTCCGCGTCTCTAGCATGAGACAGCAGATCAACCTACTACAGTATTTTCTCGATGCTTGGGATCCTATCAACCAAGTTTTCCAGATTAGGGGCAAATCTATCCCCTTTACCGTAGTAGACATTTACTTCTTGACTGGCTTGTCAAGGCGGGGTGCCCCCATCTCTTTGTCAGGTTCGGCCCGAGGGAGTGACTCTATGAGAGATTATGTCCGCCAGTATTGCAGGGAAGGATCTCAGCCGAGTAAAGATGGCAAGATCATTATCCGTGATGTTGCTGACAGGTCCCTTAGGTCTATCCTGTACACTTTTGGTAGGATGGCCGGTAGTGCGTCTCTTCATGTGGCCAACAGATCCTATATGCAACATGCCTTGGAGTGCCTCCAACCGAAAATATTCAACTGGTGTGATGCAATACTTCTTGTGATGAAGAGTCAGTTGACCAAGGTAAAGGACGGGAGGCTGAAGAACTTTGGGTTCGGTTCTATTTTGACCGCCTTTGCCTTGGAGAAGATACCACTGATGCAGCCACAGTACATTGCACTCGACTTGCCTTCTCCTACTGAACCACGCATGCAGAGATGGGTTGACCACATGTCTAAGCATGCTGGTCAATCTCAGATTTCTTTTTCTGATACCTTCTTCAGGTGGTTTGATCGTCAAGAGATGGTCTATTCCAAGTATCCATATGCTGGCATGGACTTCCGGGGTGATCCAGATTTAGTACTACTGGATGACGAGCAGTGGGGCGCTATTGGTAAAATCTTCTACCATATCACTGTTTACTGTTTTTATTTATAATGTCCTTGTGCTTTATTCTATCAAGACTTTAATCAAACTCATGTGTGCATGCAGATGATGGTCCTGTTCGTCTAGTAGTTCGCCTGAGGGTGCCAGTCGTTGCCCCAACAGGAGAGGCTGCCGGGAGGGTTATTCTTCGTGACCTTGATGTGGCCGAGACCCTCACAGCTGTGCAGGAGCAGGTTGAGAGCCTTACTCTCGGTATTCCAGATGTGAGGATCGACGAGTTACCTTTACAGTTGCAGCGGCATACTACTGGTGTGCCTAGACGGTGGACTCGTCTCTTACGCATGATCGCACAGGCTGTGACGTGCTATCATGAGCATCACTAGACTAGGGTGCCCCCTAGAATTTTGAGTTTTTGGGTCATGTGACCGATTTTGTCTTGGTTACAGAACATTATATGTAAACCATAAACAGCTTATATGTATTTTGATTTTCGGGGTTTTATTCTGGTTGAGTTATATGATACACATGTAAAACATTCATGATGTGTTTCTTTTTATAAATGTCGCAAATGTCTATCTAACACATAGTTTGCTAATGAGTCGGTTAATGTGTTTAAGTTTCTGGAAATATGTTGGTATTGAATCAAATTAAATTGTCTTTCCAAAATCTTAACCCTTAGGAACATGTGATAAATGGCTGGGTTGCGGACGGAATATATACCATTGAGTTGTAGTATTACGAGTTGTGAGTCTAGCCTGACGATTAGTCGGCGTATACCATGGGTGATGGCATCAGAGAGAAGTTCTATCAACGTGCTATACTCAGCGATGTTATTCGTTGATTGACCGATACATACACCTCTGAAACTTACTAACTCGCCGCTTGGATCAAAAATGGCCCAGGCTGCGGAGGACAGGTTCCGCGAACTACGACTCGCTCCGTCGGCATATCCAACACATGTCTCCAAAAGGTTTGACATCTGCAATAGATGTAAAAAGGTGGATTACTCGACCAAAACGACCACTTTAGCGAAAAAAAATACAACAACAACATATTGGTTACTATTTAAGCATAGTAACGCTTGAGGTACAACCCATTACGGGGTTGCGCCAGTGGAATTCCTTCATAATCCATTAACTCGTAGGCTCCTTTTGCTAACACTCATTTAACAATATAGGGGCCCATCCATAAAGAATTAAATTTACCTGCTCCCAATTTATCGGATTCTTGGTTGTAAAGCAAGACCAAGTCACCTTCTAAGAAGACACGGGGTTTGACATTTTTGTCGAACTGTGCCTTGACTCATTTCTTATGGGCTTCATTAGCCAAAGCGGCATCACGACGGGTTTCATCCAATTGGATTAATTCCAAGAAACGGGCCTCTTCCTCTGAAGTTCCGGGGAGGAGATTGATCACGAGTTTAAGAGACGAGATTTCGCACTGGACTGGTAAGACTGCTTCTAGGCCATATACCAGTTGAAAGGGTGTGAACCCGGTCACATTCCTTACCGATGTTCGGTAAGCCCACAAGGCTGAGTACAGGATTAGGTGCCACCTTCTTTTGTGAACTCCGATCATCCTTTGCAACATACGCTTCAGGACTTTGTTGATCGCTTCAACTTGTCCGTTGGCTTGCAGATAATACGGAGTAGAGCTGTCATGAGACAATCCTAGTTTGGCAGCTAATTCGAGCATCATGTGATTGCGAAAAGGCGATCCATGATCTATAACTATAGCCTGTGGTACGCTGAATCTGGCGACTACATGACTGAAAAAGAAAAGGGCAGCTGTTTCACCAGTGTTATCTAATGTAGGCATCGCCTCGGCCCATTTGGTAAAATAGTCAACGGCGACTATAATATACCCATGCCCCCCGGTCTAGGTGGGGTTACATGTCATGAAATCGATGCCCCATTTGGCGAAAGGCCCAACAGCAACTATCGGCTGTAATGGTGCGGGTGGTCTTTTGGTTTTTCTATCAAAAATTTGACAAGCATGGCAACTTCTGACTGCGGTTATGCAATCTTTGAACATGGTTGGCTAGAAGTATCCTGCTCGTAAGATTTTTTGTGCTGTTGCATATCCAGATTGATGCCCCCCAAACGCGCCTGAATGACACTCATTCAGGGCTTTTTCGGCCTCCTCATGGGTGAGGCACCTTCTCAGAACTGTATCGATACCACGACGGTAAAGCGTATCACCGACGATCATGTAGTCTTTTGCTTGGTATCATATACGTTTTTGTTCAGAGTGAGAGGTATTTGGCCTGAACTTTTGGGTCTGGAGATAAATTATTATATCTCCATACCACTCATTTCTTGTAGATATCAGAAACAAATTCTCGTCCACGATTGATTCTTCGGATGTTTCATCGTTGGACGATGATGGGAGATCGCACAATAATTCTGTGAAAACTAGAGCTTTCTTTGATTTTGATTTTACAAATTCCAGATCAAACTCTTGAAGGATAGATATCCATTTTGAATATTTGCCCCCCAGCAACTGTCGCGACAATATATAAGTCATGGGGTTGCAATCTGACAGAATGGTAGTTTTCCGAAAGAGGACATAGTGTCGAAACCTTTGTATCGCTTGAACAGTTGCAAGCGCTAGTTTTTCAACATAAGAATATTTGCTTTCTGTATCATTTAAGTTTCTACTTAAATAATATATAGGGTGTTCAATTCCATCGACTTCTTGAACTAAAACAATTGCGATGGTTGTATCTGCTGTAGCCAGATACAGGTTAAAATCTCTTTGATAATCGGGGGCGTACATTAATGATGCTTTTATTAAGGAATCCTTTAAAGCATCAAAGGAAGCTTGCGCAACCTGATCCCAGACGAAGGGTACCTCCTTTTTCAAAAGACGTGTATAACCTTTAGCAAGTTCAGCGTAATTTGGAATGAACCTCCTCAGAAAGTTTTCTTTCCCTTGGAGTTTCTGAATCTGAAGCAAATTTGAAGGTGGAGGCAAATTTATGATTGCCTGGACCTTACAAGGGTCGAGACGAATCCCATCCTTGGAGACTACAAAGCCAAGTAAACGACCAGAACTGACGCAAAACACACATTTGTGTGAATTGAGTCGTATCTTGTAGTGTCGGCAACGTAGAAATATCGCTCTTAAATGCTGCGGATGATTAGTCTGCTTTCGCAAATGAGCCGGAAGGTCGTCGAGGTATGGTTGAACGATGTTCTTGATGTCATGGAAGGCATAATTCATTTCCCTCTGAAACGTTGCCCCTGCGTTCTTTAAACCAAAGGGTAATTTTCGATATGCGAATGTGCCTCACGGACAAATGAATGCAGTCTTTGACTAGTCCTGTGGGCGGATATTTATTTGATTATACCCGGAAAATCCATCCATGAATGAAAAGATTTCACATCCGGCGCATTCATCAATTATCTGGTCGATGAAGGGTGTAGGGTAGTTGTCTTTCAGACAAGCTTGATTTACATCCCTATAATCGACACACACTCTTATTGTCCCTTGTTTCTTCATAACAGGGACAATATTCGATACCCAATTGGTTAGAGGAACCGGGTAGATGAAACCAGCATGGAGAAGTTTTTCAACTTCTGCCTTAATGGCAGTGGCTTTCTTGGGGTGCACCTGCCTGAGCTGTTGTTGTACCAGTTTGACATCTGGATACATCTTAATTTCATGTTCAACGATACTCGAGTCAATGCCCGGCATTTCATCATATGACCAAGCAAAGACATCTCTGAATTCGCAAAAAAGAGCGTTATATATTTCCAGTTCTGAAGGAGAACAACCTTTGCCGACATAAATATTCTCTACAACGTTCGTTTTAGTCGAGATATTTATGGCTATAGTCTCTTCAATATTGGATAAGTTTCGCTTGGAATCCACCGTATTTACAGTATTTGATAGGAATTCAAAAACTGAAGGGTGATAAAGGTCATCTTGAGTATCTTCTTCATAATCTAGAAGAAGGGAACGATGGTGGCAATCATTCCATGGTGCCCCTTCAATCAACATTGATTGTAGAATTCCTTCGTCGGTTCCATGCACTCGCGACCAAGGATCTGAAGGGGTACCATATTCTCTAGACCTATCTACCCAAACACTTGATGAGCATTGATTTGGGTTCGCCTCCCATGCTAGAAACATTGATTGCTACAATATTTCTATTGGGCTTAGGGGCAAAACCATTGCATGATCCATGTTGATATCGTCTTCTGAGATCTTCGTGGAAGATATCATATTGCAGGTTCCTATCGACGCTACTTCCGCCAAATCAATTGGAGGTGGAAGAGCGAAAGTTCCCATTAGTATAGGATCTTTTAGTAGGCATACTCCGATATTCTGAAGTGAATGGGGGCTTCCATGGATCATGGGAATGCTTCCTGTAACTTGTGAACCATTGGGGAGGAAGTTTTGTTGGTCGACGATCGTAATCCCTCCTTGAAAGGGGAATGCAATTTTTCTAAAATAGGTCGACACAACAGCTGCCATGGCATAGATCCACGGTCTTCCTAGTAGGATGTTGTAATCAAGATTCCCATCGATGACTTCAACATCTATTTCTACTGTTTTTCCCCCTAGTTCAACCTTCAAGTTATTTAGGATACCATATGGGGTATATGTCCTTCCGTCGAATGCTTTTAATGTCGTCGAAGATCGCGACAAGGTTGGAGATCCTAAAGTTTTCTAGCAACTCATCGACATAATACATGTAGATTCCCCCTCATCAATAATTGTCTGATGAACAATTTTGTTGAGGGCTTTCACTTGAATAAGGAAAGCTAGTTGAGCTGGTAACTGAGGATCGTATCCTTTGTGGTCGAAGGATACAAGATTGGAATCCTTAGGATCAACCCCACCAATGGCTGATAACAAAGCTTGCCTTTGGGATGGACAATTTTGTAGTACTTCAAGAGTCGACATAGCGGATGGCGATTGGGCCAAATCTTCCACTATGTTATAATGTTGCGCTGCTCTGGCGCGAGGATTAAATGTCGACTTGTGTACTACTCCCTTTGGCGGTTTTATTGTTAATTCAGGAATGATGGGTGGTACAATTTTTGTCGAAGTTGTTGTCGAACTACTCGGTTGATCTTTACCTTTGTCGTTCGACAGCTGCGGATTCCCGTAATCTTTGTTCCTTGTCAAAATCAAAGCATCATTTTGTTGCTTCAAAATCGACAACATTAGCACTTGCGACGGGGAAGCATTTCCACTTTCAACCAGATTTGTGCCTGGATTTGGAAACGGGTCAGTTAACACAGCTGAGGTTTGCGAACTCTTAAAGAATCTTTTAAGCTCAGCTTTGTATGGACATTCTCTCGTCCAGTGATTCTCATCACATATATGACACCCAAAGGGGGGTGGTTTCCTATCTCCAGGAGGGTTCGAAGAAGTTTTTTCAGGAGATGACTCACCTTGTTTCTTCTTCTTCCCTTTGCTTTGCTTCTTCTTGCTTCCTGGTTGTTTGGTTTCTTTACGCTTATCAGCTGATACGGCATTTACTTCCGAAGCAAGAATTTCGTCTTTTGCATTTTGGTCTGAAATCTTACGGGCTTTCTTGGAGGCAACCTTTGTTGATTTCGCGTTTGTCGTGCCAATCACGCCATCGCTGGCGTGAGAGTCATTGTTTGATTTAGGAGGAGGAGGAATTGAGAATTCCGGTCTAGGGGTGTCAGGTATTTTGTCGTAGAGCGTGCCAGACTGAGTATAGACTAAGTCTAGATATTGCGCACAAGCGATAACTTGCTCTTCCGTTACGACTCCCCCCTTTTCCACATCTTTCGTTATGGCAGGAAGTAACGACTTGATAAACCATTCAGCTAATAGCTGATCGGGAACGTACGTTTTTACCATCCTACGACGACGTCGCCACTCATGTATATGATCAGATATGTGAGTGGTCGTTGTCTATTTGAAGTTGGTTAAGATTTTCGTTCCCGTTTCATACCTTATCGGTAATTGAAAATGGGTTAAGAAAGTCGTGGCTAAGGTGCTAAAATTGTCGAACGAAGCTCTAGGCAATTCAATATACCATTTTTCCGCTGGACCCGTTAACGTCCTCTGAAAAAGGCGAAGCCTTATCGAATCATCGTTTAGGGTGTTTGATGAACACCATAGATGAAATGTCATCACGTGATTCGATGGGTCCTCACCTGGATTTCCATTAAATTTAGGAATATCTGATGGAAGTTTTTGAGGAATCACCGGCCACCAAGGGGCGTAAGCAATTGGATCGTTTGTTAACAGGTGTAAATCGGGTAACTCTAAAGTTGCCACGAATGGTAACTGTTGACTCAGGTTAGGTGAAGCATACCCAGGATACGATGGAATTGCCTGAGCAGTTGGCCTTTGCATACCAGCATAATGTAGTTGATGCTGGTACGACTGATATGGCTAGTGGACATGACCACTGTAAAGTGGTTGATTTTGACCGTTTTGAATGTACGACTGTCCACTGTTCGCAAAGATCTGTTGCTCAGAACCTTGGTACACTTGTTGGAATTGTGGTTGTTGGTATTGCACCAGCCATGGTTGTGAAGCCATGCTCTGTTGCGCTATACTAACCGTTGGACCAAGATGTGGGGTAATTGTACCTGTTTGGACCTGTGTCGCCCCACCAGTTGGCGATTGTGGTTGAGTCACAGGGTCAAGGGGCTGTTGCATTACAACCTGAGAAATCTGAGGTTGACATATGACAGGCAGTGTTTGAACTTGTGACACTGTTACAATAGCTGGTGTTGTCGGGATGTTCGACATAGGTACACATTGTTGCATAGAATACACAACTCTTGGTTGTTGGGGTAGTATAGGTACCCAACCACTTGACGTAACTCCAGTATAACCTGAATACTATTGTGAACTCCCATATGGATATCCTCCCGGAGGGGGTAATGAAAGGGCATACTGCCCCCCATACGGTGGTAATCCGAAACTCAAGGGGATAGTCTGCCCTTGGGGACTGGATTGCCCAAATTGACCTCCAAATGGATCAATTTGTTGAGTTTCAACATAAGAGTTGACGGATATTATTCCAGAGGAACAAACAGGAACGGACCATACTGTCGAAATAGTCCCTTGATGGACTCCTTCTAACGGTTGTGAGCTAGTCGGGACAGATGGTACGCCGGCAAACATTGTCGGAGTGACGGCAGGGAGTTCTGTTGTCGCTGTGTCATTTGACACAGTCCTAGATGTTGACGGTTGTTCAGACATTTTTAGTCTATCCAAAAGATTACCTAGCGATTCTACAGGAACTTCCACTAGTGGTAGACTAACTTCTGATGTCGAAGGAAATAGAGTGACCCCGACTCCAATATGTGTTGGAGTACTTGCTTGCAGATCTTCTACAATTTCCTCTATCGCAATCAAACCAGGTGGAAGGGGAAGACCGTCAGGTCCGTAAAATATTTCTGGTGCCGAAGAAGGGGTTGAATCGACAACGACAGATGTTTGAGGAGCAAGACTCTCTGAACCGGTTGCGGATGGAACTGGTTCAATAACACAAGTGTTTGCTCTCAGACTAGGATCAGTGTCACTGTCCCTCTGTGGCTGTTGAACTTCTTCTGTAGAGGCAGGGTTTCCAGAAATGTTAGGAGTAACCGCAATCTCGGATGTTGTTGGAACACTTGTTCTAACTTTAATAGGAGATTTCAAACTGGTTAAACGAGTTCACTTTGTCCGTACTGTTTTCGATTCCGGAGACAAAGATGGTTGGCTCGTTAGCCTCCGCGAACGACGGGGTTTCAATTGACTTTCTTCCACGATTGCGGATTACTCGATCAACTAAAATACAAAAGGGGAAAGTGTGTTTCCGAATTAAATGAATTTTTAGACACTTTAGACACAACTTGCTTTTTCAATTTTAAAGAGTCGAGAAAAAGCTAAAGATGACTCTAGTCTCCTTCGATTTTAAATGAGCCTGAAGTGACAAGTGCTCAGATGGACCTTTTCCGTTAAGGAGTCTGAAAAGGAACGAAATGGACTGCTTTGGAGTTCTAGGTAGAGGGTGTGCCAAACTTTTCGCAAAACCGCAGAATACTTTTTAAGGTACGGGCGGTCAATCTTCCCGAATGCTGTGTTCAGTGCATTGTGATCAGTAGGGCGGTCGACACGGCTTCCTATGGATAAAAGTTTTATGCCTATAGGGGTCTCCCAATATATACTCGACGGTACGTGGGAGCACAATCCGTACTGGCACTTATCGTCTCTCAGGAGGAATCACCCAACCATCAGTGAGGCGATTAGTGACCAGGTTTTACAACGTTGGAACACGTCTCTAGCCTAGACCTCTATGTTGTGCGTTAAGTTACAAAGCGTTGTTAAGTTCATTCAATTTATTTTAGGTTGATCTTTCTTAGAAGTTTACCTTTTTGGATCACCACGAGATGTATGATACAATTCCTAAATGCAGTCTAAAGATGATAAGCAAGCTTTTATATCTTTTCAACAATGAAAATCCTAGCTACAAGGGGAAAAGAAAGACACCATCTTTTCTCAAAGAGCATAGAGCACACTGTAAATGCACTTTTCCTAAATCAACACATGCAAACTGTCAAAATGAAAATGCACATATGCATGTATTTGTTTTCACTTTCTTAATATTGATGCCTAAAAAGAAAGCTGTTGTACAAATTTGAATTCGATTTCAAGTGAAAAACACAAACAAGCTTCTTTCGAAATCAAAAAGACGTTTACGACACTTTATGATTTTGAAGTAAATACTTGTTTCGACACTAGAAATTCATAAATTCAAACCAAAAGACAAAAGTAAAATCTAAATCAACTGTGACCAACAAACAAACTCACTCCTAAGATCAAAACGACACTTACGACAGGTCTAGATCTAAGGGCGACAGTATGACTAGTTTACTTTTGCAATGGGAAACTGAAAATGATGTAACAAATACACAAAAACAAATACAGTTTCTTTGATACAACTGAGGCGAAATTGAGGAAAAGAAAAGGGGTTTCAGATAGGTACACACACTGATAACAGGCTGCAAAAAACAGAGAGAAAACTGAGCAAAAGAAGCAGAGAACCACAGCTGCACAAGGCAAAGGCTGATCAGCGCACCCCCAGCACAGAGAAACTGAACTTCAACGCAGGTAGCCTTCTTGGGACTTGCGTTGAAATGCAGAACCTCTTCACAAAGTCTGCGCTGAAGCAGAAACGAGAATTGTTTCTGGATTCTGGGTCACGATTTGCAGTTTAAACTACGGTTTTTGGTCGGATAAAAGATATCAATTAGGTACAATTAGAAGGATGATTTAAAGGAGGACTAAGATCTATCACAAAGGGCCATTAGAGCACTTGTGGATCAGCTGTTCAGATCATAAACAGGCCCAGTGAATGGACTAGAGTAGCAGATCTCTACTTTGCATTTGTAAATAGCAAATGCAGTTCGATTCGGCATTCCTGAGTTTATGAGATGAACAACAATAGAAACACAAATAAACTAACAAGATACATTCCCCAGCGGAGTCTCCAATTTGTTGTTGGGAAAAGTATCCATTCGGAATGCCCCTATCCCACTCTAAGGTGTGATAGTGCCTTAGCAACAAACAAGGAAAACTATCTTCGTATTCTTCTTTATGAAATGTAAATGGAGAAGAAGGATGTAACTAACCTGTGTCTTTCGCTAGTTTGTTGATCCACTCGTTCTCCTCTTTGTTCGTTTCCCGCTGCCTGCTTTCTCACTGGTCCAGCTTCACCAAGTTCCTGCAAGATCACAGAAGAGAGAAACTACACAAAAGACATAGATTTACATTCATAACTAGTTTAGGATCAAATATAAACTAAACATGCAAATATAACAAAGCATCATTGATATACAAGCATATAGGAGAAACTCAAATAGTTTTATTGATATGATAATAAAGTCCAAGAGGAGATACAACCAAGTGAGTCCCGATCCAGCATCTACCTCCCAGCAAAGGAATCCCTTCTTCTCCTCCAACAAAGCATAAATCACCCAATGTACTAATCTCAATCTCAAACCAACAACAATTCTCTGCAAAGTACAAAATTCCAGCCTCCTGGACCTCTGGGTGAGAGATCCATATATAGATGTAAGCAGAGAGGATGAGTCAGCTTATGTTTTGACTTGTGGCTTCTCTCTGTCAGTTCTTGCTTCCACTTGGAGGTTGAGAGCCTCTTACTCATCACTAGTCGAATTCATTGAGGCAAGTGTCATTGGAGAAGATTCTGGAAGCTTCCAGTGTCTTTCCACCTCGTTGAATGAGCTTGCCATTTGTCATTTCCCACTCAACGCACCCTGGTAGTGCATCCACCTGCGTTGCAACGCACCTAGCCAGTGTAGCCTCTGAATTGCAACGCAGGCAGCTAGTGGAGCCTCTGAATTGATCCTGATTTGACTAGTTTTGGGCAGTTTCTGGTGGAGAACTTCTGGGAGAAGCTGTCATTTGTTGACCTTGTTTCTTTAGGAGCTGAAACAACATCTTTAGGGACTTAGGATCCCTTGGTTTATGGACATTTCATGCTTATAGCTGTAAGGCACAAAAATGTGTATAACACATGGGAAGACCTCCAACTAATGTGATGAATAAAGTTGATCCAAATGATATCGCCTTAATTGGAGGAAGATCGAGATCTCATACTCCCCCATTTCTTCTTACTTATAAAAAATTCCAATAAAAATGTGCATAATTGCTTAGTGGATTCTGGAGCTTCATCGAATATTTTACCAAGGTCAATATGTGCAAAATTGAACATTCAACCACAGAAATCCATTGTGCGCATAGTTCAGCTAGATTGATCGCAAGTCAAAGTGATTGGCGAATTAAATCAAGTCACCATAAGGTTGTCATCCAACCCAAAGGTATGTCAAGTAATCGATATTTTAGTTGCTGATATTCCGTAATTTTATGGCTTAATTCTTAGCAGAGATTGGTCAAAAAAGTTTAATGGATACTTTGCAACTGACTAGTCGCACATGTGGCTCCCTTACAATGGTAAACCAAATCAGACAAAAGTTGAGTGGGAAAGACATTAGAAATACATAGTAACAGAACTCGAAGGAGAAAATGAAGCAGTAGCATATAATTCTAACATCATTGGCAACTATTCATTAGATTCTTTCCTAGGAAATTTTAATGCTCATAATTTACCTTACTTAGAACATTCTGTTTTATCTCAAGTAGAAAATTTCTCTCAAACAGATAGTTCTAGATGTATCAATTTTATAGATAGTCCTGTAAATAAATCTTTATTTTGGAAATTATTTTTTGATGGTTCTAAGTCTAACGAAGGAGCAGGAGTAGGATGCGTGTTAATAAGTCAAGAGGGAGATAAGACTATGCTAACTTGAAGACTCGAATTTGATTGCACGAACAATACAACAGAATACGAGGCTTTATTCCAAGGGTTGTACAAAGCAATTGGATTAGACGTCGAATATCTTCAAGTTTTCAGAGATTCTGAAATTGTAATTAGATAGGTATGTAATACTATACATTGTTTATCAGGTCATTTAAAACATTACCAATCTTTAGTCCAAGATCTGACTGAACACTTTATAGCATTTAATATTTCATCAATTCCCAAACTCCAGAATGCTAGTGCATACCTCTTAGCCAACATAGCTTCCAAACTCATTCCTTCAGAAGATTTTAGCCCTAATCTATTTTCAATTGAATTAATTTTTAGACCATCTATCACTGATAACATTACCAATTGGATGATTTTCAACGACGATTCGGATATTATGAGTTTCCTCACATTTGAAGGATCCTACACCAATCAAATAATTGACGAAGACCAACATGATCGACAATTGCAACAAGATAGCACTAACAATGCTATACCAAAGTCAGTAGTCAAGTTAGAAGAGCTTTATGATTTAAAATATTGGTTTAAAAGATCTACCAATTCAAAACTCCAAAGTTCAACATTGAATTATGAATTAGTAAATCTAGGAACTGATACCAAACCACAGAATATCAATCTAGGCCTTGGTCTAGCTCCTGAAGAAAAATTTGCTTATATTCGTCTATTGAGACAATACAAAAGTGTCTTTTCTTGGAATTATGATGAACTAAAAATTTACGACACATCCATCATCCAACATACTATTCCAATGATAGACAATGAAAAACCTGTCCAACAAAAGTTGTGAAAGATCCATCCCAATTTAGAAAACCAAATCAAATCTAAACTCAATAAGTTATTGAAAGCCAAAATAATTTTTCCCGTTCGACATTCCAAACGGGTTTCCAATATGGTCCCTGTTAGAAAGAAAAACAGAGAGATTAGAATCTGTATTGACTTTCGAAATCTTAACAAAGCCTGCCAAAAGGACAATTTTCCCTTACCTCCCATGGAACAAATATTGTAGGCAGTTGCGGGCTCAGAATTGATGTCCTTCTTGGATGGATTCTCAGTAAAAATCAAGTGTTGGTACATACCGATGATCAATTAAAAACCACATTCAGAGCTAAATGGTGCACATACGCATATCAAAAGATGCCATTTAGTCTGATTAATGTCGGTGCCACATTTCAGAGAGCTATGGACATCGAATTCAAAGGGTTAGTTAATAAATCAGTGGTAATCTATTTGGATGACATAACTGTATATTCCAAGAAATGAAAAAATCATCTTAGGGATTTAAAACAAATCTTCCAATGTTGTCAAAAGTATGGGATTTCACTCAACTCAAAAAAATCTTTTTTCGCCAGTCCCTCTACCTCACAACAAGAAAGCCATGCAATCTTTTCTTGGCCAGAGCAACTTTGTAAAGAGATTTGTTCCAAATTTTTCAAGAATTATGTCTCCTTTACAAGCAATGATTAAAAAGAACTCAAACTTTAAATGGGGCCAAGATGAACATGAGGCATTCAATCTGATCAAACAAGCAATCATTAATGCTCCATCTTTAGCAACTCCAAATTTTTCTGATCCTTTTATTTTATATACATTTACTTCTGATAGATCATATGTTTCGATACTCACTCAAGTAAATCAAGAAAAGGCAGAAGCCCCAATTGCTTTTTTCAGTTCCAATTTACAAGGGGCTAAGTTGAATTATTCAGATGTGGAGAAACAAGCTTATGTTGTTTTGCAATTAAATATTTTAGACCTTTTCTACTCAAAACACATACAAAAATCATAGTATCGTTTCCAGCGGTAAGAAATCTTCTAGTACAGAAGGATGCGGGAGAGAAAAGAGCCAATTGGGTTACTTCCTTACAGGAATATCACGTAAAAATCAAACCAGCAAATATTGTAAAAGGTCAAGGCTTTTGCAAAATGCTGGACGGAGCATCGCTGATGTCCAAAATTCCATCTGCAGAGATACAAATGTACGAGGTAAGCCTAAACGATGTTGAGTCATTATACGATGATATCATTTATTATCTAAAGAATGGATATGCTCCTTCAAACCTCGATCATACCAAGAAAAGAGCTCTAAGGTTGAAAGCTAATCAATATCAGCTCGTGAATGATGTTCTTTTTAGAATAAATTATGATTTTGTTCTCCTTAGATGTCTTGAGAAATCTGAAGCTGAAAAAGTCTAGCAGGAACTCCACGATGGGCCAGGAGGCGGACACTACATTGGAGACACTACTACTCATAAAATCTTACGCACAGGCTATTACTGGCCCACATTGTTCGAAGACTCACATAACTACGTGAGGAAATGTCAAGTCTGTCAAACCGCTGCTGGGAGACAAAAGAAACCATCCTTGCCATTGCAACCAGTTAACATTGAGAAGCCTTTCGATCAGTGGGGATTGGACATAATAGGTGAGATCGTTCCTCACTCTTCTAAGCAGCATAGATGTATCCTTACAGCAACAAATTACTTTACTAAATGGGTAGAAGTCATTCCACTCAAGACGGCTCATGCTGAAAATATCATCAAGTTCATAGATCAGTTCATAATCACCAGGTTTGGGTTGCCTTCTACTTTAATGTTTGATAATGCATCATATTTTTCTAGTAATGCAATGACCGAATTTGCACTCAAAAGAGGTTTCAAACTCAAATTCTCTGCCAATTATTACCCACAGGGGAATGCGTTAGCTGAATCTACAAGTAAGAATTTAATCAGAATCATTAAGCGAACCATTGACCAAAATCATAAAAACTGGCAGAAGTCTTTAATATACGCTTTATGGGCAGATCAAATTGTTAGCCTCCTGTTGCAACAGGGTTTCATCTTTCATGATTGACATTTTTACATGCCAAATATGTCATACTTTGCAAGCTGCAGTTTTCTATATTTCCACAAAATGCCATGAAGTGTGCCAGTCCAAATGGCACTACTGTTTTCCAATTTTGAGGGGTTGTTCCAGTTTTGAAGAGTTTTCATTTAAGGGAGGTCCAAACAGTCTAACCTTGGTCTCCCTAGGTTTCAATTTCCTGTTTTAGAATATAGAGAGTGCATCTGACCAAACAGTTTAATCTTGGAAGATCTGTAGATAGGTAGAGAATCAAAGGGACCCAACTGCTTAATCTAGGCCCTGGCAGAAATAAGTGTAGATTTAGATAGGAAACATTCAAAAAAGAAAAAAATTGTAAAGCTGGGTCTGCAAGTCTAAGTGCACCCAAATCAAAAGAAGAAAAAATGTTAGGTGAGTAGGCTGGGTAGGTAGCTGTGAGGTTGCAGAATGATGATTTATGATCAATTTTGTGTTACAAAGTGTTTTATCTCTTCAGATCACAGTTGCAGACAATTTTTCATCTGAAGGAGCTCAAGCTGGACATCACTAAATTCCCCTTCTTCTAAATTCCCCAAGTCAATTACTAATTTCCCAAAGAGGTCAAGATCTGCTTGATTCCTCTTAGTTTCATCATTTTCCATGTCATTTGTCCTGGTGAAGATCTGCTTCACTCAAGGATTCTTTATTTCTCATCTATAAGTCACTTTTCCCTCGAGGATGAGCCTAAGGTCTCTTACCTTAGCGCCTGCTTATCATCACCATATTAACCACTAACTCTACTATATAACTCCCTATCAGTTTTCCCCTTCCCCTACTAAAACTATGTATATAAAACTCTCTTATGTAACTATCCCCTCCCTGGCAATATAGCCATATTTCTTCTAAGTCAGGGAAAAAATGGTCCATCAGGGGCTGTTTTTAACCCATCTGTGTCATAGAAGGAGTTAGATGACACCTGGTCATGCTAACAACCTCTCCCCTAGCCCTAAAAACCCTCAAAAACCCATGTTTTACCCCTTATGCTAAAGTCCCGATGTGTAAATACATTAACCTGGCCGTTTATAACCCCATAACCCACACAAACCATAGTTTTACACCCCCACCACACCATATTAAAACTGGAATATTCCATGAATATTCCCGCCCCTTATCCCTCCATCGCCTCGTCCTCCCCGCCAACCGTTAGATCGCCTTCCCCACAGATCTACGATGGGCGGGCCTTCCTGTCCCTCGACGCGCCCGAAGGTTAGCGTCCGGGAGATGGGCGGTATTACCGCCGTACTCTCGCCACGCGTCACCTCCTGGGCTATGGCAGAGCCCCCTCCCCCGAAACCACCTTTGTCCAAAGCCGGTGCGCCCAGAAACCACTTACCGCCCTCCCCCTGTGACGTAAGCCCCACGTCACCTGCCGCATCATCCGCCTGCGTGGCCTCCTACCACTATACCGCCGAGTCACCCTGCCATGAGTCCTGCCATTGTGTCCCCTACCGTACTGCCACGTCACCTCCGTACGTGATGATGTCATCATGCTGACGTCATCCACCGTACGAAGTCCATCATGCTGACGTCATCAACAATTTTAGCGCGAAGGGCAAAAATCGCACTCTGGATCCCCGGAATCAGTTTCTGATACAGTTTTTGATGCGCGATTTGCGCCTAGTGCAAATCGCGCATCACTGGATAAAATAGGCCTGAATGGGGAATCTTTAGGGAATCGTTTCATCACGTAGCCCCCAGCAAGCCCAAAAGGCGCCGAATGACCCTTTTTTCTTCGCGAAGCTTGCCGAGAGGAGCAGAAGATAGTTCTAAAGGAAACAGAGGCCGAACAGCGGCCATTAATTTATGATCAGACCCACAGCAAAGGAGAAAAGTGACCCAATTCATTTGTCAAAGAGTATCAGATGGAGAAGAAGAGCTAAAGAGTACCAGCCAAGATTTTTTAGGGGCTCGAAGCACCTGAACATTGATGAGCCCCCCAGAAAGTCAAATCAAGATGCGTAAGCCCATCGTTGCCCTCAAATCACAGTTAAAGCTTTAAATGCAGACAGACAACAAAAAAGCAGAAACCCATACACATTTATTTCAGAAAACACTGCACCAAGCCACCGAGGACAACATCATTTATTCAGTTTTGATACGACAGCCCTCAGCGCAGCCCGAGATATTTTTATGCATTTATTTTTGGATAGGATTAGGTTAAAGTAATCATCTTTCTTTCAAACCTGTTTAGGTCAAGTTGTAATAAAAGCAGTTGTAGAGAGTTTTTCCCTATATATACCACTCTCTACATTGCTTCAAGGAGTTGGTCAATTGAGAATTTTCACTAGAGACTAGCATTGTATACCTGAGTTTTTTCTATAACCAAAGATTGTTGAAAGCTTGGAGAGAAAACTACCTGTTGTAAATGAATGTTTTGAAGATATGAAGATGGAATTCTTGTGCTGCAGCCTGAAACAATAAGTGCATCTTACCTTTGTTTTATTGTTTATCACTATCTAAATAGTAGAAAGGAAGAATAGCTTAGAATTTGTTTAAATACACTCTATGCTCAATTTCTGTTGTTTCTTTATGTTTTCCTCTGAATGAATTGGTCATGAATATGAATTCCTTCTGGCTCATATTTACCCTGATTCACCTATGTTTGCCAATTATCTAGGGATTCTTAAATGCCCCTAGGTAGAGCCCTGTTACCTCCATCTGTTAAGCTGATTGAGAGATTCTTAACTGCCTCTCATTACTTAGCATTCACTCCATCATTTAAACCTGAAACATTGTTTCATGCGCAGCTATCTTGCTCCACCTTCCCTTATTTTGACCAAGGGAATGCACCAGCAGTCCTCCTCCTCGACTCCACACCCAATGGTTTGAAACCCTCAGACTATGCTCTGCCTCTCTACCTGAAACATCAATTTTCCCACCAAAAACAAAAACAAAAAACCCTCTGAACTCAATACCTAGCCTAAAATCCTTCTCAACAAAGCTAAATCAGAAAGAGAGAGCCCTCTCTGATTGCAGGTGGGCTAGAACCTGCAATCCAAAGTTGGTTTGTGGTTACCTCGGCCGTATCCTTTTCCGGAGCTTAAGGACAACCTGAGCGATAACATAATGGCGACTCCACTGGGGAACTCCTCAGTTAATTTCACAAAGAAGGTAAGAAAGCTCCACTGAAACCATAAATCAATCTTTCCAATTTCTGTTTATCTCTTAAAACTACAGATGAAGCCTGAATGTCAGCCAGGAAGCCTTTGAAACTGTTTTTGTTTTACATTGACAGAAGTAAATAAAAGCTGCTTCAGTCAATCTTCATGCTAGTTTTAAGCTATACACAGCCATTCCAAAATCTGATCTATCCCTTGTTAACTACAAAAATATTCCCATAAAAATACCCAAAAAACAATTCGGAAGCTGGCTCCCAAGAAGAATCCACGACACACAAGGTCAAATCCAGACCCGAATCCACCAGCTATTTTTGAGAACCCTAACATAATCTCGAAAATCCTCAAGAAGCAAGAAAGACAGGAAAATTTTGCCGATTCAAGTCCTAAAAAAGCTTACCCTAGTTGTATTCCGACTCCTGTCAAGGTTTTGTTTCGTTCAACCCCTGTTTCCCCTAGTTCATCATCCACACCTCGAACTCCTCCTTCCACACCTTCATTCACAGCACATACTACCACTACTGTTGTTTCCAGCATTCCAGTTGCTCCTATTATCCCGGTTATCCCTATCATCCCTGTTGTTCCATTAATCCTCGTTGTTCCACTTATCCCTGCCAATATGGCTAATAGATATGCACCCCTACAACTACCTGCTAATGATGGGGCTTTACCTCAAGAGTACCAATCTAAAATCACATATTTTGATAGTACTAGCCCTTTTACTGCCATTCAGCATACTAAAAAGATGAAAGACTATTTTGAAAACTACAAGATAGATGATGATAGCGTGAGAATGAGAATTTTTGTTCAGAGCTTAACAGGTGATGTAAGAACCTGGTTCAGATCACTTGCTGCAAATTCCATAACCACCCCAGATGAGCTTTACCAATCCTTTACCAACAGATGGGAGAAAAAGAAAGACCCCTTGCACATACTAGCTGAATATGATACGATTAAAAGAGGTCCTCATGAGACTGTTTTGGAGTACTATGCAAGATTCAATAATGTTTACAATGCAATACCACAGAACCTAAGGCCTCCCCCTGATCTGGCCTTGACCCTGATATGGCATACCAGTTAAAAGAAAGAGCTCCTCAGACCCTTGCAGACATGCAAAACGTTGCTGTCAGTGTTGAGGCCAACTTAATTGCCAAGAGAAACAGAGCTAGAATGGAAAGAAGAACCACCTTTAAGGAAGAACCCTCAGCCTTTGATCAAAATCTTGATGCTATTATCAATGGCCTACAAAGGCTAGGAGAAAGAGTAGAAAATGTTGAGAGAAAAGCATCATGGGAAGGACAACAATCCAATACCCTAAGGAATCCAAATTTTAGGAAAACGCAGAACACAAATGCTGGTAGGTCTAACCAAGACCATGACATAAGACCCCCTTTTCAGGATAACTATGTTGAAGGATCTACTTCTAGTGAACCCATAGAGGAAACTCACATGAACCTAATGGATCTAAAGGGTGAGCACCAAACTGTCCTTTCCCAAGAAGACCAAAATGAACTCGATTACAATCAATTTCAAACTAAATCTGGTGAGTCCTTTGATTTTAAACAAGGATATGATACTGTTGTGTATGAAGTACACAAACAATATAAGCTGAGAACTAGGACCATTGACATTTCGTAACCTAGTAAGACAAAGGATGGCAAACAGCCCAACAAGACCAAAGGTAAGGCTGTCACAACAGAACCAGCTGATACAAATGTTCAAAACCTGCGTCAAGTGACTGTAGAAGACATAACAGAAATACAGCCTTCCAAAGATCAGCCTTTGCCACCTTTTCCCTCGAAAGAAAGATCGAACAGGGTTCCAAAAGAATTTCCTGAAACGAAAAAACCGCGAGCCATCAGTCCTCATAACGCTGATAAACAAGAGCAAATCGCAGATGATTTAAATGAAAAGGAAAAAACTGCCTTTATCAACAACAAGACTCCATTGGAAAATCCATTTAATTTAGAGGCAGAAATAGCGAAGTTAAAAATATCCATCCCCCTCTCAGAACTTGCCAAACACGATGTATATAGGCAACAAATTCAAAGGTCACTTCAAATTCCAGAAAACAAGGACGATGTAAATGTTCTAGATGATTCCCCTGAACTGTTGTTTGGACCAGAAGTCAATGGAAAATCAACACATGGACCTGTCCCACCCTTTTATGTCAGTTTGCATATACATGACAAAGTTTTGCACAATGCTATGTTTGACTTAGGGGCATCGCACAATCTAATGCCCAAAGCAGTTATGGAAAAACTGAACCTTGACGTTACAAGACCTTACAAAGACATGTACTCATATGACTCAAGCCAAGTGAAATGTCTAGGCCTCATCAAAGACTTGTGTGTCTCCTTAGTTCAATATCCAAATAAGACCATCCTCATGGATGTAGTAGTTGCTGACATTCCACCAAAGTACGGTATGCTCCTATCAAGATCATGGGGAGAAAAGCTCCAAGGATCCCTTCAATTAGACCTTTCCTATGCCACTATTTCAGTCTTTAGGCAACCAAAGAGACTGTATAGAGAAACGCTGATGAAATATGTGGTGAGTAGTGAGAGCAAGCCTGAAAATTTTCCCATTTATTCAATCCATTCTGATATAGATTCCTTTATTTTGTTTAATGATGATACAAATTCTCCAACTGATAATGAGCCCTTGGCTCTGGAACAACAACCACACATCAATGAAGAATTAGTTACACACACTAGTGAAACTGTCACAACAGTTAACACAACCAGCATGTTAGAAGAACATCCCCAAATAGAAATTGCAAATCTGCCCAATCCTAAATTAGCTGAAACTCTTAGTACAAACCACAAGCAAGAGATCACATGGCATTTAGAGTTTAATGGCTCTGTTAACAAGTTGGGAGCAGGGGCAGGTGTCTGGATTCACAATACATATAACAACCATGTAGAAGGTCATGCCTATAGACTGAATTTTAAATGCCCAAATAACATGGCAGAATATGAGGCTCTGCTACTAGGCCTTAAACTGCTCAAAGCTCTAGGAGCTGCAAAAGTGTCTATTTTAGGAGACTCTGATTTAATCATACAACAAATGAAAGGTAATTTTGTTACCAATGACAATAGAATGAGAGCCCATAGGACTGTTGCCACTAATATACTCAATGCATTCACTGAATTCAAGCTAGCCAAAATTTCAAGAGAACATAACATTCATGCACACAGCCTAGCCACCTTTGCTAGTACATGCAAGCTTCCTTTTGACCCAAACCATCACTTCACAGCTGAAATAAAACATAGGCCCGCTGTCCCGAATAACATCAAAGATTGGCAAGTATTCGAAAATGATGCCCAAATTAATAATTTCCTTACCCTTGAGCATGAGTTTTCAAATGTTAACATCGACTTGGATGCCATGACAGATTCGGAACAACAAAAAAATGAAGATCAACAAGCTATAACAGCTGCAACAGCCAAGCAAATCCTGAACCCGACTGTTTTTTACAAAGAAAACATAGAATAGCTTAAACAAATGCATTTGGAAGACAGTGCCAAAGCAGAGGCAGAGATCATTGACTTAAAGGATAACTTTCTTCCTGCTGGCCTAACCCCATTAGAAGACATGTTCGACGCCATTGACGTTTCTAGAAAGCCAAAATTGCAACCCATTAACACTAATATAGAAGAACACAACATTGGGACGGTAGAAAATCCAAAAATGATCCAACTGTCCAAAAATTTGCCACCCGATCAAAAGCCCAAATACATTGACTTGTTCAAAGAGTTCCAAGATGTATTTGCTTGGAGCTATGAGGATTTGAAATCCTATGACACCTTGGTGATCCAACACACAATCCCCTTAAAACCGAACCAGAAACCCTTCAAGCATAAACTTAGAAGAATCAACCCTATGCTTCTTCCCCCAATTGAGAAGGAAGTAAAGAGGATGTTTGAAGTAGGCATCATAGCACCCATCAGATTTTCTGAATGGGTATCCAATATTGTTCCTACACGAAAAAAGACAAGTGAAATCAGACTTTGTGTAGATCTCAGAAATTTAAACCAAGTCTCCCTAAAAGACCATTACCCTTTGCCTAAAATGGACCACATCTTGCAGAGAGTAGTGGGGTCATCTAGAATATCTTTGCTAGATGGTTTTTCAGGTTTCAACCAAATACTTGTTCACCCGGATGACCAAGACAAAACTGCTTTTACCACACCGTGGGGAACATTCAAGTATGTAAAGATTCCATTCGGACTTAAAAACGCTGGTGCAACTTTTCAACGAGCAATGGATATTGCATTTGCCAAAGAAATACATGACTTCCCAGTTGTCTATCTTGATGACTTGACCCCATTTTCCAAATCTGATGAAGAGCACCTCAAGCATCTTAGGCAAATTTTTGTGACATGTAGGAATTATGGCATTTCCTTGAATCCCAAGAAGTCCCTATTTGGCCTAGAAGAAGGCAAGTTACTTGGCCACATTATATCAAAAGATGGGATTAGAATTGACCCTGAAAGAATCCAAGCCATCCTCCAAATTCCATATCCAAGAAACATAAAAGAGCTGCAAGCATTCCTTGGAAAGATTAACTTCCTAAGAAGATTTATTCCAAATCTAGATGAACTAATATGATTGTTAAGCAACATGTTAAAGAAGGATGCCAAGGTAAGATGGTCCCTGGAAACCAAGCAAGCATTTGAAAGTATCAAAGCTGCATTAACCCAAACCCCTGTACTCACCAGCCCACAGTTTGAGAAAGATTTTATCATATTTTCGTTTGCATCTGATCACACAATAGCCGTTGTCCTTTTGCAAAAGGATGAACAAGGAGCTGAAAAGCCAATCGCTTTCTTCAGCCGAGCCTTAAGAGACGCCCCTTTGAAGTACCCAATAATGGAAAAGCAGGCCTACGCACTTGTTAAGGCCATCAAGGATTTCAGAGTGTACATTTTATGTTCACATGTGATTGCCTATGTCCCACACGCTGCTGTAAAAGACATATTGACCCAAGAGGGATTAGAAGGCAAAAGAGGCAAGTGGATTGCAAGCATCCTTGAGTATGACATAGAAATAAAACCAACCAAGCTGATAAAGGGACAAGGTTTAGCTAAACTGATGTCTGAAACAAATTTTCAAGCCTTAGACATTAACCAACTGGACAAGGAATCGGAGCTAGCGACTCCACAGATCAGTGAAATATTTCTGCAATGCCCTTGGTACACTGATATTTGCTTTGTATTGTTAAACCTGTGTGCTCCCCCGGGATTGTCCAGGACCAAGAAAAGATTTTTGAAAATGAAGGCTTTAAAGTTTTGTGTTATAGATGGTGCATTATTTTGGAGAAATCATGAAGGTATATTGCTTAATTGTTTAACCATGAATGAAACTAACAATGTCATGAAAGAATTCCATGCAGGTGACTGTGGAGGACATCTATATTGGAAGTCCACCACTGATAAAATTCTAAGGGTTGGTTTCTATTGGCCCTCTCTCTTTGCAGATGTAAAAAAGTTTTCCATGTCATGTCACAAGTGCCAAATCTTTGAGGGCAAGAGAAAGTTGTTACCCCTGCCCCTTAAACCTATCTCAACAGAAAAACCTTTTCAACAATGGGGTCTTGACTTCATTGGAGAAATCCATCCCTCTTCCTCAGGCCAGCACAAATGGATCCTAACAGCCACTGACTATTTCACCAAGTGGGTTGAAGCCATTCCCTGTAGACAAGCCAATGACACCATCATTATCCAATTCCTTGAGTGCAATATCCTTTCTAGATTTGGCTGCCCTGAGAAAATCATCACTGATAATGTCGTTGCCTTTAAGTCCAAAAAGATGATCAATTTCTGCCACAGATTTCATATTACCTTGGGCCACTCTACAACCTATTACCCGCAAGGTAATGGCTTCGCCAAATCATCTAACAAAAGCTTCATCAACATCATAAAGAAAGTGTTGGAAGAGAACAAGAAGAACTAGCACAAAAAGCTGGTGAACACCCTATGGGCAGATAGACTCTCGAGCAAGAGATCCATTGGGATGAGCCCTTATGAGCTAGTATATGGCATGGAGGCAAGATTTCCTTCATCCCTGGGCATTCCTACTATCAAACTGTTACAGGAAATTCAGGCTGAACCAAATGACATTCAAAGAAGAATCAATCAGACCATTCATCTTCAGCAAACCAGAGAACAAGTTTATGACAGAGCTCAAATTTTGCAAGAAAAGCTTAAAAAGATGTTCGATAGAAGAGCTAAGGCTGAGGATTTCAATGTTGGTGACAAAGTTCTGAGGTGGGACTCAAGAAGAGAAGACAAGGGAAAACATGCAAAGTTTGATTTTTTATGGAAAGGACCATTGGTTATTTCTGTTGTTCAGGGAAATAACACTTATTTTCTTAGATCTATAGAGGACAGCACTGTTGAAGAAGGCCCTGTCAATGGTTGTATGTTGAAACATTACCATGACCCCTTTTAAGGGACACAATGCAGCTTTGTATATATCTTTGTACAGTCTTATTTGTATATATCAGTACTCTGTTTTTACTTTTGTATAAGCAGGCCGATTGTTTAAGGAAAAGCAGTAAATTCGTGAAAGACACAGTTTTAAAAGCTCTGTCTCTACACCAATTTCAGCAAAACAGCAAGAGGAAAAATGTCACATTACAAGCAATTCATGGTAGAAAAGAATTTTTTGCAGTCATTGTGCATAATTATCAAGCACAAAGAAGAAAGCAGGCGATGATGCACAGTTCACAGTAATTCAGTTGAGGAGGAGGTTGTTCATAGTTCAAAGTTTTACATTTTTTAGAAGCCAGAACAAATGTTTCCAGTCTACAGCAACCATAGAAGATCAAGGCAGTCTGACCTGCTGTTCTTGACTTTTCACAAGGAAAAGCCATCCCCAAGTGGAGCCACTGTTAGCCTCCTGTTGCAACAGGGTTTCATCTTTCATGATTGACATTTTTACATGCCAAATATGTCATACTTTGCACGCTGCAGTTTTCCATATTTCCACAAAATGCCATGAAGTGTGCCAGTCCAAATGGCACTGTTGTTTTCCAATTTTGAGGGGTTGTTCCAGTTTTGAAGAGTTTTCATTTAAGGGAGGTCCAAACAGTCTAACCTTGGTCTCCCTAGGTTTCAATTTCCTATTTTAGAATATAGAGAATGCATCTGACCAAACAGTTTAATCTTGGCAGATCTGTAGATAGGTAGAGAATCAAAGGGACCCAACTGCTTAATCTGGGCCCTGGTAGAAATAAGTGTAGATTTAGATAGGAAACATTCAAAAAAGAAAAAAATTGTAAAGTTGGGTCTGCAAGTCTAAGTGCACCCAAATCAAAAGAAGAAAAAATGTTAGGTGAGTAGGTTGGGTAGGTAGCTGTGAGGTTGCAGAATGATGATTTATGATCAATTTTGTGTTACAAAGTGTTTTATCTCTTCAAATCACAGTTGCAGACAGTTTTTCATCTGAAGGAGCTCAAGCTAGACATCACTAAATTCCCCTTCTTCTAAATTCCCCAAGTCAATTACTAATTTCCCAAAGAGGTCAAGGTCTGCTTGATTCCTCTTAGTTTCATCATTTTCCATGTCATTTGTCCTGGTGAAGATCTGCTTCACTCAAGGATTCTTTATTTCTCATCTATAAGTCACTTTTCCCTCGAGGATGAGCCTAAGGTCTCTTACCTTAGCGCCTGCTTATCATCACCATATTAACCACTAACTCTACTATATAACTCCCTATCAGTTTTCCCCTTCCCCTACTAAAACTATGTATATAAAACTCCCCTATGTAACTATCCCCTCCCTGGCAATATAGCCATATTTCTTCTAAGTCAGGGAAAAAATGGTCCATCAGGGGCTGTTTTTAACCCATCCGTGTCATAGCAGGAGTTAGATGACACCTGGTCATGCTAACAACCTCTCCCCTAGCCCTAAAAACCCTCAAAAAACCCATGTTTTACCCCTTATGCTAAAGTCCCGATGCGTAAATACATTAACCCGCCCGTTTATAACCCCATAACCCACACAAACCATAGTTTTACACCCCCGTCGCACCGTATTAAAACTAGAATATTCCATGAATATTCCTGCCCCTTATCCCTTCGTCGCCTCGTCCTCCTCGCCAACCGTTAGATCGCCCGCCCCACAGATCTACAGTGGGCGGGCCTTCCTGTCCCCCGACGCGCCCGAAGGTTAGCGTCCGGGAGATGGGCGGTATTGCCGCTGTACTCCCGCCACGCATCATCTCCTGGGCTATGGTAGATCCCCCTCCCTCAAAACCACCTTTGTCCAAAGGCAGTGCGCCCAGAAACCACTTACCGCCCTCCCCCTATGACGTAAGCCCCACGTCACCTGCCGTGTCATCCGCCTGCATGGCCTCCTGCCACTGTACCGCCGAGTCACCCTGCCACGAGTCCTGCCACCGTGTCCCCTGCCATACTGCCATGTCACCTCCGTACGTGATGACGTCATCCCACCACATCATCATGCTGACGTCATCGCTGACGTCATCCACCGTACGAAGTCAGTCATGCTGACGTCATCAGCAATTTTAGCACGAAGGGCGAAAATCACACTCCGGAGCCCCGGAATCAGTTTCTGAGGCAGTTTTTGAGGCACAATTTCGCTGGATAAAATAGGCCTGAATGGGGAATCTTTAGGGAATATTTTCATCACGCAGCCCCCAGCAAGCCCAAAAGGCGCCGAATGACCCATTTTTCTTCGTGAAGCTTTCCGAGAGGAGCAGAAGACAGTTCTAAAGGAAACAGAGGCCGAACAGCGGCCATTAATTTATGATTAGACCCACAGCAGAGGAGAAAAGTGACCCAATTCATTTGTCAAAGAGTATCAGATGGAGAAGAAGAGCCAAAGAGTATCAGCCAAGATTTTTTAGGGGCTCGAAGCACCTGAACATTGATGAGCCCCCCAGAAAGTCAAATCAAGAGGCGTAAGCCCATGCTTGCCCTCAAATCACAGTTAAAGCTTTAAATGCGGACAGACAGCAAAGAAGCAGAAACCCATACACATTTATTTCAGAAAACACTGCACCAAGCCACCGAGGACAACATCATTTATTCAGTTTTGATACGACAACCCTCAGCGCAGCCCGAGATATTTTTATGCATTTATTTCTAGATAGGATTAGGTTAAAGTAATCATCTTTCTTTCAGACCTGTTTAGGTCAAGTTGTAATAAAAGCAGTTGTAGAGAGTTTTTCCCTATATATACCGCTCTCTACATTGTTTCAAGGAGTTGGTCAATTGAGAATTTTCACTAGAGACTCGCATTATATACCTGAGTTTTTTCTATAACCAAAGATTGCTGAAAGCTTGGAGAGCAAACTGCCTGTTGTAAATGAATGTTTTGAAGATATGAAGATGGAATTCTTGTGCTGCAGCCTGAAACAATAAGTGCATCTTACCTCTGTTTTATTGTTTATCACTATCTAAATAGCAGAAAGGAAGAATAGCTTAGAATTTGTTTAAATACACTCTATGCTCAATTTCTTCTGTTTCTTTATGTTTTCCTCTGAATGAATTGGTCATGAATATGAATTCCTTCTGGCTCATATTTACCCCGATTCACCTGTGTTTTCCAATTATCTAGGGATTCTTAAATGCCCCTAGGTAGAGCCCTTTTACCTCCATCTGTTAAGTTGATTGAGAGATTCTTAACTGCCTCTCATTACTTAGCATTCACTCCATCATTTAAACCTGAAACATTGTTTCATGCGCAGCTATCTTGCTCCACCTTCCCTTATTTTGACTAAGGGAATGCACCAGCAGTCCTCCTCCTCGACTCCATGCCCAATGGTTTGAAACCCTCAGACTATGCTCTGCCTCTCTACCTGAAACATCAATTTTCCCACCAAAAAAAAAAACAAAAAATCCTCTAAACTCAATACCTAGCCTAAAATCCTTCTCAACAAAGCTAAATCAGAAAGAGAGAGCCCTCTCTGATTGCAGGTGGGCTAGAACCTGCAATCCAAAGTTGGTTTGTGGTTACCTTGGCCGTATCCTTTTCCGGAGCTTAAGGACAACCTGAGTGATAACACAAATAACGTAGAAAGCCTCAATCGACACTTCTCCCTTTAATTTAGTTTATGGGAAAGAAGTGGTTCTTCCAACTCATTTGGCAATTCCCTCTTTAGCCTTGGTTCAATATATTGATGAAGCACCAACTTCTTCCTTACAACTAAGGCAACATGAAATAATCAAGTTAGAAGAACAACGAGAACAGGTGAAGATAACTCATGCTCATCATCAAGCCTTAGTAAAAGCCTCTTTTGATTCCAATATGATATCCGGAAAATATTTTCAGATGGGAGATCTAGTTTTAAAATGGGACAAGGCTCGTGAGGAAAAAGGGAAACATACAAAATTTCAATGAATGTGGCTTGGCCCTTTTCAAATCACAGAAGTCATAGGTCTGTCTACATTTATGTTATAGGATTTAACAGGAAAAAGAGATTCTTTACCTATTAACGGTCAAATTCTCAAAAAATATTTTCCATAGGAGATCATTCTTCTATTTTGTAGAATAGTTGTTTTAGTTTCATAATAAAACTGGTTGTAAATGGTTACATTCGAGATTCATGAAAAAGACAGAAATTCTCTTTTAGATTTTGTTTTTCACTTGTATAAATAAAATTATAATTAGAAAATTAATCATTATTATTGAAAGATACAGTTAAAATTTCTAGGCCTAGAAATGATGCTAGTTTCAACTATATAAATTTTGATAAAAAAATGAATTTTAGTAAAGAAATTGTTTTGCATCAATCCAATGAAAGGTATCAATAATAAAACGAAGATTCTTTGTAGAAAAGATCTTTCTAAAAAACTCTATTATTTTCGTCCAGAGCCATCTTAAGGAAACAATGACTTCCTCCCCACCTAGGAAGCTACAACATTCAGGGAACGATCCAATGATACACTTTAAACTTAAAGAGTAAGAGGTCTCATCACAAGACGAGTTATCATGATCATATATATTATAGCTTGCTGACTTTGCCAATACTGCATACCACAACAGGGCAATGATTCAAGATTGTTGCAATCAAAAGACATGGGATCTCATCATGAGCCAGCTTGTTCAGCAAAGTTATAAATTAGTGAATGACTGTGTCATAAATTGGCTACCAAACCAAGACATTGTTCTTTAAGGATAAAAAAGAAAATGAAAGCGATAAGTGTGGATATGGATTTCTCTTTGAAAATTGTAAATTTCTCTAAGTAGGATACAAGATCATTGTTGGGTAACAGGTAACCCTGTCAAGGCTATAAATGTTTGCTGGCAGCAGAGGCTCTACCTACGACAAATGAGCATATTCAAAACTGATTTACAGAGAAGGCTTTGTTTTTATCTTTATAAACTAAGTAATAACTGATGTAGATACAAGGACTAGCTTGAGGGAGTAAATAATCAAAGTTGAAAATAGAAGAAACAAAATATCATTGATAGGTAAAAGCATAATGCACTTTGTCTTTCTATAATAAAGTTTAATTTCCTGGAAAAATTTCTATTTTGGAAGTTTAGAAAATTCAAAAGAAAAACAGAGATAACTGATTCTTCCAAGTGAATCGCCAATTGTTGTGGCCAGCAACAACCCCCCTTCTTATTTGGTGTTATTATTAATACTAAATAAGTGGGGACCCTTAGTCAAAAATTTAAAAAAATCAACTAGTGCTTATATTTCCTTTTTCAATAAAACCTACCATCTTAAACTTAGGAGAAGACCCTTAAAAAATAAAAAAGCCTAAGTTTTATGATAAAGTAGGATTATTCCTTGGGAAATATCGCATCACAAAAGGATCATGGATACCCCCTTGCAAGCCGAATTCTAAAATTGTGAAATCGTGATATGGGACTACGGACATATATCGCATCGCATGCGTCAAACATCGCTCACATTGAAAGAACTTTAAACTACCGACATGAGACAGCGCATATCGCAAATCACAGGAAACAAATTAATGAAAATTGTCATATGCCATGCTCTCGCGATATCGCGATATTTCGATATTCTGATAGAGCAATTCTGCGATATTGCGATAAAAGTGGCAATGCGATAGAATGATTATGTGATAACGCGATATTGTGAGTTTGCGATATAGCAAGAAAGCAATGTCGTGATTCTGCGATGTTGCGATCTGCGATATTGCAAAGCAAATCACAAAATCGCTCCATCGCAGATCTCGCGAGCTCGTGGTTCAAAAAAAGTATTTTCCATAAACCAAGACCTGGTTATGTGCTTTAATGTCAATTAATGAGTTAGTTGCCAATAATTAATGGAATAGGGTTTCATGCTTATCAACAAATCATTTCACGTAAGGTGGTGTATTTTATATGTCTTCGGCATTTAAAGCTTTCTCGTCACCTTTCCTTATCATAATTCTCACTACACTTGTAAACTGCAGGAACGAAGAACAGAGAACGATACAAAGCAGTACGCAGGATACTATGGGAAAGAAAGGCAAAGCCCCAAGCTCTGAAGAGAAGGAAATAGCGCCCTTGTATACAGACACCGCCTGCAACTGAGATGTTGGTATTGCTACCTAGGAAGGCATGTACAATCTACTTGAGGAAGAGAATCCCAGAGTAATGGAGGTCGAGGCTACTGCAGGCTCACATAGTTCCTCTGAAGCATCCCTTACAAAGCTAGCTTGTTTGTTCTTACACCAAATAGCGGCGAGGACCAAAATTCTTCCATACACAAACATGGTTAAATGGATATTGGACAATGCTGATATCAGAAACAGACAGTTGAAGACTCAGGGTCAAGAGCTTATGGAATCATTATTTTTACAAATTTTGAACTTTATATCCGCTAAAAGAAAAAGCGCAAAAGGCGAAAAATGCACCAAGGAAGCCCAGATCAAGAAATGGAGGCAGTATTCGCTGAGCAAAACTTCTTGAAAAAGAAAGCTTCTAATTGCTCAGTCACCTGCAAGCCCAAAAATTTGCAAGAAAGCAATGATAGAGATTAAAAAGCAAAACTTGAATCCTAGACCACTGGTATTTGTTGGAAATATCTTCAAAATGGTATAAACATAGGCACAACAATTACAGACAGATTGGAGACAAAAGGCTCAAGAAAAGGCAAAATCAATCCAAAGATTAACCAAGTTAAATTGGGATTCTTACTGGATGTACTTGGTAAAACCACACAGCCAGTGCATGACTCTCAAGTGCATCATCAATTCTGCCAAGAAGATGGTGCCAGCTCTCACTAATTCTGTTTTCTCAGCACAGATAAAATCAGAAGTCGGTCAGCCAACTCTTCTCAAACAGATGTTGAACGCATGCGATTTCAAGGATCAGATACACAGTTAGTTTGTAATTTTAGTATTTTTAGTTTTAATTTTGTTTTATTTTTGCTCAAAGTAAGGACGGTCATTTAAACCGCATCCTACATTTTTTTAATAATTTATTTTTAGATTTAGTTAGTAGTATTTAAACCCTTCTCATGCATTTAGAGAAGGGTCCTAAAATTTGTCAAAAACTTATCCCCAGAACATGCACTTTTGTACCCTCTGAGGAGGTTTTGATGAATGAATGGAACAAGATTTATTGATATCTGCATTTAATATCTGCTACTAATGTTACACTTTTGTACTCTTAGTGGATGTTTGATTAAGAAGAGATAAATCATTATCACTTGAAGCTCATGAGTAGGACTAGTTATAAATGGTACTTCTATCTCTTCACTATTTCTGCCTTTGTGTTAAAAGTGATATTCAAGTTCAGTTGTTTATATATTAATGTGTGAATGCTTGAGTTATCATTCGGCACTTTTGTACGGTGATAGCTATTTATTTATGCTTAATGTATGAATAGCTTATTATGTGATATGTTTTTCACAACTGTTTCGTCTAACTTTTTATACGAAGTGGTTCATCATTATTGAATTCTTTTCTCATAGCAGCTGAATGATCTTTATTACCAATTGTTATTTGAAATCATTTTAGATCGCATAACAGAAGGATTAGATCCTGGGTTAGTGTAGAATTAGATGTTTCTGTTTATCCGAATAAAATTTGCATGTTATTAGATTGGAGTTAGAATTAGAGCATCTCACTTAGGAACTTTTAGAAAGGAAATATCAATTCTTCACACACACACACACACATAAATTGGGAAACTGGTCCCATATCCCCAGTCGGACCCACTATACCAAACGGAAAAGTAGCCGCTAACCAAGGTCTAGACCAGGTGGGTATCCCCCTTGTTGTAGACCCGATTTTCAGGGCTTCAACAGGTTGACAGGGTATTATCGCAAGTTTGTTAATAATTATGGGAGAATAGGAGCACCTCTAACAACATTATTGAAGAAAGATGCATTTTCATGGACTCCAGAAGAAACAAAGGCCTTCGAGCATCTTAAAGAGGCAATGTGCCAAGCACCGGTCTTAGCTACACCAGACTTCACAAAAACCTTTATTGTGGAATGTGATGCTTCAGGAAATGGAATTGGTGTTGTTTTAATGCAAGATGAAAGACCCATTGCTTTTGAAAATCGTCCAATGAAGGGAAAGCTTTTACACAAAGCTATTTATGAGAAGGAAATGTTGGCAATACTCCATGCACTTAAGAAATGGTGACCCTACCTAATGTGAAGACACTTCAAGGTAAAAACGGATCATGATAGCCTTAAACACTTTTTAGAACAAAGATTATCCTCTAAAGAGCAACAAAAGTGGGTCACAAAGATGTTGGGTTATGACTTTGAGATCATCTACAAAAAAGGGAAGCAAAATGTGGTGGCAAATGCACTCTCAAGAAAGGATGAGGATGTGGAAGCATTGTTGTGCGCCATTTCTATTAACCAACCAGATTGGATAAACGAAGCAAGGGAGGAATGGAAGAATGACGAAGAAGTGTGGGCACTTATTCGAAAGTTACAACAAGACTCCAGTACGTCTGATACATTTAGTTGGCAGAATGATTTGTTATGGTACAAAGATCACTTATACCTCTGTAAGAATTCCCAACTAAAACAAAATATTCTTATGGAATTTCACACTTCTCCCTTAGGAGGGCACTCAGCATTTTTAAAAACTTACCACAGGGTTAAGAAGGAATTTTTTTGGGATGGCCTTAAATCAGATATTCAAAAGTTTGTGGCGGAATGTTTGGTTTTCCAACAAAATAAAGTTGAAACAATTAAGACATTGGGTCTATTAGAACCTTTATCCATTCCAAGCCAATGTTGGAAGGAGGTTTCAATGGATTTTATCATAAGTTTACCAAAGTCTGAGGGAAGAGTGTCATCATGGTGGTAGTTGACAGACTTAGCAAGTATGCACACTTTTGTGCATTATCACATCCATTTAAAGCTAGTACAGTTTCTACTGCATTTATGGAAACAATTCAAAAGCTACATGGAAACCCAAAGATTATTGTAAGTGACAGAGATCCCATTTTCACTGGAAACTTTTGGACAGAATTATTTTCTTGTCTTGGTACTCAGTTAGCTCATAGTTCATCTTATCATCCTCAATCTGATGGGCAAACTGAGATAGTAAACAAATGTTTGGAAGGATATCTTCGTTGCTTTATATCTGATAAATAGACACAATGGGTCAAATGGTTGCCTCTGGCTGAATGGTGGTATAACACTTCCTTCCATATAGCAACAAAATGACCCCATTTATGGCACTTTATGGATATCAGCCACCATCCATCACATCATATTTAAGAGAAAATTCTAAGGTTCAAGCAGTGGAACATCACATCGAACATCAACAACAAGTCCTCCAACTCTTAAAGGATAACCTCGTGTTGGCACAGAATAGAATGAAACAACAGGCAGATCAACATCGCAGTGAAAGAAGTTTTGATGTAGGTGATTGGTTATTCCTACCGCTACAACCATATAAGAAAATGTCCCTCAAGCAAGCTAAGAAGGATAATAAATTATCACCAAAGTATTATGGTCCGTACAAGGTGTTGCAAAACATTGGTACTATGGCATACAAATTGGAGCTTCCTGCAGCTTCTTGATTGCACCTAGTTTTCCATGTTTCATGTTTAAAGAAGGTTATAGGCGATAAGCTCCCAGTTCAAAAAATATTTCCAAAACTTGACGAGGAAGGAAAAATTATATTGGAACCAGAAGCAGTCATAGAAACAAGAACTCGACAGTTACGAAATCGATCAATTTCGGAGTATATTATCAAGTGGAAGAACTTATCTGCTGAAGATTCCACATAGGAGGATGAGAATTTTATACAGAATCATCTAGAACTATTCAAGCGTTGAGGACAACACTTTTTTGAAGGAGAGGGGCATGTTGGGTCCCTATAATACCAGTGATTACCCCATTACTATTGTAGGTTTATCCCTTATTAATATTGTTGTGCCCCTATTGTCCCCATATTTTTATTACTGTACCCCATAAAACCCCTCTATTGTTATTTTTGTGGCTTTATATTATTATTGTTAGGTTGGCTGGGTTATATTATGACTCCTTATACTCCTATATATAGAAAGGAGGTTTTATCATTTGAATCATCCAAGAATTGTTCATTTATGTAATGTAAAGGAGGTTGCCCCCTTGAAGAGGCTGAATTCTAAGGCGTTGATCTATCTTTTCTATCTTTTCTTGAGCTAGTTTCATAACATCCTAGCCTAAAATAAAGTGTGTTTACTCTAAAAAGAGTTGTTGATTGATTTTATTAGGTATATTTTAAATGTGATTCGTTAAAGTCTTCGGTAGGGGTGTTGACATATGAAATTATATGGGACTCTAACTCAAATCATGCAAAAACAATGCTTGTAAATTTTCACTTTCAATGAATAAGCTGCTTATACAAAGGGATAGTCATTCATACATCAATATTTGTTCCATGAATCCTATTCAGTAAAACACTAGCATAACCGACAGAACTTCAATGCTCACTAACAACTATTGAAACTAAATAATGCAGATTTAACCAGCTAAGCAGAAAACAGTAAAATTTTTTGTATTTTTTACTTTAATGAAAACAAAAACTTTAAGAAGTAAAGCTATTTTCTTTAAAAAAAATTGTTCACGACATAGACCATGTGCAGCTGCAGATCTGTGTTCAGTCTACAAGCGGATTTCCCAACCCATGAGGTCATAGGGTAAGCTGTTTGTCAAGAAATGTCTGACTAATGCTCTGTACTAGAGGCTACTGAGAGTTAGTTTCAGTACTAATGATCTGTTTGTGAGGGCACAATGCTTTATAAAGCACTATTTTCACTGGTAACCTGTGTTAGTGAGGAAAAATAATCAAAAAATCGGTTGTGGGGATCAAATCTAGGGCTAAACATTGAGAGAAGGGTGGTGTATGGTCCTGAGTGGTCAGAAAGGGAATGAAGAAGTGCAAGAAGGCCTGGAAGAAAGAGAGATCTAGGAAATTTATGGGAAAAACCAAGAACTAAGTGTAGTCCCCAGTGGAGTCACCAATTTTTCTATAGGGATTAATGTACAGTTGTTTGGTGAGGTAGAAAACCCTCAAGGATCTTCCCGGGATCCTCGATAGATAGTCATATTAGCTGCAGTTATCACAAAATACATGCATATCTATGTTTAACAAATCAATATCAAAGAGAGAAGTAATTATTACCTCAAGTCTTAGTGTGATGTTGTTTGGGAGCACAATGCAGCTAGGTGGAATACCCTTGAGTCAGCTCCAGATCAAAACCTACACATAGCAAAGATAAGCGTAATATCACAGCATAAAACCTTGATAAAAAAATGCATGAACATATAAAAGATGTCATGCATGAACAACATAATAGATGCCATGCCTTTTTATGGTGTGGGAGGGCTTAAATTCTAAATCATATTCTTGGAGGGATGAAATCCAGTTGGCTCTTCTCTCCCCCAGCTCTTGTTGTACAAAGAGGGATCTGATGGAAATATGGGGGACCATGACGATGACGTGATTCTTTAGGATGTATGGCCTAAAGTGTTTCACTACTTTGTAAATAGCATAAGCCTACTTATCAATGTCCAGGTAGTTTAGCTCATCCCCTTGGAGTCTTGTACTCATGAATGATATAGGACGTTCGTCATTATCGTAGTCCTTTTGGGTAAGGACTGCGACTAATGATGAATCTGAAGCGAAAGTGTACAAGATAAAATCTTTGCTGAAATCGGGGCTTGAAAGGGAAGGTTCTTCCGCAATAGCTGCCTTAATCTGATCAAAAGATTCCTTTTCTTCTTGATCCCATTTGAAAACCATATCTTTCTTTATCATTTTTTGTAAAGGTTTAAAAATTTGTGCAAAATCTGAAATAAACTTACGAAGGAAATTGATTTTTCCAAGGAAAGATTGCATACCTTTCTTGGTGTTCGGCTGAGGGATCTATGCTATGGCTTTTACACAATCGGGGTCAACGGTGATTCCTTTCTTGGTGATGATGTGGCCTAGAAGGTTTCCTTTTGAAACCGCAAATATGCTCTTCTTAGGGTTGAGAGAGATCCCATATTTCCAACGTCTTTCAAAAATCCGTTTCAAGTGTTGTAGATGGTCACTTCTTCTTTTTGAAATAGGTAAACCACCACACTCTGACCCATTAACCCTCGAAAAGCGATATCCATAGCCCTCTGGAAAGTCGCCCCAACATTTATGAGTTTGAATGGCATACAGCAAAATGCGAATGTCCCCCACTTCATTCAGAATGTTGTCTTAATCCAGTCTAGTTCTGATACCAAAACCTGATTATAACTGGAGAATCCATCCAGTAGAGAAAAGACCTCAGCTCCTGAGACGGTTTGGAGGATTTTCTCCATGAAGGGAATTGGGTAGTTATCTTTGTCCGACGCCTGATTAAGGTTTCGGAAATTGATGCATAGGCATATTTCTCCGGATTTTTTTCCTTATTGGCACTAGATTAGATACCCATATCGAGTGTCTGATATTGAAAATAATGCAGGCATCCAACAATTTCCTTAACACCTTTTGTATGAGGGGTTCCAATGTGGGATGTGCCTTCCTCAGTTTCTGCTAAAATGGTTTGACTCCCTCTCTAGTAGGGATAATGTGTTGAATAATCCGAGTAGCCTTCAGGTCATCATAAGTCCAAGCAAAGACATTGTGGTACCTTCAAAATAAAATGATGAAATCCTGTCTTTCCTCCAGGGTGCACCATGTTCCCAATTTAACATACTTGAGGTCAGACTCAGTTCTGAGATTGATTTGCCCATGCAAGAGAGTGGAACTATGTGTCTTGGTATTTGGTGGACCTCTGAAACGATTCTGAAGGTCGAGAAACTTTTCCAATGACGCCACTCCTTTCGGTAAGGGATTTCCCTTCTAGGAATCAGCCTCATCTTGTAATTATTTCTCATGTTCCTCTTCATCGATAGTCACGTCTTTGAATACTTTCGTGTTTGCCATGAATTCCATGATCTACTGGTCATCATTGAACATGCGCAAGTTAGTTATGTTATCTGGTACTGCTGGTTTATATATAATTTCAATAGAAAAACCATCTCTAAGGGGTGTGAACCTAGCTGCGACATTAGCTAGAGTATCAGCAACAACACTGTTAAACCTAGGAACAGACATGATATTGAAAGTTTTAAAAGAATTTATGAGACGCCATACCTCTTGCTAGTAGTTCTTTAGATGCGGGACAAACAATGGATGGTATTGTGTGTCTATCTCGTAATAATTTCCAAATCCCCAATGACTTTCAGGCAATCTTCTCTTAAGTCAATATCATTTTTTAGGCTGAGAACCAATACCTCATATTTTACAGTGTTGTTAGTACATTGGAATTCTAACCTACATGAGATCAAAAATCTATCCCCTTTTGGATTTAGCAGGATGCATCCCGCCCCTGCTCCATCATGGGTTTTTGAACCATCATAGTACAATGTCCACGTCTCCGTGCTGGGGGAAGGTAAACCTAACGTATGTAAGTTTAAGGAAAAAATTTCGTCACCGTGGCTCGGGGTTTGCATGGGGATTTCAACCTGGGTATCTGGGGAAACAGTCGATGTCTGAGGGTGATAGCACCCGAATGAAGATTCAAGGAGGCATACTCGCAGATCTTGTTGCGCATAACTGATTGGCTCATTAGAGATTTCAAGGTCGGTTATAGTATGTTTCATACAAGGCTCACTATTTACCCTGATCTGGTTATTCCTTCCTTTGTAAGGCAACCACAAATGAGACCAATATGTGGTGAAGTAGCCCTGCAAGTTGCAAGACCAATCTCTGCTGAGAAGAAGACTATAAGCTTCCGAGATGTCCACAACAATTATGTTGATGCACTGGTGCACTCGAGAATTAGAAGATAACCAAATGATGACATTATTTAATTCTCCTATGGCAAGGACTTGAGATTTGTTAATTTGGATCATTTTGACGTTAGTTTTTTCTGGTTGAATATTCAGTTCCTTGCATACCAACCAGGGCATAACGTTGGTTGATGTGCTGAAATCAATGAGGTAGTTTTGGACATTGAAATTAAACATTTCGAAGGTTAAGAGGAATGGGGGAGTTGAGCCTCTCGAGTTGGTGTTTGCGACATTTACTATAGCTTAGACATCGACCACAGCTAGGGATCAACCTACGGAATTTCCCTTGTTTGACGCAACAGGTTTAATAGGGGCAGGGGAGAGAGCGAAGGCTTTGGCTATTATCTCATGCTGAGCAGCCAATTTTCACAACTCGAATAATGAGATATTATCTCATGTTTTCTTCAAATATTCGATGATATTGTAATCTAAATCCACAGGTAAAGATTCTGGCATTGTACATGGTGTTGAGGAAGAGTTCCTTTTCGCACTGGCTAGCAATTTGTTTGAGCATAGATCATATATTCCTCTAGGTGAGGAGGAAGAGTTGGTTGGTATCAGTCGAGAGTAAGATCCTATGCAACAAAGCCCTTTTCTTGTCTTCCAAGGAAGGGTCTGCTAGAGTGACTTTACTCCTGAGGTTGTAACTTTTGGGGGGCTTTTGGGGAGTCTCCCCGACAAAGGCTTCTTCTGTAGCACACATGTCTCCTCCCTGGATGTCCTCAAAATTTAACACAATGGATAAGGAGTCATCATCAAGGGGAGGATCATCTTCTCCCAACTCATCAGTTTCCTCTTCTACTTCTGTGACGGTATGGTCTTCTAACAATTGGGTGACAAAAACAGTCATATTATGGAGCCATTGTGCATAGGTTTATTCGGCGTGTGAGGCCTGGTAGAAAGCGTAGAAGTTGTATTTTCCTAACTCTTGCACGTTGAAGCTTGAGCTTGGATTTTGCGAGACTTTAGGGGGAAGATTATTGGTCTTCCGGAAAAAGGGCTTAGCGGGCTTGGACCCTCCTGAAGCATCACTGGTTCTTTGCTTTAGCTCAGATACTTCATTAGTTAGATGTTTTAGAGATTTGGTCAGTCCCTCGAAATCAAAGGAATCTTTATCTCTATCTCTTGTTTTACTTGAGGAGGCTTGGTTCTTCTTACCGAAGGACTTTGCGTCTTCTCGTGACTCGTGTTCCAAGGCACTGATGGAAAGAAGATAATTTTCAACCTCGAGCACCATGGCAAAATTCTCAACTAGTATTAGGTCCCTATAATACTAGTGATTACCCCATTACTATTGTAGTTGTATCCCTTATTAATATTGTTGTGCCCCTATTGTCCCAATATTGTTATTACTGTGTCCCATAGAATCCCTCTATCATTATTTTTGTGCCTTTATATTATTATTGTTAGGTCGGCTGGTTTATATTGTGACTCCTTAGACTCCTATATATAGAAAGGAGGTTTTGTCATTTGAATCATCCAAGAATTGTTCATTTATGTAATGTAAAGGAGGTTTCCCCCTGTAAGAGGCTGAATTCTAAGGCGTTGATCTACCTTTTCTATCTTTTTGTGAGTTGGTTTCATAACATTTGGTATCAGAGCTTTGGATTCTAGGATTTCGCTGCTCCAAATAGGTCATCGTGGCATTTTCACTATAACCTTTTTTTCTGCAACGTTTCAGAAGAAAAAAAAAAAAACCCATTTGAGAAGAAATCACACTAAGCCTCAAGCCCAAATTTTAGAGTTTTTCGCACTATATTTACGGAGATATGATCTGAGGAAGTTGGTCTTTTTGCAAACTCCTAAATTACATTACAAACAGGTGACGTGAGGAAAATCATCATAACTTTCTCTTTGAGTATCAGATTGAAATTTCATAAGAAGGTATAGAAAGAGGACTGATTGTAGTTTCTCGTATATATTTTTTAGAGCCAAAGGTCGAAACAGGGACACGTGGTACGTCATAAAAGTTCACTCTACTGAACTATTCTATAACCAAGTCACTGTGGGAGATTTGGCATAACTCTTCCTTGGAGAATCCAATTTGGATTAGAATGGTGGAATTGGAAAGAGGACACAGAGGACTACTGCAGGTCATAATTTCAAAACTGGATCATCCGAAATTACAGAGATACATCAAAGGCAATATCGAGCTCCTACAAAGTGAAAAAAGGTGTGTATATTTTTTTAAATTATTGCTTAAGATTGGTTTGAAAAATTATTTTGAAGGAATTCAAAGGGCATAGTAGAGCATTATTATTGGTAACTGATGTCCCAAGGAAAGAAAATGCAAACACCTAGTAAGCAACCTAAAAGCTCTAGCATGACTCATGAAGAAGAGGAAGAAATGCTACATGATATATCAAAATTGCAAGACCAAGTGCAACAAATGTCACTCTCACAAAAGCTAACAGAAGCTAATATAAATGGTGTGGAATCTAAGATAAAGGGGATGGAAGCTAATATGGATGATTTGAAGACAAATTTGACAAATTTTCTACAAGAAATACTTACTAATGGTGAAAGGGTAGTAAAGGAAACTCATGACGCTAACAAAAGAAATGTTAATCATGATTTCATAGACTCTAATGTTGGATCGAAAATCCACCATATTCCAAAAATCGATATAAGGAAGTTTGATGGCAAGGATCCCACAACATGGATATTATAGATGGAGCAATTTTTCGATCTCAATAATGTGCAAAACACACAAAAGGTACGTATTGCAACTTTATATTTGGAACCAAATCAGTTTGTATGGTATCAATGACATTGCTCTTGTAAACAAATTATCACTTGGGAAATTTTTATGGAAGAATTGACAACACATTATGAGGATACAAAAAGAAACACTTTTTTTAGCCAATTGATAAGTTTCAAACAAAAGGGTTCAATAATGGAGCACATTGAAGAGTTCCAAAAATTGAACATAAGGGTAAAAAATATTCTAGAGGAGCATAGGATTGATGTGTTCATAGGGACTTTAAAGTATAATATCCAACATGATGTTCGCCTTTGGGAACCTAATTCATTAGAGGAGGCATTCAGGTTAACAAGAAAAATGGAAAGAAAAATTATGGCAACCAGGAAGCATACCACTAACAACTATAAAGATGGAAGTGTTTTTGCCCCTAGTCTTCCACAACCTATAAGGTTGACGCCGTAACAATTGGAAGAAAAAAGAGAAAAATGGCTTTGTTACAATTGTGATAGCAAATACACTAATGGTCATAAGTGTGCTGAGAAGAAATTATTCTACCTAGATTGTGAAGAGGAAGAAGAAAAGGAGCAAGAAAGGTCAAAAGAAGAGGATATAACCCTAGGAACAAAACCTAGATAAAGAAGAAATGAATCCGACCATATCTTGTAATGCATTAGTTGAAATTACCACTCCTCAAACCATCAAGATAGAAGGAAAAATCAAGAAGAAAAAGGTAAAAGTGTTGATCGATTCAGGAAGTATCCACAATTTTATTCATTGTAAGATAGCAAAAGAATTGAATTGCTTCCTATATCTAGCACGAGAGTGTCAAGTGATGGTTGCAAATGGAGGAATGATAAATTTCCTTGGAAAGTGCCATAATATCAATCTATCCATGGGAGAATATGTATTGACTACCCCAATGCTTTCCATTCCAATGGGAGGTGTTAATGTTGTACTAGGAGTCCAATGGCTACAATCCTTGGGTACTGTTAGCGCTTGGAATTCACCTAGGCTGAGATAGACAAACTCTCAAGGCTACATCAAACCATTTCACCTCGTAGCTAGCCCTACGAGGTATGAGAAGGCTCTCTCGGGTCAGATTCGGTAGATCTTTCAATATGATAAGCTGACCAATTAGGAATAAAGATTTTAGGCTAGTAAATTGATAAGGGGGGTTTGATTTAAAGATTTTTTGGGGTTTTTGGTGGCAATTGGAGGGAGTGCAATTCAGGGTGCGGGGATTGGGCTCAGTTTTTGCAGGGGGATCTTTGGGGCAAGGTAGGAGTGAGTGCTGATGCCTTAATCTGAGATGGATGATCAGGAATGATAGAGGAGGAGCTAAAGAGGGCAAACAACAACTTTGAATCCTCTTTAGACAGTGGAAAACATAGATATTGAACAAAATTGAAAGCTGAGCATGGCATGCATGAATTCAAACTTTATCACTTCATCTGTTCAATTAACAGCAAAGAAAGAGATGGAACACATAAACACACTTACAATAACATGTAGAGAACACACCATCAACACAACAATCCACAAGAATCCACAATGATGTCTGCAAAACCCTGGCCTTCCTTTTCCTTAACTTGCAGTAATAGATGTACAATATACAATAATGCTTCTCCCACAAGAGTCCAACCATGAAAATGAGCAAGAGAAGGCATAATATAGACCATCTAACTCCTTTCCCCACCTCTAGGGGTCGAGCTCAGCTTCCTAGGAGCAGTTTGAACTAATTCTAAACTAAGCACTAGATAATAGGCAGTCAAAACAACTTGCCTCTAAAACTTAGCTAACTCATCCATGCATTAATTATTCACTATTTACATCAAGGACGCTTCTAGAAGGGTTAAGAGAGATTAAATCTATCAATGTGCCATGAAAATTATCCATACATCCATCATTTACAAGTACAAATGATCAACCATAGTAAAAACTGAGTTTACAAGCCTGAAAAGTCAAAACTGGCAATTTCAGCTCGAGTGGTCGTGCCCCCTGCTCGAGTGGTAGTGCCCCTTTGCAGCACTTTTTGAGTGGGTTCTAGTTGTCCAAATCAAGTGAAAGATGGCTCATTGGAAAGACCTATGTGTCTACTTTCCATCCCAAGTGGAATTTCTGGATTTGGAGTTGATTTGACCCCTCAAAAGGCAATTCTCCCAAGGTCACTTTCTGCAACTCAAAAAGTGGGCAAAAAGTCAAAATTTTGATGTATTTTGAGCTTTTGGAGGCCCAAATCTCAAAATCAAGTTGACCCCAAGTATAGGTAATTCTAGTTTTTGCATGCCCTTTCCAAAAATGTCAACTTTTTGTGATTCTGAGCAGTCCTCACGAGTGGTCGCGCGCGGGGCGCGACCACTCCAATGGCCAAAACCTGTAAATTGCACAAAAAATTCACAAATGACAAAATTTTCTCCAAATTTCTTGAAATTTGGGCTGGGAGTCCCCAATCAAGTACCATGCTCAGTCAAAGAGGATTTGGCCAAAATTTTGAGTGGATCAGGCGTTTTCCTTCGTTTTTGTGCTTTGGCCAACCGTCCTTGGAGCACCTTCGTTCTCGCCGGTATTTTTGACATTTCTCTCAAACCATGACACCTGTGTAAAAAGTGAAGGAGGTTTTTCTTCCTTGGAATTTTGTGGACAAAAACCTCTCTCAGTTTTGCAAAATTCATCTTTGACTACTCTGAAACAGCTTTTGAGTGAAACTTGTCCCGATGTGTGAAACAAGGGATTTTGTCGAAATGGAGCGAAATGAAGGGGATAGGGGGCTTCTAAATTCTTGGGGAAATTTTTGGGAGTGGGGAGAGATGTTAGGAAGCAGGGGAAAGTGGAATCTCAGAGATTGAGTGAGGGGAAGGGGTCCAAAAGGGCAAAACACAGGCCAAACCTAGAAAATTGCCAAGTTGTAGCTAGAAACTAGGGTTTGTGCAAAAATGAGGAATTTGGCGGATCTAAGGGATGGGAAGTGTTTGATAAGGTACTTTAAGGATAGGGGAAGGTGTATGAACATCAGGAAACAAGTTTTGCCGGTGATTTGACCATCCAAGAGAAATTTCCTTCAAAACCCTAGGAGAGGGAAATGAGCTTGCTTGGGCGCAACATGAAGCATGAACAAGGTGTAAAATGACTCATTAGACACTGACATGATAATGACAACCCTACGAATGATGATAAACTCAGCTGAATGGTGACATGGACTAACATTTGGGCAAACCCTAGACCTAATGCCTAGTGACCAAATTTTGCTTGAAGACTCACTGAAATGACAAAATTTGACCTTGACACTCTGAGACCACTTTGTAAGAGCATATTTGATCACTGTAGGAAGGCTGGAAAGACTGACACTAACATTGGCTCCAATGGGGATGGTAGCTCCTTGGAGGTGCCAAGAACCTTAGACCTCTGGGAGAGCAGACCAGTGCCTTATAGTCATTGGGCAATGGAGTCATTATTTCGGCAAACAACACAAGACTTTGACTCATTTATTGACTGAAAACTTGATTGAAAACTGACTGAAACTTAACTGAAGCTTGACTCAAACTGACTCGATGGCAAACTGAAATAACTTGACAAAACTCACTCAACAGACCAAACACAAATGACTCATGACTGACTTAACTAAAACAAGAACTTACAAAGCTTTTTGAAGGGCAGCAATCCATCAAGATTTGAAATCATGATGACAACCACCTGTATTTCTTACAAGACAATATACATCAAACTATATCAAAATGCCAATGCAACCAATCAAGCAGATGCCTTCTTGATTGATTCTCCCAATCAGATCTCATGATCAACAATAGATACTGGTAACCGGGCATCCAAAAACATAGCTGACCATGATCTCCTTCATCACTGAACACTGCAATAAACACTATCACTGCTGGCTGCAACAAACTTGCTAGAGGATCGTGAAAAACATGAAGATTTGCCATTGCCACCTCCTGCTGAAAGAACAAGGTGTCTTTTGTTTCAAATTCTGATCTGCCTTCTTCATGTGCTTTGGTGAAAGTATGCTCATGGGATTCAAAAAACTCTGAACAGGTATGTGAGCAGATCTCTTCTTGGAAAAACATTTCAGCACATGAAACATATGAAGAATCTGAAAGATAATCCTGTATGCTCTGATCTTCTGTAGTTTGACAACATGGTAGGTCATCTTCAAATGATATGACAGCCGGAGTATCATCTTTGTGAAGGAAAACATTATCTATTTGCTGATCTACAAGACAGTCATCTTTTTCAACAGAGGAAGAAGCTTCCCCAACACTTTCCTGACTATGCGTGCATTTCAAATCTGTTGTAGCTTGGGTTGTAACAAGACCTTTCAAAAGCTGATCTATCTCCTCTTCAGACAAACGAGACAATGCCTTTTGTTTTCTTCTGCTTAAACAATAATTATCTTCATACGATAGGGCACTCAAACTATCATTTATTACTGAGTTATTGAAAGGAGATTCATCACTTACTTGCACAAAGATCTCACCTTGCTGTTCATGAACATCTGAATCCAAAACTCTGTCTATGATCTCAACAGTAGAGCTCTCTTTGATGGGTTGCATGCTGTTGTCTTCTGTGGGCAGATCTGAAACAAGCTCTTCTCTTTCATCAATTATAGCCATATGGCCATCTTCAACCTGCTGATCTTGACAAGTATCTTCTAAGATTTCTATGTGCTGCTGAAACGGCTTTTCATACAGGGCTTCCATGATCTCTTCATCCATGAAATTATCATCTTCATAAAACTTCTCAAGGCTTTCAATAAAACTATAGGCATGCTTGCAACAGTCTTGAACTAAATTCAATGATGGACAAGAGTCCTTATATCTTTCAATGAACATAGCATGAAAATCCTTTAAACAATAAATACAAGCAGGCGGCAAACCTTCATACCATGATTGGGCTTCACCTTCCAGAGTGGCCAGAAATATCTTCATCAAGCAATCTTCAGGAAAATCCAACTTCAACTTGCGAATATGCATATGAAATCTAACCAAATGTAAAGCAGCATCCTTCTTACCATCATCATTAAATATAGGCAAATTCCTTGACCAATCTACCTTCGAAATTTTATTTGGAAAACCAAGGATGTGATCTCGGCTCAAGGGAGCATATCTTCTTGCAATCTGATCCATCTTGAAAATATCAAAGCTACTGATCTCTCTGCAGTGAAGTCACCATGAAGCATAGGTTGCTGGATTCTTCAGTGAAAGGAGTCGCCAGTGAATGATCTCAGCCTTGTCAGTGTCTGATCGTTGTCCACTATCAACAATCAGATCTAAACTTGATACATGTACTGGGGTGAAAAGCAAATGAAGTGCTGTATCCACAAGCTCACGGAGATTGACTGAAGCAGTGTTTATCTACTAACGCTGATGTAAAACAAGAGCGTTTTCGAAGGCTACCTGGCGTAACTTCAGGCTCCGTCTAAGACTTATGAAATAACAAGTCAACCCACAAACAAGTTTGTTCTCCCCAGTATGGTCGCCAATATGTTAGCGCTTGGAATTCACCTAGGCTGAGATAGACAAACTCTCAAGGCTACATCAAACCATTTCACCTCGTAGCTAGCCCTACGAGGTATGAGAAGGCTCTCTCGGGTCAGATTCGATAGATCTTTCAATATGATAAGCTGACCAATTAGGAATAAAGATTTTAGGCTAGTAAATTGATAAGGGGGGTTTGATTTAAAGATTTTTTGGGGTTTTTGGTGGCAATTGGAGGGAGTGCAATTCAGGGTGCGGGGATTGGGCTCAGTTTTTGCAGGGGGATCTTTGGGGCAAGGTAGGAGTGAGTGCTGATGCCTTAATCTGAGATGGATGATCAGGAATGATAGAGGAGGAGCTAAAGAGGGCAAACAACAACTTTGAATCCTCTTTAGACAGTGGAAAACATAGATATTGAACAAAATTGAAAGCTGAGCATGGCATGCATGAATTCAAACTTTATCACTTCATCTGTTCAAGTAGCAGCAAAGAAAGAGATGGAACACATAAACACACTTACAATAACATGTATAGAACACACCATCAACACAACAATCCACAAGAATCCACAATGATGTCAGCAAAACCCTGGCCTTCCTTTTCCTTAACTTGCAGTAATAGATGTACAATATACAATAATGCTTCTCCCACAAGAGTCCAACCATGAAAATGAGCAAGAGAAGGCATAATATAGACCATCTAACTCCTTTCCCCACCTCTAGGGGTCGAGCTCAGCTTCCTAGGAGCAGTTTGAACTAATTCTAAACTAAGCACTAGATAATAGGCAGTCAAAACAACTTGCCTCTAAAACTTAGCTAACTCATCCATGCATTAAATATTCACTATTTACATCAAGGAAGCTTCTAGAAGGGTTAAGAGAGATTAAATCTATCAATGTGCCATGAAAATTATCCATACATCCATCATTTACAAGTACAAATGATCAACCATAGTAAAAACTGAGTTTACAGGCCTGAAAAGTCAAAACTGGCAATTTCAGCTCGAGTGGTCGCGCCCCTTTGAAGCACTTTTTGAGTGGGTTCCAGTTGTCCAAATCAAGTTCACGATGGCTCATTGGAAAGCTCTATGTGTCTACTTTCCATCCCAAGTGGAATTTCTTGATTTGGAGTTGATTTGACCCCTCAAAAGTCAATTCTCCCAAGGTCACTTTCTGCAACTCAAAAAGTGGGCAAAAAGTCAAAATTTTGATGTATTTTGAGCTTTTGGAGGCCCAAATCTCAAAATCAAGTTGACCCCAAGTATAGGTAATTCTAGTTTTTGCATGCCCTTTCCAAAAATGTCAACTTTTTGTGATTCTGAGCAGTCCTCCCGAGTGGTCGCGCGCGGGGCGCGACCACTCCAATGACCAAAACCTGTAAATTGCACAAAAAATTCACAAACGACAAAATTTTCTCCAAATTTCTTGAAATTTGGGTTGGGAGTCCCCAATCAAGTACCATACTCAGTCAAAGAGGCTTTGGCCAAAATTTGGAGTGGATCAGGCGTTTTCCTTCGTTTTTGTGCTTTGGCCAACCGTCCTTGGAGCACCTTCGTTCTCGCCGGTATTTTTGACATTTCTCTCAAACCATGACACCTGTGTAAAAAGTGAAGGAGGTTTTTCTTCCTTGGAATGTTGTGGACAAAAACCTCTCTCAGTTTTGTAAAATTCATCTTTGACTACTCTGAAACAGCTTTTGAGTGAAACTTGTCCCGATGTGTGAAACAAGGGATTTTGTCGAAATGGAGCGAAATGAAGGGGATAGGGGGCTTCTAAATTCTTGGGGAAATTTTCGGGAGTGGGGAGGGATGTTAGGAAGCAGGGGAAAGTGGAATCTCAGAGATTGAGTGAGGGGAAGGGGTCCAAAAGGGCAAAACACAGGCCAAACCTAGAAAATTGCCAAGTTGTAGCTAGAAACTAGGGTTTGTGCAAAAATGAGGAATTTGGCGGATCTAAGGGATGGGAAGTGTTTGATAAGGTACTTTAAGGATAGGGGAAGGTGTATGAACATCAGGAAACAAGTTTTGCCGGTGATTTGACCATCCAAGAGAAATTTCCTTCAAAACCCTAGGAGAGGGAAATGAGCTTGCCTGGGCGCAACATGAAGCATGAACAAGGTGTAAAATGACTCATTAGACACTGACATGATAATGAAAACCCTACGAATGATGATAAACTTAGCTGAATGGTGACATGGACTGACATTTGGGCAAACCCTAGACCTAATGCCTAGTGACCAAATTTTTCTTGAAGACTCACTGAAATGACAAAATTTGACCTTGACACTCTGAGACCACTTTGTAAGAGCATATTTGATCACTGTAGGAAGGCTGGAAAGACTGACACTAACATTGGCTCCAATGGGGATGGTAGCTCCTTGGAGGTGCCAAGAACCTTAGACCTCTGGGAGAGCAGACCAGTGCCTTATAGTCATTGGGCAATGGAGTCATTATTTCGGCAAACAACACAAGACTTTGACTCATTTATTGACTGAAAACTTGATTGAAAACTGACTGAAACTTAACTGAAGCTTGACTCAAACTGACTCGATGGAAAACTGAAATAACTTGACAAATCTCACTCAACAGACCAAACACAAATGACTCATGACTGACTTAACTAAAACAAGAACTTACAAAGCTTTTTGAAGGGCAGCAATCCATCAAGATTTGAAATCATGATGACAACCACCTGTATTTCTTACAAGACAATATACATCAAACTATATCAAAATGCCAATGCAACCAATCAAGCAGATGCCTTCTTGATTGATTCTCACAATCAGATCTCATGATCAACAATAGATACTGGTAACTGGGCATCCAAAAACATAGCTGACCATGATCTCCTTCATCACTGAACACTGCAATAAACACTATCACTGCTGGCTGCAACAAACTTGCTAGAGGATCGTGAAAAACATGAAGATTTGCCATTGCCACCTCCTGCTGAAAGAACAAGGTGTCTTTTGTTTCAAATTCTGATCTGCCTTCTTCATGTGCTTTGGTGAAAGTATGCTCATGGGATTCCAAAAACTCTGAACAGGTATGTGAACAGATCTCTTCTTGGAAAAACATTTCAGCACATGAAACATATGAAGAATCTGAAAGATAATCCTGTATGCTCTGATCTTCTGTAGTTTGACAACATGGTAGGTCATCTTCAAATGATATGACAGCCGGAGTATCATCTTTGTGAAGGAAAACATTATCTATTTGCTGATCTACAAGACAGTCATCTTTTTCAACAGAGGAAGAAGCTTCCCCAACACTTTCCTGACTATGTGTGCATTGCAAATCTGTTGTAGCTTGGGTTGTAACAAGACCTTTCAAAAGCTGATCTATCTCCTCTTCAGACAAACGAGACAATGCCTTTTGTTTTCTTTTGCTTAAACAATAATTATCTTCATACGATAGGGCACTCAAACTATCATTTATTACTGAGTTATTGAAAGGAGATTCATCACTTACTTGCACAAAGATCTCACCTTGCTGTTCATGAACATCTGAATCCAAAACTCTGTCTATGATCTCAACAGTAGAGCTCTCTTTGATGGGTTGCATGCTGTTGTCTTCTGTGGGCAGATCTGAAACAAGCTCTTCTCTTTCATCAATTACAGCCATATGGCCATCTTCAACCTGCTGATCTTGACAAGTATCTTCTAAGATTTCTATGTGCTGCTGAAACGACTTTTCATACAGGGCTTCCATGATCTCTTCATCCATGAAATTATCATCTTCATAAAACTTCTCAAGGCTTTCAATAAAACTATAGGCATGCTTGCAACAGTCTTGAACTAAATTCAATGATGGATAAGAGTCCTTATATCTTTCAATGAACATAGCATGAAAATCCTTTAAACAATAAATACAAGCAGGCGGCAAACCTTCATACCATGATTGGGCTTCACCTTCCAGAGTGGCCAGAAATATCTTCATCAAGCAATCTTCAGGAAAATCCACCTTCAACTTGCGAATATGCATATGAAATCTAACCAAATGTAAAGCAGCATCCTTCTTACCATCATCATTAAATATAGGCAAATTCCTTGACCAATCTACCTTCGAAATTTTATTTGGAAAACCAAGGATGTGATCTCGGCTCAAGGGAGCATATCTTCTTGCAATCTGATCCATCTTGAAAATCTCAAAGCTACTGATCTCTCTGCAGTGAAGTCACCATGAAGCATAGGTTGCTGGATTCTTCAGTGAAAGGAGTCGCCAGTGAATGATCTCAGCCTTGTCAGCGTCTGATCGTTGTCCACTATCAACAATCAGATCTAAACTTGATACATGTACTGGGGTGAAAAGCAAATGAAGTGCTGTATCCACAAGCTCACGGAGATTGACTGAAGCAGCGTTTATCTACTAACGCTGATGTAAAACAAGAGCGTTTTCGAAGGCTACCTGGCGTAACTTCAGGCTCCGTCTAAGACTTATGAAATAACACGTCAACCCACAAACAAGTTTGTTCTCCCCAGTATGGTCGCCAATATGTTAGCGCTTGGAATTCACCTAGGCTGAGATAGACAAACTCTCAAGGCTACATCAAACCATTTCACCTCGTAGCTAGCCCTACGAGGTATGAGAAGGCTCTCTCGGGTCAGATTCGGTAGATCTTTCAATATGATAAGCTGACCAATTAGGAATAAAGATTTTAGGCTAGTAAATTGATAAGGGGGGTTGATTTAAAGATTTTTTGGGGTTTTTGGTGGCAATTGGAGGGAGTGCAATTCAGGGTGCGGGGATTGGGCTCAGTTTTTGCAGGGGGATCTTTGGGGCAAGGTAGGAGTGAGTGCTGATGCCTTAATCTGAGATGGATGATCAGGAATGATAGAGGAGGAGCTAAATAGGGCAAACAACAACTTTGAATCCTCTTTAGACAGTGGAAAACATAGATATTGAACAAAATTGAAAGCTGAGCATGGCATGCATGAATTCAAACTTTATCACTTCATCTGTTCAATTAGCAGCAAAGAAAGAGATGGAACACATAAACACACTTACAATAACATGTAGAGAACACACCATCAACACAACAATCCACAAGAATCCACAATGATGTCTGCAAAACCCTGGCCTTCCTTTTCCTTAACTTGCAGTAATAGATGTACAATATACAATAATGTTTCTCCCACAAGAGTCCAACCATGAAAATGAGCAAGAGAAGGCATAATATAGACCATCTAACTCCTTTCCCCACCTCTAGGGGTCGAGCTCAGCTTCCTAGGAGCAGTTTGAACTAATTCTAAACTAAGCACTAGATAATAGGCAGTCAAAACAACTTGCCTCTAAAACTTAGCTAACTCATCCATGCATTAAATATTCACTATTTACATCAAGGAAGCTTCTAGAAGGGTTAAGAGAGATTAAATCTATCAATGTGCCATGAAAATTATCCATACATCCATCATTTACAAGTACAAATGATCAACCATAGTAAAAACTGAGTTTACAGGCCTGAAAAGTCAAAACTGGCAATTTCAGCTCGAGTGGTCACGCCCCTTTGAAGCACTTTTTGAGTGGGTTCCAGTTGTCAAAATCAAGTGCAAGATGGCTCATTGGAAAGCTCTGTGTGTCTACTTTCCATCCCAAGTGGAATTGCTGGATTTGGAGTTGATTTGACCCCTCAAACGTCAATTCTCCCAAGGTCACTTTCTGCAACTCAAAAAGTGGGCAAAAAGTCAAAATTTTGAAGTATTTTGAGCTTTTGGAGGCCCAAATCTCAAAATCAAGTTGACCCCAAGTATAGGTAATTCTAGTTTTTGCATGCCCTTTCCAAAAATGTCAACTTTTTGTGATTCTGAGCAGTCCTCCCGAGTGGTCGCGCGCGGGGCGCGACCACTCCAATGGCCAAAACCTGTAAATTGCACAAAAAATTCACAAATGACAAAATTTTCTCCAAATTTCTTGAAATTTGGGCTGGGAGTCCCCAATCTAGTACCATACTCATTCAAAGAGGCTTTGGCCAAAATTTGGAGTGGATCAGGCGTTTTCCTTCGTTTTTGTGCTTTGGCCAACCGTCCTTGGAGCACCTTCGTTCTCGCCGGTATTTTTGACATTTCTCTCAAACCATGACACCTGTGTAAAAAGTGAAGGAGGTTTTTCTTCCTTGGAATGTTGTGGACAAAAACCTCTCTCAGGTTTGCAAAATTCATCTTTGACTACTCTGAAACAGCTTTTGAGTGAAACTTGTCCCGATGTGTGAAACAAGGGATTTTGTCGAAATGGAGCGAAATGAAGGGGATAGGGGGCTTCTAAATTCTTGGGGAAATTTTTGGGAGTGGGGAGGGATGTTAGAAAGCAGGGGAAAGTGGAATCTCAGAGATTGAGTGAGGGGAAGGGGTCCAAAAGGGCAAAACACAGGCCAAACCTAGAAAATTGCCAGGTTGTAGCTAGAAACTAGGGTTTGTGCAAAAATGAGGAATTTGGCGGATCTAAGGGATGGGAAGTGTTTGATAAGGTACTTTAAGGATAGGGGAAGGTGTATGAACATCAGGAAACAAGTTTTGCCGGTGATTTGACCATCCAAGAGAAATTTCCTTCAAAACCCTAGGAGAGGGAAATGAGCTTGCCTGGGCGCAACATGAAGCATGAACAAGGTGTAAAATGACTCATTAGACACTGACATGATAATGACAACCCTACAAATGATGATAAACTCAGCTGAATGGTGACATGGACTGACATTTGGGCAAACCCTAGACCTAATGCCTAGTGACCAAATTTTTCTTGAAGACTCACTGAAATGACAAAATTTGACCTTGACACTCTGAGACCACTTTGTAAGAGCATATTTGATCACTGTAGGAAGGCTGGAAAGACTGACACTAACATTGGCTCCAATGGGGATGGTAGCTCCTTGGAGGTGCCAAGAACCTTAGACCTCTGGGAGAGCAGACCAGTGCCTTATAGTCATTGGGCAATGGAGTCATTATTTCGGCAAACAACACAAGACTTTGACTCATTTATTGACTGAAAACTTGATTGAAAACTGACTGAAACTTAACTGAAGCTTGACTCAAACTGACTCGATGGCAAACTGAAATAACTTGACAAAACTCACTCAACAGACCAAACACAAATGACTCATGACTGACTTAACTAAAACAAGAACTTACAAAGCTTTTTGAAGGGCAGCAATCCATCAAGATTTGAAATCATGATGACAACCACCTATATTTCTTACAAGACAATATACATCAAACTATATCAAAATGCCAATGCAACCAATCAAGCAGATGCCTTCTTGATTGATTCTCCCAATCAGATCTCATGATCAACAATAGATACTGGTAACCGGGCATCCAAAAACATAGCTGACCATGATCTCCTTCATCACTGAACACTGCAATAAACACTATCACTGCTGGCTGCAACAAACTTGCTAGAGGATCGTGAAAAACATGAAGATTTGCCATTGCCACCTCCTGCTGAAAGAAAAAGGTGTCTTTTGTTTCAAATTCTGATCTGCCTTCTTCATGTGCTTTGGTGAAAGTATGCTCATGGGATTCAAAAAACTCTGAACAGGTATGTGAGCAGATCTCTTCTTGGAAAAACATTTCAACACATGAAACATATGAAGAATCTAAAAGATAATCCTGTATGCTCTGATCTTCTGTAGTTTGACAACATGGTAGGTCATCTTCAAATGTTATGACAGCCGGAGTATCATCTTTGTGAAGGAAAACATTATCTATTTGCTGATCTACAAGACAATCATCTTTTTCAACAGAGGAAGAAGCTTCCCCAACACTTTCCTGACTATGTGTGCATTGCAAATCTGTTGTAGCTTGGGTTGTAACAAGACCTTTCAAAAGCTGATCTATCTCCTCTTCAGACAAAGGAGACAATGCCTTTTGTTTTCTTCTGCTTAAACAATAATTATCTTCATACGATAGGGCACTCAAACTATCATTTATTACTGAGTTATTGAAAGGAGATTCATCACTTACTTGCACAAAGATCTCACCTTGCTGTTCATGAACATCTGAATCCAAAACTCTGTCTATGATCTCAACAGTAGAGCTCTCTTTGATGGGTTGCATGCTGTTGTCTTCTGTGGGCAGATCTGAAACAAGCTCTTCTCTTTCATCAATTACAGCCATATGGCCATCTTCAACCTGCTGATCTTGACAAGTATCTTCTAAGATTTCTATGTGCTGCTGAAACGGCTTTTCATACAGGGCTTCCATGATCTCTTCATCCATGAAATTATCATCTTCATAAAACTTCTCAAGACTTTCAATAAAACTATAAGCATGCTTGCAACAGTCTTGAACTAAATTCAATGATGGATAAGAGTCCTTATATCTTTCAATGAACATAGCATGAAAATCCTTTAAACAATAAATACAAGCAGGCGGCAAACCTTCATACCATGATTGGGCTTCACCTTCTAGAGTGGCCAGAAATATCTTCATCAAGCAATCTTCAGGAAAATCCACCTTCAACTTGCGAATATGCATATGAAATCTAACCAAATGTAAAGCAGCATCCTTCTTACCATCATCATTAAATATAGGCAAATTCCTTGACCAATCTACCTTCGAAATTTTATTTGGAAAACCAGGGATGTGATCTCGGCTCAAGGGAGCATATCTTCTTGCAATCTGATCCATCTTGAAAATCTCAAAGCTACTGATCTCTCTGCAGTGAAGTCACCATGAAGCATAGGTTGCTGGATTCTTCAGTGAAAGGAGTCGCCAGTGAATGATCTCAGCCTTGTCAGCGTCTGATCGTTGTCCACTATCAACAATCAGATCTAAACTTGATACATGTACTGGGGTGAAAAGCAAATGAAGTGCTGTATCCACAAGCTCACGTAGATTGACTGAAGCAGCGTTTATCTACTAACGCTGATGTAAAACAAGAGCGTTTTCGAAGGCTACCTGGCGTAACTTCAGGCTCCGTCTAAGACTTATGAAATAACACGTCAACCCACAAACAAGTTTGTTCTCCCCAGTATGGTCGCCAATATGTTAGCGCTTGGAATTCACCTAGGCTGAGATAGACAAACTCTCAAGGCTACATCAAACCATTTCACCTCGTAGCTAGCCCTACGAGGTATGAGAAGGCTCTCTCGGGTCAGATTCGGTAGATCTTTCAATATGATAAGCTGACCAATTAGGAATAAAGATTTTAGGCTAGTAAATTGATAAGGGGGGTTTGATTTAAAGATTTTTTGGGGTTTTTGGTGGCAATTGGAGGGAGTGCAATTCAGGGTGCGGGGATTGGGCTCAGTTTTTGCAGGGGGATCTTTGGGGCAAGGTAGGAGTGAGTGCTGATGCCTTAATCTGAGATGGATGATCAGGAATGATAGAGGAGGAGCTAAAGAGGGCAAACAACAACTTTGAATCCTCTTTAGACAGTGGAAAACATAGATATTGAACAAAATTGAAAGTTGAGCATGGCATGCATGAATTCAAACTTTATCACTTCATCTGTTCAATTAGCAGCAAAGAAAGAGATGGAACACATAAACACACTTACAATAACATGTAGAGAACACACCATCAACACAACAATCCACAAGAATCCACGATGATGTCTGCAAAACCCTGGCCTTCCTTTTCCTTAACTTGCAGTAATAGATGTACAATATACAATAATGCTTCTCCCACAAGAGTCCAACCATGAAAATGAGCAAGAGAAGGCATAATATAGACCATCTAACTCATTTCCCCACCTCTAGGGGTCGAGCTCAGCTTCCTAGGAGCAGTTTGAACTAATTCTAAACTAAGCACTAGATAATAGGCAGTCAAAACAACTTGCCTCTAAAACTTAGCTAACTCATCCATGCATTAAATATTCACCATTTACATCAAGGAAGCTTCTAGAAGGGTTAAGAGAGATTAAATCTATCAATGTGCCATGAAAATTATCCATACATCCATCATTTACAAGTACAAATGATCAACCATAGTAAAAACTGAGTTTACAGGCCTGAAAAGTCAAAACTGGCAATTTCAGCTCGAGTGGTCGCGCCCCCTGCTCGAGTGGTTGCGCCCCTTTGCAGCACTTTTTGAGTGGGTTCCAGTTGTCCAAATCAAGTGCAAGATGGCTCATTGGAAAGCTCTGTGTGTCTACTTTCCATACCAAGTGGAATTTCTGGATTTGGAGTTGATTTGACCCCTCAAAAGTCAATTCTCCCAAGGTCACTTTCTGCAACTCAAAAAGTGGGCAAAAAGTCAAAATTTTGATGTATTTTGAGCTTTTGGAGGCCCAAATCTCAAAATCAAGTTGACCCCAAGTATAGGTAATTCTAGTTTTTGCATGCCCTTTCCAAAAATGTCAACTTTTTGTGATTATGAGCAGTCCTCCCGAGTGGTCGCGCGCGGGGCACGACCACTCCAATGGCCAAAACCTGTAAATTGCACAAAAAATTCACAAATGACAAAATTTTCTCCAAATTTCTTGAAATTTGGGCTGGGAGTCCCCAATCAATTACCATGCTCATTCAAAGAGGCTTTGGCCAAAATTTGGAGTGGATCGGGCGTTTTCCTTCGTTTTTGTGCTTTGACCAACCGTCCTTAGAGCACCTTCGTTCTCGCCGGTATTTTTGACATTTCTCTCAAACCATGACACCTGTGTAAAAAGTGAAGGAGGTTTTTCTTCCTTGGAATGTTGTGGACAAAAACCTCTCTCAGTTTTGCAAAATTCATCTTTGACTACTCTGAAACAGCTTTTGAGTGAAACTTGTCCCGATGTGTGAAACAAGGGATTTTGTCGAAATGGAGTGAAATGAAGGGGATAGGGGGCTTCTAAATTCTTGGGGAAATTTTTGGGAGTGGGGAGGGATGTTAGGAAGCAGGGGAAAGTGGAATCTCAGAGATTGAGTGAGGGGAAGGGGTCCAAAAGGGCAAAACACAGGCCAAACCTAGAAAATTGCCAAGTTGTAGCTAGAAACTAGGGTTTGTGCAAAAATGAGGAATTTGGCGGATCTAAGGGATGGGAAGTGTTTGATAAGGTACTTTAAGGATAGGGGAAGGTGTATGAACATCAGGAAACAAGTTTTTCCGGTGATTTGACCATCCAAGAGAAATTGCCTTCAAAACCCTAGGAGAGGGAAATGAGCTTGCCTGGGCGCAACATGAAGCATGAACAAGGTGTAAAATGACTCATTAGACACTGACATGATAATGACAACCCTACGAATGATGATAAAATCAGCTGAATGGTGACATGGACTGACATTTGGGCAAACCCTAGACCTAATGCCTAGTGACCAAATTTTGCTTGAAGACTCACTGAAATGACAAAATTTGACCTTGACACTCTGAGACCACTTTGTAAGAGCATATTTGATCACTGTAGGAAGGCTGGAAAGACTGACACTAACAGGTACAATAGCTTTTAATTTTCAAGAACTTTTCATGAAATTTTCTGCGGAAGGAAAGGAAGTTGAATTAAGGGTTATTGCAGGGAAACCGGGAAAGATAATCAGCTCTAACGGTATGACAAAGCTTCTAAAAAAGGAACAAAGAGGTGTAATTGCACAATTATATTCGCTAAATGTTTCCACATTGAAATTATCTATCTCTCCAGATATCCAAAAAGTCTTGGACAATCATTCCAAGGTATTTGAGACTCCCAAAGGTTTCCCACCTATTCGTGATCATGATCATGCTATTCATCTAATTCCAAGAAGTGTGCCTCCAAACATCAGGCCGTACAGATATCCCTATGCCCAAAAGAGTGAAATTGAACATATGGTTGCAGAAATGCTAGAGGCTAGTATAATTCAACCTAGTCAAAGTTCTTTCTCTACTCCAGTAGTATTGGTGCACAAGAAGGATGGATCATGGCGCATGTGTCTGGATTATAGGGAGATCAACAAGCTCACTATTAAAGATAAGTTTCCCATTCCTATTATTGATGAATTACTAGATGAATTGCATGGATCAATTTACTTCACCAAGTTGGATCTTCATTCAGGATATCATCAAATCAGAATGAAGACTGAAGACATTCTGAAAATAGCATTTAGAACTCATGAGGGTCATTATGATTTTTTGGTCATGCCTTTTGGCCTTACCAATGCACCTTCTACATTTCAAGGTTTGATGAATTCCATTTTCAAACCCTTCCTTAGAAAATTTGTGTCAGTATTTTTTGATGATATACTAATCTACATCAAGTCTTGGAAGGATCATGTTGAACATGTTGACAGGGTGCTACAACTATTGGAGGAGAAACAATTATATGCAAAAAGATCCAAATGTTTCTTTGGAGTGCAAGAGGTGGCATATCTAGGTCATATTGTATCTCATGAAGGAGTTAAGGTAGACCCTAGCAAAATTAAAGCCATTAAGGAATGGAAAATCCCCACATCCATAAAGGATCTACGAGGATATCTCTGGTTGACAGGGTATTAGTGCAAGTTTTTTAAGAATTATGGGAGAATAGCATCACCTCTAAAAACATTATTGAAGAAAGATGCATTTTCATGGACTCTAGAAGCAACAGAGGCCTTCGAACATCTTAAAGAGGCAATGTTCCAAGCACCGGTCTTAGCTACACCAAACTTCACAAAAACCTTTATTGTGGAATGTGATGCTTCAGGAAATGGAATTGGTGCTATTTTAATGCAAGATGAAAGACCCATTTCTTTTGAAAGTCGTCCAATCAAGGGAAAGTTTTTACACAAAGCTATTTATGAGAAGGAAATGTTGGCAATACTACATGCACTTAAGAAATGGCGACCCTACCTAATGGGAAGACACTTCAAGGTAAAAACGGATCATGATAGCCTTAAATACTTTTTAGAACAAATATTATCCTCTGAAGAGCAAAAAAAGTGGGTCACAAAGATATTGGGTTGTGACTTTGAAATCATCTACAAAAAAGGGAAGCAAAATGTGGTGGCAGATGCACTCTCAAGAAAGGATGAGGATGTGGAAGCATTGTTGTGCGCCATTTCTATTATCCAACCAGATTGGATAAACAAAGCAAGGGAGGAATGGAAGAATGATGAAGAAGTGTGGGAACTTATTCGAAAGTTACAACAAGATTCCAGTACATTTGATACATTTAGCTGGAAAAATGATTCATTATGGTACAATGATCGCTTATACCTCTGTAAGAATTCTCAACTCAAACAAAAGATTCTTATGGAATTGTACACTTCTCCCTTAGGATGGCACTCAGGATTTTTAAAAACTTACCACAGGGTTAAGAAGGAATTTTTTTGCGATGGCCTTAAATCAAATATTCAAAAGTTTGTGGCACAATTTTTGGTTTTCCAACAAAATAAAGTTGAAACAATTAAGACCTCGAGTCTATTATAAACTTTATCCATTCCAAGCCAACGTTGGGAGGAGGTTTCAATGGATTTTATCACAAATTTACCCAAGTCTGAGGGAAAGAGTGTCATCATGGTGGTAGTTGACAAACTTACCAAGTATGCACACTTTTGTGCATTATCACATCCATTTAAAGCCAGTACAGTTTCTACTGCATTTATGGAAACAATTCAAAAGCTACATGGAAACCCAAAGATTATTGTAAGTGACACAGATCCCATTTTCACTAGAAATTTTTGGATAGAATTATTTTCTTGTCTCAGTACTCAGTTAGCTCATATCTCATCTTATCATCCTCAATCTGATGGGAAAACTGAGATAGTAAACAAACGTTTGGAAGGATATCTTCGTTGCTTTGTATCTGATAAACAGACACAATGGGTCAAATGGTTTCCCTGGCTAAATGGTGGTATAGCACTTCCTTCCATACAGCAACAAAAATGACCCCATATGGCACTTTATGGATATCAGCCACCATCCATCACATCATATTTAAGAGAAAATTTTAAGGTTCAAGTAGTGGAACATCACATCGAGCATCAACAACAAGTCCTCCAACTCTTAAAGGATAACCTCGTGTTGGCGCAGAATAGAATGAAACAATGAGCAGATCAACATCGCAGTGAAAGAAGTTCTGATGTAGGTGATTGGGTATTCCTACGGCTACAACCATATAAACAAATGTCCCTTAAGCAAGCTAAGAAGGATAATAAATCATCACCAAAGTATTATGGTCCATACAAGGTGTTGCAAAAGATTGGTACTATGACATACAAATTGGAGCTTCCTGCAGCTTCTCGAGTGCACCCATTTTTCCATGTTTCATGTTTAAACAAGGTTATAGGTGACAAGCTCCCAGTTCAAACAATATTGCCAGAACTAGATGAGGAAGGAAAAATTATATTGGAATTGGAAGCAATCACAGAAACAAGAACTCGACAGCTACGAAATTGATCAATTTCAGAGTATCTCATCAAGTGGAAGAACTTATCCACTAAAGATTCCACATGGGAGGATTAGAATTTTATACAGAAACATCCAAAACTACTCAAGCATTGAGGACAACATTTTTTTGAAGGAGAGGGGCATGTTAAGTCCCTATAATACTAGTGATTACCTCATTACTATTATAGTTGTATCCCTTATTAATATTGTTGTGCCCCTATTATCCCCATATTTTTATTACTGTGCCCCATAGAATCCCTCTATTGTTATTTTTGTGCCTTTATATTATTATTGTTAGATCGGTTGGGTTATATTGTGACTCCTTAGACTCCTATAAATAGAAAGGAGGTTTTTTCATTTGAATCATCCAAGAATTGTTCATTTGTGTAATGTAAAGGAGGTTGCCTGCTCGAAGAGGCTGAATTCTAAAGCGTTGATCTATCTTTTCTATCTTTTTGTGAGCTGGTTTCATAACAACTAGAGTGAGCTTTGATTCAGGCTTAACGAATATGGCAATGTCCTGTGGCAAGGCCCTTGTGTAATAATCAATCGTGATGGAATCATCGAGGGCTACATCCATGGGGAATTTGTTCAGAATAGTGGTGACACGTTGATTAAAATATTTTACCTTCTCCTTCTTATGGAATTTCAGCATGCTGAGCTCGGTGAGGAGCATGGAAGGTGTCTTATCTTCTGAAAATTTGTCCAGAAAGGATTTCCATAACTCGTCCCATGTTCGTATGGAGGCAACAGGTAGCAACCGATACCAAGTGGCTGCTTTATTTTTAAGGGTACATGGGAATAAGTGACATGCTACGTCATCGAATTGGACCTTCATCATTTTCAAAGCCAAGTAGAAATTGCTAATGTGGTCATTGGTTGAGGTCCCTTTCTCCAGGTCAAACTTTGGGAGATTATTCTCATAATGCCAAGGCATATCATGAAGGAGGCCTCTAGGGTTTAAAGGGGATTGATCCATCCATGCCAGTGGCGGGGGACAACAAATTTCTTTGGGGTTGAAAAGGAGGAAATGACCATTACCTTCTGATTCACTTCCTGTGCTTGATCCCCTGCTGGTGCGAGGGGGGCACCTGCCTTTTCTTCTCGATGCTCTGAGGTGTCCTAGGACTCTAGTGTTTCTCACATTTTGGGTGTTTCTTAGATTTCTTAGGAGACGTTGATTTTTGTAGAAGTTTATGTGGTCCCTAAGGTAGTCCCTGACTCCTTGCCCCAAGATCCCATGAGTGCCCTTGGTGAGAGGTTGATTGTTAACAAGGGTTTCCTCAGTGATTCGTTGATTGTTCCCGAGTATTTAATCTCTATGTATCCATTTATTCTAGCCAGTAAAGGTATTCTTAAGCTCCCCTTCTTCATCTTTAGGTTGGCTTTCCAATCCTTCGATTGATAGTCTCTCAACAGCTTTTACATAGTCATCTAGGGCTAAGCCGATTAACTGCGATATGGAGTTAACCAGGATGCCTTGACGTGTATGTTAAAGGTTGGAGATGCGAGATTTAGCTAGGGTGTTAGTGGTAGGGATACATCTTAGACCCCTCATGAATTGGCGTGTGATAGGGCACAAGGCCCTGAGCTATTCATTAGTGACTTCATACATGGGGAGCTCCTCTCCTCTAGGGGTGTCTTCAAGGAGGGGAATATGGGGTTCTTCCTGGAGTGGCTTAGTGAAGGGTGGCTTGAAAGGAGGATTATATCGTATCTCAGGGGGCATGGGAGGCCGAGGTTGATTACTTCCTTGATGGGAAGTCTTTGTGTGAGGAGGGATTTTAGTGCTTTCCATGGCCCTCCTTCTAGCACCAAATTTGTTGATGGGCTGGAATTTTACACCGACAGTCAAGGGGATCTCTCTGGTGTAGGTTCCCAACTAGAGCCTGCACCAAGTGTGTTGGAGATCCCTTCCGATATGTAGGCCCAACTGTCGTTCAGTTTTGTGGAGCTAGCTTCAGACGGAGGTGGGATATAAACTTAGTAGAATGTATGAGCTTTAATAAACACAAGAGAATAATTGACAAATATCTTGTACCATATATATATATATATATATATATATATAGACATACCATGAATAGAAAAAATGTAAAGAACACAATCTCATATAAAGTTACTGTTAGCAGGACTTTAGATAAGACTTGTGCATACTAGATAAATAATGTTTAATGATTGTAAATTACTTCACAAAAATCAACCATTTATAAGCGTACATAACTATGTAGTCAAAACAGATTATACTAATACCAAAATAAATAGTTCACTAACATGAGCATAGATTTAGTAAGCCAAATACCATTTGTACGTAGCAAAACTAGATTTGAAGTATGAAACAACATGTGGGGAGACCACACATCAAATAGCTTTCAGGAGCATCCGATCCGTCAAGTGAGGAAAATACTCATGGCACAAGCACATAGAAATTTGAAGAATTCAATAGTGAAGACGTACAATTAACTCTTATATTGAGTATAAGGACAACATTTCTCTCAAGTAATATGTATATGTATCTCCAAAATAGTCCTCAGCAAAAAGCCCTCACAAATGAGGCATGAGGTTACATTTATAGGATAAGAGTGACCCTTGGTCTACTCCTAACTCTTGTGTTTTCTCATGACCTTTCACCTACCATATGACTCTTGGAATTCTATGTGACCTTTCACATTCACATGGCATTATATGCTACTGCAGTACACAATGTCATACAAAAAAAAGAAAAATGAATACCATCCTAATTGACTAATCTACAGATGGCAAGTTCTGGAATGTTGAGCCCGAGCTTTTATGTCAGGTAAGTGTGCCATATGTTGTATTCTTCCACGATGGGAGAGATCCATGGCTAGCCTTCATCATGTCGATGTTAGCACTCTAGTGCATCCAGGAGAAGGGTATTCCGTTTGGCATGTATATGATTATTCAAGGTAACCAACTTGGTGTAGAGCCTCACTGGTTCTACTATGTAACGCTTGATATTTTCTCTTGAGATTGGCATATCTCCCATGCAGGCGGCTTGTCTATATGTCTCTACGAATGCCTGCACCTCATTGTTGATCTCCTCCTGATTTTTTACCTGTCCAATCTCTCCTATGGAGGGGGGCCCATGTAGTTGGATCACTGATTCCAAACTGCTGAACAATTGTCTGTAGGAGGCCAACACCCTCTCCACATCTTTGGCCAATTTTTCTCTGGACTGAACTTTGATACGAAGTTGGACCCTGGTATTTTGCATAGCGATCCAATCTTTCCTGGGGACTACTGTCGAGGCTTCGGGGTACTTTTCAAACCACTCATGTATTTTATCTAAAGTGGTCATGGCCTCTTTGAGCATGGCAACCCTTTCTTTTGAGTGAGTTTGAATGGTCACTATGGGTGCTATAGTGTGGTGCAGTTTTTCCATTTCTTCATACACTACTACCATAGTCTCCTCCAGGATATCTATTTTTGATGCGACTACCACTTGGAATTCAGCTGATCTTGTGTGTAATAAGAGGAGTGTTGTTTTTCCTCCTCCAACCTTCTCTTCCCTTGTTCCGCAATGGTGGCCCTTTTCTCGAATGTGTATAGCCTGTTTTGCAAATCTACAATTTTCTTACTCATTCGGGCCATGTTGTGTTATGTGGTAGCCATGAATGCTATTTCGGCGGAGGCAATCATTTGAGGATTTGTTGTGATATTTGGCACGATATCTGTTGTTGTAGTTACTGACAATGGGTTAGTTGGGTTCCTGCTGCAATATTTCTTCCTCTCCTGTATAATTTTGAGGTTTATTTCATCAAATGTGATTTTAGTTAGATCTAGAACCTCTTCGTCTTGATCTTCTAAGATGCCTAGCTCTTGGAGGGGAAGGTGTCCCCCAATGAGGGGAGTAACAGGAGGTACATCCAAAGGAGGAAGCTCACTTCTTCCTAAGCCTGAGTCGATTGCTTTGCTTGTCCCTCCTTATTCATTTAACTCAGTTTCATTTTCCCTGTCTGTCTTAAGCTCCTCCTCCTGTTGTCTCTTTCCCATTGCGTTTCTAGCTCCTCCTCCATGTTCTTCAGTATGTGTTCTAATCTTTGTTGTTCCTCTTGTTTTTTATTTGCATCTTCTTCTGCTTCTCTCTGCTTTTCATATGTTTCTTTCATTTTCCTCTCTATGTGATCCTATGCTTTCTTTCCTTCTTCTTGCTGGCTTTTCTCTTCCACTTGTTTTCTCCTTTTCTCGTTCTGGCTTTGGTTGCTGGATTCCTGTGATTTTTTTCTCTCTAGTTCTCTTTGCCTCTTTAGCTCTCGCTTATTTCTTTCCAATTTGGCATTTCTTTTTATGAGCATAACTTCTTCCTCTTTGTCGATTAGGGGGTCTTCGACTTCTTTTCCTTTTTGCTTCCTTGATTCCTCGACTCCCTTGGTGTTCTTTCTCTAAGACTTACATCCTCCTGGAAATCATCAAGGACCTCATCTTCTATGGCCCACTACTCATTGGGGCTGATTTCCCTTGTGGAGTTATACCAATTCCTAATCCCATCCTCGAGATCCTTCCTGGTGTGGGTGTAAGACCAACTGAATTTCGCCTTCTTGCAATGGGCAGCTACGCCTTTCTCGAGGTCATACATTCAGTAATTCAGGGTCACAAAATGGCTCCCTTCCAGTTCTTCAGCTTCCGCTTCTACCTATTTGAATTTTTCTACTATGTACACCCCAATAGTGAGAGGGAAAGGTAGCCAAGGTTTCTTCTTGCCTTTGTTCAAAACCTTAGAGAAACGTTGTGTCATTTGGTAACAGACCTCTCATAAAAGTTTCCTATCTGTGACGAACTTGGGCAGAGCATGAGGAGCTTTATGAGCACCAAACACTTTGATGATCGTTCCTTCATCAATGGGGAACCAATGAGCTACTTTAACCATGATCCTCATGGTTCTCTGTGACATGCAAGGTGGTTCTTCCCTGAACAACAGTTGGTATAATGGGATGATAAATGTTTCAGATATTACATCCAACATGATTCTATAAGTTGTGTCCCAAAAGACTTTGTAGTGGCAGTGGGTGGGTTGGGCTACCGATGTGTCCTAATTATAGCTCTAGTGCTTGAAGTGTCACCTCGAACAGACAACATCAAGGAGGTATGAAGAAATATAAAATTTCGGAGGTTGCTCGAGGGGTGGGATTTGGGCGGCAGGTATGTTTGTCCTCAAGGATGATGAGAGGATGCTCGCCCAATTGAAAATAGTTCCTTAAGTGGCGACAACATACATGAGTGGAAACCACGTGCCAAAAAAAACATCACAGTCTACCTTGCCATATAGTCGGCACATCATTGCAGTGATTAACTGATATGCTTTGCGTAGCCCCTCTATCTTGTAAGCCTGGTTTGTCTTGACCTGGAATTTCACAGGTTCTTGCCACCAATCCCTCAAGATGTCTTTCGTTGGGATGGTGAACCTAGCGAGCCACTTGGTGTTAAAAATTTGTTGCTTCTCAGGCAATTTGTAGTAGGTGTTGATGCTTGTTGAAGCGATGGTGGCTATGGGTGCTCCATCATGACCCCTGATCATCCAGTCATCTATGCTTGTACATTGCAAGATCCATTCGATGGTTTCAGTGCATAAGAATACTAGTGGATGAGCCGCTACTTTATGTAATTTTGACCTCTTGATGTTGATATATACTTGGAAGTCCTCCTGTGTTTCTGGGATATCCTTCTTAGAAAATTCCTCGTAGATTGCATACCAGGAGAGCCTGGTGGTTTTATTTATGTTGCAAGTCATGTCTATAAAGATAGGTGGTTGTTCTTCTAGATCGGCCTCCCATGCCCCACTTCCTGAGGTGCCTTGAGCTGCTTTAGTAGTCAGGTGACCCATCTCATCTTCAAAAGAAGAAATGGATATGCACTCAAGCTCGACGTCACCTGGCATGTCAAAAAGGAAATCTCGCTGTTACAGGTCAATTTGGGCACATCAACCCCATCTTCCAAATTAGTACTATTAGGGTCCATCAATCCCTAATTCAGTTTTTTTCATTCCTTAATGAGGTCAACCTACATCATGCCTCCCAAGAGTTTCCATGACACCATTCATCCAAAAAGTGTCCCTAAGGAGATCAATGCAAGTAGCCTTCTATCAGGCTGCATCGCAATACAGGAACTGCACTGACTGGGTGTGCTACAACACACTTGGCCTTTGATTCACCTGCGTTGAGCGAGATTCATCGAATTTTTTAAATGAATCCAATGGATACTTCTGGAAGTTTCCAGGTTGGTTGAGCATTGTATGAGGATTAGGATGAATGAACCTCAATCCATTATCCCTTCCTCCATGGAACCACTTCCCAAATTTGACAAAGTATTCATGAAGGCCATTAATGGATTAACCTCCTCCATTCAACTATAAATTGACCAAGCATTCAAAGGCTGGTCTAGGTTGGAATTTCTTGAGCTAAGGAAATTTTGTTTGAATGAGATTAGTAAGCGTATTGTAATGATATCGAATTGTTGCTTCATGAGGAGAGAAGGGATCGAAATTCGAAGGAAGACACTAAATCAAGCATGAACATTCATGGTTGGTAATATTTCCTTTTATCAATAAAGAATTCAAATATTTTTCCATTCATGTGTTTTTATGATGTATATCGTATTCTGGATTCTATGATATGTTTAATTAATAGATCTCTATTGTATGCTTTGATGGGTTTCTATCTCAGCTTGTGTGCAGGTACTTTCCAAGTGAGTTAAGTACAAAAAGGAGTGGCAGAATTGATCAAAGGAGAGAGGGAGAAAGTGAAAGTTACAGGTTGGTTTCTTTTCCTCCTTCTCTTATCTGTTAATTATAGGAAAAGAAACGAATTACTTTGACTGTTGTTTCTAGACTAGCTACTAGGTCTAGAGGGTTAGGCGTTTGTAGAAACACTAAATTTTCCCAAAATAAATTGGTGACTCCACTAGGGAGCGATCCTATCCCTTATAGTAGCTTATCGGTCTCTTAAAGCACTTTGACATACTGTACCTTCTGTCATTTATTGAATTCATGTCTAAATTCACTGAAAATTGAGTCAAATTCAAGTATAAAGTTGCCTTCAATAATTAGCGCACTTCTGTGACTGACACAGTGTGCTATATTGAACCTCCTGCTTAGATACAGTGTGATTCAATGCACTATCTCTAACTGTTGCCTGTGTTGATCCTTTTATGGTCAGTTTTCCCATCTAGGAACTGAAAACGTTTGTCAATTTTCAGCAGTTTGAATTGCTTGTTGAATGTAAATGAAGTTTTATCCCTGAAAACAATCTGTTATCTCCTTTTTTTACCCAATTTAGACTGGATTGTTGGATGTTTTTTTATGTATTTGTTTATAATTTTCAATCCATTGTCGAAAGATATTTTTGATTGATTGTTTTGTCGATAGAAAAGTGTCGTCAAGTCGTCATTTTCTTCGTAAAATGAAGTGTCTTAAAGTATTCCTTCAGAAATAATCGATTGATCTATTTGTGCATTTGATTTGTATTTTCATTTAGAGTGTCGAAAAATTTCATTTCTTTAAAGTCAAAAGTGTTGTATAGTCTTCCTTTCCCTTTCAAAGTGTCATAAATCAACATTTTTTATGAAAAGAATTTTGAATCATTTGTGCATTAGTTTTTCTTATTGCATCATTCACATTATGAGAAACTGAAAAGGAAAATAAATACATGAAATTTGAATTTTAGAGTTTGAGCTTGTGTGTTCAAAAGGAATGGTTTAGGGAACTGCATTAATTTGTGCTCTTTGTTGTTTGTTCAAAAAGTACTTGTATGCTCTATCCCTCATAGCTAGGATTTTCATTGCTGAAAATAAATGGAAAGAGTGCTTCTCATTTTAGTTGCATTCTTAGGAATTTCAAAAGACATCTTGTGGTGAACCCTTAAAGGAAAATTTTAAGCATTATCAACCAAAAATTTACATCAATTAATCTAATAACGCATTGGAACTTAACGAAAACATCTAGAGGTCTAGGCTAGAGACATGTTTCAGTGTCTTTAAACCTAGTGGCTGTCGTTTTCATTGAGGTTGGGTGATTCCTCCTCTCTGATTCGATAAGTGCTAGTACAAACTTGTACTCCCTATACCATCGAGTATATAGTAAGAGACCCCAATAGGTTGAAATCCTTTATCCCTAGGAAGCCAAGTCTGCCACCTTACTGATTGCAATGCACCGAACACAACATTCAGGAAGATTGACTGTTGTACGTTAAATCCTTGGTAATTTATCTTTCATTTATCACCAAGGTGTATATTGCAAGTTTGCGATTAGTCTGGTAATCCCTTTTGTCTAGAATCTCCAGAGCAGTCACTTTTGTTCCTTTTCGACTCCTTAAAAGAAAAGGATCATTTGAGCACTTGTCCTTTTAGGCTCATTAAACATCGAAAGCGACTAGAGTCATCTTTTGTTTTTTCTTGACTCTTTAAAAATGAAAAAATCAAAGTTGTGTTCCAGTGTCATAAGAATTAATTGACCACAAATAAAATCCTTATTCCTTGGTTGAGTTTAGGTTGATAGAAACCATTAGCAATTCTGGAGGAAAATCAACCTCCACTCCGTCGTTCGAGGAGAGTTATGAGAAAACCGCCTTGCCACCAAAAGTGACTCCTATTCGGTCAAGGTAGACTCATCAAACTGAGTCTGGTACATCAAGAGTTTCTGGTACTTCATCTGAATTACCAGAGCCACCTATCACAGCTAGTACTGAGCCTCCAGTTACTCCAACCATTTCTAGAACATATGTTACACAAGAAGAAGTTACTCAACTCCCTAAAGCCACTATAATGGAAAAAAGTGAACAAGTAACTGAAGTTGATCCAAAACGTGAAGTTAATCAACCAGAATTACTTTAGAACTTGAACTAGTTCAATTGGAATTTTGTCCAGAACCTATAGCAGTTGAAACCGAGGAAATTTCTGAACCAGAAGTTGTTCACGAACCTTCCCTTGAAACTGAAGTTCTTTTACCAGAACATCTGCACTTTGACCTTGAACATTCCGAAGTTGTTATTGAAATACCTCAGTCATCTGTAGTTCTTGAAACTTCGTCTTTAACACCAAAAATCTATTTCGGACCTGATAGTGAAATCCTTTCATCTGGGTTAATTGCTATAGAGGAAGAAGTTGAGGAAGATTCTACCCTTGGGACTCCACATCATTTTGGGCCTGCTTTGTTTCTTTATTCTCAATATCCTCCTCATTCTACTGTTCCTAGTTTTACTACTACCTTTGAAATACCACTTGAGTCATTAGGTCAACTTTTGGTTCAGTTAACCATGGCAGAACAACCACAAACATCCCAGACTGCTTCCTCTGATGCAGCTAGGTCAGAATCCTTTTTTACTATTTCCTCGATGTTTTCTACCACACCTGAGTCACATTTATATGGACAACCATCCATCCTAGCTAGTTACCAATCTATGTCTGGAATCCACTCAGGGGTTTCTTCTTTGCCATGGTAAACACCCATGTCATCATCGATAATTTTACCTAATTCTTCTTACTAAGGACAACAATTTGATCCTGCTTACCAATACCAGTATCAAATTGGGCAACATAGTGAGCAAAGACCTATATATCCTCTTAACACTGGAATGCCACAATATGGTCAACAATATGCCTATTCACCGCATCCTCCCTATCAAGGAGGACAACCCTACAGTTATGTCCCGCCGTATTCAGGTCAACCTAAAATGAGAGTCTATCAGTGGTAGCCAACTATGCCACCACAACCAAGGCTTGTGTACCCAACACAACCTATGCAAACTGAGCCGACTATTTCAAATGTACCTGTCATGACTATTGAACCACAGATACAAGCTCAACCATTTGTATCTCAGCCTGCACAATTTAGTTCTACTACCTCGCAACCACAAGTTTCAAGTCAACAAACTCAAGCTTCTCAGGCTGTTATATAGCAACGCTTGTTTCTGGGGTACAATTACCTCAGGCTAGTGTGCCATTATCTGGAGCGACTTAAGTTGCTACTGGTTTAGTTTATCCTCATCCTAGTCAAATTGGCATTAGGGGGCAATGTCAGACTTAACAACCTGTTATCCCAACAACCTTGGCAGCCATAGTATCAACAACCTCCTTTTCAGAATGTCGAACCTCATTATGGGCCTGCTTTTCAAGCTCAACCAGGGCAAGGACGATTTCAAGCATATCAGGGCCCTGTGTACCAAGCCCAACCTGGTTACGGACAATTGCAAGGTCAACCTAGTTTTAATCCATATACTGAATATGTCCCACCGCTCTATCAAGGATATCTGCCTTATGCAGGAATGCAAAGGCCTATGGCACAAGCAATTCCATCTTATCCCAGATATGCTCAACCTGATTTGAATTGGCAGTTGCCATTTGTGGCAACTTTAGAATTACCAAATTTAAACCGGCTTACCAATGATCCAATTTTATATATGCCCTGGTGGCTGGTAATTCCTCATAAGTTGCCTTCCAATATTCCAAAGTTTAATGGAAATCCCAGAGAAGACCCATCAAATCACGTCATGACTTATCATTTATGGTGTTCTTCAAACTACTTGAATGATGATTCGATAAGACTACATGTTTTCCAAAGAACGCTTACTGGCTCAGCTGCTAAGTGGTACATTGAATTGCCAAGATAATTTCACCAATTTAGTCACTACCTTTTTGACCCACTTCCAGTTACCCATCAGATATGAAACTGGAACAGAACTTTTGACCAAATTTAAACAAACAACTTCTACTCACATATCAGATCATATTCATGAGTGGCGTTTTCGTCGTCAAAGGGTTAAAACCTATGTTCCTGATTGGCTTTTAGCTGAGTCGTTCATTAAGTCCTTATTGCCATCTATTACCAAGGATGTGGCTAAAGGTGGAGTTGTTATAAAAGAGAAAATGATTGCTCATGCCCAATATTTGGATTTGATTTACACACAATCCGGCACACTCTATGAGAAAATTCCACATGCACCATGCCTAAATCAATCCATTCCACCTCCACCATCGAGTAGGGACTCTCATGCCGGCGACGGTGTGATTGGTTCCTCGAGCACGCAAATGGCAAGTAAACCATCTGGTCAATTGCTTTCCATTTTGAATCAAACTGTAAATGCATCTGAGGTTCCTACTTCCAAGATTAATGTCATGTCATTTGAAAAAGGTAAGAATCAAAAGCAACCAGGAAGCAAGAAGAAATGGAAGACGAAGAAGAAGAAGCAAATTCAGCAAAGGGGCGACAAAGAAACCATTGCTTTGAATGCAACATCTGATGATAAATCATCCATCAAGCCTCACAAAGTTCGATATTTATGCAAACTTTGTGCGGGAGACCATATTCTTCGAAATTGTCCTGATATTCCTCATATCTTAGAAGAATGGTCTTCTCGTTCACATCATCCTGTGTCATCAACTTCTAGAGATCATGTTGGTGACAAACCATCAACTAGTGGAATAAAGTTCATGGAAAGAAGGGTGAAGTTAAGTTTCTAGGTAGGTTATGTGAAGGAAATCACCCCATTCACCTTTGTCCCTATCTGGGTGAAGCCAAGAAAGTGTTGGGTATCTATCCTGCTTCACCGCAGTGACTTCCATCTGGTTATAGGAAATTCTCCCTAAATCCTCCACTAGTTGATGAATTGACTGACTCAAATCAACCATCGGTCAAACCCCCTCTCTCTGAAAGTGAATCCTCTGAGTCTATACTCGACCCAAATCAACAGGTCAAGGTAACAGTTGACCTGATTTCACCTTTAGCTAATCGTACCTTTCCCGAAGAGAGTGAATATGATACCACACAAGTTCTTTTTGTTTCTTTAGATTCAAATGAGCTTGGAGGCAATCCTCCTATTCCATCAAGACAGGAGGAATATCCTCCCGCTCTCGTAACTCAAGGGTTTAATTCTCCCTTTTCTACGGTACCCCCTCCAAGTAGTCTAGTCACTTCCTTTGATTGGAATCGACTAGCAAGATTCTGCCTTCCTTCTTATGTGCCTTTCCAAATCATAGTACAAGTTTGTAATATGATTTTATCGGGCACTATTATAGATGAAGGCACATAAGTGAGTATCCTTTCCTCAACTTCTTGGCAAGTGCTCATTTCACCGCCACTTGTTCTTATTACCCAGAATTTGTTGGCATTTAACAGAGGAACCAGTCAACCATTAGGGATCCTTCCTCAGTTACCTATTACTTTGGGAGAAAAAATCATTTATCTGAATGTGATGGTAGTCCCAGGCCCTTTATATTACAATTTAATTCTTGTGCGCGACTATGTTTATGGCATGGGAGCTATTGTCTCAACACTCTTTCGAGTGATTTGTTTCCCGCATGAAGGTAGAATTGTCACCATTGACCAGCTTTCATTTCCCAGTCCAAATATAACTCCTATTCAACCATATTCCCTAAGTGCTCCTTTTATACCAATGGTATCAACCTCGCCATGGGTTAATTATGTGGCAACTTGTTCCATACCTACATCAACTGATGATCAATTCAGTGATGTTGTACATCATGTACCATGGGCATTGGAACTAGATCTCTCCCTCATGACCTCTTATGAGTTGTGATTGAATCCGAGGATAGTTCGTTGTCTTGTGTCAACCTCATTTAAAAAATGAAACAAGGAGTTCAAGGATCATTCATTGTCTTGTGTCAACCTCGTTAAAAAATGAAACCAAGGATATGAGGATAGTTCTTCTATTATGTCAATCTCATTAAAAAAATGAATTAGCTCCCATGAGGAGAGTTCTTTTACTGTGTCCACCTCATTAAAAAATGAAACAGGTCCATGAGGACAGTTCTTTTACTGTGTAAACCTCGTTAGAAAAAGAAACATACCAATGAGCATAGTTCTTGTCTTGTGTCAAGCTCATTAAAAAATGAAGCAAGTTCCCCGACAGCAAGTTCCAAGTCGAGTATTTGAGTAGATATTGTAAATCCCAGTCGAGTCTTTCACTTGATCTCGTAAAAGAAACTTCATTCCATCCACCTAATAGCCATGAGCAGTCTACTTAGGTGAATGTAATGAAGCTTGGGGGGCATGCACCTAGAGGTAAAGTTAAGTTTCCCTATAGGTTATGTCAAGGGAATCATCCCATTCACCTTTGTCCCTATCTGGACGAAGCCGAAAAGGTGTTGGATAACTGTCCTACTTCACCGTAGTGACTTCCATCTAGTTACAAGAGACTCTCCCTTTCATCATGCTAGGGGCATGTAAACCAATTTCAAGCAGTTCTCCTCATTTCAAGCTTGTGTAAAAATGAAACTAAATCCAAGGATAGTTTTTCATTTTAAGCTTGTGTAAAAATGAAACTGAATCCAAGCATAGTTCCCTATGGTTGAAGCTTGTGTAAAAATGAACCCATTTCCATTTTTAACCCTTCTGATTTCCATTCCATTAGTCTTTTTTTCAGATGAGCCTTGGTTGTTTTCATCCCATCGCCACCATCCCTTTAGCTGATCATATGCTTTCACTTGGTTGTTTTACCCTTTTTGAGGAACAGTTGCAATGAGTGGTCTTATTAGCCAACCTCTTCACATAAATCAACATGTTTTGAGAAGTTCCAGCATCACCGGAACCAATTTCTACCCTAGACACCACTCGTTCCTAAAACGGAGTTCTCTTTAAGCTCTTTTCAAACTCTCTAAACATGGAAAGATTGTCGAGCACTTGTCATTTCTAGCTCATTAATGGATTAGAATCGATAGCTACTCAGTATAGTTTTACCCCTTCTTCAGGCTGATATAAATTAACTACGAAGAAGGTACTCGTTGATCAAACATGATCAATAGGTTCTCTCTTGTATTATTTTATGCTTTTTTGGACGTGAGAGACAAATTTATGAAAAATAACTTGTGGAGTTTCCCTTTAGTCCCTTTTCAGACTCTCTAAATGTGAAAAGGACCGAGTTATCTTTGTTGTTAAACTCGTTAAAAAACATTAAATAGTTACAAACTTGTCCATCTAGACAAGACTGAGTTTCACCTTCGCTAGACTCGTTAAAACATCAAATAACGATGGATTCACCCGAAGGGTGGAATTATACAACAAGCATATGTTATCCTCCTCAAGATTGATAAAAATAAAGAGGTACTGGTCAAAAATGACTGTGGAAAATGGGAAAAAGCTGAGAACACTTTATGCTAGCAGGTTGCTCTTGAACATGGCACTTTCACCTCATCGCCGTGACTATGTGGGTTTTTTAGCTTGATGGTTATCACATGGTTGGTCTATCATACCATCCATCACTTCGTTTTGGATCAATTCTACCAATTCACTTCAGTGTTGCCGACATGTTCAAGAGAATTCATTCAGTTCAAAACTTCATCCTTTGCAATACCATAAACCTTAATTTTCATGCCCACCATTCCTAAACCTTGTGTTGTCAGTCAATATTAAATCTCCAAAATCATTTACCTCGTTTCATGTCGTTGATGTGGGATACATCAAGGCCCTCCTACGACGAGTCGCTTCTTGTTGACATAAGCACATCATCCAAGAAGTTGACTTAGAAACACCCCTTCAGTACCTTAAGGCGTGCATACATCAATGGCAGGTTTCCTGCTTCTGGCGATAGGTTGACATCACTGGCCTTCAACCGAAATACTTCGTATGGTGTTCGACATCAAATCATTTATTCACACCTTACAAAATGTATTGCAGTACCTTGAGGGTCATTATCATTATTGGTGATTCCTCTCATGTCTATTAATGGCTTACATCATTGGTTGGTAATCAGATGATGTCTCTCCATGTTCGACTTCAAATCATCTATTCACATGGTTAGACTTGTACATTGAGTGAATATTGAACGAGATTGAAGACCCCAAATCTAGTTTCATCCATCCGAGCTGCGATATATTTTTAGTAGTACCATATCAAACATAAAAATGGCCTTACATTCATGGTCATCCATTCATGGGTCTATATCTGTAGATGACTATACTTGTACATGTAATGAAATTGTATAAGCTGAGCATGGGTATGCCTTCCCTCAGCTAGTTCGTGAGGAAAAATAAAATTATCCTGATATTTGTATTATAAATGATGCAGGTCACCTTCCACTTCGAAACCTTCTCTCCAAATGGTAAAGCATCTCACTCGACATGTTTATTTTCAACTTCATGCTTTAGGGGGCAATTGTTACATGTCAATTTGGGCACATCAACCCCGACTTCTAGATCAGTACTATTAGGGTCCATCAATCCCTAGTTCAATTGTTTTCATTCCCTAATGAGGTCAACCTACATCATGCTTGCCTCCCAAGAGTTTCCATGACACCATTCATCCAAAAAGTGTCCCTAAGGAGATCAGCACAGGTAGCCTTCTATCAGGCTACATTGCAATGCAGTAATTGCACTAACTGGGTGTGTTGCAGTGCACTTAGCCTTTGATTCACATGCGCTGAGCGAGATTCATTGAATTTTTTAAATGAGTCCATTGGATTCCTCATCCATTGGATACTTCTGGAAGTTTCTAGGTTGGTTGAGCTCACATTTCGATGAGGAATAGGATGAATGAACCTCAATCCATTATCCCTTCCTTCACGGAACCACTTCCCAAATTTGGCAGAGCATTCATGAAGGCCATTATTGGCTTAACCTCCTCCATTCACCTATAAATTGACCAAGCATTGAAAGGTTGTTCTAGGTTGGAATTTCATGAGCTAAGGAAATGTTGTTTGAATGAGATTAGTAAGAGTATTGTAATGATGTCGAATTTTTGCTTCACGAGGAGAGAAGGGATCGAAACTGGAAGAAGACACTGAATCAAGCATGAACATTCATGGGTTGTAATATTTCCTTTTATCAATAAAGAATTCAAAGCTTTTTCCATTCATGTGTTTGTATGATGTATATCATATTCTGGATTCTATGATATGTTTAATTAATAGATCTCTATTGTATGCTTTGATGGGTTTCTGTCTCGGCTTGTGTGTAGGTACTTTCCAAACGAGTTAAGTATGGAAAGGAGTGGCAAAATCGATCAAAGGAGGGAGAAAGTGAAAGTTATAGGTTGGTTTCTTTTCTTCCTTCTCTTATCTGTTAATTATAGGAAAAGCAACGAATTACCTTGACTATTGTTTATAGACTAGCTACTAGGTCTAGAGGGTTAGGAGTTTGTAGAAACAATAAATTTGACCAAAACACCCACGATGAGAGAGATGGCATGACAATCAATTGCAACCATAAAATAAAAGGAGACTTAGCCGGTGAAAGGAAGGTTGTGGGGAAGGCAATTCACATGGTTGCAGATGTTAAGAATGAGACTACGCAACTGAGGTCAAAGGTCTGGAGTGAATGCAAGGTCATGATGTGCAAAATTTGGTCACAGATCGCACAACGGGTGGTGGTTGCAGGTCACAAACCGTCGTAGGTCACAAAGATGAGGAGTTGAAAAGTCATGAAGTCACGAAGTCATGAGGAGAAGGGTATCACGGCCATAGGATGCACGACTACAGCTCAGAAAGGCTCAGAGAAGGCCCTAAATGACTTTGGGAGACCAGGGTCACTCTCAGAGGGATGGAGTTTAGGCTTCCTGATAAAATGAGGGGATCATATGCAAGGTGAAACTAAAAATTCTGAGTGCAGGCATGGGGAAAAGGCTAGGGCAACCTATGGCACATGAAAAGGAGAGGAATGCTAAGTAAAATGCTAAACCCTAGGGCGAGGGATAAGCTAGAGGTTAGGAGGGGCATACAGTGACACTTGGAAGGAAATAACGATTGCAAGAGGGAGGACCGTTACTTACCAGAGTCAGAAGCGCACGCAAATTCAGGTCGGAGGGGCTTCTAGCTTCCATCACGACCAATAGAGCCTTGAAAAATGTAACTAGGTGCCCTCCTATTTATAAAATAATTTCACATGTAGAGGTCGTGAGGGTCAGTAGTGTGACTATTGAGACCTTGCGACTCGTAGGTCAAGAAGTCACACGAGTCGCGAGGTCGCCTTGGAGGATGTGAATAGGCGGTGCGACCTTACGACCTTGCGATTTGCGGAGTCACATAGTTGCACAAGTGACTGACAATAATTAAGGTAACTTTGCAACTATGTGACTCAAAAGGTTGCGAGATGACAATATAGTTGAGAGGTTGGAGGTACAACTATGTGACCTTGCAACCCACGAGTCGTTGTGGTCGCAATGGTTGCCATGGTCACAATTATCAGTGATAGTCACGTTCTGATGCTGCGACTGACCTATCAAGGCGTGAAATGGCAGCTTGGCTTAACTTAATTAAAAAATTGGATTTAACTTTAGGTTTGTCGACAATGACAAACCTTCGAGCAGGACCTGACCGGGTCGAAGCTTAGACCTGATGTAGTGGCTCCAAAAATTTAATGGTTACCAGGATTTTTGGGGGTGTTGTTGCAATAGCTACAACATGTTGCCAAGTCCTTCATGAGTTCCATTAGGAAAAATAAGTGATGTTTCCATGCCTTAGTGCTCGTTCCTGTTTTCATACTCCATTAGGAGTTAGTAATTCCCTCAAACAGGTCAAGTTCTGATGTTTCCCTACTTTTATGAGCTAACATAGGAGAGAATCTAGGGATATTTTCTCAATCAATTCGCTCTTTTGACCCATAGAAACTAATGTAAGGTCACTAACTTTGTTCTTGAGGTAAAAAGTAGAGTTACTCTAGGCACTAACGCACCCTTAGTCTTGTTGAGAAGCTTTATAAAGCAGTTTGATAGTGTCTAGACAACGTTAGCTTAACAACTAGGCTTGTGAACTTGGTCAGTCCTTCAGTCATCATGTCTTTATCCTCTTAGCTGATGAGGAGGTCATTTTCCTATATAACATTGGGTTGCAAGTAATATAGTGATTGGGTGTTTGTTCAAGTATACGAAAATCATTGTACATCTTATTGTATCGTGGATTGTTGTCCCTAGTTTGGGAATCCATAGTCTTGTCTTATTTCAGTCATTATAGGGTGGCAGGGAGGTGATAGGAAGGTGTATGAATTCGCCTACAGATTGGGGTGATCCAGGAAGATATTGGTGGCCACCCACCTATTCCACTTGTACCCCCACCCTTGTTTCTTTCAGTATTTTAGTTTCCTTATTTGTAGCACAATTTACTATTTTTGCCAGTTTTTTGAGTCCTAAACTTCTGAAGCCGTTTTGAGTCCCGAAACAAAGTTTTTGGGAAAACTAGGACCAAAATGGGTCATAAATTGATGTTGGTTACTCAAAAGTTGTATTCCTCAGATAGATATTTCTAATGAGGTATTGTGCGCGTCAAACGAAGATCGTATGCCAAAGTTACGACCCCGGGAAGTTGATGTACCAATTTACCCAAACATGGCCCATAGTTTGGTGCTTCATCTCTGAGGGTTAGGTTTTTGGATGTTTAGGGCTTTCCATTGTTTCTCAACAATAAATAGGCCTTCAAACCTCATTATAACACAGTTTATAGGCATGTAGCTGCCACATCTCTTCTCAGAGATAAGCTACTATCGCCCGAGCTAGTCTTATTTCCATTCTGTTTGTAAGCATATTTCAGTATTTGATATTAATGAAATGAAGTGTTATTTCTACTGCATCTTTGTAGTAATGGCTAAATCTGCTATAATTATATTTTTCAGTTCATGATTTTTCTAGCCAAGAAAAGATCACTTTTGCACTTCTCAACGCAGCCCCCCACATGAAGGAATGGTGGGAAACCTACTGTGAGCAGAAGGGTGAGAGTACTAACTCACTATTTTCAGCCACACCCACTTGGAACTCATTCACGAGTTCGATACACACCAGGATCTAAAAGATTGAAATTGATCTTGGGGAGAGACCCCCAAGATCTGAAAAATTGAAATGCCAAAAGAAAAAGAGGAGAATGCCCAATAAACAAAACCACAAAGAATTTTTTTATTAAAATGGAGAATCAATGTAAAAGCTACATTGTAGCAGACAAACTGTCATTTTATAAAATGTGACTTGTTACTTATAGTATTTTTTAGTTACAATACCACGGGTCAATTCCATAGGTGAATGAATATCATGGGTGGATGTCACAATGCCATGGGAAATTACCATGGGTGGATGTCACTTACAATACCATGGGTAAATTCCATGGGTGAAAGAATAACATGGGTGGATGAATACCATGGGTTAATGCCATTTTCCATTCAAATCATTCCCTCCTCCTTAAGAAGCAATGGTCCCCATTGCGTGAAGTTCCCTCCTGTGAAGCCTTTGTTGAATATGAAGAGCCACTAAAGAGAAGGGTTTTATGTAGTTAACCCATAACCATGATGAACGAAAATCTGAGGATAGAGATACCCTGTAATGCTTGTGACCAACTGTGATACTGACAGTGTGTGACCTAGGAAATGGACTACAATGAACTGTGGGCTTGTGCATGACCCATAACCATGATGAACGGAGACCTAAGGATAGATATAACTTGTAATGCTTGTGACTAACTTTGAAACTGACAGTGTGCGGCCTAGAAAATCGACTTCGATGAAGTGTGGGTTTGTTGATGACCCATAACCATGACAAAAAAATATTTGAGGATAGAGATACCTTGTAATGCATGTGACCAACTGTGATATTAACACTGTGCAAAATAGCAAATGGACTTCCATGACAAGGATTTTGTGCGGTTGACCCATAATCGTGATGTTGGTTGTTGATGAAGTAGCATGTTACTACATAGCCTAGGGTGGGAGGACATGTCTCTAAAGAACCCAAGCTGAAAGCTGCTATGCTGAAACTGATTAATGTGAAGAAAGTGCCTACTAAAGCAGGGTGGGAGGGCACGTCTCCATAGGGAACCCACTTCAAATGTTGATCCAGAATTAAAATAGACATAAATCGATCAATATAACTCAGAATATTTATTATAAGTTTCTCTTGGAAATATAAGGACCATTTTTCATCTTTCCTTGTGTTGGAAATCCTTATCTGGACACCCTAGAATCTGAGATTCGCACTACAAATTTTCCACCGTCACAAAAGTTCTAAAAACTTAGCTGATTTTAAATCAGTGATATCTCCCACATCCGAACTCCGATTCGACCCATTTTTTTTAAATTGGGTGATTTTTTGAGAGGAACTTAGATTTGCAATAATTGTTATGAAATTATGCACAAAAACTACAAAAAACGTTAGGATAGTCACCGTCCACCAGTTGTCATCAGAAAAAAATCTACAACGTAGCTCATTTTGAATTAGCGATATCTCCTTCATCTGGACTTTGATTCGGCCAAATTGTTTTTTGAATTTTGATATTTTTTCGTAAATAATCCAGATCTGTTATTTTGTTTTGTAAAATTTGCACCAAATATGTCATATATGATCTGAAAACTCACTGCCCAAGAACATTCCTACAAGAAATGAAAAAAGAAAAATTATTCCTGCTTGGCCCAAGAGAATTCTTTGTGGAGGATGTAGCACATGTCTGAAGTTTGTTGAATATTGTTGTAAAATTTGAAACTGAAATAGACATCAAACCCTCATTCCCATGGAATCATAATCTGCTCTGATACCACTTTTTGGGAATCACGATTGATGTTACACCAAAACTCGCAGGTATTAGTCAATGATCGCATCGCCAGAGATAATGATCCACGAGAGGCAGTTATTCCATGTCGTGAAACATACAAGGACCGTTGGATTATCCAATGTCCAACAATCTCCCCCCCAACATGAGTCGGGTGTGTATGTAAACACTTTAGGGTGGTGCTAGGGTGAGTTGTGGCCTGCTAGGGTGTTGGGGCATCCATTCAGTTGATTACAAAAGAAACTAGGGCATTGGGCCGTCCTTGTAGTGGAAGCTGGAGAAGAATGTTTTTCTAGAATTCTAGGTAGTTTTTTCTTTCATTTCAGCTGGGGTTGAAGATTAAAGAATTTATTAGAAATGCGTTCGGTGGTTTTTTACCTAGAAAAGGGTTTTCCACCTAAAATTCTTGTGCCTACTGTGTTCTTTTATTTACTATTATCACTGCATAAACATTAATAATAATTGAAGATTAGCTAATGCTCTAAAAAGATTTAAAAGTGATAATTGCTAAGGAATATTGATTCACCCCCCCCAGTATTTCCAACAATTTATATTAATCACATTTAAGTTTTAAAAAAACGTGATTTATTCATCAAAGCGACATTTAAACAAGTGCGCTACATTTTGGGATTTTGATCATATTTTTTATATTTTTCAATTTTTCTATTCTTCTATTTTTTCTATTTTTGTTTTTGTTTTTTGTCTTTCTATTTTTTCTTTTCTCATCATCATCATTATATATATATATATATATATATATATATATATATATATATATATATATATATATATACATACATACATACATACATACATACATACATACATACATACATACATACATATATATATATATATATATATAATCCCTTTTTATCAACATATATTTTTATGAAAACATCTACCTTATCGAAACAATCAATGTTACAACATCGGCTCCAACTCGGGACTACTTCCTCCTGTAGGATGCAGAGAACATGCAAATCCAAGTGCCTTCTCCTCGGCATGATGGAGTATTTGTTGAAGAACAATCATGAAAAATAGAACAAACCAATGATGTACAAATGATGAATGACTGAGGCAATCTCAGTATTCAATGTAATGTTTCAAATATTTTCCATTGACAGGCAATGAAGAATATTATCCTTCTATGTTATGTAAGACAAAAGTATTGTTATCTTTAACCTATGTAATGCTAAAATGTCCAAACTAGAGATCATCAAGCTTTCCATGTTTTCCTTTGTCTTCCCTTCTAGCAACCCATCTTAATACTAAATATCCTTGTTTGAAATCTCTTTCTATAGCCTTCCTGTCAAACAAAATTTTCATTTTGTTTTGATATTTTTGAAGCTTATATTGAACTTCATCTATGTTTTCATTAAGTTCTATAATTTAATTGATTCTCCTATAAAAATCACCAGGTTTTTCATTTTCTTCTTGTAAGGCTCACATGACAGGAAAAGCTAATTGTGTAGGAAATATGGTCTCAGTGCCATAAACAAAATAGAAAGTGATTTACATGTTGATCAATTTGGTGAAATTTCATTTGCCCAAACTGCATACTTAAGGTGATTGTCCCAATTTCTCTTATGATCTGCAAGTACCATTTTAATGACTTTGACTAGACTTTTACTTGAAGACTCTGCCAATCCATTCCCTTAAGGGTAATAAGGGGTAGAATGATGTGGTATATTTTGATACTTTTGACAGGATTCAATAATTTTAATGTTGTTGAATTCTTGTGCATTGTCTGTTACTATCTGTTGGGGACATCCAAATCTAGACAATATGTTTTCTTCAAACAATTTAATGACAACAATATCAATAGCATTCCTGACTAGTATCTCTTCTACCCACTTTGTAAAATAATTTGTGGCAGTTAAAATCCATTTATGTTGGCTACTAGATGCTAGATGGATTCCTCCAATAAATTCTAATCCCTATTGTCGAAAATATGCTTCAACTAAAACTGGACCCAGAGGGAGTGTTGCTAATCTTTTATTTCCAACAAAAAATTGACATGGTAAGTAACTTCTAACCTTTGTTTCTACTTGTGAAAACAATGTTCTCCAATAAAACCCATCTCTTAAAATCTTATATGTTGTTTCTCTCCAGGCATAATGACCACCACAAATACCTGCATGAAACAGATCAATAACTCCTCCTATCTCACTTTCTACTAGGCATAACAAAAGCATGTTTAGTGGATCCTTCCAATACAAATATTTATTGATGATACAATATTTCATGGCCTTTAAATTGGGTGTTTTGCATTGATTATTTTTTAATTTAGGTGGATACTCAAAATCACGAAGAAAATGCACAACATGAGTGTACCATTCTGAAAGAAGAAATTTCTCATCAATGTGGAGTGGAAGAGGATTTGGTTCAGATGAAGATGAAGGTTCTTGTGGATTCTTCTTTGTTGATGTCTGAGAAGTTTCTTATGGATTCTCCTCTATTGATATGAAAGAAGGTTATTGTCGACTCTTCTCTAATGACCTAGGAGAAGGTTCTTGTGGATTCTTCTTTGCTGATATTTGCATCACAAATTTTATGCCAAGACTTTACAATTGGATTTAGCTAAAAGTTTGGCTAAACCTTGGCCCTTTATTAACTTGGTAGACTTGATAATAAGATCAAATTCTAATACCTTGGTGATTCATCTTCCTCTTCGGCCATCTATATCAGGTTGTGATAATACAATTTTAATAGCATTATCTGGAACATAGGCAATAATGGAAGAATGAAGGACATAAACTCTAAAATCTTTTAAGGCTTGAACTAAGGCATAGGCTTGTTTTTCAATGATGTCATATTTCAGCTTAGCATCTCTCATGACTTTACTGAAAAAGGACATAGGCTGGTCATCTCCATTTTCATTATTTTGCAAAAGGACAATAGCTAGGGTAGTTTCAAAAGAAAAAGATAAAATGTTGAAGGGTTTAGAATAATTTGGACTGGCTAATACTAGGGCTTCAGAAATGGATTTTTTGATTGGGATAAAAGAAAATCTTGCTTGAACTGTCCACTTGACTTCATGGTCGTTTCTCAGCATGTCAGTTCTATCCTTAACTATTTCAACATAGTTGGGTATAAATCTCCTCATGAAGTGAATTTTACCAAGAAAAGCTTGAATTTCCTTCTCATTCCTTGGTAGTGGAAGTGCTTAAATAGATGAAACTCTCTTTGGATCAATGATTACTCCTTCTTTTGAAATAATATGGCCAATTAATTTTCCTCCTTTTATTGCAAACAAGGATTTGTTTGGATTCAGAGATATCCCAAACTTCCTGCACCTGTCAAAAACCTTTCTCAAGTGCTTTAAATGTTCTTGATCAGAATTTGAAAATACAGTTAGATCATTTAGATAAATGACAACAAACTTATTAATCTTACCCACAAATGCTAAATCCATGGCTCTTTGGAATGTAGCTCCAACATTTGTTAGTCCAAAAGGCATCCTTTCATACATGAATATACCCCGAGTGGTGAATGTTGTCTTCTCTCTATCTTTTGGGCTCACCATGATCTTATTGTAGCCAGAAAAGCCATCTAACATAGAAATTCTATTAGAACTTGAAATTTTTTGAAGTAAATGATCCATCTTGGGTAATGGATAATTATCTTTTAATGATGATTTGTTTAACCTTCTGAAGTCCACACATAATCTAATTTCACCATTTTTCTTTCTGACTGGAACCAAATTTGCTATCCAATCAGAATATCTTAAGGGAACTACGATTTTGGTATCCAGTAGCTTCTTATGTTCTCTTTGAATTGTGGGGAGTAAGACTAGATTTATCCTCCTTAACGTTTTATTAAAAGGTTTAGCTTTAGTTTTTAGGGGAATCTTATGTTCAATGAGTGTAGTATCATATGTTTTAAGCTCATCATAAGACCAAGATAAAACATCTTTGTAATTTTTATGGAGATTTAGATATCCATCTTTTGTTTCCTTTGGAAATGATGTAGAGAGTTTAATATTTTTGGTTTCTCCTTGAGTTCCAATATTAAATTATTCTATATCTTCTTCAGATGACTCTGATAATCGATTTTTTGGAACATCGTTGTGATCAAACAATTTCTCAAGAGGAACTAAGCCCTTAGCGATGAAATTGTTGGGTAGCTGGAGGATATTATGATCAACAATGTTTTAGTCTAATTGTGAAGTTTCATTTTGTTTACTTAACTCTTTATCATCAAGTTGTTATTCTTCAACTTGTAAGGCTGAAAATTCATCAATTACTTGCAAAAATGATTTCAGTTGTTCATCATCTTCAAATATTTTCCAATATTTAAGATTCTCAGGAATTGATGCTCTGTATTTTACTTGAATCTAATATTGTAACTACATTTGATTGGGAATTTTAAAAGAACTAGCTGAAACAACTAAATAATCTGCATGAATGTTTTCATTTCTTGGAATAGCAGTGATGTTAAATGCCTAAAATAAATTATCCACTGAGTCCCATACCTCATTTTCATATTATCTAAGTCTAGGATGTTTTGTTTGACAAAGATTCCTTGTTTAACAATGAGCTCTAAGTCGCTGAATACACTTAAATTTTGTATTTTAAGACTTTTAGCTAATTCCAATCTTAGAAGTAAAGCTTCATATTCTGCTAAATTGTTTGTAACATCAAATTCTAACTTATAGGATTGAGTTATGTTCTCTTTATCTGGTTAAATAAATACAATACCATCTCCAGCTCCATCAAAGTATAGTTTCCAAATATCAGTTTTGGCAGTCTTAGGTTTATCCACAATCTATTCTATGGTAAGTTGAGTGTTTTATAAGTTATCTAATGATAGTGTGAAACATCCAAAATCTTGATCAACTACATAAATGGGATGATTTCTTGCTTGATCATCTCTACAAACAATATTAATGAATCTAACCTCCCTGTATAATCTCAGTTGGTCACCTCCATATACAGGAATAGTAGAATAAGACATGTCCATTTGCAGACTTCCTCCTAATTTGGCACAACATGATCTAGATAATAACATGCCAAATTTAGGAGTGTTTGTAACTACAATATCTAATACTACACTCTTAACAAGGATTTGTGCTAGAGTGACAATTAAGACTTTTATAAGTCCATGACAGGGTACCTTCTTTGAGTCAAAAGTATATAAATCATGATAAGGTATAGTAACCTATAATTGAGGTTGATCCATAATCACTTTGGGCATCAGATTATGGGAAGCTCCAGAATCTAGTATACAATTATATAATAGAAAATCATGAATTTTCATAGTAACATAAAAAGGGGGTACATTTTCATCAATCATATCATAATTAGGACCAAATATTACTGAAGGTTTTTGATCTTCCAAGCTTATAACATCTCCTTCAGCATCAACACTTGAAGACTGAATCCATTTAAAGACTTGATTTTTATACCTTGGATTTTTGGAAAGTGGAATAGGTATTTTGACCCTTTCTAGCTCTCTTTCCACATTGAAAGTAGTTAGAACTGTTTTATCAATTGAATTTGGTTCATTTGATTGATTCAATGGTTGAATTGTTGTTGTTTGAGTTTCAATGGTTTTAATTGGTGGTTCATTTATAGTGGGACTCTTAGAATTTCTACCAAGCCATGGTCTTGGTCTTAAATCATATCTTATATTTAATTCTGCAATTAAGAATTCAAAGAAGACCTGATATTTTGACACTTGCGAGTTTTCTTGATTTTGCAATGGAAAATGATTTTGAGGAAGGGGGACAATGGCATTTTGAATTGATGAGTTATCAAAACTGTTGATGCCATCTGTAATCATAGGGGTAGTGTCTTTGGGTTCTTGATCATCAATCATTAGTGGAAGTTGAATTTGCTAATCAGTATTAGGTCTTTTCCAAATTTGAGGTTGGGTAGTTCTTTTGTATGGAGCTTGAGGTCTATCTTTTGTTTGTTGAACTGTTATAGGTTGAGCCTCCATTTTTGAAATCATGTTTGAAATATTTCTAAGAAGTGAAGTGATTTCATCTCTCTTTTGATCTTCCTTTGTACTTTTGATGAAGAACCTTCTTCCCTAGATTTTATTTTTCTTTAAGCCTTTTCTACTTTAGCCCTAAGTTTAGCTGATGTCGATCTATTGGCTTCAACTTCTATGGAATTTGTGTGCATGTCTTCTAGGGTGGTGGATGTTCTTTCTCTAAGCATAATTGTGAAATAATCATCAAAAGCTTTAGAAAATATAACTTTAGTGTCGTTACTAGTGGTTTACAGACAGGTGGAATCTCTTATGTTAAAGTTTGTTAAACCTTTTTATAAAGTCAACCACTTGTTCACTAGGATTTCTCTTCAGTTCTCCAAACTCTATAACAAAATATACAGAATCCTTTTTACACCCCCCCTTTATTTTTAAAGATGTCTATTAATTGATTCCAAGATGGAATATAATTTTATCTTAGTTATCTAAACCAAATTATAACATTTCCTTCAAGTGATTTGACAAACAATCTCATATATACATCTTCATGTTCAATATTCATGTTATCAGTAGAATCTAAAAACGCAGCTAACTGATCTTCAACAGGCAAACCAGTTTTTCTATTAAATCTAGGTAGATGTTTTAAATACCAATCAGGAAAATTATTAATTTGACGAAGGAGATATAGAGCAGAATACCTAGATTGAATGATAGGCTGAAAAGCAACCATATCTAAAGATAAGGATGAGTATGTAGAAGATGAGGAAGAAGATGTTGTAGATGAAGATGAGTTTGTGGGGGAAGATGGAGGTGTGGTTGTAGGAGGAGGTCCTCTTAAATTTTTTATTAATGGTGATTGGATAACTAACTTCTTCTCTTCTGGTTGAAATTTTCCTTTAGTTTCAAATAAAGGATTTGTATAGACAAAAAAATTGTCATAAACTTTAGCAAAAGTAGATGCAAAATTATGTGGAGTTGTTAAAATTGGCAACCAGGGCAAAACTTCATGTGGGTCATCTTATTCATGGCTAATAATATTTTTATTAGATTCCTCTCATCGAGAGGTGTAGGATTGATATAAAGATCATCCAATTTCGATAAGTATTCATGGAGATATGAATTTATTTTGATTATGGAATTATTATCAAGCCGACCTACAACTCATGTAGGTGCAGAAGCCCAACAGTCGCATCTATTCACCCACCAACGTTGTGTATAAATATAAGAGGACTTTTCCTCATTTAGACTCACTCATCTCATCACATCTCTCTCTCTCTACTGCGCAGATATGAGTCTCTTCTCTACTGCGCTGAAATGGGTCTCTCTCTCTCACACATGTGAAGCCGGAAGCTGTTGAATTTGAAGCTGCAACTGCAGAAGTAAGTATTGACTTGCGTGGCCTAGAATATCTCCTCTTTGGAACTGCGTTGTAGGTTCATCTGAACCTCCTTTGAAAGCCACAACTTTTGGTGGTGGAATGAAGTCAATCCGACGAACGGTTTGCAAGATATCGACTGTCCTAGTTTGAAGCCGGAAACTGTTGAAACTGAAGCTGCAACTACAGAAGTAAAGATTGACTTACGTGGCCTAGAAGATCTCCTCATATGAACTGCATTGTAGGTTCATCTGAAACTCCTCTGAAAGCCGCAACTTTTGGTGGTGGAATGAAGTCAATCCGACGAACGGTTTGCAAGATATCGACTACCCTAGTTTGAAGCCGGAAACTGCTGAAACTGAAGCTGCAACTGCAGAAGTAAAGATTGACTTGTGTGGCCTAGAAGATCTCCTCATCTGAACTGCGTTGTAGGTTCATCTGAACCTCCTCTAGAAGTTGAAACTTTTGGTGGTGGAATGAAGTCAATTCGACTGTCGGTTTGTGAGATATGGTCTGCCCTAGTTTGATAATGAAGCCGCTAATGCTGATGCTACTAATCTAGGGTTTGCTACTGCTGATATGAATCAGATTTATTGTACTATTTCTCTCTGCTGAATTATTGAAGATAAAATAAGATTTGATCAAAGGGTTTCCCCACACATTGTGGGGTTTGTCCCTGGCTAGCCGCCACATCTTGTGTCTCTTGTCTTGGCTTGTTTTCTGTCGCTTGTTTAATGTTCTATCTGCACTTTACTTTATGTACATGTGATTGCTAATCGGTGGAATATAAGAAGAAAAAGAAGTAAACTGTTATAAGCATAGAACATACCATAACTTAACATGGTATCAGAGCTGAGGTGAAGACAAAGCCCGAGCAAGAGCAAGAGCAATCATTGAAGAGAAGATTGGCAAGGCTATCCTAAAAGAACTATGGGGTCCTCAACACTCTTTCCTGCCGAAGACAACCTCTGTGAGAAAGCTGCCTATCACAGATGGAAGATGTCTATTGATCTAACCCTTGAAGATCAAGGAGTGCTGGACCATGTAAGAGGCAATATTGTTGAGCCTTCATCAAATGCATCTGCTGCTGCCTGGAACAAATGGAAAAATGGAGAAGTCAAAACAAAGAAGATCATCTGGGACTCTATCGACAAGTGCTTGGTGGCCTACATCTCTAATCTAGACACCTCCAAGGAAATCTACGACAGACTGGTGTGTTTATTTAAGGGTAATGATGCAAATCAAGTTTTGTTTCTTAGAAATAAGTTGAGGGAAATCAAGAAGGGTAAAGATGAAAGTATGCAAGCATACTTCTTAAGAATCACCGAGATCAAGAACGATCTCCTATCTATTGGGGAAACCATTACTGACAGAGAAATGTCACTCACAACTCTCGGAGGATTACCATCTGAATGGTATGTGTTCAGGAATACTCTTCTGAACTATAATGTAATTCCTGGTTTCGAGGAATTAATGGCTAGATGCATTCAAGAAGAAACAACGGAAGAAGTGCAAGAAATGCCCATGCCTAAAGGTCCTCTTGCTGCCTTTTCTTCTCATGCAAAGAGAAGAAAGGACTCACACGGGATGATGATCAAAATCCCTCTAATGGCAAATCAAAGGAATGACAAATTCAACAGCAAAGGTAAGAGGAGAGCTGGAGATCGAGGAAGAGGACAACCATTCAAGAAGGCCAGAAAGTCCAGGATGTATTAAATGCACCTGACCTCAAAAGGAACCTAGTTTCCATCTTGGCAATGGAAGACAGAGGCTACAAGGTAACCTTCAGCAATGGCAAGGTATGTATATGGAAAAATAATGTTAAAGATTCCTTTACTCTTGGGTTTAGTGTTGATTCATTATATCAAGTTGATGGAAGTCGGCTAGGTGTCATGTCTTGTGACACAACTCTTTAGTCCGAACTTTGGCATCGGAGGTTTTCCCACCTTCATTACAAAGCTCTACCCGATGTAAGACAGATGGTAACAGGGATGCCCGAATTCCAAGTAGAGAAAGAAGGTGTATGTTCGGGATGTGCCAAAGGAAATCTCAAAAGGGGACCATTCCCCTCAAGCCAAAGCAAGACCTCCGATATATTACAGTTGGTTCACTCAGGGATACCTGAGGTTGGCATTAAGAGGGAGACTACTACACCACATACTCCTGAGCAAGATGGTGTGGTGGGAAGGAAGAACCGCACGATGATGGAAGTTGTCCAGGCCATGCTACATGATCAAAGACTTCTGAAGTTTCTATGGGCTGAAACTACAATCACCACCGTATATGTACAAAATTGATGCCCTCATCAAGCATTGGGTTCCAAGACTCTTGAAGAAAATTTCACTGCAAGGTGAACAATCTTCTGACTTTGAGGAGCTCTCAAGAAGCCAACACCAGGGAACTGAAAGAAAAGGATGATGAATCAATGCCTGATGTAGAAGAACCCATGGATCCGATTGATCCTCCTCCATATGAGCCTTCCTCTTCTAGGAAGAGGCCTTCATGGCTTAAGGGGTTACTTGATGATGCTGAAGGACATGCTGCACCCCGAGGAACCTTTCGTGAAAGTAAGAAACCTAATAGGTATCAAGGATACCTGACCATCATGAGCACGATCATTCAAAATGACCCTTCGTCATTCTCAGATGTCGTCAAGCATCAAGTATGGAAGGATGGTATGACCGAAGAATATGAGTCTATCATAAATAATGATGTTTGGGAAGTAGTTCCCAGACCCCAGGACAAGACTGTTGTTACTTCCAAATGGCTTTACAAGATAAAGCATGCAGCAGATGGAAGCACGGAAAAGTATAAAGCTCGTTTTGTTGCTCGAGGTTTCTCCCAAAAGGAAGGTATAGACTATGATGAGATATTTGCACCTATTGCCAGATATACGACCATCCGCTCGATCATAGCCCTTGCCGCTTCACAAGGATGGAACCTACATCAGATGGATGTCAAGACTGCGTTCTTGCATGGCTCGATCAAAGAATAGGTCTACGTGGAGCAACCCAAAGGATTTGAGATTTATGATCAAAAATCTCATGTATGCAGGTTGAAGAAAGCTCTCTATAGGCTGAAGCAAGCACCCCGAGCATGGTATGAGAGGATCGATAGCTACTTGATGAAGTTGGGATTCACTAGGAGTGAAGCCGATCCTAACCTTTACTTTAAGGTTGAAGATGACAAGCCTCTCATACTGGTATTGTATGTGGATGACCTCTTTCTAACAGGTGCAGACCCTCTCATTCACAAATGTAAGGGGGAGCTGGCCTCTGAATTTGAAATGAAAGACCTAGGACTGATGCACTACTTCCTAGGACTTGAAGTGTGGCAAAAGCCAGGAGAAATTTTCCTATCTCAAGGAAAATATGTGGTGAAGATATTGGAAAGATTCGGAATGGTGGACTGCAAGCCTGTAACTACTCCGATGGAGCTTGACTTCAAGAAGTTAAGAGGTAGTGCTGTTGGACCTATTTTATGAAATTCTACCAAGTATCGGCAACTCGTCGGAGCATTAATGTTCTTAGTGAACTCATGTCCAGATATATGCTTTGCAGTCAACACGTTGAGCCAGCATATGGTTGAACCCCACCACATACACTGGATTGGTGCCAAGAATCTGCTGAGATATCTTCGTGGCACTATCACTTATGGGTTAAAATACATTGCCAGAGATGTGAGACTATTTGGATACACAGATGCTGACTGGGCAGGCAATGTGGAGGACCGTAAGAGCACTTCCGGGTGTTGTTTCTCCTTGGGATCTGCTTCGATATCCTGGATGAGCAGGAAGCAGAAGTCGGTGGCTTTGAGCACCGCCGAATCAGGATATATTGTTGCTAGCATAACCACGTGTGAGGTAGTCTGGTTGCGAAAGCTCTTCAGTGAGTTGTTTGGATTTACATTGGATACCACTGTGATTCTCTATAACAACCAGAGGTGGGATTCGATTATTGAGGAATCCCGTATTCGTCGATTGCTCCAGTAGATAGACATCATCTTGGATATGGTAAGTTGATGAGCAAGGAGGCTCCATCGCATTAAGATGATGTACAGGTTGATACACCTTTTCAAAGCCCCGAGGAAAGATCTAATCTGTGATTTTCCCAAACGATTTGGAGTCGGTAAGAAACCCTTGTACAAGGGTCCTACATTTTGCATACATTGAGCTCTAGGAGCTCTGAGGGTTTGCAGTTATTACTGGAGCAACATACGACCACAGGGTGACTCACCCTCCCCTGGTGGTGCACACTGGAACAAGATGATTCGCTCTCTTGTGGGACAAGATGATTCTCTCTCTTGTGGAACAGGATGATTCGCACTCCTGTGTAGCAGGATGATTAGTTCTCCTGTGAGGCCTCCATTGATGTGTTCTCCATGGCGATTGTAGCAGGATTGATGTGTTCTTCTGTGAGGCTTGGATTGATGTGTTCTCCATGGCGGCCTGGATTGATGTGTTCTCCATGGAAATTGTAGCAGGATTGATGTGTTTGTTGGCATTATGATGCATGTGTTGTACTTGATGGAAACCCACTCATAGAAGAACATCTCACTTATATACATCTACAGAAGAGATAAATAGAGAAAACAGGGCATATCAGACAAGAAGAGCCAAGAGGAGACAAGAGGAGCCATTTACATATGTTTATATCAAAAAGAAGCAGTTATTTGGAGCCATTGAGCCATTGGGAGCTTATCAGAGCAATAGAGGCTTTTTCTCATATATATGCATACTAAATCATTATCGGGAGTGATCAAGCCACATATTCATGTATTAACGTTATCGGGAGGTGTTTGGGTGCTTAAAACCCATATATGTATTCATTATCACTATCGAGAGCTACCGGGCTTACTAAAGCCCATATATGCATGCATTTATATTATCGGGAGTTGGTTGGATGCGTAAAATCCATATATATGCATTATATCCCCTTTCGGCCGTTACATGAATAATATAATTGCAGCATCGAAGTTTTGGCATATCGCATATCGATTATATATATATATATATATATATATATATATATATATATATATATATATATATATATATATATATATATATATATATATATATATATATGTTTCGGCATATCGGCGCAATGATGTTTCGGCTGTGTGACCCGGAAGCATATCGCAATGGACCCGATGGTGGCATTAACTCTAGCTTATAATAATATCGCATCCGCAGTTCTGCATATATGCGTGTTGGACTTCGTTGAAACCTCTGATTGTGAGCGGACCCGATGGTGGCATCAAACATGGCTTATAATAATATTGCATCCGCAGTTCGGCGTATATGCGCGCCGGGGGTCCGGCTATGTGACTTTGGTGAAACCTCCGATTGGGAGCGAACCCGATGAAGGCATCAAAACATGGTTTACAAAAATATCGCGTCCTCTGATTGCGATAAGAGGGGTCGGACCCGATGAAGGAATTAAAAGCATTTCATATTAAATCGCATCCGTGGTGTTCACCCATCTTATAATAGCCTCCCAATTCAAATCGCCGATAGCGATGAAAGGAGCGGACCTGATATATTAATGAAGGCTGGTTAATGGGACACGTTGCATCTGATCCATCGGATCAGACGTCGGAATAGGCCATGATACGGGCATGTATTGTTAGCGATGAGGAGCGGACCCGATATATAAATAAAGGCTGGTTAATGGGGCATATCGCATCCGATCCATCGGATCGAACGTCGGGCATGTATTGTTAGCGATGAGGAGCGGACCCGATATATAAATAAAGGCTGGTTAATGGGGCATGTCGCATCCGACCCATCGGATCAGACATCAGGAATAAACCATGAGATGGGCAGGCGGCGATAGCAATAAGGGTTGGACCTGATATATTATTAGTTTGGATGCATTAAGTTAAAAGTCCGCCTTTTGTGGTTTGGACCATTTTCATCATTTTCCCGCTTAAGCCTATTCTTAAGAATATCGGTCAAAAACAGTTGCGCCTCAGGTTTTCGGATCCTATGGTTTCGATTCATGGTTTTATCAAATGCGTGATTATATAAAGAGAAAGGGGATCCAGTGGCAAAGTATCGATTATGAATTGAAGATCTTAAGGAAACTGTGCAGCCGCAGGCACACAAAAGACAAAAGTCTCTTCGGGTGTGGAGAATCGCTATTCAGGAGGTGATGTGGGAGCGGTCACCCACAGGTTCTTTTTAACAAAGCTGCAATCATTTCTTATATATGTTCTAGCCACTTCTGCTGTTTACTGAAGGGTTCTAAGTGCGCAATATTAAGTTTTTTCTTGTTTAGCCTCCGAGTGTGCAGCAGTATGTAAATCCTCTGTTTAGGTCTTAATATCAACCTCTGTTGACTAAATCGGGTGATAACTGTCATGTATATGGATCTGATGCTTGGGTAACTAGATCTGATTGCGATCATACATACTATCCTTGTAAAGTGTATTGATTTGGTGATTGGGTGATTCAAAAGAATTATGTGCTTCAATGATATTAAAGGGTCCAGTATGAAAATTGGATGAAACGTGGCCTTTCAGATTATGTATTGTGCTTCAGGTGTATCCAGTCTGAAAATGTATGAAACATGGTACCCGAAAGTGAGAATATTGTAGGTTGGCGCCTACGTACTAGTATCTTATCTAGTACAAGAGCTAAGGGGGTGGTAGCTCCCTTCTAGTAGCAGTTGAGAACTTTGGAGCATTGTAGCAGGTAGCAGCCTGCGTACTAGTACATCGGCTAGTACAAGAGCAAAGGGGGTCGCAGCTCCCTTCCAGGAGAATCTGGAGAATGAGAGGATGGTTGTAGCTCTCTACAGGTAGAAGCCTGCATACTGGTATAAGACTGCACCAGTACATAAATATTGTAAAAGGATTTTCTTATTAAGAAGAAGATTGAGATGACTTGCAGCAGGTGGTTTTCTCCCACATTGGGTTTCCACCTTATATCATGGTGTTCATGTGTGTGATGATCTGTTCTATTTTACTGCACTTTTTTACTGTTAATATGGTTGATAATATTCTAATGCACTCATTGAAGATCAATTAAATAAATCATTAGAAGTTGTGGAAGTAGCATATATGATACAGAGTTTGGAAATGAAAAAGATTTATTGACCTGATAATACTGATTCACCCCCCACTCTCAGTATTATTTCCAACAATTGGTATCAGAGCAGGTCCTTTGGTAAATGCTTGATCGCTTGAAGGAGATCCGTGGAACTATGGGAAAGAAGCTTAAGAAGAAAGCACATAAGAAGAAGAAGTCATCTCAGAAGAACTATGACAGTGGGAGAATCGATTGGGGATTAGGTATAAGAAGCTCTTCAGAGTCAGAATCAGATTCAGAAGCATTATCAGGTATGAATATATTATCCTCTGATGTTCCAGCTATCTTTCCTTTTGGAAAAGATGAAAGTGATAGCGAATCTATTGAATTTGCTCTTATGGGTGAACAAGAAAGATATCAAATAGAGGCAGAATTTAAAAAGCTGACAAACAAAATTAGAGATCAACAAGATCTATTGAACAAAAGGGAATGTGACTTCAAAGAAGAAGCTACCAATCTAAAAGCTCAACTTGAGGAAGGAAGCAAGGTAAGGAATCTACTCAAGGATAAGGAAAACCAATGTCAAAAATTACAGCATGAAGTGACATCATTAAGAAAAGAAGTCAACGAAAGGAGCACAACCATCAAGAAACTCAGAGATAGATCCAGCTACTATGAAAGTCTTGAAGCCACAATCCTCTCCCTAAAAGAAGATCTTGAAGAATCAAAGAAGCAGAATAAATATCTACTCCAAGCTTTTGAAAAACAAGAAAGCGAAGTCATCAGCATAAAATCCCAGTTGGAATGTGCCTTCAGAATTCGTGAAATGCAGCAGGATCTTAATGAAGAACAAGAAAAGGAGATACTCAAACTAAGGCAACAAATGGAAGAAGGAATAAAGTCTGAAGAAATCTTAAAGAAACAATGTCTGGAAAAGGAGGAACATCTTCAGGTTGAGGTAAATATCTTGAAAGGTAAATTAGAAGATAAGGATAAGCTTTTACGATTTCAAGATAGTACTAAGGTCTTGGATGATATTATTAATAGTCAAAGGTCTCCTACTATCAAGACTGGTCTTGGTTTTCATGAATCTGTTGAAAGTGAATCTTGTTCACAAGGTGAGGCAAGGAACTCTAAAGAGAAATCTAAAATGATCAACAAGGAGATAAGAGAGATGAGAGGTCAACCCCATCAACAATCAAGGAAAGAGATTCTTCAAGGAAAAATTTTTACCCCTAACTATGGAAGTAATAGTCGACCATTTACTCAGATGCATAATATTGAATGTTATGAATGTCATAATCTTGGACATGTTGCAGCTAGATGCAGAAGAAGAATGGGTCAAGATCATCACACAGAAAGATCATCACATTATAGGTACTTTAATGGATATTTCTTTGCTTGCAATATGTTTGGTCATAGAGCTGTGGACTGCTATAGGAGGAATATGAAACATGTAAGATGTTATGCATGTAACAAGCTTGGACATATAGCAAAGAAATGCAGGAACAAAGCACGAACATCACACCAAAAGGAGAAAAAAACATCACACTTGAAGATATGGAAGAAGAAGGAAGTATAGTTAGAAAGATGTGGGACAGCACAGCACAGACGTAACAGACTCAGAGGGAGTTGAAAGTATAAAACTTCAGTGTCCTGAATCTCATACACAAGTTCCATAAGAGGGAAGTCGCGTATATACGCGAGTTGGATACTGCACAGTCGCGTATATGATTATCTGAAGAAATGCAGTAGGGACAGATCTAACAGTAAACAGATGGCTCAGGTTGAGGGGGAGCATATGCCTTTAATAATGCATTGTTGGCATTATGGTTAATAGCCTTGGTGATGATGTTTATATGGCTAAATGATATATCTTACTATGATGTGAGTTGTCTATCTCATATGATTCTTGGGGTTATATAGTAGATGTTCAGATCAGATTTATGGTTGATTCTTTGATGATGCATATAAAGAACAAAGCTTGAATACACATCTTCCTCACTGGATGATGAGTCACTCATATGCTGTTGTCGTCATATACATAAAGATCATACAGTTATGATACAGGCACTCATGTGGATAAGGATTGTTGCTGAGCTTGAACTCGAGATACATAGTGCTGATACATGGATGACTACTCAAAGTCGCTTTGTTGGAGACATGATGATAGGTTGATACTTACATATGTTGATTGATGCAGATGTTTCCAAGAATTTTTTTTCAGGTTGTTGATATGGAAATGGTTGTACGCGAGTTTCATAAGGACTATCCGGATACAGTTGCGTATATGATAATTTGAAGGAAATCAGTGGGTCAATCTCAGAATGAGAAGATTCTGATATGGGTTTGTCAGAGACCATCTGGCACAGGTTCAGGGGGAGTAGATAAACTTCCACTGATGCATTGTTGGCATTATCTTAGAAGCTTTTGGTTCTAGTTGTTGTTGGTTTCAGGTGGGTTAACTGCAGAAAGGAGAACAGAAGGAAAACATGATTGCTGGCCTAGATGTTGTTGACAGATATGGAGCAGATCATACATTTTAGGGGGAGCATGCATAGCATAATTCAGCAAGAGCAGAGCTTTCACCATGTAGCATGGACAGATTGGTACACCTTGGCATATACAAAGGGGGAGCTCATTCAGAGATTTCAACAGGTACTCAGGGGGAGTATGAACAGCAGAATGCTTTTCTAGGAAAGAGAATATCTTGGTTCGCCCTTTGCCCTTGATGTCAAAGGGGGAGAGTGATTTGGTATTGTTGCCATCAAGTCCAAAGGGGGAGATTGTTGGCATTATGATGCATGTGTTGTACTTGATGGCAACCCACTCATAGAAGAACATCTCACTTATATACATCTACAGAAGAGATAAATAGAGAAAACAGGGCATATCGGACAAGAAGAGCCAAGAGGAGACAAGAGGAGCCATTTACATATGTTTATATCAAAAAGAAGCAGTTATTGGGAGCCATTGAGCCATTGGGAGCTTATCAGAGCAATAGAGGCTTTTTCTCATATATATGCATGCTAAATCATTATCGGGAGTGATCAGGCCACATATTCATGTATTAATGTTATCGGGAGGTGTTTGGGTGCTTAAAACCCATATATCTATTCATTATCACTATCGGGAGCTATCAGGCTTACTAAAACCCATATATGCATGCATTTATATTATCGGAGTTGGTTGGGTGCGTAAAACCCATATATATGCATTATATCCCCTTTCGGCGATTACATGAATAATATAATTGCGGCATCAAAGTTTTGGCATATCGCATATCAATTATATATATATATATATATATATATATATATATATATATATATCTATGTTTCGGCATATCGGCGCAATGATGTTTCGGCTGTGTGACCCAGAAGCATATCACAATGGACCCGATGGTGGCATTAACTCTGGCTTATAATAATATCGCATCCGCAGTTCTGCATATATGCGCATTGGGCTTCGTTGAAACCTCCGATTGTGAGCGGACCCGATGGTGGCATCAAACATGGCTTATAATAATATCGCATCCGCAGCTCGGCGTATATGCGCGTCGGGGGTCCGGCTATGTGACATTGGTGAAACCTCCGATTGGGAGCGGACCCGATGAAGGCATTAAAACATGGTTTATAAAAATATCGCGTCCGCAGTATATCGGAATACATAAAGGGTTGCCCACCCCAATCCTCTGATTGCGATAAGAGGGGTCGGACCCGATGAAGGAATTAAAAGAATTTCATATTAAATTGCATCCGCGGTGTTTGCCCATCTTATAATAGCCTCCCACTTCAAATCGCCGACAGCGATCAAAGGACCGGACCCGATATATTAATAAAGGTTGGTTAATGGGACATGTCGCATCCGATCCATCGGATCAGACGTCGAAATAGGCCATGATATGGGCATGTATTGTTAGCGATGAGGAGCGGACCCGATATATAAATAAAGGCTGGTTAATGGGGCATATCGCATCCGATCCATCGGATCGGACGTCGGGCATGTATTGTTAGCGATGAGGAGCAGACCCGATATATAAATAAAGGCTGGTTAATGGGGCATGTCGCATCCGATCCATCGGATCGGACGTCAAGAATAAACCATGAGATGGGTAGGCGCCGATAGTAATAAGGATTGGACCCGATATATTATTAGTTTGGATGCATTAAGTTAAAAGTCCGCCTTTTGTGGTTTGGACCATTTTCATCGTTTTCTCGCTTAAGCCTATTCTTAAGAAGATTGGTCAAAAACAGTTGCGCCTCAGGTTTTCGGATCCTATGGTTTCGATTCATGGTTTTATCAAATGCGTGATTATATAAAGAGAAAGGGGATCCAGTGGCAAAGTATCGATTATGAATTGAAGATCTTAAGGAAACTGTGCAGCCGCAGACACGCAAAAGACAGAAGTCTCTTCGGGTGTGGATAATCGCTATTCAGGAGGTGATATGGGAGCGATCACCCACAGGTTCTTTTTAACAAAGCTGCAATCATTTCTTATATATGCTCTAGCCACTTCTGTTGTTTACTAAAGGGTTCTAAGTGCGCAATATTAAGTTTTTTCTTGTTTAGCCTCCGGGTGTGCAGCAGTATGTAAATCCTCTGTTTGGGTCTTAATATCAGCCTCTGTTGACTAAATCGGGTGATAACTGTCATGTATATGGATCTGATGCTTGGGTAACTAGATCTGATTGCGATCATACATACTATCCTTGTAAAGTGTATTGATCTGGTGATTGGGTGATTCAAAAGAATTATGTGCTTCAATGATATTAAAGGGTCCAGTATGAAAATTGGATGAAACGTGGCCTTTCAGATTATGTATTGTGCTTCAGGTGTATCCAGTCTGAAAATGTATGAAACATGGTACCCGAAAGAGAGAAGATTGTAGGCTGGCGCCTACGTACTAGTATCTTAGCTAGTACAAGAGCTAAGGGGGTGGTAGCTCCCTTCTAGTAGTAGTTGAGAACTTTGGAGCATTGTAGCAGGTAGCAGCCTGCGTACTAGTACATCGGCTAGTACAAGAGAAAAGGGGGTCGTAGTTCCCTTCCAGGAGAGTCTGGAGAACGAGAGGAGGGTTGTAGCTCTCTACAGGTAGAAGCCTGTGTACTGGTATAAGACTGCACCAGTACATAAATATTGTAAAAAGATTTTCTTATTAAGAAGAAGATTGAGATGACTTGCAGCAGGTGGTTTTCTCCCACATTGGGTTTCCACCTTATATCATGGTGTTCATGTGTGTGATGATCTGTTCTATTTTACTGCACTTGTTTACTGTTAATATGGTTGATAATATTCTAATGCACTCATTGAAGATCAATTAACTAAATCATTAGAAGTTGTGGAAGTAGCATATATGAATCAGAGTTTGGAAATGAAAAAGATTTATTGACCTGATAATACTGATTCACCCCCCCCTCAGTATTATTTCCAACAATTGGTATCAGAGCAGGTCCTTTGGTAAATGATTGATCGCTTGAAGGAGATCCGTGGAACTATGGGAAAGAAGCTTAAGAAGAAAGCACATAAGAAGAAGAAGTCATCTCAGAAGAACTATGACAGTGGGAGAATCGATTGGGGATTAGGTATAAGAAGCTCTTCAGAGTCAGAATCATATTCAGAATCATTATCAGGTATGAATATATTCTCCTCTGATGTTCCAGCTATCTTTCCTTTTGGAAAAGATGAAAGTGATAGTGAATCTATTGAGTTTGCTCTTATGGGTGAACAAGAAAGATATCAAATAGAGGCAGAATTTAAAAAGCTGACAAACAAAATTAGAGATCAAAAAGATCTATTGAACAAAAGGGAATGTGACTTCCAAGAAGAAGCTACCAATCTAAAAGCTCAACTTGAGGAAGGAAACAAGGTAAGGAATCTACTCAAGGACAAGGAAAACCAATGTCAAAAATTACAGCATGAAGTGACATCATTAAGAAAAGAAGTCAACGAAAGGAGCACAACCATCAAGAAACTCTGAGATAGATCCAGCTACTATGAAATTCTTGAAGCCACAATCCTCTCCCTAAAAGAAGATCTTGAAGAATCAAAGAAGAAGAATAAATATCTACTCCAATCTTTCGAAAAACAAGAAAGCGAAGTCATCAGCATAAAATCCCAGTTGGAATGTGCCTTCAGAATTCGTGAAATGCAGCAGGATCTTAATGAAGAACAAGAAAAGGAGATACTCAAACTAAGGCAACAAATGGAAGAAGGAAGAAAGTCTGAAGAAATCTTAAAGAAACAATGTCTGGAAAAGGAGGAACATCTTCAGGTTGAGGTAAATATCTTGAAAGGTAAATTAGAAGATAAGGATAATCTTTTACGATTTCAAGATAGTACTAAGGTCTTGGATTATATTCTTAATAGTCAAAGGTCTCCTGCTATCAAGACTAGTCTTGGTTTTCATGAATCTGTTGAAAGTGAATATTGTTCACAAGGTGAGGCAAGGAACTCTAAAGAGAAATCTAAAATGATCAACAAGGAGATAAGAGAGATGAGAGGTCAACCCCATCAACAATCAAGGAAAGAGATTCTTCAAGGAAATTTTTTTACTCCTAACTATGGAAGTAATAGTCGGCCATTTACTCAGATGCATAATATTGAATGTTATGAATGTCATAATCTTGGACATGTTGCAGCTAGATGCAGAAGAAGAATGGGTCAAGATCATCACACAGAAAGATCATCACATTATAGGTAATTTAATGGATATTTCTTTTCTTGCAATATGTTTGGTCATAGAGTTGTGGACTGCTACAGGAGGAATATGAAACATGTAAGATGTTATGCATGTAACAAGCTTGGACATATAGCAAAGGAATGCAGGAACAAAGCACGAACATCACACCAAAAGGAGAAAACAACATCACACTTGAAGATATGGAAGAAGAAGGAAGTACAGTTAGAAAGATGTGGGACAGCACAGCACAGCACAGACATAACAGACTGAGAGGGAGTTGAAAGTATAAAACTTCAGTGTCCTGAATCTCATACACAAGTTCCATAAGAGGTAAGTCACGTATATACGCGAGTTGGATACTGCACAGTCGCGTATATGATTATCTGAAGAAATGCAGTAGGGACAGATCTAACAGTAAACAGATGGCTCAGGTTGAGGGGGAGCATATGCCTTTAATAATACATTGTTGGCATTATGGTTAATAGCCTTGGTGATGATGTTTATATGGCTAAATGATATATCTTACTATGATGTGAGTTGTCTATCTCATATGATTCTTGGGGTTATATAGTAGATGTTCAGATCAGATTTATGGTTGATTCTTTGATGATGCATATAAAGAACAAAGCTTGAATACACATCTTCCTCACTAGATGATGAGTCACTCATATGCTGTTGTCGTCATATACATAAAGATCATACAGTTATGATACAGGCACTCATGTGGATAAGGATTGTTGCTGAGCTTGAACTCGAGATACATAGTGATGATACACGGATGACTACTCAAAGTCGCTTTGTTGGAGACATGATGATAGGTTGATACTTACATATGTTGATTGATGCAGATGTTTCCAAGAATTTTTTTTCAGGTTGCTGATATGGAAATGGTTGTACGCGAGTTTCATAAGGACTATTCGGATACAGTTGCGTATATGATAATTTGAAGGAAATCAGTGGGTCAATCTCAGAATGAAAAGATTCTGATATGGGTCTGTCAGAGACTATCTGGCACAGGTTCAGGGGGAGCAAATAAACTTCCACTGATGCATTGTTGGCATTATCTTAGAAGCATTTGCTTCTAGTTTTTGTTGGTTTCAGGTGGGTTAGCTGCAGAAAGGAGAACAAAAGGAAAATGTGATTGCTGGCCTAGATGTTGTTGACAGATATGGAGCAGATCATACATTTTAGGGGGAGCATGCATAGCACAATTCAGCAAGAGCAGAGCTTTCACCATGTAGCATGGATAGATTGGTACACCTTGGCATATACGAAGGAGGAGCTCATTCAGAGATTTCAGCAGGTACTCAGGGGGAGTATGAACAGAAGAATGCTTTTCTAGGAAAGAGAATATCTTGGTTCGCCCTTTTCCCTTGATGTCAAAGGGGGAGAGTGATTTGGTATTGTTGCCATCAAGTCCAAAGGGGGAGATTGTTGGCATTATAATGCATGTGTTGTACTTGATGGAAACCCACTCATAGAAGAACATCTCACTTATATACATCTACAGAAGAGATAAATAGAGAAAACAAGGCATATCGGACAAGAAGATCCAAGAGGAGACAAGAGGAGCCATTTACATATGTTTATATCAAAAAGAAGCAGTTATTGGGAGCCATTGAGCCATTGGGAGCTTATCAGAGAAATAGAGGCTTTTTCTCATATATATGCATGCTAAATCATTATCGGGAGTGATCAGGCCACATATGCATGTATTAACGTTATCGGGAGGTGTTTGGGTGCTTAAAACCCATATATGTATTCATTATCACTATCGGGAGCTATCGGGCTTACTAAAACCCATATATATGCATTATATCCCCTTTCGGCGGTTACATGAATAATATAATTGCGGCATCGAAGTTTCGGCATATCGCATATATATATATATATATATAAATATATATCTATATATATATATATATATATATATATAGATATATATATATATATATATATATATATCTATATATATATATATATATATATATATATATATATATATATGTTTCGGCATATCGGCGCAATGATGTTTCGGCTGTGTGACCCGGAAGCATATCGCAATGGAACCGATGGTGGCATTAACTCTGGCTTATAATAATATCGCATCCGCAGTTCTGCATATATGCGCGTTGGACTTCGTTGAAACCTCCGATTGTGAGCGAACCTGATGGTGGCATCAAACATGGCTTATAATAATATCGCATCCGCAGTTCGGCGTATATGCGCGTCGGGGGTCCGGCTATGTGACTTTGGTGAAACCTTCGATTGGGAGCGGACCTGATGAAGGCATCAAAACATGGTTTATAAAAATATCGCGTCCGTAGTATATTGGAATACATAAAGGGTCACCCACCCCAATCCTCCGATTGCGATAAGAGGGGTCGGACCCGATGAAGGAATTAAAAGCATTTCATATTAAATCGCATCCGCAGTGTTCGTCCATCTTATAATAGCCTCCCACTTCAAATCGCTGATAGCGATGAAAGGAGCGGACCTGATATATTAATAAAGGCCGGTTAATGGGACATATCGCATCCAATCCATCGGATCAGACGTCGAAATAGGCCATGATACAGGCATGTATTGTTAGCGATGAGGGGCGGACCCGATATATAAATAAAGGTTGGTTAATGGGGCATATCGCATCTGATCCATTGGATCGGACGTCGGGCATGTATTGTTAGCGATGAGGAGCGGACCCGATATATAAATAAAGGCTGGTTAATGGGGCATGTCGCATCCGATCCATCGGATCGGACGTCAGGAATAAACCATGAGATGGGCAGGCGCCGATAGCAATAAGGATTGGACCCGATATATTATTAGTTTGGATGCATTAAGTTAAAAGTCCGCCTTTTGTGGTTTGGACCATTTTCATCGTTTTCCCGCTTAAGCCTATTCTTAAGAAGATCGGTCAAAAACAGTTGTGCCTCAGGTTTTCGGATCCTATGGTTTCGATTCATGGTTTTATCAAATGCGTGATTATATAAAGAGAAAGGGGATCCGGTGGCAAAGTATCGATTATGAATTGAAGATCTTAAGGAAACTGTGCAGCCACAGACACGCAAAAGACAGAAGTCTCTTCGGGTGTGGAGAATCGCTATTCAGGAGGTGATGTGGGAGCGGTCACCCATAGGTTCTTTTTAACAAAGCTGCAATCATTTCTTATATATGCTCTAGCCGCTTCTGTTGTTTACTAAAGGGTTCTAAGTGCACAATATTAAGTTTTTTCTTGTTTAGCCTCCGGGTGTGTAGCAGTATGTAAATCCTCTGTTTGGGTCTTAATATCAGCCTCTGTTGACTAAATCGGGTGATAACTGTCATGTATATGGATCTGATGCTTGGGTAACTAGATCTGATTGCGATCATACATACTATCCTTGTAAAGTGTATTGATCTGGTGATTGGGTGATTCAAAAGAATTATGTGCTTCAATGATATTAAAGGGTCAGTATGAAAATTGGATGAAACGTGGCCTTTCAGATTATGTATTGTGCTTCAATTGTATCCAGTCTGAAAATGTATGAAACATGGTACCCGGAAGAGAGAATATTGTAGGCTGGCGCCTATGTACTAGTATCTTAGCTAGTACAAGAGCTAAGGGGGTGGTAGCTCCCTTCTAGTAGCAGTTGAGAACTTTGGAGCATTGTAGCAGGTAGCAGCCTGCGTACTAGTACATCAGCTAGTACAAGAGCAAAGGGGGTCGTAGCTCCCTTCCAGGAGAGTCTGGAGAATGAGAGGAGGGTTGTAGCTCTCTACAGGTAGAAGCCTGCATACTGGTATAATACTGCACGAGTACATAAATATTGTAAAAGGATTTTCTTATTAAGAAGAAGATTGAGATGACTTGCAGCAGGTGGTTTTCTCCCACATTGGGTTTCCACCTTATATCATGGTGTTCATGTGTGTGATGATCTGTTCTATTTTACTGCACTTGTTTACTGTTAATATGGTTGATAATATTCTAATGCACTCATTGAAGATCAATTAACTAAATCTTTAGAAGTTGTGGAAGTAGCATATATGAATCAGAGTTTGGAAATGAAAAAGATTTATTGACCTGATAATACTGATTCACCCCCCCCTCTCAGTATTATTTCCAACTGTGTTCTCCTGTGAGGCCTGGATTGATGTGTTCTCCATGGCAATTGTAGTAGGATTGATGTGTTCTCCTGTGAGGACAGAATTGATTAGTTCTCTTGTCAAGGCATCCTACCCATGCAGTCTAGGACTCATGGGAAGTACCTCTCATCTGATCAATGAGCAGGGAAATGAAGTTAGGGACCATAGTAGTACTGATGGACGCATCGTTGTAACTACCATACTCCCTACGCTAGGATGACCTCCATTGATCTGGGATCAATGATACTGGTCTGGGACCAGTGGTAGGAGTTGTACCATACTATGACGCTGACTTCGGGTCGGTTGAGACTGGTCTGGGATCAGTGGTACATACTCTGAGACTGACTTTGAGTCAGTGGAGGATGATATTGGTCTGGGACCATTGGAGTTGTACTCACTATGATGCTGACTTTGGGTTGGTTGAGACTGGTCTGGCACCAGTGGTACATACTCTGAGACTGACTTTGAGTCAATATGATACATCCTCGATCATTTCTTCTTCTTCATAATTCGGACAAAAGCAGAGTAGAACAGAACAATGCAAGAGCAGAGCAGAACAAAACAAATCAGTCCAGATCAGTGTAGGGCAGAACAAGACAAAGCAGAATAGGCAAAATAGAGCAGAGCAGGGCAAGGGTCAAGCTGTACAAGGTAGTGCATTTGATGGATGAATAGTAACGACCGATAGACAGATTGCAGATGAAGTTCTCCATGGTTGAGAGGGAGTGTTAAAATTGGAAACCAGGGAAAAACTTCATGTGGGTCATCTTATTCATGGCTAATAATATTTTTATTAGATTCCTCTCGTTGAGAGGTGTAGGATTGATATAAATATCATCCAATTCCGATAAGTATTCATGGAGATATGAATTTATTTTGATTATGGAATTATTATCAAGCCGACCTACAACTCATGTAGGCTCAGAAGCCCAACAGTCGCATCTATTCACCCACCAACATTGTGTATAAATATAAGAGGACTTTTCCTCATTTAGACTCACTCATCTCATCACATCTCTCTCTCTCTACTGCACAGATATGAGTCTCTTCTCTACTGCGCTGAAATGGGTCTCTCTCTCTCACACATGTGAAGTCGGAAGCTATTGAATTTGAAGCTGCAACTGCAGGAGTAAAGATTGACCTGTGTGGCCTAGAATATCTCCTCTTTGGAACTGCGTTGTAGGTTCATCTGAACCTCCTTTGAAAGCCGCAACTTTTGGTGGTGGAATGAAGTCAATCCGACGAACGGTTTGCAAGATATTGACTGCCCTAGTTTGAAGCCAGAAACTGCTGAAACTGAAGTTGCAACTGCAGAAGTAAAGATTGAATTGCGTGGCCTAGAAGATCTCCTCATCTGAATTACGATGTAGGTTCATCTGAACCTCCTCTGAAAGCCGCAACTTTTGGTGGTGGAATGAATTCAATCTGACGAACGGTTTGCAAGATATCGACTGCCCTAGTTTGAAGCTGAAAACTGCTGAAACTGAAGCTGCAACTGTAGAAGTAAAGATTGAATTTCGTGGCCTAGAAGATCTCCTCATCTGAACTACGTTGTAGGTTCATCTGAACCTCCTCTGGAAGCCAAAACTTTTGGTGGTGGAATGAAGTCAATCTGACTGTCGGTTTGTGAGATATGGTTTGCCCTAGTTTGATAATGAAGTCGCTAATGCTGATGCTACTGATCTAGGGTTTGCTACTGCTGATATGAATCAAATTTATTGTACTATTTCTCTCTGCTGAATTATTGAAGATAAAAGAAGATTTGATCAAAGGGTTTCCCCACACATTGTGGGGTTTGTCCCTGGCTAGCCGCCACATCTTGTGTCTCTTGTCTTAGCTTGTTTTCTGTCGATTGTTTAATGTTCTATCTGCACTTTACTTTATATACATGTGATTGCTAATCGGTGGAATATAATAAGAAAAAGAAGTAAACCGTTATAAGCATAGAACATACCATAACTTAACAGGAGTTTATGATATAAAATCACTAGGTTTTAACTTAGGTAAATGTATATCTAAATCTTTTTCTTACTTAGGTGATTCTAAAAGTGTTTTAGGGATTTGATATGATTCCAATGAATGGACTAGAAGGGAATATTGCATATCAACTCCTCTAGATAAAAATTCTAATACTTTTGGGTGTAAGTTAGATAATTCAAAAGGAATTGGAACAAACCCAAAAGGATCAGTAGTTGAAATAGTTTTAGTTTGTATTGGTGCAGAAGAAGAGGTAGAAGCTTCTAATCTTCTTCTAAAAGAAGCTTTTCTTACCAATCTCTCTGGATCTGATAATGGAGAATAAATCTCAGGGTCTGAATGAGATCTGGTATGTCTAGAAGAAGCCAATTTGTCTTGTGGAGTCACCAGGTGAAATATTTTAACCTGCTAATCCTATATTCACCTTAAAGGAAAAGATAAATCATTGTTCGAGGGAAAATTATTCAAATTTCATTCCCTGGAAATGGCACAAATCTAATGTTGTCCTCTGAGATCATTCTAGGTTAGGTAATTATGCTAGAGCATCTAAAATATTTTGTTGTTTTGAATTTATGGATGAAAAATGTTTTAAGCTTATGTAAATAGGTAATGCATCCTAAATTATATGAATACAATAAATGGGTTGATTCTTTACCTCTAAATAGTGATTTAGATTTCAAGAGATTTGGAAGGAAGAATTCTAAGAAGTTATGAACTTGAATAATTCAAATAAAATATTTCAAATTTACCATAAAGAAAGATGTTAGTAAACCATGTTCATTTCCCAAAAAAATGTATTTAAGTTTATGAAGAAGTGATAATTAATTAATGTAGAGGAGTTTAATTTGGCAAAATAGTCAAATAAACTAATCTTTATAATATATTATAACTTCATGGGGATTTAAGATAGGTTGAAACTCAGTCCTATCTTACCTAGATTTCTTCAATGAAAATAAATACATGCAGAAACAACAAGCTGTAATGAATAACTTAAGAAGAACTCACAAAGATGACAAGTTGTTTGAAGCAAATCCAGAATCCTTTTATTGATATCAAAAAACTTTAGATACATGCAATTCCGCTAAATAAAAACTTATCCCAACAGTTCAACCCTTCATAATTTGATTTTGGAAGGTGTTGATGGTGTTGGATCTGCCAACATTCACGGGATCTCCCCTGTATGAAGTCCCAACTAGACCTCAGACCATTTGGTGTAGGAGTCTCATCAGGTATGATGGACTAGTTGCCATTATCTTAAAGATATGCCTTAGCTCTTGCTTGTCAGCACATGAGAGTGATATACTTGGTCTTCAAAAGGTGAGTTATGTGTGCCTAGTGAGTGCCTAGTATAATTTGTGTCTATTTTCCTTCACTATAGAGGGGGAGGGTTAAAGTTAGTCTTTGGTCGAGAGGGAGTAGTCCCAACTCAGGTAGAGAGACACACAACACTACAAGATCTGCACAGCCTACGATGGAGTAATCCATAGGGATGTGGCAATAACAAACACTAAGTTAAATAAATAACACGTACAACACCTAGCAAAGTAGTCCACACAAATGCGATGGACGTTATAACAAATATGCAAGAATGAATATGTCTAGTGTCCGTCAGAGTAGTCCACAAGGACGCAACAACAATGGAAACCATTACAACACATCTTCAGCAATACATGCACTAGAATAACCAAAGTAGTTCAACTATCCTAGTGCAAGTTAAGAAAACATGCATTACAAGAGTTTAAAGAATAGTATAATAAACGAATAAAATGCATGCATGAAAACGTGTTGGCCTATGATAGGCTTCTAAATTAAGCGAAAGTCCTAAGACACATTCGCACACCATACATCACTAGCCCCAGTAGTGGAGCGTTGGAGCCACTGATCGCTCCTCAAAGAAAATATTACAAACTCTCAAGGCTATGTGGGAGGAGCCTAGGTGGAAAAGTCATTTGCATTTACAATGAGGGGGCATATATAGCCAAGGGTGAAATGAACCTTGTGACTTTTTTACTTCCCCATGATTGTTCTACTTACATGACTCTTCGACTTACATGACTCTTCAACTTCAACCATGGGTCTCTTAGACTTCCACATTACATTACATTGATTACAAAAAGTATGTCCCATAGTAGTGATGTGGTCGATATGACTCATGACACAACTCAACATGACATTGCTAACATCTACATGCTGACTGTGGTGTCCGTGTTGAGCTTCTATGCAGCTGAGTGATGAGTATGATCTTGGTGTATCATATCTTCACATCATCATCACAAAATGTGCAGGGTATTTGATGGCCTTGGTGTTCGCTTGATGGTTCATGCATGTGTATGTATCCCCTTTCCCTTGCTACTTGGTATGCTTCGTGTGTCTGTCGAATCATGAGCAAGTCTTCTAGCATGTGCTCCTTCTTCATCTTGTTCGTCGTTGTGCCATGTTCCATTCATGTACCTGCTTCTACAATTACTCATGATGAGACGACATCAAATCTAGAAATCTCTTAATCTACCATGATGCATTATTTTCTGTGATCGGTCTGGGTGACCAGGAGGGAGGACAACGTACAGAGACTGTGCAGAGCACAACTTAGGCCAAGATGTGGGAATGCGAGGCACTGTTGGGACAAAATACATAGATTTCATTGGGAGGATGATTTGAGCAGTCCAGGATAGCAATGACATATGTGGGAGAGGGCTCAGCTGGGAGGTAGAATTGTGCAGTTTTTCTGGGGAGGTAGTGCAGGCAGCAGGAAGCACTAGTAGTGAAAATCGTGAATTTTATAGAGGAGGTCAGGATCAGGCTACGGGAGCTACTGCTCATAACTGCACAATTCTGAGACACATTCAAGGCAAGACATGACTGTGCAGTTTCCATGTTGAGTGGAGTGTCGAGCAGCAAGAGGAATGTCAGTGAAAATTGTGCAGTTTTCAGCAGGAGAGTAGATTAGGCCAGCATGGGGACTGCCTAGAAAAACTCCACAATTTCCCGAGACAATGTAGTGACATACAGCATAGGCATGTCCCTCATGTCTTCTCAGTTTCTGCAAGTAGTGCAGGCAGGTGTTGTGCCCTACAACAACCCCCCATTTCATAACATTTTTATTCACAAAAAATTAATATATGGAATGGGTCCCTTTTAAAATTTTGGCATCAATGCTTGGATGTTCAAAAAAGGCCTGATAATCAAATGAGTTTTCGTGTATTCAAGCCCTTTTGAATAATAGTGTTTCAATAATAAAACAATCTTTTGTTATTGCGATAAAGCGATCGCAAGATCGCATATCGCAATGACATGAGAAACACATTAAAGTGGTATTTTGATCTCCGCCGATGCGATATCGCTATCGGCGATCGGCGATGTTCCATGCACACCTAATAAGGGCACATAACTCACGCCCCGACGCGACGCGATATCGGCGATCGGCTATCGACACTGCCTCATGTGGGAAAAAATGCTGTAAGTTATAAACCCCGACCCGATGCGACATCGCTATCGGCCGTCGGCAGAATTCCATACACTTTAATAAGGCGCCCGGGTCTTACCCCCGATGCGATGCGATATCGCAATCGGAAATCAGCAAATCACTTTATATGCATCTTGTTATGTTTCCATGCGCTAGCCCGATGCGATGTCGCTATCGGCCGTCGGCAGGATCTTTTGCTAGTGATTGTGCAGCACCTATTCCCCGAAGCGATGCGATATCGCTTATCGGCGGTCAGCATTCTCAAAAGCCATCACTTAAAGCCTTAAATTTATATTGATATCCGGTTGATAAAGCGCAAATTCCAAAATGCCGTTAAATGCAGGGATAAGGTAATGCATGTGTATTTAAAACTTTGCCCCTTCGATTAACGAACACCTGCGCTTAACCGCCAAAATATCTGTTGCACGCTTAAGGGGGTCATTCAGCCGGATAACGGTGTAATAGTCATTTAATGGGTAGCAGGCCTTAAATCACCATTAATGCATCTGCAATATCTTCCCAGTGATTGGATCCGCAGCCACTTTTGGGAATTAATCTCAGCACGCTTCAAATGATATATCTCTCCCGCTATGAAGTGTCATTGTTATTGTCTTGTTACGATTTCTCTTGCATTTGTGTAGAATTCATCTGTTGAGAGAAGCCTGAGCATGATGGGGAAGAAATCCAAGAGGACTGCGGGCTCCGCTGCTACATCTGTAGCAGGTCAAGCTGCCGCAGATAAGAAAAAAGGCCTAATTTCAGACACTACGTGCACTGGTCTTACTAGGACTTCATGGCAGGGCACATATAATCTATTAGAGGCTGAGCAACCGAAAGTGACAGTGACAGAGGCTAGTGTGGATGTACTAAAGAAATCCGATGCCACTCTCAAAGACTTGGCCGATTCCTTCCTCCACAGGATAGCAGCCAGAGTGCAAGTCCTTCCCTACACTGATGTAGTGCGATGGGCGATCGAGGAAATTCCAATCATCGATAGAACGTTTCACACAAGGGATGGAAGGATTTTCGGGTCGTTCAAGCCAGAGCACCTAAGGAAAATGTATCATTTGCCCGAGCCGGAGAAAATCTATAACAAAGCCTTCGTGGAGAAATTTTCAGCCGAAAATGAAGTGCAATCCGAGCCCATCCGGGATTGGAGGCAGAATCCGGCCAAACACAAGCACGAAAGCTCGGGTAATTACTCTATCGATTCTTTGGCTTCTCCCTATTGCTATGCAGGAATTATGATGTGTAGGCTATGGGGGTTACATGACTCTGCCAATTTTGATATAGAGATGGTTCCCCTGATGGAAGCAGTTGTTAATAGTATAATCATGGATTGGGCCACCATTCTTTCTGATAAGTTGGCCGTAGCTGTTCGTGACTTTAGAGCCAAATCCATAGTCACCGAAAGGAAAATCCCACCATTTTATTATAGTGCCTACATTATGGACACATTGTGTTTTAATTCTGAGTTTCCCATCCTCGGTTGGAGGTGGACCACCCAAGACCCTTCACCCATTCATTTGTACCATCAAAAATTGTGGAAGTCCTCTTACAAGGACCATTTGTATCAAATTTGTAATGGTTTTATGGTTCCCATTCATTATTCCATTTTTGATCGGCCCATTCCCAAAATCTCCTATCTGGCTTCCTTCGACTTACCAGCTGTAGCAAGTTGGTTTGGAGAAGAGCATTTTACCTATATTAGGGTTTATGGAAGCCAAGCCAAGCCGCATGTTCTCCCTCTATATGTTCCAGACAAACTGTTAGCCCGAGAGATCTCCTACCAGATTATGGCCGAGAGTGTTACACAAACTCTCAAGAAAGAGAAGAAGAGGGGCTGGCCCTCTTTTCCCTTGAGAATTGGTGTTTTTACTCTGCATGATCTCAAGCATGCAGAAAAGGAGGCAATAAAGATGCAAGCTTTATCCCTGGCCACTATCTCAAGCAGACTCTATGATCCAAGGAAGACTGCTTTCGCTGCCTTAGAACAGGCCAAACTGACAAAGATTGACCATCAAGAGGATGAGTTTGATGACCTGTTCGTAGCCGCCGATACAATAGGCCAGACCAAAGAGCTTGCTAGAATGAAATACAATGATGAGAAGTTAACTGAGTTCAATAAACTTAGAGAGCAGAGGTTGCAAACTCTGCCTCTAGATTTATTGTCAACAACCCCAGCATCTTCCTCAAGCGAGCCTGATCGGCAACAAACGAGCCAACCTCCTGTTACAACTAAGGAACAAAAGAAACAACAGGAGGAGAGGCAAAAGAAGCTGCAGGCAGAGAAGCAAAGAAAGGAGCAAGCAGAGAGGCAAAAGAAGCTGCAGGCAGAGAAGCAAAGAAAGGAGCAAGCAGAGAGGCAAAAGAAGGAGCAGATAGAAAAACAGTAGAAAGCGCAGAAGGAACAAGAACAAAGAAAGCAGAAAGAGGTAGAGGAACAGTGGAAGAAGGAAGAAGAAGAAAAATAGAAAAAGGAACTGGCAGATAGGCAGAAAAAGGAATTGGCAGATAGGCAGAAAAGGGAGCAAGAGGAGCAGCAGCGAAAAGAGTTAGAGGAGCAGCAGCGAAAAGAATTAGAGGAGCAGCAGAGGTTAGAACAAGAAAAAGAGCGGAGCAAATCCCAGACAGAGCAACATAAACAGACCTCCATTGATCCTGAATTGCTTAAACAATGGAACCAATTCGATTCCATTATCAGTGGAAAGGAAGGCTCCAAAGACACAGACACCTCTAAGACAAGCGATGCACCAGATACCACTTCTTCTCAGGTTCTAAGCGGAACCAGCGGCCCACCCATTTCAAAGGATGTCGAGGTAATTACTAAAGACCCTTCCGATCAAATTGTTCTCCAGGTGGAAGATATTCCTCCCCTGGATGTTTTCTATAGCCCTAGGCACAGAGCAGTTGTTAAGCACTCAAGGAAGAGACGAAGGCTTGATCAACCTTCTATCTTTCCTGAGCAAACAATCACAGGCAATGTAGTCTGGAAGGAGGAATTGGACCCCTCTGATGATCTTACAAAGCTGTCGCAGTATGCGGGAGCTTATTCTGCAGCGACGATTGACAAGGCATCGGAGGTAAGTCTCCTATTGAAGACTAAGGACCAGGAGATTTGTGCATTACAAGCGGAAGTAGCCGAGGCGAAGAACAAGGCAGCACAGGTAGAAGAGCAGTTGCTGGCACAACAACAAGAAAACAATGTAGTAACCCAGCAACTGCAGACCGAAAAACAGAGAGTCGACCAGAGCGCAATCTAGAAGCAGAAAGAATTGTCGGAGGCATTGGCACAGTTGAGAGCGGCGAATGAGCTGATGATGAAATCAAAAGATGAGCAAATAGCTCAACTATTAGCACAGCTTGAAGACATCAAGGGCACCAAGAAAGTGGAGGATTTCAGAGCAGAAGTAGCTCAAATAAATGGCGCATTAATATCTCAGATTAGACTCCTATGCCGACAACTTACTGAGGCTGAGCCATTATGCGAAATATCTACAGCAGTATGTCAGCAGGTAGAGAAAGCCAGAAATGAGCTAGATCAGGCCAAAGAAACCATAGCCGGATATCTTGATTGGCAAGATTATGATGTGGGGAAGGCACCGAACTTGCCTAGAATCTATGAGACATACAAGGACATACTCTTTACGGAGTGGAACACTCAGGTGATGAAAGCTGAAAGGGCAGCTTCAAGGTGTAAAATGATTGCCAGCAATATGATTGATTTAGTCAACAACACACTCTATTTGGCAAATATGATTTCCCAGTGCACACCTGGAAGCATAACAACAACAAACATGATTGAACAAACAAGTTATCATGACTTGGAGGAAAAGGGAAGGTTAATCGCTGGAGTAAATACTTTAACCTCCGAGGCATTTTGGCTCTTTCTAATCAAACCACACACTCAAAGGTCGGCCCTCAAATGTTTAACAGATGCTCTCGGATGCCTAATCCCCGACATTCAGGATGCCACATATGATGCCCAGCTCACTTCGCATCTCTACACTCCACCAGAAGTAGAGCCAATGTTGGCGATATGTCAGCTGAGGTTTAAAGGCAAAGAGCCCACCTAATGAAGCATTGTTGCCGACTGCCAGATCACCAAGGAAGATGGAAAAATATTTATTGATGCCATTTTAATAGCTTTTCAGTTTTTTTTAGATATTTAGAATAGCTTAGTATTTATAGACCCTTTCATGTTTTTAGAAAGGTTCGTAAAATTTTGTAATAGACTTAAAGGCTGAAGTTTGCACTACTGTGCTTCAGCCTATATTCTTTTGTGAAACTCGACCGATAGTTCTTAATTTAACGGGAAGGCTATTTTATACAATTGCGCACTATTGTCTCTTGTTTGGAATGCTTTCTGGTTTGAAGGAAGGACTGCGACATAGCGATTAATATACTGGATTGTTAAGCAGCTTACATGGTACTTTTATCTGCATCTGTGTGCTTTCCTCTTATATGAATTGCTGTGTTATTATTTCTTTTGCTATTGTTGAATACATGTATGCGCTGTAACGGCAAATCTTCATTTCGTTCCACTATTGGATGTTTTGTAATATGCCCTCTCTTTTAATCATGCATGTAACAATGATATGAATGACAAAGTGTAGTAATTCGCTATTATCGCTCTGCATAACTAATTATGCAGAGCAATCTTAAATGGTTTAAACTTTTATGCTTTAGCGTTAGAATCATCTATATGCCTACCTTAAAGCACAGATTATCAAACGCTACGCTTTGAAAATTGATAAGTCCCAGGATTAGATTATAGTTAGTATATTTCGCTGATAATTTTAGTTGTTCGCTTATTTCCATCATACCCCATAAGTCACTCATCCATCCCGTTTACTTATAATTTTTGGGAAACTGGTCCCATCATCCCCAGTCGGAGCCACTATTCCAAACGGAAAAGGAGCTGTACTAAGGTCCGGACCGGGTGGTTTCCCCAATGTTGTTGCAACGATTTTCGGGGCATCAACATTTTTGGCGCTAGAAGGAGGGCCTGACTGTGAATGGCAAGCAAACCTAGAACTACAAGCCATTCTAAGAGTAACTCTCCCTCCAAATCCCCTCAGACTTCCTATTTGCATGCTGGTTCGCCAGTATCCGAACAAGAAGAAGAGGAATCAACCACCACTGCTCAAACCCATCATGCTTCAGAACAATTAAGTCTTGAATCACCTGAAGTTCAGTCTCTTATCCATAAACTTTAGAGTTTCTCAATTTCGCCACAACGATCTGAGGTATCTTACAGCAGTGCGACTTCGCAGTTTAAATTACCTCACCCTCTCACCAGACTTCAGAGCGAAAAACTCGGTATTGAACCTACTGAGTTGCCTTTACCAAAAAGGAAGAAGGCAAAGAAAATTACTAAAGGATCTGAAACTGAGGAGCTTTCATCCATATCCTCCATCTTAGCTTCTCATCTGCCAAGTCAACCACCCACTCCTCCATCACATAACAATATTCACCAGGGTCTAAGTACTGTAATATCCCAACCTGCTCACTCCTCAATAGTATTTCCTTCTCAGGCATCTGGAACTTCAGCGATAGTATCCTCTACTACTGCTGTTATAATGGCAGATCCATGGTCAAGGCCTGGTGCAGTCAATATGCCTGCACCATTACATCCATTACCAGATCTTCCGGAAAAATGGCTACCCAAGTTTAATCCAGATAATGGGACTCAAGCAGAGGAACATATAAACAATTTCATGTTGGCAGTCAACTTGAAAGGAGTAACAGAAGAAGATGTTGTGGTCAGACTTTTCCCTTATACCTTGCAAGGATCAGCAGGATCCTGGTATTTCTCTCTACCCTCTGGTTCAATTACCAGTTGGAATACTTGCCAAGAGCAATTTCTGACCAAATATGGAGATGATCGGTCTTTGGCTACTTTAATAAACGATCTTTCCAATCTAAGAATAGAGCATAGGGAACCAATAAAAGAATTTAATGCTAGATTCAATAAGCTCCTGAATAAAATCCCCACAACGTCCAAACCAAGTGAACAAATTCGCAACGAATGGTATATAACTGCCCTGCCTGCCAACATAGCCATTTTTGTAGACAGGGCTGGGAAACCAACCTTAGCTGAAAATATGAAAGAAGCACTTGCTGTGGAAAAACGCATAAATGCTCTAGAAAAGAAAGCTGCTCTCGAAGACAGAAAAGCCAAAAAAGTCTCTTTTAAAGAAGATTCTAAGAAGAAAACCCCAAAAGACCCATATGACATGGAGGGTTTACAAAAAGTCTTGAAGACTTTGTCAAATGAAATGGTTGACATAAAGAAGCAAGTAGCCGAAACCTCAAACAAAAGACCATTTAGAACCTATAAAAGAACTGAATCAAAACCACCAAATGTCATATCTAATGCAGACTCAGAACAAGAAGAAGAAGAGGAGGAAACAACCTCACAAACAGATGATGAGGAAGAAGTAGCAGAATGTCATGGAATGTGGGATTTTATACTCCCTAACTCTGACACCGACAACGAAGAAGAAGCCTTCCCTGTCACTACAAGAAGCAGAGGTACTTCTGACCCTATCCAAGCCACTTCAAAGAAAAGGAGTGCAGGTGCTGCCACAACAAAGGAGAAAGTACCTCCAAAGAAATCACCTGCAGTTAGTCCCCAAAGCCAGCCTTCAACTTCTAATTCTCCTTTAACATCTAAAACATTGGTGGTATCCGATTCAATGGAATACAATATTGTTGATGACATGAAGAAAACTAAGGCAAACATAACCATGTTCGAGCTTAGTAAGTTAAAACATCAGCAAAAGTTGCTTCTTAAGGAATTCAATGTTGTTCCTTCTACACCACTTCCCACTGCTAAAGTCGCAAATGACTCAGGCCAACCTCCTCCGAATATGGTTGAAGCTACCGATTCAGTTCTGATCGGGGATAGATCGAACTCTCATACTCCACCATTCCTCCTAACCTACGAGATTTATAACCGAAATCTGCACAATTGTTTAATTGACTCAGGGGCATCATCTAACATAATGCCTGCTTCAGTTTGCTCTAAACTAAATATAGAACCCCAGAAGTCTGCTATTCATATTGTACAGTTGGACAGGACCAAAGTGCAGGTTGTGGGAGAAATTAATTCTGTAACCATCAGATTGTCTGCCGATCAAAGGATTGTGCAACGAATTGACATCTTAATTGCCGACATACCTGAATTCTATGGTTTAATTTTGAGCAGAGATTGGTCCAAAAAACTGCATGGGTATATTTCCATAGATTGGTCACATATGTGGCTTCCCTATAAAGGTAAGCCAAATCAAATAAGGATCGATCGGGAGAAACATATGACCCACACAGTAACTGAATTTGAACAAGAAAATCTGCCGGTAGCATTCAATAATAACATTTTGGGGAACTATTCGTCAGAATCATTCTTTGGCAACTTTCTTGCCCAACCATCTCCTTTTTCAGTCAATCATTTTACATCTCAGATTGAAAATTTTTCACAAACTGATAAGTCCAGATGTTTTAATGATGCTGAGAAAAATGTAAATATTTTTGTTAATACTCCTTTATTTTGGTCTTTATATTTTGATGGCTCTAAGTCCAGCGAAGGCTCAGGAGCAGGTTGCATTTTGGTTAGTCCGCAAGGAGAAAAGACAATGTTGTCTTGCAGGTTAGAATTTGAGTGCACTAATAACACAGCCGAATATGAAGCTTTAGTCCAGGGATTATATAAAGCAATCGGCCTTGAAGTGCGATATCTAAAAGTATTCGGCGATTCAGAAATCATTGTCAAACAGGTGAGGAATGCAATTCATTGTCTTTCAAGTCACCTCAAGCATTATCAATCGCTAGTACAGGATCTTACCTCACACTTTTCAGCATTCAACATTTCTTCCATTCCTAGGTCACAAAATTCGGCAGCCGACCTACTAGCCAATGTAGCTTCTAAGCTTCTACCTTTTGATGACTACAGCCTTGATAGATTTTCTGTAGAATTACTTTTTAGGCCTTCAATTCCTGACAATGTCACTAATTGGAGAGTATTTAACCATGACAAAGATATCTTGCAGTTTCTAACTTCGGAAAAATCCTATAGCAATCAAGTTATAGAGGAAGATGATCATGATCTACAGATGAAAGAAATGCCTCAAGAAAATTCGATCCCTAAACCAGTGGTGAAGCTTGAAGACCTTTATGATATCAAAGACAGGTTTAAACCTGTAATTAATGCAAAGCTTCAAAGTTCTACCCTTAGGTTTGAATTGATAAATCTAGGCACTAACGATGCTCCTCAAAACATCAACTTAGGAATAGGACTTTCCCAGGAAGAAAAGGAAGCATTTATTAAACTGTTAAGAAAAAACAAATAGGTCTTTGCTTGGAAATATGATGACTTGAAGACATATGATACATCTATTATCCAGCATACCATTCCTATGCTTCCTGATCAGAAACCGATTCAGCAAAAGTTGAGAAAAATACATCCAAATTTGGAGAGCCAGATAAAGTCGGAACTTAACAAGCTCCTGAAGGCCAAGATTATTTTTCCGGTCCGACATTCAAACTGGGTTTCTAATATGGTGCCAGTCAGAAAGAAGAATGGAGACATCCGAATTTGTATTGATTTCAGAAACCTCAACAAAGCAAGTTTAAAGGACAATTTCCCATTACCCACTATGGAACAAATACTTCAATCTGTGGCAGGTTCTGAATTGATGTCCTTTCTGGATGATTTCTCAGGATACAACCAAGCCTTGGTTCATCCTGATGACCAACTCAAAACTACATTTAGGACAAAATGGGGAACATATGCATATCAGAAAATGCCTTTTGGACTTATAAATGCAGGAGCGACGTTCCAAAGAGCTATGGATACAGCTTTTAAAGGGTTAATTAATAGAACAGTGGTTGTCTATTTAGATGATATAACTGTATTCTCTAAAGAGAGGTCTAACCATTTGCATGATTTAAATCGAATCTTTCAACGATGCAAAAGGTACGGTATTTCTTTGAACCCTAAGAAGTCATTTTTCGCTCTTGATCAAGGTAAACTCCTGGGCTTTATCGTATCCAAACATTGCATTTACATTGATCCCGATCGAATCAAAGAAATTTCTGAAATCCCATTTCCTCACAACAAGAAATCAATGCAGTCATTTTTAGGCCAGATCAATTTCGTTAAAAGGTTTGTTCCAGATTTTTCCCAAGTTGTTTTGCCACTTCAAGCAATGATTAAGAAGAATTCGGTCTTTAAGTGGGGATCAGCGGAGAAGGAAGCTTTTGATCTAATCAAACAATCGATAATCAATGCCCCAGCCTTAAGTACTCCAAATTTCTCCAATCACTTTACATTGTATACTATGGCATCCAATTTATCTTATGCTGCAGTATTAACGCAATTAAATGAAGACAACTTGGAAGCTCCTATCTCATTCTTTAGCTCTAATCTTCAGGGTGCCGAATTGAATTACTCTGACGTAGAAAAACAAGCCTTTGCGGTTTTTAAAGCGGTCAAGCATTATAGATCCTTTCTTTTGAAAACCCACACAAAAGTTATAGTCCCTTTTTCTGCAGTCAGGCAATTGTTAATCCAAAGGGAATTGGGGGAAAAAAGAGCAAATTGGGTCACAGCGCTTCAAGAATATGATTTAGAAATTAAACCAGCAAAGATTGTTAGAGGTCAAGGTTTTTGCAGGATATTGGCAGGAGCATCCAACATTCCAGAATCAGGAGATACAAGCCCAATTGAAGAAGTTAATCAGCTAAGTGTCACTGATTCCCAATCTCAATATGCTGATTTAATCTTTTTCTTAAAAAACGGTTGTGCCCCCACACATTTATCTTACAAAAATAAAAGGGCCATTAGGTTAAAAGCAAAGAATTTCACTCTTATTGATGATGTGCTTTTTAGACGAAATTATGATTCTGTCCTGTTAAGATGTCTTGAGAAACCTGAAGCTCAAAAGGTTTTGCAGGAGCTACATGATGGACCAGCAGGAGGACATTTTGGAGCAGACACAATAGCTCACAAAGTTATTCATGCTGGATATTATTGGCCTACTCTGTTTAGAGATGCTCATGAATACGTAAGAAAATGTTTGAATTGCCAAACTTCTAGAAGACAACGGAAATCAGCTTTCCCTCTGCAACCTGTCAACATTGAACAGCCATTTGAACAATGGGGGTTAGATATCATCGGGGAAATTACTCCACCATCTTCCAAACAACATAGGTATATCCTCACTGCTACCGATTATTTTACCAAATGGGTGGAGGCTATTCCTTTGAAGGCAGCAAATTCAGAGGCAATCATCGAGTTCATAGACCAATTCATCATTACCAGGTTTGGTGTCCCAAACGCTCTCGTTTTTTATAATGCTTCCTATTTCTCAGGAAATGCTATATATGATTTTGCTATTAAGAGGGGGTTTAAACTGAAGTATTCTGCTAATTATTATCCCCAGGGAAATGGTTTAGCTGAATCTACTAATAAGAATCTCATCAAAATCATTAAGCGAACTGTAGAACAGAATCATAGAAACTGGCACAAATCTTTAGTGTTTGCATTATGGGCCGATAGAATAACACAAAAGGCTTCAATAGGTTCCTCCCCATTTAATCTAGTATATGGAAAAGAAGCTGTATTGCCTACCAATCTTGTTCTACCCTCTTTAGCCCTAGTACAGTACATTGAAGAGATTCCTTCTTCTTCTATCCAGCTTAGACATGACCAAATCCTCAAGTTAGAAGAAGAGAGGGAAAAGGCCAGAATCACTCATGCCAAACATCAACAAATCATCAAAGCATCCTTTGACTCAGCCTCATCCGGTTCCAAACAGTTTCAAGTCGGTGACTTAGTTCTCAAATGGGACAAGGCCCATGAAGATAAAGGTAAGCATACCAAATTTCAGAAAATGTGGCTTGGACCATTTCAGATCTGTGAAAAGATAGGCCATTCAACCTTTATATTGCAAGACTTATCAGGGTTAAGAGATTCTCTCCCTGTTAATGGCCTGATCTTGAAGAAATTCTTTAATTGAGAAGGTAATCCCTTCTCCTCTTTGTAGATATGTGTAGTTTGTAGGATTGGTAGGAAATAAAATTGTAAAGTATCCCCCATTGACCTTTTGCTGTGTTTGAAGAAGCTGTCTCAAAAAAATAATATGAATATTTGTTTTTAGATAGTAGAATTCTCAACCAAAAGGAATAATTTCTAGGAAATTAGATATCCGTGTGTTCTGAAATCACAATCTAACTTTTGAAGACTCTTCTCAAAATGTAAAAGTTCTGAGAATCATTTTCTGTTTTCAAAGCTGGTCTCCCAAGGTTATCAATTTTAAGATAGAAACTAACCCATTTTCAGCATCTTCAACTCTTCACCTGTCATCCATTTGCTCTTAAGGAGAAGATTGTTCACCCCATTCACTAAAGTTTATGGTTATTCAGAGTGTAATTCTAAAATATAAAAGATTAAAGATAAGAGGTCTTATTACAAGCCTGCTTACCATGTTCATAGGAAAATAGTTTGACTGACATTACCACTACTGCCTATCAAAACAGGGTGATGGCTTGAAATTACAAGACAAGGGGTCTCATCACGAGCCAGCTTGTTCAGTCAAACTACTACCAGTGAATGGCATTGTCAACAGCTGGCCATCAAACCAGGACAATGGCTTTTTATCTTATCAATGACAAAGAAGAAAAAACAGATGAAAAATAAATTATGAGAACATGTTTTGGATTCATTCTATTAGTCACATTCTTATGTGAATGGGAAAGTGGACAATACTAAGGTTAAAAGGTATCCCTGTCGAAACTATAAACGTTTGTTGGCAACAGAGGCTCTACCTGTGACAGAGGGGTTAATTATAAAAGCTGATTTGGGAAAGTTTCCCGTTTTATCATTATAAACCAACAGAAGCCTGTTTTAAAAACTTAGAATGTATTTATTTTCTTGAAATTAATGGGAGGAAGTCAACAGAATAAGTTCACTTTGTTCAGAATGCATCACTATCCAATTATATTAGAAGTTTCCCCTTCTGATTGAGTTTCTATTTTGGAAAAGCTTAAGTATTTGTATTAGTTTCAGAGATAACTGGTTCTTCCAGCGAATCGCCAATTGTTGTGCCCTACAACAACCCCCCATTTCATAACATTTTTATTCACAAAAAATTAATATATGGAATGGGTCCCTTTTAAAATTTTGGCATCAATGCTTGGATGTTCAAAAAAGGCCTGATAATCAAATGAGTTTTCGTGTATTCAAGCCCTTTTGAATAATAGTGTTTCAATAATAAAACAATCTTTTGTTATTGCGATAAAGCGATCGCAAGATCGCATATCGCAATGACATGAGAAACACATTTAAGGGGTATTTTGATCTCCGCCGATGCGATATCGCTATCGGCGATCGGCGATGTTCCATGCACACCTAATAAGGGCACATAACTCACGCCCCGACGCGACGCGATATCGGCAATCGGCTATCGGCACTGCCTCATGTGGGAAAAAACGCTGTAAGTTATAAACCCCGACCCGATGCGATATCGCTATCAGCCGTCGGCAGAATTCCATAACACTTTAATAAGGCGCTCGGGTCTTACCCCCGATGCGATGCAATATCGCAATCGGAAATCAGCAAATCACTCTATATGCATTTTGTTATGTTTCCATGCGCTAGCCCAATGTGATGTCGCAATCGGCCGTCGGCAGGATCTTTTGCTAGTGATTGTGCAGCACCTATTCCCCGAAGCGATGTGATATCGCTTATCGGCGGTCAGCGTTCTCAAAAGCCATCACTTAAAGCCTTAATTTTATATTGATATCCGGTTGATAAAGCGCAAATTCCAAAATGCCGTTAAATGCAGGGATAAGGTAATGCATGTGTATTTAAAAACTTTGCCCCTTCGATTAACGAACACCTGCGCTTAACCGCCAAAATATCTGTTACACGCTTAAGGGGGTCATTCAGCCGGATAACGGTGTAATAGTCATTTAATGGGTAGCAGGCCTTAAATCACCATTAATGCATCTGCAATATCTTCCCAGTGATTGGATCCGCAGCCACTTTTGGGAATTAATCTCAGCACGCTTCAAATGATATATCTCTCCCGCTATGAAGTGTCATTGTTATTGTCTTGTTACGATTTCTCTTGCATTTGTGTAGAATTCATCTGTTGAGAGAAGCCTGAGCATGATGGGGAAGAAATCCAAGAGGACCGCGGGCTCCGCTGCTACATCTGTAGCAGGTCAAGCTGCCGCAGATAAGAAAAAAGGCCTAATTTCAGACACTACGTGCACTGGTCTTACTAGGACTTCATGGCAGGGCACATATAATCTATTAGAGGTTGAGCAACCGAAAGTGACAGTGACAGAGGCTAGTGTGGATGTACTAAAGAAATCCGATGCCACTCTCAAAGACTTGGCCGATTCCTTCCTCCACAGGATAGCAGCCAGAGTGCAAGTCCTTCCCTACACTCATGTAGTGCGATGGGCGATCGAGGAAATTCCAATCATCGATAGAACGTTTCACACAAGGGATGGAAGGATTTTCGGGTCATTCAAGCCAGAGCACCTAAGGCAAATGTATCATTTGCCCGAGCCGGAGAAAATCTATAACAAATCCTTCGTGGAAAAATTTGTAACCAAAAATGAAGTGCAATCCGAGCCCATCCGGGATTGGAGGTAGAATCCGGCCAAACACAAGCACGAAAGCTCGGGAAAGTACTCTGTCGATTCTTTGGCTTCTCCCTATTGCTATGCGGGAATTATGATGTGTAGGCTATGGGGGTTACATGACTCTGCCAATTTTGATATAGAGATGGTTCCCCTGATGGAAGCAGTTGTTAATAGTATAATCATGGATTGGGCCACCATTCTTTCTGATAAGTTGGCCGTAGTTGTTCGTGACTTTAGAGCCAAATCCATAGTCACCGAAAGGAAAATCCCACCATTTTATTATAGTGCCTACATTATGGACACATTGTGTTTTAATTCTGAGTTTCCCATCCTCGGTTGGAGGTGGACCACCCAAGACCCTTCACCCATTCATTTGTACCATCAAAAATTGTGGAAGTCCTCTTACAAGGACCATTTGTATCAAATTTGTAATGGTTTTATGGTTCCCATTCATTATTCCATTTTTGATCGGCCCATTCCCAAAATCTCCTATCTGGCTTCCTTCGACTTACCAGCTGTAGCAAGTTGGTTTGGAGAAGAGCATTTTACCTATATTAGGGTTTATGGAAGCCAAGCCAAGCTGCATGTTCTCCCTCTATATGTTCTAGACAAACTGTTAGCCCAAGAGATCTCCTACCAGATTATGGCCGAGATTGTTACACAAACTCTTAAGAAAGAGAAGAAGAGGGGCTGGCCCTCTTTTCCCTTGAGAATTGGTGTTTTTACTCTGCATGACCTCAAGCATGCAGAAAAGGAGGCAATAAAGATGCAAGCTTTATCCCTGGCCACTATCTCAAGTAGACTCTATGATCCAAGGAAGACTGCTTTCACTGCCTTAGAACAGGCCAAACTGACAAAGATTGACCATCAAGAGGATGAGTTTGATGACCTGTTCGTAGCCGCCGATACAATAGGCCAGACCAAAGAGCTTGCTAGAATGAAATACAATGATGAGAAGTTAACTGAGTTCAATAAACTTAGAGAGCAGAGGTTGCAAACTCTGCCTCTAGATTTATTGTCAACAACCCCAGCGTCTTCCTCAAGCGAGCCTGATCGGCAAAAAATGAGCCAACCTCCTGTTACAACTAAGGAACAAAAGAAACAACAGGAGGAGAGGCAAAAGAAGCTGCAGGCAGAGAAGCAAAGAAAGGATCAAGCAGAGAGGCAAAAGAAGCTGCAGGCAGAGAAGCAAAGAAAGGAGCAAGCAGAGAGGCAAAATAAGGAGCAGATAGAAAAACAGCAGAAAGCGCAGAAGGAACAAGAACAGAGAAAGCAGAAAGAGGTAGAGGAACAGCGGAAGAAGGAAGAAGAAGAAAAACAGAAAAAGGAACTGGCAGATAGGCAGAAAAAGGAATTGGCAGATAGGCAGAAAAGGGAGCAAGAGGAGCAGCAGCGAAAAGAGTTAGAGGAGCAGCAGCGAAAAGAATTAGAGGAGCAACAGAGGTTAGAACAAGAAAAAGAGCGGAGCAAATCCCAGACAGAGCAACATAAACAGACCTCCATTGATCCTGAATTGCTTAAACAATGGAACCAATTCGATTCCATTATCAGTGGAAAGGAAGGCTCCAAAGACACAGACACCTCTAAGACAAGCGATGCACCAGATACACTTCTTCTCAGGTTTTAAGCGGAACCAGCGGCCCACCCATTTCAAAGGATGTCGAGGTAATTACTAAAGACCCTTCCGATCAAATTGTTCTCCAGGTGGAAGATATTCCTCCCCTGGATGTTTTCTATAGCCCTAGGCACAGAGCAGTTGTTAAGCGCTCAAGGAAGAGACGAAGGCTTGATCAACTTTCTATCTTTCCTGAGCAAACAATCACAGGCAATGTAGTCTGGAAGGAGGAATTGGACCCCTCCGATGATCTTACAAAGCTGTCGCAGTATGCGGGAGCTTATTCTGCAGCGACGATTGACAAGGCATCGGAGGTAAGTCTCCTATTGAAGACTAAGGACCAGGAGATTTGTGCATTACAAGCGGAAGTAGCCGAGGCGAAGAACAAGGCAGCACAGGTAGAAGAGCAGTTGTTGGCACAACAACAAGAAAACAATGTATTAACCCAGCAACTGCAGACCGAAAAACAGAGAGTCGACCAGAGCGCAATCCAGAAGCAGAAAGAATTGTCGGAGGCATTGGCACAGTTGAGAGCGGTGAATGAGCTGATGATGAAATCAAAAGATGAGCAAATAGGTCAACTATTAGCACAGCTTGAAGACATCAAGGGCACCAAGAAAGTGGAGGATTTCAGAGCAGAAGTAGCTCAATTAAATGGCGCATTAATATCTCAGATTAGACTCCTATGCCGACAACTTACTGAGGCTGAGCCATTATGCGAAATATCTACAGCAGTATGTCAGCAGATAGAGAAAGCCAGAAATGAGCTAGATCAGGCCGAAGAAACCATAGCCGGATATCTTGATTGGCAAGATTCTGATGTGGGGAAGGCAGCGAACTTGCCTAGAATCTATGAGACATACAAGGACATACTCTTCACGGAGTGGAACACTCAGGTGATGAAAGCGGAAAGGGCAGCTTCAAGGTGTAAAATGATTGCCAGCAATATGATTGATTTAGTCAACAACACACTCTATTTGGCAAACATGATTTCCCAGTGCACACCTGGAAGCATAACAACAGCAAACATGATTGAACAAACAAGTTATCATGACTTGGAGGAAAAGGGAAGGTTAATCGCTGGAGTAAATACTTTAACCTCTGAGGCATTTTGGCTCTTTCTAATCAAACCACACACTCAAAGGTCGGCCCTCAAATGTTTAACAGATGCTCTCGGATGCCTAATCCCCGACATTCAGGATGCCACATATGATGCCCAACTCACTTCGCGTCTCTACACTCCACCAGAAGTAGAGCCAATGCTGGCGATATGTCAGCTGAGGTTTAAAGGCAAAGAGCCCACCTAATGAAGCATTGCTGCCGACTGCCAGATCACCAAGGAAGATGGAAAAATATTTATTGATGCCATTTTAATAGCTTTTCAGTTTTTTTTAGATATTTAGAATAGCTTAGTATTTATAGACCCTTTCATGTTTTTAGATAGGGTCGTAAAATTTTGTAATAGACTTAAAGGCTGAAGTTTGCACTACTGTGCTTCAGCCTATATTCTTTTGTGAAACTCGACCGATAGTTCTTAATTTAACGGGAAGGCTATTTTATACAATTGCGCACTATTGTCTCTTGTTTGGAATGCTTTCTGGTTTGAAGGAAGGACTGCGACATAGCGATTAATATACTGGATTGTTAAGCAGCTTACATGGTACTTTTATCTGCATCTGTGTGCTTTCCTCTTATATGAATTGCTGTGTTATTATTTCTTTTGCTATTGTTGAATACATGTATGCGCTGTAACGGCAAATCTTCATTTCGTTCCACTATTGGATGTTTTGTAATATGCCCTCTCTTTTAATCATGAATGTAACAATGATATGAATGACAAAGTGTAGTAATTCGCTATTATCGCTCTGCATAACTAATTATGCAGAGCAATCTTAAATGGTTTAAACTTCTATGCTTTAGCGTTAGAATCATCTATATGCCTACCTTAAAGCACAGATTATCAAACGCTACGCTTTGAAAATTGATAAGTCCCGGGATTAGATTATAGTTAGTATATTTCGCTGATAATTTTAGTTGTTAGCTTATTTACATCATACCCCATAAGTCACTCATCCATCCCGTTTACTTATAATTTTTGGGAAACTGGTCCCATCATCCCCAGTCGGAGCCACTATTCCAAACAGAAAAGGAGCTGTACTAAGGTCTGGACCGGGTGGTTTCCCCAATGTTGTTGCAACGATTTTCGGGGCATCAACAGCAGGTAGGTAGGAAAACTATTGCGCATTTTTGGGGAGGAGTATAGCCCTGGGTCACAGCTCAAGTTCGGTATTTCAATTGACAAGAGGGAGGCTTGGTGGATGGTCTTGTGGGAAGCACAGACTGGAATGGATTCTTAGACAAATTTTGCGCAGTTCTGAGAGACATTTAGCTAGCTCATTTCTAGAATTGCGTAGTGCAAGCTGCCCGGGAGCACAACCTCAAGTTATGTGCAATTCTAGGGAACAATGCAGGGTCACTAAGGTCTGAGACTATGTAGTGTAGCTTAGTGGAGGTCCACTTGATGGAATTTTGTCTAGTTGACAGATATTTCAGGAAAAATGGCCAAGTGTGGGAGCAAGTGAACTTGTGCATACATGATCTTATGAATGCACACTTAGCATGAATCGATGACAACAAACCTCAAACAAATAAGCCAAACATGGAAAAGTGTGACCCTCTGCGGAACTGTTTAATGGTGAAAGCGAAAAGTGTGACACTTGGGATGGACCTTTGGATGACTATGACGACACTTGTAGTATAGTACTTACAACGTTGTGTGTGAGTGTGATGGGTGTTTACATAGTCAAAAAAATCATGCATACAAAGACAAACATTTGATATCACCAGAACAAGGTCACAAGCATGACATATAAATCAACATGCCAAAGATGACAATTGGTCAAACAAGTGAAAAGGAAGCAAGACATGTAGAGGAAACACATCAAGTGAATTTTGTGTTTACACACATGCATGTTATTGAAGACAGTATGATATGACAATGACAAGAAGTCCTGCAAACTACAATAAGAGATGTACTTCAAAAGGTGTTATTTACTTACCATACTTGCCCTCAAGATGATCATGCATTTGACAGAGTTTCCATGCGGTCCTCATATTTTTCCATCACCTAGCCTCTTCATCCTTCTCCTCAAATCCTTGGGAGTGATCTTATCATGGTACCTTTTCCTGTAGTCATTGAGAGATAGATTAGCACAGTTTCAGTGGGTAGTGACTGTTGCCGAAATGTGGCCTTGGGAGGGCCATCTCCGCAGTTTCTTCATGCAAGATAGACAGGACAACCTGGAAAACACTATGTAGTTTTGAGGCATAGGACACTTCTATGGGATGGGTTCCTAGAAGAACATCTCTGCGTAATTTCTAAGTGCAGTGCAGCCTGGCCAGCTGAGAGGAAACACTGCACAGTTTCTGGTTGCAAGACACTATTGCAGGATGGGTTCTAGGAGGACACATCTACGCAGTTTCAGGTTGCAAGGAAAAATGAGTACCTGAGGGAAAATACTGCATAGTTTCTTATGACAGTGGGTTCCAGCTGGGGAAGGACATTGGAGGAAACCACTACATAGTTTCAGCTGCCAAGAGAGGTTGGGGTCTCTGTGTACTGCGCAGTTCCAGCAGGCAAGGGAAAAAGATTAAGGGTTGCAAAATAAAAATGCACAGTATCAGGAAGTTGGATGAGTATAGGTTGCTTGGAAAATTGGCTAAGTGTGAGATCATTGAAACAAATGTGAACAGTGATAGGACTTGACTATGATAACACACGAACACTTAGTTATACAACGTAGACCATCCAGAATTTATAAAACATACTCTGCTTAATGCAACAACCTTCGTGACATGAGTGTGTGAAGTGAGTGTGAAACATGTATATGTAATGAAAACAAACCATACGCACAATATTACCCTTGAAGCAAAACAACATTCCATTTTTGTGACAAACAACAATCCATATGCCCAAAGATGACACATACTGCATAAAGATGAGAATGTGAACAACTCTTAAGATCAAGGAGGAGGCTTGAGATAATCACCTTACCAACAAGTGAACAAGGAATGATCGATCATAGGATCAAAGGTAAGCTCTGAAATTTGCATACGAGCCAAATTTTGGAGGGTGGTTGTGCCCGCTACAACATTGGCAACACACTGGTAGAACTCCAACTCTTTGTATGGACCTTGTTTTGTGAAAAGCGAGTCTAACATTTCCAGAAGTATTGTTTGATTATTTGATTGTGATGGCTTTTGCAATAGCTTGTGTGAAATATGTAGTCCCTACCATTCTCTTGATCGGTCAACACACATTCCAAGACAAGTCAACTTCGTTGTTTCAATTGGAGATGGGGGGTTACATTGGTGCACAAGTAATATAGTTGTCAGAGTTTAAGTTTCATCTTTGATGTTGCTCCACTACCAACAAGCCTGGATAGTACCTCGATGGATTCACACAAGAACACAAGCATTGATCCACTGCCAGCAAGCCTAGTCAGTACCTGAATGGATTTACTTGCATCACCTCTCTACACAGGAAGCCTTTCCCTTCTTATGCCTTATTTTATTTTTTTCCATTTTTTCATTTTTCATATTTTTTGTTTTCAAAGAACTATGCATAGGCACTTATTTATTTTAGAGGCAGAAGAGGGATCCTAACTTATTGAGAGAAGAAGAGGTTTTTCCTTTTGAGAAGTATGTTATATATAACTCTGTGTTGACAGTGCTAGACCTACCACAATGTCAAGAGGATCTCCATGGTAAGAAGTCCCAATTAGACCTCAGACTGTTTGGTGTAGGAGTCCGAGCAATGGGTCGTAAGGTAATGCCTTGACCATGATGTCACACATAGGAAATTAAGATAAATCTGTCAGTAGCGAGGGTGTGACCGTTGCAGTGATTCAAGGAAGATGCATGAAAGGTTCTAACACAAAAAGGGGTTAGATGAGTGCATCCCTTGACAACCTATATTAGTACTAAGCTGGGAAGGGAACACACGAGTGAAGATGCATCACAAGCTGGAAAGCAGAACAGTCGACAATCCAAAGTGATGGTTAAACCAACAACACATTTGCAACAAGATTCTTATAATTTCATATGAATCAGTTCATACATAAATACGTAAGTTAAACAAATATCATTAAGGCAACCAGAACAATCCAACTACAATGAAAAATTATGCATGAAAATGTGATGGCTCTTATTATATAAAGAAGTGTAAGTTCTAATCATACAATACATCCATGTAAACCTACTAGCCCCATCAGTGAAACTTTACATCCACATCCACCTACTCCTCCAAAGATATGTACTAGCTTTGTGCAGCGGAGAAGCCAAGGCGCATTACACTACTGTCCAAGATTTCTTCAAGGCAGTCTTAGTAGAAGCTTGGCTGACCAAAAAGCATATACAATGAGTTATAAGGGACTATTTATAGCAAAGGGTTGGGTGACCCTTGACATTCCCCTTTGTGACCACTCAACTATCCTCATGACTCTTAACCTACTCTATGAATGTTACATCCAGTATTGAGACTTGACTTATATTTGACATGACTCAACATTACAATGTGGATGTACCCATGTGAACAATGGCTTGAACAAGCCAAACTAGACATCATTCTTACTTAGACAACTATAGAAGTTCAACTGCTCGACATCCTCATGTTGATCAATAGTAACATATTGATGCCAAGGTTGGTAGTCCTTGATAGTGTCCGTGTGTTCTGTTGTGAGATCTGTCTAAAACCTGAACCTTGCCTCCATAGCATCCAGGTACACTGCTCGGACTCCTCTGCACAACTCATCTAAAATCATGTGAATCACTGTCTTCAATGTGGTTGGACCAACAACATACTTGTGCATGATGTCTGCACTAATAGGAAAGTCTGGGTTGGTGGCAGTGTGCATCAACTTTTCGAAGTACGATTCAAGCTCCTGTTGGACCTGTGTCTTTGTCTTCGCCTAAGTGAGAGTCCCAAGTGATGGGATCGCATGAGTGTTCATTATAACATCCATGCTCGTGAATACTCATGTATGGGGTTTCTGTATGCTAGTGATGAGTTGTCGTAGGTCCTAAAAGTTCCATATCTGACTCTGGATATGTTCTTGTAGCTCGACTGCATTGGCCCTTATCATCTTTATAAAGTGAAGTGGGGCTCCCTTGTACTTTATCGTCCACGCTTGCATGTTATAAATGGCAGCATGTATGTTCTTCAAGATGCGTGCTCTTCCTTCACATTGATGCTACCATCTGTGGAGATGGACAACTACTTGGTGTACGGTACCAAACTTGGAGTACAATGCTCGCATAATTGTATCAAGGGACAATACTTCATCTAGTATTGCCTTCTTCAATTCAACTTGGGTGGACATTGTCACCAAGTCTCCCCCTTTCTTGGCCACCTGTAGTTCCTTCGCCATTCACTCATTCTTAGGTATGAGGAAACGAGCACTTGAGCTAGTGGCTTTGGCATACACTCTAGTTGCATCGGCCAAAGTAGTTGGATGCTTGTGCATATCAGTCACGATCACTTGTTCTTCAACTTGTGCAGGGGATGTTTGGTCCTCCGGAGTCGGTACTCTGGGAGACTACACAACTCTATGGTGAGATTCATTAAATGAGATGTTGTGTACCTTTGCTTCCAGCTGACCACCAAGGATCTCAGTGCCTCCTTAGTCATTCGAGACTTGCTCATCATCTGGATGCATTGAAGCTGGTGAGTCGACCTCTTTGTGGTGAGGCATGAGATTGGTGTCTTGTTCCAACTCCTGTTGCTCCATGTCTGAATCCAACTGTTCAAGCACCTGTTCTATTTCATGACAAAATTCTTGCTCCTATGATGGTTCACCATGTTTGCCTAACGCCAGCTGTTCAGATGAATCAACTACTTGTACAGGTGTTTCTTTTTCTATCTACACATGATGTGCCCTATTATGTATTTGTTGTTTTTTCTCTTCCTTCTCCCATTAGTGCAGCACTTGTTCTTTCCGGAGTTTCTCCCTCAACTCATGCAAATCCTTCTTTGCTTCTTCCATTCTCTTCTTATCCCTCTACCTTCACGCAATTCACTTGTCATGATGTTGCCTCTTTTCCTAAATAGCGATAGCTGCTTGTTCTAAAAGTGGATCTACTAAAAACTTGCAACTTTGCTCCTCCTCCATGCGGTTGACAATCTTGCTCTTCTCTTTGTCATGCAGAGGTATGCTTGGCTATGTTGCCTCTCCTGCTGCTGCTATTGCTAGTGCTCTCCATGATGTTGCTTCATGCTACTTTTCTAACCACTCTACGACAAATCTAACCTGTTCATTGGGTCCAAAGGAATTGTAGCAATACCTCCATGAGTCTTCCTTGACCCAATGAAATGCCCCATGGATCCAGTTGAACTGAACTCTCATGCAGTGATCCTTCACAATGCAATATGGGTCATAGGGGTTGAAGCTTCGAAGGTCAAACAAGTATTTCTTCATATGTTCTGCTTCAACATACGCTTTCTTGATACTCTAGATCTCATATAACCCAATCCACAATGGAAGAGTGGTCCAAGGTGTCTTCTTCTTCTGATGCAGTCTAGCTGTCAATCTTGCTGAGATGTGATATGCTACTTCATGTATGACAAGTACATCCAAGGAAAACTTTTGCAGAACATGCGGAGGCTTCTCCGCATAGAACATTCAGATGAAAGTGTCATATGGTGAGGCATACCAATCTGCAATTCCTAACAATGCCTCCATTGCTTCCTTTGACATGCAGGGTGGATCTTGTTCAAATATCAACCTATACACTGGGGTGACAAAATGGTCGGACAACCATATGATTACTCCCCAAAAGCTACATTCAGACAACAACTTGAAATATGTGTTCACAACAGTCTCCGCCAGTGACCATGTGCACTCCAAGCCCAGTAACTCATGTCGGGCACAGACTGCATCTAGGATGTAGATAGACATATAAATCTCTGCATGCATACCCTCGAGTGACTGTCGAGCCTTCGTGACTTGTTCCTTCAGCTGATGAGCTAGTATGCCAGACCAGTTGCATGGTCTTCCTTCTCTAGCCAGTTGGTCCAATGCAATCACCCAACTTTGAGTAAAGGTTTCAGTGCTTGCTTGGCCACTCAGTCAACATGCGAATATGACCAAGTATTGGTACACCTTCCTCAACATCTTTGTCTTGTAGATCTGGTTGGGTGTCATCCTAAAACGAGCTAGCTCCTTTACCCAATCCTTCAAAATGTCTCTGGAGTTACCTCTACTATTGGGCAAGCTAAATGCAGGATGTATGACAGTCACGGGCTCTAACATCTGATACATCTCATCATAATCTTATGCCTAGAAGGTTGCAAGCTTCGTCCCACTAACACTGCTCAAGGTCATTGTCTCAAGATCAGTGTGAGAGATGATCCAGTGTATCATATCCACGCATGGGAACGTGGAGTATCTACATGCAATCTAGTACAAGCTAGACTTGTGAATGATCACGTACACCTGGCGGTCTTCGAGGTATTCCCCAAAAGTGCCTGCAAATGTTTCATTAACCTCTTGCCGCTTTAGTTTGATGTCATTCTCTAGATAAAACTTCGTATCTTCATAGATTGACAGACTAGAGGACACTTGCTCAACTGCCTCTCCAGCTACAGCTCCATCAGTGTCCTGTGATTTGGTTCTCTTGGAAGCCATTGAGATAGATGAACACCTGAAAGATCTGGAAACAAGCTGCATTTATGGCAAGAAATGTGTCAGTGGAAACAAAGAAAATCTAGGGAAGAAAATAGCACATACCTAGGAAACTGATGAGCAATATTGCACAAATTTTACTGGGAGGCTAGGTAATTGGCTTTTGGATCTGCGAAATGAGCAATCCAATCAGGCAGTTGGTTGTTGGGATTGCACAACGTGCAATTCCAGCTAGGAAGGACTGCTAGCCCAGAGACAAATTTGTCAATTTCTTGGGCCAAGCAGCCACTGTCCTCCAAAAATGCACAAAACAGTCCTAGAGGCCAGTGCTAGGTAGGAATACGCATCTCTAGAGAGGAAGGTGAGCCTTCCTTCCCCAGATTGCGCAATGCAGCCTTGGTGAAAGCAGAGTCCGGGCCAAGGTTGGCCTAACTCACCGACGGGCAAATGAAAGCAAATAAGACAATGAATGCATGGTGACACTAAGTGATAGTAGAAGTGATTAACAATGCATGCAAAACATTAATGAAATATTCAACAAACAGATCAACATGCATGTCGGTGAGGCAGTTCGCCAGTTGGACAAACGTCCGTGCAAAACAATTTCATGCATGCAAAATCAGTGAGATAGCAATGAAAACTAAAACAAAGTTAGGACAAGCTAATACACATGTAAACAACATCAAGCATTCAAGTAAATCAAGCAAACAACACTCACACAATCGAATACACAAAAAGCAATAGAAATGTTGAAAAAGACAAGTTAAGGCCACTTACCCATGAATAGTTGAGCCGGATGTGTTGAAGAGTCTTGGATGTGTTATGGGATGTTAGAGATCCAATATCAATGTGAATGAATGAGATATGATGCATCGAACAAATAAATTTGGTCTCACGACGCGCATGCCACAAATATAGAAAAAAGCGACACTTGGAGGGAAACTTCTAAACAACTTTTCATGTAACCCTCGACTGCTAAAAATATCTCCCTGAGTCATGGGATTCCTTTTTCATGTTGCCTCTTACTATTTTGAGAAGAGAAAGTCATGCATGCATGCAAGTCAAGTCTCCTCGGTCCCGAGTGGAACTGGTCAACCGGATTGTTCATGCATGAAGTTGTTCAACTACTTGGGAAAAATGCGCATTCCTGGCTGGGAGTTGGGCTGACTGCCCAGGAGGATTGCACATTTCCGAGTAGAACAGTTGACTGCTACCCAGATTTGCACAAATCTTGGGCTAAGTAGCTCTGCTAGGGAAATTTACGCAAATCATGTTAGGAGTGTTGACTAGCAGGATTGCGTAATCCTGGATCCCAACAGGCTACCAAAGAGGATTGCGCAATTTCTGGAGGGAAGGCTAGCTACCATCCAAAAATGCGTAATTTTCAAGAGGAATTTTCTCAGCCTGCAGCTAGACCAAGTCTGGGTGAACAAACTGTGAGGGGAATGGACCAAATGTGACCGACAGGCTACCTTTGTGTGAGGAAAATAGTGAAGCTTGAGTACTTGATGAAGCAAGACAAAGTGTTGTGAAAGGTTGGTAGGGAGGCTCCAAAACAGGCTAAGGCAAAATTGTGGAGCGTGGTTGTAACCGCTACACCACTCTAAAAAACTTGTTAAGGTTTTCCCCCTCACCTTACTCTACTTGACCGAGATGACAAGGGTTAACCCAAGGACCAAATAAAGTAGGCGGCACTAGTTAACTGTGCAAGTGTTGTGTTTTCACCAAGACTCACTCTAAACAAAACATAGTTTCCATCAGGGTATCATCGACTGAAGACAACAAGATCTTCATAAAGGGAGAGGACAATAGATAACCAGATGTTGAAAGTTGTATAAGTCCTCTTAGATTTTTCGGGCTTATCTCGAGAACCAAACACGGTTTCATGTGAGGCTAACCTACAAATACAAGCAAGCAAAGAAAGAAAAAATAAAAAAGAAAAAGTAAAGCAAAAGAAAAACAAGTAAGCAAAGCAAGCATGCAAGCAAACCAAACCAAGTCAGCAAGAAAGCAAACATGCAAACCAGAAAGCAAAGCAAAGCAGGAAAGAAAACACTACTCCTACTCCTACGCTAAACAGTCACGGTTACATGAAATGAAATTTCTAGTGAAGCCACTATAGGCATTCCTGACCTACAACCACAAATGTACAAGCGATTACAAAAGATAAAAATAGTGTGCAACAAAAAATAAAAAGACTTGACAATCTTGTACACAAGAGAGAAGGTCGTTCCTGTGGGCAGAAAGATGTGTCACAACCACCCAACACACATGCTTACCAATTCAATGACTACCATTTTTCAACAACCTCGGAAGCCCCTTGCGAATGTGTGTTCATCTGCACCAAGTTTCTTAGCGATTGTGAGGAAGGACTGAGGAGTGTTACTTGCAACACGACTTGCCAAGTAATATTTTTCCAGCCATTTAGCGATTAGATCATTAAATTCATGATGGTTGTTTTGAAAGACTCGTGAGCTTTGAAAATATGGATTTCTGATTCGAGAGAGGGGATCACAATGGGAATCTGGTGTGGATAGATAGATCTGATCATTCTTGTCGGTCATGTCAAGACACTGAGGACCTATCATAACCATCAGCGCAGGATGAAGTTCCTCGCCTACTTGACAGAAGCTTGAGGAGAAAGATGTCACACGGTGAAGATCATAGTGCGCGAAGCAACTTTCATCGGATATACTGTTGGGAAAATGATAAACTACATGACAATCACCCAAGACAGAAGAAATTGTATAATTCTGTAGAATTTTTCTACAAATCAGCTAGCTCTGATACCATGTAGAATTTTTTCTACAAATCATCTAGCTCTAATACCATGTAGAAGTTTCCCACATGTAGATCACCTGGTAATGCAATGTACTAAAGTAAAACACTTGATATACTTCTACAAATAATTCAGTCGAAGCTTAATCAACCATGAGCAACATCAATAAGAACACATATAACTAATAAGAAGGAATCATCACACATAACACAAGATATATCCAGGGGAAAGCACCAGCATAAAACCCCAACCATGTATTATCAATCAAGTGGAGATCCTCAACAACATACAAAAAGAATCAGCTCAATAGCTATCCTGTTGTCTCTGTAATCAGAATATCATGATGATCTTCAATCAGAAGATGAAAATCATGGACTACCTAGTCCTCATTATATAGGTTGTAAGTTGGCCTGACCATACCTGCTGTCACCTCAGGTCCAACTACATAGTCATAGAAGAAAATAGATTCCTTCCTCATGCAAGGAATACTTACTAGAAATATCCAAGCATTTGATAGTACATTGTCCCACATCTGATATCAACTGGATCTCTGAAAAAACTGACATGCAAAAGCTATCCATGAGTGAATCCTTAGTTATATAAAATAATAGTTGTCACATGCATGCAAGCATTAACAAACTATATTTTATTACTTTAACAACTTGTTAAAATAATCTAACTAGACTTGACTAGTTAGAACAAAGTCAACTAATTCTCTCATTATAGAACTCATACTTCTTCCCTCAATCAGTGGAGGAAATTAAGGATAAATTCCTCAATTAGTGGGACAACTCATGTGCATGCTCACAAAGACTTCAAATTCGAATTTCCTTAACTAATTAACTCAACTGAACTAATTAATTAATATTTCTAATTGCTATTAAGACCAAAATTATTTTTACTTCCTATAGATAGACTAGGGACTGTTATAAATAGGAAGGGACCCAGAAATGCTATTTTTAGAACTTTCTATTTTTAGCAGTTTCACCTCTCACCCAATGTGGCCAATGACCTCACTGGCCAAACTGCTATTTTTAGACATGTTATTTTTAGTAGGTCTATTTTTAGCACATTCTAAATTTAACATTTCTTGTTGCACATTTTTCAACACTCCATCTCAACAAGAAAGGCTTTCTCTCGAACCCGATCCTGTAACTCTAGAATGTTCTACATGCAACACATCTACCCGATCCACTTGCTCCAACAACACTTGGAACAAAAACACTCCCAACTGACAACTCTATTGGGCTAGAACATACTCTGATGGTGAAGCTCTACCTGCTGCTGACAAGTGCTCCCTCTCTAACATCTGTGCTACTACAACATCTCCATGCATCTTGAACCATTGCACACCTCTCTTTGCCACCTAGCATTTTGCAAAACACTTGTGCCTCTCGCATTGTTGCAGCCTGGTAGCTATGCGTTGTCTTGGGATTCCCTGCACTATCACTCTCTCTTCTGCTCCATCCGCATCTATCTCTACCCAATCAGTCAGTTCCTACTACTCCACATCGGAGCTCCTGTAGCAAGGTCTCATCCAAGAGGTTGGGTACCACAAGGATCCTGCCCCTCCTCCTTGGGACGATCACTCTATATTACCCCACCTCCTACCTGGAGGTATGGCTGCATGTGATCCCTCATCCCACCTGGCTTGAAGTTTCCCCCTACTGGAGGTCTCTGCATGAGTAGATGTCTCTACTCAATCTCCTCTCAGCTTCCCTTGTTGTGGCTGCTCCAAAACCTCCTGAAACTGCTACACCAATTGTGGCTCCTCCACAATTGTCTGAGACTTCTTCTGGCTCTGCATGTTGAGAGGTAATATACCCTCCCTCTCAACCACCAAGTCTCCATCAATTTCCTTGCTGCTCAAGGCTTTGCATGCATCTTGAACCTCAAGAGCATACAGGTTCTTGACCCGTGAACCAATCTGCTTCACCTGTCTAGTGATGATATGTCTAAGGAAAACCTTTCCCTTACTGAAGACTACATCATAGCCTCTGTCTTCTAGCATCACGATCAACACCAAGTTTCTCTTCAGTCCTAGTATATACTTGACATCGGTCAAGGTAAGGCGAGATCCATGCTCCCTCTGAAAAATAATTGTGCCTATACCTGAGACACTATACTTCTCATCATTACCCATTGCTATGAGTATCTGGAGATCTTTCTCCTCCAAAGTACTGAACAAACTCTTGTCATCGGTCATGTGGAAAGAAGCTCCACTATCAAGAAACCAACCACTTCCCACCATGGATGAAACCATGCATGAGAAGAGTGTCAAATCCAACTCAAACTGTGAAGCAAGTGCCTCACCTTCATATCCTTCCCCGAATCCCTTCTTGGATTTCGTCTGTGGGCAATTTGTAGCATAATGGCCCACCTCATGACAACGAAAGCATCACACTTTCGATTTGTCAACCTTCTTCCCATCATTGGAAGAACTAGATTCGAAAAGAGAAACCTTATCCTTCCCCTTCTTTGCCTTACTCGCTAAGGCACAGTTGTCCTCATCATGCATAGATGAAGAATTGTCTCTGGTGCTCCATCTGATCTCCTCCTACATCAAATCTGACCATAGGCATTCCCGATCTGGCAGTTTCTCCCTTCCATACACTGAGTCCTGGTAGCTATGCCAGCTCTTAGGAAGGCCAAGGAGTGCTAGACTCACCATATCCTCATCCTATATCACGACCCCTACACTTGCAAGCTCATCCCTACATGTGATGAGCTTGGTCAGATACATAGAGATCATCTCATCCCTTTCATACTTTATCTTTCGAAGTTTTTCCTTTAGTGCCAGCTTCCTCTGATAACTGCTATTCTCATGTAAATCTTTCAATGTTTTCCACATTACATGTGGAGTCTCCTTCCCATGGAGGCTTGAGACAATGTGATCTTGCAGTCCCTCTAAGAGAATTCTCCTAGCTCTAGCCACACACTTCCTCCATTCCACCTGCTCAGTCTTGTCAGTAGGCTTAGGAATTTCTTGATCAATGAAATCCTTAGGGCCATTATCTTCCAAAACTACCTCCATGCGATCCTTCCAAGCTATATAGTTTGAGCTGCCATCAAGCGCATACTCAAGCCTCAAACCATAGAATGTCATCGATGAAATAGATGTGATAAGAACTTGAGATCTATATCCTGAATAATAAACTTTGAATTTCTCTTGCTAGTATATTGTTCTTGTTTAATCACCTGTGCTCCGATACCATGTAGAATTTTGTACAATTTTTCTACAAATCAGCTAGCTCTGATACCATGTAGAACTCTTTCTACAAATCATCTAGCTCTGATACCATGTAGAAATTTCCCACTTGTAGATCACCTGGTAATGCAATGTACTAAAGCAAAACACTTGATCTACTTCTACAAACAATTTAGCAGAATCTTAATCAACCATGAGCAACATCAATAACAACACATATAAATGATAAGAAGGAATCATCACACATAACACAAGATATATCCAGGGGAAAGCACTAGCATAAAACCCCAACCATGTATTATCAATCAAGTGGAGATCCGCAACAACATACAAAAAGAATCAGCTCAATAGTTATCTTGTTGTCTCTGTAATCAGAAGATCTTGATGATCTTCAATCAGAACATGAAAATCATGGACTACCTAGGCCTCACTAGATAGGTTGTAAGTTGGCCAAATCATACCTGCCGTCACCTCAGGTCCAACTAGGTAGTCATAGAAGAAAATAGATTCCTTCCTCATGCAAGGAATAATTACTAGAAATATCCAAGCATCTGATAGTACATTGTCCCACATTTGATCTCAATTGGCCCGTCTCTGACAGAACTGACATGCAACAATTATCCATGAGTGAATTCTCAATTATCTAAAATAATAGTTGTCACATGCATGCAAGCATTAACAAACTATATTTTATTACTTTAGCAACTTGTTAAAATAATCTAACTAGACTTGACTAGTTAAAACTAAGTCAACTGATTCTCTCATTATAGAACTCATACTTATTCCCTCAGTCAGTGGAGGAAATTAAGGATAAATTCCTCAATTAGTGGGACAAATCATGTGCATGCTCACAAAGACTTCAAATTCGAATTTCTTAACTAATTAACTCAACTGAATTAATTAATTAATATTTCCAACTGTTGTTAAGACCAAAATTAATTTTACTTCCTATAGATAGACTAGGAACTACTATAAATAGGAAGGGACCCAGAAATGCTATTTTTATAACTTTATATTTTTAGTAGTTTCACCTCTCACCCAATGTGGCCAATGACCTCACTGGCCAAACTGCTATTTTTAGACATGTTATTTTTAGACATACTATTTTTAGCAGATCTATTTTTAGCACACTCTAAATTTAACATTTCTTGTTCCACATTTTTCAACAAAAATATCAGACGAGTTGATCGAGATCCCAGATTCCTAGTTTGACATGAACAAAGAAAATTTTTGAACAATCTTGTGAATGCTCTGAATAATGGAACCAAGTTTGTTGTGCGCTAGATATGACAAAACACCCACCTACAACTGGTGAAAACTTTCGCACCCATCATGGTCATCATAGGAATGTAGAAAGGATGAAGACACTATGAATGTGTGAAGCCAGTTGGGGTGTGGTGAAATGAGAGGAATTTGATACGCGTGATAGCTTGTGCGCTTTTCATTACACAGGTACATTGCTAGTGGGATGAGGAGTTGATCAGGTGAGAAAAAATTCATTAAGTATGACTCTGGACAAAGATAGTCTTTGAGATGATCAACTTGACAATTCCATGATTTCATGAGAGAGGGACACTCCCAACCCAAATTGGATGTAAGAGAAGTGCATGAATATGAACACACTATAACAGACTTCTCGATTTGGTCATTAGTGAAAATTTGAAATTTTGAAATATCACAACCGGAATAGTAAATATTTTTTACCTAGGGATCTGTGTTGAGTGCAACCATGAAAATAGACAGACTGTGCCTGAGAAACCAAATCTGATTTGGTTCAAGGGGCTTACCAGAGTCGTGAGGCCCTGACATAACCATCAACAGATGTTGAAGTGCCTCGACTCCCTAGCACATCCCAAAACTTTCCAGAACTGAAAAATGGAATTTTGAGATGTAAACTAGATAATGCATGATTTGAGCATGGTTGTTGTCGCTGATTTCAAAACTGGTCTTAAGATGGCAGCCATCTATGTCACAGGCTTCATCAAACTTTTCAACTTCAACAATCTGACTTGACGAGGTTTCTTCATGCAACATACAAGATGATGATGAGTGGGAAGGGTCATGTGCATTGAGACTTTTTTCATCATGGACAGCCTCACTGCCTTGTGTCGATCGAGGAGATAACTCATTAGATGAAGAAGAAAGAGAACAGGGAGTATCTTTGTTGCATGTAGATGCATTTTGAATGGTAGGACACATGGGAAAGTGAGGTGAAAAGGAGTTTACATGAGAGAACAATAGATCACATGATGTGCTTGGGTGTTCATCACAACATATGGAAGCATGGGAGTGATGAAAACCCAATACTAGAGGTTGATTGAAAGAATTAATTATGCATGATGTTTCACCAAGATTAGCGGCTTGAGAATCGTTCAAGAATGGAAGCTCATTGTCTTGATGTGAACCATTTTGAAGCATAGAGGAGGAATGATTGTGTCCTCACCTTTCTGCTCCTCCTCCTATGTAATGAGGTTGTCTTGCACATGCCTCAAATTTGAACCAACAACTTGAGAGTCAAGAGAATGCGCACAGCTAGCCGGTGAAGTGAATTGATCAAGCGGGTCATGGTACAAGGAGTCATGGCTTGTAGATGATGGATTATGACAGAGATGCATATCAGACTCGAGACTTGGACTACAAATAATGATGTCCACTTGCAGAATGCATGAATGGGTCTTCGCCATGGGCTTTCTGAGCCATTCTGGAATTTCATCCATTGAAGTGGGAGACGATTGAGAATATGGGTTGAGAACATGTTGCATAGATTTCTCAGCTTTGTGATTGCTATGAGGGCGCACCCTCTGCGCAGATTTCTCAGCTTTGTGACCATTGCGAGGGGGCAACCTTTTTTGCATATTTCTCAACTTTACAATCACTATGAGAAGTCACCCACCTCGGGACTAGAAAGGGAGGAGAACAAGGAAGAAATGGGGTGTTGGGTTCCTCCTCTGCAAATTGAGGGGCCTCATGATCTACAAGAGATGAGGAAGAAGGGAAATCAGGAGGTTCACCGTGTCGGGAAACATGAACCAAGATTTTCAACTCTTGGCTCATGAAGTCAAGGTCCAAAAACTATTCAAGAATTTCGTGACAGAGGTGAAGGAAGCGGGTAGCAAAGTCCTCAACCCATTCATCGGGCTTCATTCTTAAATGAGAGATTATTTCATAGACATCTTGGTGTTTCTACTTATCGATGGCTTGATGGATCTCCTTGAGGAGAGTAAGAAGGGAATGGATGGAAGAGAGTGGCAGGGTATGAAACCATCGATTAGCACAACCTTCAAGGGTGAGGACGAAAAGTACGCAAACAATCTCTTCATTATCGATTTCATGAGATTCGCAGAAATGAAGAAAAATCAAAAATGTGCTTGGTTACAGATGTTTTGTCCTCATCGTCAAACTTTAACAAGGAAAAGTGATCAAGAAGCTCATTGGGGAGTGATATTTGATTAAGGGAGAAATGGGAGAAACAACTCGGGAGCACAATTTGTGTATGATCCATTTTGATAGGAGATTCAAACCAGATGCAACAAGCTCATCTTGTCATCTGTGCCTCCTTCTAGTGCCAAAAATGTTGATGGTGTTGGATCTGCCAACATTCAGGGGATCTCCTAGTATGACATCCTAAGTGGACCTCACACTATTTTGTGTAAGAGTCCAATCCGCTATTATGGCTCGATTTCCATTATCTTAAGGATATGTCTTAGCTCTTGCTTTCCAGCACATGAGAGTGATATACTTGGTCTTGAAAAAGAAAGGTATGTGTGCCTGGTGAGTGTTTAATGTAACTTGTGTCTAAATTCCTTCACTTCATAAGGGGAGGGTGAAAGTGAGTCTTTGGTCGAGAGGGAGTAGTGCTAACTCAAGTAGAGATACACACAACACAACATGATCTGTGTAGCCTCTGGTGGAGTAGTCCACATGGATGTGGGAGTCAAAAACACTAAGGTAAATAAATAGCATGTACCCTAACTGCATATATATAGTAATTAGGTCTCTTTATTTGAGCTGACGTGACAATGTGAAGTGTTGTGTCCTTTTGTTGAGCCGACATGAATTTCTTTAGTCTATTTAATTCAATTTTAGGCTGACATGACTACTCTCTTTATCATTTTGCTTGTTGTCTTCTGCCTTGGAGAGCTAATCTAGTCACTACGTAGACTTACATACATTACATATATGCTTAAGAAGAGCTCTTTGACTCTGAATTTCCTAGACCTATGAAATGAGCAAGAAACTCATTCTCATAATTTAAAAATAATATTTCATTTTCTTGATAAGTACGAAGATCAAAATTACATTTGTAAATATCGAACCTAGTTACACTTTCTTCAACACTCCCTCTCAACTAGGGAGGTATTTATAATGGTACTTGGTCATTCTCAATCTTAATAATTTCTCATAAGAAGAATCACGTTGGTAAACCCATATGTATAGCATCATATCAATCAACATTTTTGTGGTGCAAGGTCTTGACTAATAGCTCCATCTCTCCATGAGACCATGAGCTACAATGATGGTGAGACCAATTATTTATAGACACCTTCATCATTGTCTCTCAAGGTACATATTGTTGGGTGTAGGTTTTGTGCATATTTTAGACACCTTTTCCCCCCATCCTTGACCATTTCACCTCTCAACCTGTGGACTTTATATCATAATTACATTTTTCCGAGTTATAAGAATCCATTTTTGTTATGACATATTGTTTTTTTCATTTTTGTTAAATATGAATGAGGTGATATATTTTTTTTTATAGCTAACTGAGGAAAATATGGAGAAATTTCTTTGGCTCTAATTCTTTTAGGTGAACCTCCAAAGTCCATGGCCAAAGGATGAACAACAGTGTGATAATTCACAAAGGGGTTTTGAGTACTCATTGTTTTAGACCATTGTTGTTACAACTTGAATTGCTATTACACCTCAAGCATTGTTGTTACACCTCGAATTATTGTTACACTGCGGGATGTTGACTACATTGCAACTGTCTAGGATTGTGGGTACTATTCCACCAGACAGCTGCCGTAAAGATTGTATTATATATGGGCGACTAAGGAATCAATGTAGTTGCGATTTTGAGAAATGATGTAGCAACAATAGGCCTTGTATTTAGAACCTGTTGTAACGATTTCTATTCTCTCTCAATATTGATCAACATGAGAATCGTGAGATTCTCATGAACGATCTATTTCTTATTTTGGGCATGTAAATCTTATAAAGGGGACTCGTTTCCATGTAAATTGGGACATTATCGTCATTTTTTTTCTGTAATTCATAACCATTTTAATACAGAGAATAGCATTGTTGATGTTTTTACAGACGTGGTGTTGGGACTTTAACTAATTTGCATTTCATCCTTGCACCCTGCTAGGGAGGAAGGGCCCTCCTCTTTAGTAGGGATTTTAGCAGCAGTAATAACATAGTGGTAGATTAATCATTGTTCCTTTCAGTAAGTGTGATGTTATTTCTGTCGCCGTGTAATATGCAGAATGGGTTTAATTCTGTTTCCAGATTTCTGATATGTTGTCACACAGATTGATTTGAGCATGATATTCACTCATTCGGCTTAGTTAGTTTTATGGCATGTGGCGCGCCTTTTCCTTGGTAACATGAAGTATGGTTTCATTTCCATAGAACAATTACTTATTTCTACATGGGTGTTACTTTCTGCAATTAAATTCAATGACATTTGTTTCTGTCTTTTATTTTTACTCTTGGCTAAAGTGTATCAGCACAGATAGTGCATACTCCTTTGAAACAAACAGACCTACCCTGGGTTGAAAATTAATGGTTGCAATTTAGTCAAATTAATTGTGATTAAATCAACTCAACATTTTGGCGTCGTTGTCAAGGAAGGCAGTTGACGATGCAATCAACAAAGAGTGTTTTGTTAACAGAGTGTTTCTAGTGTATAGGTGTTGGGCGATAAGACGAGAGGTAAGAACCTACACATCACTCTAATATACATGGGCGGGCTCACCACTGTGGTCACTAGGACACTTAGGCTATGTGAATTCCTTGATTCTTTAGATGTTTTCTTAGCTTTACAGGTGTTGAGCAGTAAGACGACAGGTAAGAACCTTCACATTTCTCTAATATACTGGAGGAGACTCACCACTGTATAAGCTGAGACACTTAGGGCATGAATAAATACACATAGGGTCCATCTGTAAAGTGTAGGAATAATAGAAATTCCAAAGTGCAACCACTCTAATAAATTACAGGAAAAACGAGTCATAAAAGAAATAAGAAGAGCACAGATTTGGGGAGGAAAACATTCATTCATGAGCTGATCTCAAAAGTAGAAAAAGAACAGTCAATTTATTAGAGGGACTCAAGGAAAATAGAGCCACAAAAATTTGTTACTCCCATAATAAGAAAATAAGCATTCAGTTCCTCTATCTCTGGACCGTATTATCCTAAAACTAGTGTAACCACTCCCAAAACTAAGTTTCCAAATAAGGAGCAGCAGTGGAAGGCTAGTGATCAAGACCTTAGAGCTGAGGGTTAAGGGGAAACTAGTGGGGAACACCAGGAGCCTAAGACAAAAAAGAATTCATTAACTTATCAATGTCCCGATTCGGGAAACGCAGTGAAATAGCCAGCCCCAAAACAGCCTCATATATCAATTAACAAATCTTCACCCACAAGATAGTCACCAAAATGGTCTGAAGAAGACCCATCACAGCAAGGATAAGGAGGATAAAAAATGAGGGACAAAAATAACGAAAACACTAAAACGGGTACCATCATTACCACCTTTGAGGTTCCAATAGGTGACATCAGAGATGAGGCTCCCATGAAAAACATTCCTTTGTCATCTCTCCCATCTTTTCAAGGAATGGTTTTAGAAGATGCTGACACCTTCTTGTTTGAATTTGATGTCTTCTGTAGGAGCTATGATTATATTTCAGATGCTAAGAAGCTGAAATTATTGCCTACTACTTTAAAAGGACCCGCATTGAGAAGGTTTGTGGGATTAGGATCTGCTACCATTCGGATGTGGAGCGACATGAAAGAGACATTCCTATCTAAGTATCAGGGTTATTGTAGAACCAGGGATTTGAGGGAAGAAATATTTAGGATGACACAAAAGGAGGAAGAAATCTTGGAGGACTATGTGGAGTGATTCCATTACATTTTGTAGAGATGTAAACACAGTGACTTAGATCAATAAATCTTGAATACCATATTCATAAGGGGGATGAGAGATGACTGCCTTGATACCCTGAATCTACTAGGAAAGGGGTACATATCTCAGGAACCATTTACCGAGATAATAAGCTTTGTTTGGGATGCTCTATATGATCATCAAAGGGGAGAAGCATGGTATGGGATGCCTCTGCCCTAATATATAAATCTACAAATGGTGGTGTGACCAGGGCAAAAATCGGAAATTTGTTCAAGAATCTTAAAACCGATCTTCTCAGTACCCTGTCTGCTCAAAAAACGACGATGCAATTGAAGAAAGCACTGAATGAGGTTGATGCAGATTTTTTCGTGTTCTTCTTGATATACAAAGGCAAGCATTCCTAGAAGGAATGTATGGTAAACAACATCAACCTATGCAACATTTTTGATCTAGAACATTCCACAGGTCATTGCCCTGAGCTTCCCAGATTGAAATTCATGCTTAAGGAATCAAGTGAGGAGGTTCATTCTTCCTACTTCATTGGATGCAGGAAACCATGGCAAACACAACCCCCAAGTATGCCTCAAGACTTCTCTTCTTTCAATCCATGCAATAATACATATAATGTCCAACAGATTCACGGGTAGTACTCTTCCCCTCCTCCAGCACAATATCCCTCACCTTGGAATTAGTGGTCTCCCTCATCACCTTTCCAATGCCCTCCATCACAACCAGATCCTTGGACTCAGAATTGGAGAGGAAATTCCCTAGGTCCAGCCCCCCTTGTAATACCAGTACAATAGTAGTTATAGTTACCACCTCTTCAAACACATGCTGCTACACCTTCTATACAACCCAAAATACTTGTGCAACTTAACCCTAACCCGAAAAATAAGGCAGCCCAGAACATTGAACCCTCGACTACCTTTCAGACTTATTGTATCAATATTTTCCAGTATAACGAAATCGATCTTCGATCGGGGAAAGTGGTTAACCCAAATCTTTCCCCTATGATAATCGAAGAAGAATGTGATTCACCCACGAGGAGTCCTACATATTTTGAAGTTGTTGTCACACCTATAACAGCTGAATCGGAAATGAATGTTGTACCTGTAACAGCCATTTCAAGTAAAGATGATACATCTATAACAATCAATTTGACTATAACAACTAAAGACCCTCCATATCCTCGAAGACTAGCAGAAAATGGTATGACTTCACACATGGAATTATATTTCCTTAGGGATTTGAGAAACTTACACATACAAATTCCTCTACTACAGGTTATCAAAGATGTGCATGTTTATGCAAAAACAATAAGGGATCTGTGTGTTAAAAATCCTAGAAGGAAGCATAAGGACCCTGCTACTATTCATGTGATGGGAAAGTTGTCTGAATTGATGATTGATTAGCCCCTTTTAACCAAATACAATAATCCAGGGAATCCTACAGTCACTGTTTACATTAATGACAAGCCCATTACCAATACATTGATTGATTTAGGGGCAACCATTAATGTAATGACGAAAGAGCTCTTCATCACCTTAGGGTTACACGGACTAAGACACACACCTACGGTGTTGCAATTAGAAGATAGGTCTCATGTCAAACCTGAGGGGATGTTAGAAGATGTAGTGATTACAGTAGATTCTCGGTGATATCTTGTTGACTTCCTTATTTTACAAACTAAATCAAACCTAAGGGGGAATCCTTCAATATTATGAAGGTCATGACTAGTGTTCCTGGGAAAAATAGTGTCTACTCAGATTTTCTAGTCCCACTAAGATGGGTAGCTCTCTTAGAAACAAACAATTCAAAGTAACTTGTGTTTTCCTTTACGAGAGATAGATGAGAGAGAAGTAGAGAGCACCAACCTTAGTCTTTTGCTTGGCTCCTTGCTTGTTTCCTCTCTCCTTTGAAAGAGCTTTTGCCACTCCTTTCTTACTTGTCCCACTTCAAAGAACACTTGTAGAGTCAAAGCAGCAAAATAGCATCAAAGCATAAAGATCTATAACCATAAACAATGTAGAATCATATGTACATTAACCATAAAAACGCATACACAAATACAAGATTTAGAAATATACAAGTATATGGAGGAAAACTCAAATAACTTTATTGATAGAAGTAGTAGAAGAGAGGATTACAACCTAGTTGTCTGATCCAGTGCCATCCTCCCAGCATGAAAGCCCTGTTCACCTCATGAAAAGCTAGATCACCCAACAATACAATGCTTCACAGAGAAACCAACAACACTTCGTTACAAAATACAAAATTCCAGCCTTTGGATCTCTAGGATGAGGGATCCATATATAGATATTTGCAGGTGGGTGAGTCAGCTTCTGGGATTTTGATTATTGTCATTTCACTAATAGTTCTTGGTTCCACTTGGAGATTTCATGATCTCTTACTCATCCCTGGGCGAATTCATAGAGGCAAGTGTCATATGAACAGTTTCTAGAAGATTCTCTGAGTTTCCACCTAGCAAACTGCCTTTGCCATTTGTATGTTCTCGCTCATCACACCCTACAGAAGGGCTTTTCAGTATGCATCACACCCTTTGTGTGTAGTAGGTGAGTTGCATGGAGCAGTCTGTATGGTCCAATTTTGACCAGTTCTGAGCAGTTTTTCAGGGAGAACTGATGGGAAATGATGTAATCAGTTGACCTTGATCCTTTAGGGTATGAAACAACACTTTTATGGGTTTAGAAGCCCATGGTTTATGGACATATATGATTGGGGTTGCAGTGCCCAAATATGCCTATAACAGTTGCCCCCTAAAGCATGAGGTCGTAAATCTTCTGATGTGGGGTGAAATGCTTTATCATGAGGATCCGAGGTTTTTTGAACTGGAAGGTGACCTGTAATAAGATACAATACAATACATTATCTTTCATAATATTTTCATGCTCTAGTTGAGGTGGGCATTCCTATGCTCAGCTTTATAAATTCATTTTCATGTATATAGGACAGACAACCGTCTGTGTGGAAAACTGATGATTATAGTAGAGCCATCGTCCCTTAGCTTGGATGATTATCTATGCAACTATGGAGTACATTTGATGTCTTTATTTTCCTAAATATATCACAACCTGGATGGATGAAACTATATTTGGGGTCTTCAAACTCGTTCAATATTCACCCGAAGTACAAGTCGATCCATGTGAAAATATGTTTTGATGTCGAACATGGAAAGACATCGCATGATTACCAGCCAATGATGAAAGTTGTTAACAGGCATGAGAGGAATCACCAATAATGATAATGACCCTCAAGGTACTGCAGTACAATTCACGTGGTGTGAATACATGAGTCAATGTCAAACACCACGCAAAATCTTTCGGTTGAAGGCCATTGATGTAAACCTGTCACCAGAAGTGAGAAACTTGCCATTGAGGCATGCAAGCTTCAAAGTATTGAAAGGGTTGTTTCTAAGTCAGCTTCTTGGATAATGAGCTGATGTCGACAAGAAGTGACCCGATGTAGGAGGGCCTTAATGAATCCCACATCTACAACACGAAACGGAGAAAATGATTTTGTGGAGGTGAAAACGATCTGATGATACAAGGTTCAGGGTGGTGGTCATGAAAGAATGGAGCGTGAAGGTATTGTTGTGGATGAGGCGTAAGCTGGGTTGGTGAATTCTCTTAGCGACAACTCTTGAACATATCGGCGACACTGAAATGGATTGGTAGCGTTAACCCAAAAAATGGATGGTATGAAGGACCAATGGTGACATGACCGATGAACAGAGTAACCCAACCCGACTCAATCATGGTGATGGAGTGAAAGTGTCATGTTCAAGAGCGACCTGCTACCAATGAAGTTCTTCAACTTTTCTTCCCTTTTTCCCTAGTCATTGCTGACCAGTACCTCTTTATTTTTTTCAAGCTTGAGGAGGATAACATATGCTTGTTCTATAATTCGCCCTTCGGGCAAACCTGACGCTATGTTTTAGCGAGCCTAGCGACATTGAAACTCGCTCTTGCCTATATAGAAAAGTTTGTCACTATTTTTTTAACAAGTTTAACGACAAAGATAACTCGATCCTTTTCATATTTAGAGATTTTGAAAAGAGACGGAAAGGAAACTCCAGTAGTCCTTTTTCGTAGTATAATCCCTTAAGTCCAAAAAAGTATAAAATAATATGAAAGGAATGACTTTTCTGATCACTTTAGCAAGCCGAACAAGACAAGCGCTCGATCTTTTTGTGTAATGATCCCTCAAGTCCAAAAAAGTTAAAATATAGAGGAGGGATGGCACTTCCAATCACTTTAACGAGCTAGAGAGGCCAATTGCTCGGAAATCTTTTCATATTTTATGAGTCTAAAAAGAGCTTAAAAGAGACTCTTTTTGTAGGAATGAGTGATGTTTTCAGGTAGCAACTGGTTCCAGGTAAGTTTGGAACTTTTCAAGCACGGTAGTGTAAAGAAGGTGGCTAACAGAATCACTCATCACAGCGGTTCCTCAAAAGGGTAAACAATTAAGTGGAGGCGTATGATCGGCTAAAAGAGTGGAGGTGATGGTAAGAACACGACCAAGGCTCAAAAGGCTGATAGTAATGCGATCACAAGGGTTATTTACCAAGAGTGGATTTATTTTTTAATGAGCTTGAATCTTTGGGAACTATGCTCAGTGCTAGATTTATTTTTTAACAAGCTTGAACTTTGCGGAAACATTGCTCGTTCCAGTCGTCTTTAAGGATGTCTCTCATTAGTAGGTTCATTTTTTAATGAGCTTGCCCCATGGGAAAATTTTCTCATGAGCCTTTTGTATGCAGGCTAGGAACGACCAACTACATAACTAACTATACTAGGGGTTAATGAACTACTGAGGTTAGGTAAGATAGTTTCGTACAAAACATTTCCTTTGCTTTGTCGGTGCCATCGGCACCGACAAAGGTGAATGGTGGATCAGATCAATCACCAAACCTAGGTAGTTGAAGTTAGTAAAATACTATGGGGTTAGAGTTATGCTGGTCGCTTTTCACTTGCGTAAAAATGGTTTGCATGCCCCCAGATATAAAGAAAAGTAGAGTTTCCAGGTTACCATATGGAAGCCCTTGCATTAAAGCAAGATTGTTTCATCCACATTGCAGTCAAAACACTTCCCTGGATTTTTCCATCGAAATGGACAAAGGTGAATGATGTGAGTCCACTTCCAATCACATAACCTTTGACGAGGGAATCCTATTCCAGACTGATCCCCATATCCTAAACGGACGAGTGTGTCAGATTGGTCATATATCCTACAAGGAAACCTATCTTTTATCTGGGGTTTGTCTACCGAAGCAGACCAGGGCGCATGCCCCCTGGGTTTCATCACATTCACCGAATCACTCGCAATCATTGGGTGGATGGACTCGAGGTTGATGAGACATTCCTTGTGCAAAGAGACCATTTAGCGATGGCATTTGACTAGTAGCCGTGTTTGAACCAGGGAATGAAAGCTGGTCAACAAGTTGTACCATTCTGCCTTCATACGGGAAACACATCACCCAAAAGAGTGAGGAAACAAAAGCTCCCATGCTGTAAATGTAATCACACCCAAGGAGTAGATTGTAATCTAGTGGCCCTTGGACTACCATCACGTTCAAGTGAATGGTTTTCCTTCTCAAATTTATAGGCAAATTTGGAAGGACTACAATCTCGATGATAGTTGTCTCCTTTTCAAATGACACATGGAGATTTGGGTTTGGATGGTGTAGTGTGTGGATTTTCGCCAGACGATGCATGGTTGTCCCCTTTCACCATTGGGTTCTTCTTCTTCTTCTCCTTCCCCTTCTTCTTCTTCTTAGTTACTTGGTTTTTAGTGTTACTAGTTTCACCAAGCGAAGAGGAAGAAGGAGAGGGAGAAACAAACGAAGTGGAAGGTGGGGAAGCAACTCCAGTATCGTCTGGTTGCCGATTTGATTGTTGAGGAATTACGATATTTTGAACGACAAAGGTTGAGAATAGCCATACCGGCAGGCAAACTATAAGTCCTAAAAGGGACAACGTAGCCATGTATGGAGCACCAATATCTCCCCAAGATGAGAAAGGACTAAGATTTCCCCCAAGGGGAAATCCTTGATAGGTGGACACCATAATCTCAACCTAAGACCAATGAGGGAACAATGATGTTATTCTAAATAAAATAAATTTTATGATGCTTTGACCCAACTTGCTTTTTCAATTTTTAAGAGTCGAGAAAAAGCTAAAGATGACTCTAGTCACCTTCGATTTTTAATGAGCCTGAACTGACACATGCTCAGATGGACCTTTTCTTTTAAGGAGTCGAAAAGGAACGAAAGTGACTACTCTAGAAATCTAGACAAAGGGATTACCAAACCAATCGCAAAATTGCAATATACACCCCAGTGGTAAATTATAGAAAAATTACTGAGGACTTTACGTACGGCAGTCAATCTTCCTGAATATTGTGTTCAGTGCATTGCGATCGATAGGGCGGTAGACATGGCTTCCTAAGGATAAAGGATATTAGCCTATTGTGGTCTCCGATATATACTCGATGGTACGTGGGAGCACAAGTCCATACTGGCACTTGTCGTATCAAAGAGGAGAAATCACCCAACCTACGATGAAAACAATAGTTACCAGGCTTTACGACGTTGGAATACGTCTCTAGCCTAGACTTCTAGATGTTGTGTGTTAGGTTCCAAAGCGTTTTTATGTTCATTGAGGTTTATTTTACAGTTGATCTTTCTTAAGAAGTTTGTCTTTCAAGGTTCACCACGTTATGTAGATGTACAATTCCTAAACATGCAATCTAAATGATAAATAGTCATTTATTTTCTTTTAGCAATGAAAATCCTAGCTACTAAGGAAAGAAGAGTAAACTTCTTTCAACATAGAGTAGAGAGCACACTAAATGAACTTTTCCTAAATCAATTTCCACATGCAGTCTAAATGCAAATGCACATGCATGTATTTTTTTTCCATTTTCTTAATGTGAGAATGACAAAAAGAAAACTAAATAAAGTTCTAAACTACTTTTCTTCAAAGCGACACTTTAGTAATTTCTTTTCAAAAACGAAAGGAAGACTAAGATGACACTTTCAATTTTGAATGGAAAACTGCTTTTGACACTTCAAATAATTGACAATTCAAATCAAATATAATGGCAAAAGTACAATCGACTATCTAAAAGAGGAAGACTTTACGACACTCTTTTTCTTGACTAAAAATAGTAGTTGCGACACAAAGGATGACAGTTCGATTAAGCTACTATTCGCAAAGGAGGACTGTAAATGATGAAAAATACATAAAAAAACATTCACAATTCCTTATCAACGGAGGCTAAATAATGTAAAGGAAGAAGGCTTCAACAGTGATATACTGATCATAGGCAGCAAAACTACTAAATAGAGCTGAAAACAATGAAGAAAAAACCAAAATCTGGAGAGAGAAACAGTCTCACTCAATCATCGCACCTATCCTTAAGGGAAACAGGGATGCATCTCACCTGCAGCACATGGGAGGTGAGATGCATCTAGACTGCCAATGAGAGACAGTTCGATGGTCCAGGGACGAGACTGAGCTTGGTTTTCACCCACAGTTTGCAGCTAAGATCATGGATTTAGCCTGAGCTTATGATAGACAGTAAACACAAAGTATAGGGGTTGATCTAATGAGGTTATTGAGCTACCACCAGGGAAATTAGGATGTTTGCAAGTCAGATGTTCAATTCATAAACCAACCCAGAGATGGACTGAAGCTATTAGGATATTCCGACACATAGGAAATAGTTAAGTTCAACTTGGTCTAGAATAGAGTTAGGTATAGAGTTAGGTAAAGTGTGTTTCTTTACCGTTGTACATTTTGTAACTTACAATCTGACGGTCACGATATGTAGTGATCCGACGGTTCACTCTCACCTCGGTATTATCAACACTTGATCCGTGGCTTGACACCCGATTGGTCCATGAGTTCTATTTAAAGCGCATGGAGGGTCATTGTTCGGGTAATCCGTGCATGAGAGAATCTTATGTAAATTTTCATTCTTTGATTAATAAATTGCCTGTAGTACCCACGTTGGGACAGGCCGTGGACTGTTTCCCTCTTTGAGGGTTTTAACCACGTCAAAAATACTGGTGTATTGATCTGTGATCTGGTTGTGAGCGGTGTCCTTTTGGTATTCTTTCTAAGGAACTTACCCTATAAATTCCTACATGGTATCAGAGCTATTTGAGGGCCGCGTTCGTTGGTGATCCAAATCTGAAGCCGGTAGAACTGCATGCGGCTGTCGTTTCCTAGATCTGTTGTTTCTGACTGCTTTCGGGCCGAGAGGACTGCTCTGTTGCGTTCGGAGCATCTGTTCCAGTGAGGAACCCCTTTCGTTTCACGCGAAAAGGTTTCTGGTAGCCCCAGCTGCGTCATTTTTCAGATCGGGAGGTATATAGTGTTTTTGCAGTTTACTGTTATTTTCTCTCTGCTTATTTCGGTTTCGGTTTATTTAGCCCTTTTTTTTTAACCGGATCTATACCTTTCATTTCTGCGTATGCTCTTTGCCCTGCGACTCTATGCGATCTGGGCAAATCAAAAACAGAAAGGAAGGATTTTTCTCATGCGTATGCTCTTTTCCCTGCACCTTAGTGTGATCTCGGAAAATCAGAAACATTGAGAAAAATATTTAGTTTTTCGGCTAAAGCTAACTTTGGGATTTTTTTTTTAAATTTCTAGTTTTTTGGCTAAAGCTAACTTCGAGCCGCAAGGTTCGTTTTTCTTTGCATATTCGTGTTGGGTTTTGTGTTTTGTGTTTTGTAGGGAAAAAGAGCTTTCTCAAGGCAGGCACGCAAACCAAGGCCCCCCCCCCCTCTCTCTCTCTCAAATTTTTTGTATAGATTAATTGGTTCAAAGCTATTTTAAGAGAGTAGAGGTCTTGGGTTCAAGTCTCCATTTTGTGGGGGCGGATTTTTTTTCATTCCTGCACATTCGCGCACTTTGCCGGCAACTTCAACAATTTTTTTTTCAAAAAGCCATAACTTCTTCATCCGGAAGCCTTTTTCAGAGCCGTTTTTTTTAAAACAGCCTAATTTTTCGAGATCTATCCATTGGAACACTTACTTTCAGCATCTTCAGCTTCAGTTTTTCTTAAAAAATGGAAAGTCCATGCCAAGTCATTCTTGACAGCACTAACTACTTCCAATGTGTTGTGGGGAAAAGTATCCGACTCGGAATGACCCTATCCCTACTCTAAGGGTGATAGTTCCTTAGCAACAACTGAAAGTAAAGCTTTGATATTTTTCCTTTATGAAAGTACAGAGAAGGAAGAAAAGATTGACCAACCGATGTCTTTCGCTTTTGTCAATCCTGTCTTCTCTCTTTGCCTCTTGTTCCCAGCTCCTTGCTCCCTTTGCCGGCCCAGGTACACAAAGATCCTGCAAAAACAAGAGAGGGAAACTACAAGAAACATGTACTCATAACTGATGCATGGATTAGAATGAATCAAATATACAGATAAAAACAATACATCATTGCAATACAAGTATATAGGAGAACATCAAAAGCTTTATTGATAGAAGAAAAAGGTTCTGAGAAGGTTACAACCATAAATGGCTCCAATCCAGCAGCACCTCCCCAGCAGCAAGAAATCTCCTCTTCTCCTCTATAAAAGCAATCACCCAATAGTTCTAACTGTAAACCAACAACACTTCCTTGCTTTGCACAAAATTCCAGCCCCCTTAGACCTCATGAGAGAGCTCTATATATAGGGTAGAAGGAGAAAGGATGAGTCAGCTTGAGACTGACATAAAGCTGCCTTGTGTCCTCTCCCTCTTCAGTTAAACTTCAGTTCTTGAGTCCACTTGGAGATCCTTGCTTCCACATGGAGATCAAGTACCTCTTACTCATCATAGGGCGAATTCCTTGAACCAAGTGTCAGTTTGGAAGCTTCCTGGGCAGTTGACACCTTGCAGAATGACTGTGCCACTTGGCCAATCTCGCCCAGCGCAGGTAGCCTTCATTGGTTTTGACTTTCAGCGCAGGTACAAGGAGGAGCAGTTGACATTCAGCGCAGATGCTCAGTGGAGCAGCTGACATGATCCAAAAATAGCCTGTTTTTGAGTGTTTTCAGGTGGAGAACTGATAGGAAGTGATGTGGTTTGCTGACCTTGTTCCTCTAGGGGTAAGAACAACATGTTTAGGGACTGAGGATCCCTGTAATTATCGACATTTCATGCTCCATGCTGCGAGGCACAAAAATGTCTATAACAGTTGCCCCCTAAAGTATGAGGTCGTTTATCGGGTGAAATGCTTTATCCAGAGGGTCCGAAGTTCATTCAAGTGCCGAGAGGTGCCCTGTAATACAATACAATACAATACATTATTTTTCATTCTGTTTTCATGATCTAGCTGAGGCGGGCATTCCCATGCTCAGCTTTATAAATACATTTTGGTACATAGAACAGACGATCGTCTGATGGTAGACTGATAATTCTCTGCTGAAATTATCATCCTTTGAGTAGGATGATCATCTGCTGCAATGATGTACATGACAAATGCTTTTATATTTCCTGAATATGTATCGCAGCCCGGATGGATGAAACTAGATCCGGGGTCTTCAAACTTGTTCGATCTTCACTCTAAGTACAAGTCGATCCATGTGAGAATTTTGCTGAAGTCGAACATGGAAAGACATCGCTTGATTACCGGTCAATGATGAAAACCGTTAACAAGCGCGAGAGGAATCACCGATAATGATAATGACCCTCAAGGTACTGCAGTATAATTCACGTGGCGTGAATAAAGGACTTGGCATCGAACGCCACGCAAAATCTTCTGGTCGAAGGTCATTGATGTATACCTGTCGCCGGAAGTGAGAAACTTGCCATTAAGGCATGCAAGCTTCAAAGTACTGATGGGGTTGTTCCTAGATCAACTTCTTGGATAATGAGCTGAAGTCGACAAGAAGCGATCCGTCAAAGGAGGGCCTTAATGAATCCCACATCAATGACACGGAACGGAGCTAATGATTTTAGTGGAGGTGAAAACAAACTGTGACATATGATTCAGGGTGGCGATCATGAATGGATGAAGGATAATGTATGGCAGCGGATGGGACACGGTTGACACTTTCAGAATGACCTCTCTTGAACATATAACGACACTGATGCGATGGATCGGTAGCATTACCCCAAAATGTGGATGGTTTGGCGAAGACCATGGTGATGAGACCGGTGAATGAAACAACCCAACCCGATGTGGTACGGAAGAAAAGTGTCATGTTCAAGAGCGACTTGCTACCATTAAGCTTTGATGTTCTCCCAATTTTTCCCCAGTCATTGCTGACCAGTACCTCTTTATTTTTTTCAAGCTTGAGGAGGATAACATATGCTTGTTCTATAACCTGCCCTTCGGGCAAGCCCATCGCTATGTTTTAACAAGCCTAGCGATAGGGAAACTCGTTCTCGTCTAAAGACAAGTTTGTCGCTATTTAATCATTTTAACGAGTCTAACGACAAGGAAAACTCGGTCCTTTTCATTTTTAGAGAGTCTGAAAAGGTACGGAAAGTTAACTCCAAAATTCCTTTTTCGTCTTCTAATCCCTTAAGTCCGAAAAAGTATAAAACAATACAGAAGGGATGAATTTTTGATTGCTTTAACGAGCCGAACAAAACAAGCGCTCGATCTTTTTGTGCAATAATCCCTCAGGTCCAAAAAGATTAAAATCTAGAGGAGGGATAGCTTTCCGGTCGTTTTAACGAGCTGGAAGGCCAAGACTCGGCAATCTTTTCATATTTTACGAGTCAGTGAAAAGAGCTTAAAGACGACTCGTCTTTCGAGGAACGAGTGATGAACAGGGCAGCAGCAGATTCCAGGTACAGGTTGGAATATTCCAATCACGGCAGTGTCACAAGGATGGCTTAGTGAAATCACTCTTCGCAGCTGTTCCTCAAAATGGGTAAACAAACATATGGAGATGAACGATTGGCCAAATGAACGGATGGAGGTGAGACTGCAAGAACACGACCAAGGGCTTTAATATGGCTGTCAAAGGTTACATTTACCAAGGTTATTTACCGGTTCATTTTTTCTGGGTGAGCTTGAACTCTAGGGGAAGATTGCTCACAACTTATGTTTATTTTTTAACGAGCATGAACTATGTGCTAAAACTGCTCGGATCTTGCGTTTATTTTTTAACGAGCATGAACTGTGTGCTAAAACTGCTCGATTCTTGCGTTTATTTTTTAACGAGCATGAACTATGTGCTAAAACTGCTCGAATCTTGCGTTTATTTTTTAACGAGCATGAACTGTGTGCTAAAACTGCTCGATATACCAGTCATAAAATAAGAACGCCTCCTGTGAGATAGCTATTTTTTAAGGAGCTTTATCTCACGAAGCTATGCTCCAACTCATCCTTCCTTTATGTAAGTTCCGAAAACGGTTAATCTTAAAACCAGATAAATAACCGCCCCTAGCTTGCACTCCAAAAGGTTTGCATGCCCCCAGGTATAGGGTAGGATTTCGAGGCTGCCCCTCCTCTCCCCCACCTCTGCTTTTCTTTGGGTGTTCACAGCTACTTGTCATCTTGCCAATCTAATGTTAACGATACTAGTCTTCTCGTTATTTTAAGGGGTCTTACGCGGTACTTGTCTTCCCGTCGGCCCAACTTTTAACGAACAGCTATTCGTGACAAGAGAAGAACACTACTCAAAGACAAAACATTGGTATTATTGAGGGAGGCTTTCCTCTTTCTTATTATCTGAAGAGGGTTCTATTTGCTGCCGCAAATCAATCTCTTTCTTCGGCGATGTCTATCATTGGGTTACTCAAAGATGGTTACCCTATGTCACAACAATAGAATCTCTTTCTTTGGAGGCTGCCCCTACTTATCCTTCAAAACATTTGTTTTAATGGGTGAGGCTTGCTTTTCCCCAAAGATGGTTACTGCTTGTTGCAATAAGGGAATTCCTACTTGGGCATTGCCCACTTCTTTAGACAAAGGTGAATGACTCTTTTGCCAAACACATAACTTTAACAAAAGAATATTATTCCAGAACAACCCCTCTTCCATCCACGGACGGGGTACAGACTAGTCATATTCTTCTGCGGAAATTCTACCTTATACCTAGGGTTTTTTTTTCTGCCCGAAGCAGACCAGGGTGCATGCCCCCTGGGTTCCAGTCTTTCTTTCCGAATCACTCGTACTCATCGGGAAGGAGGATTGGGGGTGGAGGCATATCTTGAGTGAACAGACCATTTAGGATTGGTATTTGACTATTTGCGATGCGAGATCCCGGAACTGAAAGTTGGTCTACGAGCTTGACCATCCTTCCTTCGTGTGGAAAACACATTACTCTAAAGAGTGAGGAGACTATCGCTCCCATGCAATAAATATAGTCACGTCCAAGGAGTAGGTTATAATCCAAGGGTCCTTGGACGACCATCACGTTCATATTAACGGTCTTCCCTTTCAATTTAACAGGCACATTGGGGAGGATCCCTAATGGTCGACTGGTTCCTTTATCAAAACCTGAGAGATTTCTTAACTCAGGTAAAAGCGTCGGGGAACCCAGTGCTTTCCAAGCAACAGAGGAAAGGATACTCACAGACGCCCCTTCATCAATGATAGTACCAGCCATAATCATTCTATAGATCTGGACAATGATTCTGAACGGTATACTGGCTGGTAACCGGGGTCTGCCTAGTTGATTCCAATCAAAGGATACAACCAGGTTGCTTGGTGGTGGGACCGAATATACGGCCGGATATGACCCTGATGATGTTCCTTCCTGCGATAAAGGAATGGGCGCATTGCCCTGACGCTCATCAGAGTCGGTGCTGATGAAAAGAACCTGGATGGTGTCATCCTTATTCTCTTCAGTGAGGGTGTCGCATGAAGATGACTCTTCGGCGACGGTGTCATTTGAAGATGAAACTTCTGAAGGTAGAACCGGGTCAACTGCCATATCGACCTTTGGACTTTCGTCCGGTCTGGATTCAGTAGGTTCATTTTCAGTGACTGACGCTTCAGCCGACCACTTGAGTGGGCCAGCTGTATTTTCAACCAACGAAGGACTTGGCACGAGTTTTTTGTATCCAGGAGGAAGTTTTACCGGTGAAACCAGACGATCTTCCAAAACTCTCTTCGCTTCGCCTAAGAAGGGACAACGGTGGATGGCATGACTTCCTTCACACAATTTACAGGGGAATTTTACTCCCCCTTTTTGCCTTGATCCTTCACTTTCGCTGGTTGACGGAAAGCAATCAACCTGACTGTCAGAGGTTGATGCCCCCGAATTGTGTAGACGAGGGGACCAGTCCCTTAGTATCCGGGGAATACAGGGACAATCTCTATGGAAATGGTCTCCTCTACATATGACACATGGCGATTTAGGCCCGGTCTGTGCAGTGTGTGGGTTTTTGTCAGATGCCTTTTGCTTGCCCCCAGTCACCTTAGGCTCCTTCTTCTTCTTCTCTTTCTTCTTCTTCTCCTTCTTCTCCTTGGGAGGCTGACTTTTGCCGGCTCTACCTTGCGAAGATGAAGGATCGGAGGAAGAGTTATCAGAAGTAGAAGGCTGGTGGGCAGCTCTAGACTGATCTAACAGTTGACTCGATTGATCAGGAACCATGGTGGCCTGAACTACATTGGTCGAGAACAGCCAAACTGGCAGGCCTATTGTCAGTCCTGGAAGCGACAATGTGGCCATATGGGGCGCACCAACTTCTCCCCAAGAGGAGAAAGGACTAGGACTTACATCTTGTGGACTTCCTTGGTTGGGGCGTTCCATGTTCTCAACTTACAGATCAACGCAGGAATAAGAGGTGATTATGTTCCGTTTAAAATGAATTTTATAACGACGCTTTATTAGACACAACTTTGCTTTTTCATGTTTTAAGAGTCGAGAAAAAGCTAAAGATGACTCTAGTCGCCTTCGATGTATTAACGAGCCCGAAGTGACAAATGCTCGGTTGGACTTTTTCAGTTATAGAGTTTGAAAAAGGCCAAAAGAAACTGCTCTGGAGATCTAGGCAGAGGGTGTGCCAAACCTTTCGCGAAACCACAGAATACGTTTTACGGTACGGGTGGTCGATCTTCGTGAATGCTGTGTTCACTGCATCGCGATCAGTAGGGCGGCCGACACGGCTTCCTAAGGATAAAGGCTTTATTCCTATAGGGGTCTCCCAATATACTCGACGGTACGCGGGAGCACAAGTCCGTATTGATACTTATCGCTTCACCGTGGAGGAATCACCCAACCACTCAACGCTAAGATATCACGTTTAACGACGCCGGAACACGTCTCTAGCTTAGACCTCTATGTGTTTGCGTTATGTTTCAATGCGTTGTTATGTAAATTCAATTCATTTTAATGTTGATCTTGCTTAGCAGTTTGCCTTTAAGGATCACCACGAGATGTATATATACAACTTCCTAAATGCAATCTAAGATGAGAAGCAAAACTTTTCAATCTTTCAACTTTGAAAACCTTAATCTACTGAGGGAAAAGAAAGACATCAACTTTTCACACAGATCATAGAACACACACTAAATGCACTTTTTTCCTAAATCAACATGCAAACTGTCAATAATGCACATGCACAATGCAGATATTTCTTTTCTTTATCCTCAATGTTGATGTAAGACAAAAAGGAAACTGTTGTATAACTTTGAATCTAATTTCAAGCGAAAGTAAACAAGCTTGTCCAAAATCAAAAGACACCTTAAGATCGACTTGTTTAGACACTGGAAATGTATAGATTCAAACCACAAAATGAAAAAACAAACAAACCCAAACAGCCATGAACAGTAATAAAACTAGCTCTTAAGATCACAAAGACACTTTTACAGTTCAGGATCTAAGAGGCCACAGCTATACTGGTTTGCTTTTCACAATGGGAAACTGTAATTGAAACAAGAAATACTGAAAGAACAATCACAGTTTCATCACACAACTGAGGTGGAATAATGTCAAGGAAAGTTGGTTTACAGCAAGTACAAATGACAAGCAATCAGCAGCAAAATAACAGTGAAAACAGGGCCAAGACTCAGTGGGAAACCTCAGGAAGACATAGCCTAACTGGTTCAGCGCAGGCTCTGGTCTGTCAAACTGACTCTCAGCGCAGTTCCCGAAGGGAGAACCTGCGCTGAAATGCAGACTGCCTTTGGACAGCCTGCACTGAGACACGAGAGTTGCGTTTACAAGGATTTCCGGGTCATAAAAAGCTCAAAAATTCACTGTTTTTGCTGAAATAAAAAGCTATAGGTCAAGTACAAGTTAAGGGATGATCAAGAGGATGAAAAGCTATCACAAAGAGCACAAGAGTCCTTGTGGATCAGCTTTTCAAATCATAAACTTGCTCAGAAACTGAGCCAGAGCAGCTGCCCTCTACTTTGCAATTGAAGGACTCAATTGCAGTTCGATTTGGTGCTCTCCTTATTTATGAGATGAATAGCAAGAAACACAATAAACCAACAAGATACTAGCTCCCCAGCGGAGTCGCCAGTTTGTTGTGGGCAAAAGTATCCGACTCGGAATGACCCTATCCCTACTCTAAGGGTGATAGTTCCTTAGCAACAACTGAAAGTAAAGCTTTGATATTTTTCCTTTATGAAAGTACAGAGAAGGAAGAAAAGATTGACCAACCTATGTCTTTCGCTTTTGTCGATCCTGTCTTCTCTCTTTGCCTCTTGTTCCCAGCTCCTTGCTCCCTTTGCCGGCCCAGCTACACAAAGATCCTGCAAAAACAAGAGAGGGAAACTACAAGAAACATGTACTCATAACTGATGCATGGATTAGAATGAATCAAATATACAGATAAAAACAATACATCATTGCAATACAAGTATATAGGAGAACATCAAAAGCTTTATTGATAGAAGAAAAAGGTTCTGAGAAGGTTACAACCATAAATGGCTCCAATCCAGCAGCACCTCCCTAGCAGCAAGAAATCTCCTCTTCTCCTCTATAAAAGCAATCACCCAATAGTTCTAACTGTAAACCAACAGCACTTCCTTGCTTTGCACAAAATTCCAGCCCCCTTAGACCTCATGAGAGAGCTCTATATATAGGGTAGAAGGAGAAAGGATGAGTCAGCTTGAGACTGACATAAAGCTGCCTTGTGTCCTCTCCCTCTTCAGTTAAACTTCAGTTCTTGAGTCCACTTGGAGATCCTTGCTTCCACATGGAGATCAAGTACCTCTTACTCATCATAGGGCGAATTCCTTGAACCAAGTGTCAGTTTGGAAGCTTCCTGGGCAGTTGACACCTTGCAAAATGACTGTGCCACTTGGCCAATCTCGCCCAGCGCAGGTAGCCTTCATTGGTTTTGACTTTCAGCGCAGGTACAAGGAGGAGCAGTTGACATTCAGCGCAGATGCTCAGTGGAGCAGCTGACATGATCCAAAAATAGCCTGTTTTTGAGTGTTTTCAGGTGGAGAACTGATAGGAAGTGTTGTCGTTTGCTGACCTTGTTCCTCTAGGGGTAAGAACAACATGTTTAGGGATTGAGGATCCCTGTAATTATCGACATTTCATGCTCCATGTTGCGAGGCACAAAAATGTCTATAACACAATGGGTAGCCTACATGGAAGATTTACTTAGAAGTAAAGGTCTCTTCAGAATAGCCACAGACCAAGAGAAGAAACCAAAAGATGAAGACAAGGCTGCAAAATGGGAAAATAGACAAGATCAAGCACGTGGTTTGATAGGGATGTCTATTTCTCCTGATCTTAGATTCCATATTGCAGAACTTGAGACTCCTCATGAAGCATTGGAAAAACTCACTAAAGTTTTTGGGATTAAAAATGAAATTAGAGCCCATCAACTTGAAAATGAGTTGCTTACTTTGGATCCTAATAATTTTTCTTTCATTGAAGATTTCTTGTCCAAATTCAAGACCCTTAGATATCTCTTGGAAGGTGTTAAAGTTAAGAAATAAGATGGTAACCTTATTTATTCCATCCTTACTAAGTTGGGACCAGCCTACTCTGTATTTGTTTCCACTTTCCATTCTACAAGGGAAGCTTTCATTTGTCAAGGAAAAGACTACAAGGCCCCTTCCTTTGACTCCTTTTGTGATTCCTTAATAAGAGAACAAGAAAAACTCTTACACCTTGGTCTTGTTAATCTTGGAAACTCTTCCACGAAAGCGTTGGCCGCCCAGCAGCAACCAAATTCAAAGAATCCTAAGAAGTCATATCCTAAAAAGAATGGTCCTCAGCCTCAAAATGAAAGATCATTTCAGCAAAATGATAAGACCAATAAAAACAAATGGAAGAAGACTGATAGACATTGTAACTTTTGTAATCTATATGGCCACTTAGAATCTAAATGCTTTAAGAAGATGGAAGCCTTGGAAGCCGCAATGAAGAAACATAACATCCATGTGGAGCCTACTTCAACTTCAACTTCCAGAATGGCACTTTCTGCATGTCGTTGTCAATCATCTCAGTCTGGTTATGCATTAAATGTATCTTCTTCTTCTCCTTCTCATGAGTGGCTCATTGATTCTGGAGCCTCTTATCACATGGCCAAAAACCAAGCCATGTTTTCTTCTTTAAATGATTGTAACACCAAAAATATATATGTTGGTGATGATAGATCTCTTAATGTTGTAGGCACTGGAACTGTTCATCTAGACAATGGTCAGTTTAATGATGTATTATGTGTTCCAACCTTATCCTGCAACCTTCTATCTGTCTATCAGATAACTCATTCAGGTGAAGGTAAAATTGTTGAATTTTCACCTCATGATGTTGTAATCAAGGATCTAAGAGATCCTAAACAGATTCTAGCTACTGGTATTGCTGATGATTCCACAAGGTTGTATAAGTTTCACAACTTTGGGTCATCAAATCTTCCCTCAGTATTTGTTGCTCATAATGATGAAGTGAGCAAACTTTGGCATGAGCGATTTGGTCACTTAAACTATCGCTCCCTTCAGCATCTATGTAAAGAAAATATGGTGACAGGTCTTCCTATGGTATCTTGCAGAGATGGTGTTTGTTCCGGATGTGTACTCGGCAAACATCATCGGGACAGTTTTGACAAACGTGCTTCTTGGCACGCCTCAGCCCCTTTACAGCTTGTGCACAGTGATTTATGTGGTCCACTTCCTGTTGCTTCATTCTCTGGCTACAAGTATTTCTTAACTTTCATTGATGATTTCTCCAGACGCACTTGGGTATACTTCTTAAAACTCAAGAGCGAAGTATTTAACACATTTTTGGCCTTCAAAGCCTTTGTTGAAAAACAATCTGGACATCAAATTCTTAAGCTAAGAACTGATAATGGTGGAGAATATGTTAAAAACACATTCATCAACTTTTGCACCGAAAATGGAATTCAAATGCAACATACTGTTCCATACACTCCACAACAAAATGGTGTAGCTGAAAGGAAAAATCGCACCTTAAAGGAAATGGCTAATTGTATGCTGCAATCTAAAGGACTCAGTCTTAGTTTTTGGGCCGAAGCAATTAATTGTGCAAATTATATAATCAATCGCACTCCTACTAAGGTTCTAAAGAATATCACTCCAGAAGAAGCTTGGAGTTCCATTAAACCAGATGTAAGTCACTTTCGTGTGTTTGGAAGTGAAGCATGGGCCCATATTCCAAATGAAAAGCATAAAGCTTTCGAACCTAAGAGTGAGAAATGTACTTTTGTTGGATATTCTGAAGATGTAAAAGGTTATAGACTTATTCCATTTAAGTCCAAAAATGTTATCATTAGAAGAGATGTAAAATTTGATGAAAATAAATCGGCCTGCGAGCCTAGTCCAGCGGATGTGCCACCTCTTCCTATCTCTTCTACTTTTGAAAACATTTCTTCTTCAGGTGATGAAAGTGAGGATGATAATCCTCCCCCACCTTCTCATGATCCTCAACTTCCAAGATGGGTCCGTGCTACTCGGGATGCAGCAGGTGATCTTGCCGGTGATCCTACAGATCAGCGACGCACACGTTCTCAGTTTGAAAGAGCCTCTTCTTTACTGGCTCAAGCTCCAGTAAATCATGATCCTGACACTTTTGCAGAAGCTTCAGGCCATCCACATTGGGAAGCAGCTATGAATGAAGAATATCATTCATTGATGACAAATGATACATGGGATCTTGTTCCTCTACCAAAGGGACGCAAACTTGTTAGATGTAAATGGGTTTACAGAACCAAGTATGGACCAGATGGGAAAGTTGATAAACATAAAGCTTGTCTTGTTGCTAAGGGTTTTTCACAGGTTGAAGGCATTGACTACACTGAAACCTTCTCCCCTGTTGCCAAAATGAACTCTATCCACCTTGTTCTTTCCCTTGCTGCCTCTTTAAAATGGGAAGTCCATCAAATGGATGTTAAATCTGCCTTCTTGCATGGGGACTTGCAGGAAGAAATCTATATGGAACAACCCATTGGCTTCATACAAACAGACTCCAGCCTTGTTTGTCGACTTAAGAAATCCCTTTATGGCCTCAAGCAAGCTCCTCGGGCTTGGTATGCCAAAATGGATAGCTTTCTTTTAGAATCTGGCTTTTCTAGGTGTCATTCTGACAATACTATCTACACCAAGAAAGTGGTCAACTCTCTTATCATCCTTGTTCTTTATGTTGATGATCTTATCCTTACTGGTAGTGATCCCAACCTTATCAACCATGTGAAGTCCAGCCTTAAAAATAAATTTGAAATGACAGACTTAGGACACTTACACTATTTTCTCGGTCTTCAAGTCTTGCAATCCAAGGAGGGTATTTCCCTTTCCCAGTCCAAGTATGCTTGTGATATTCTTCGTCATTTTCACATGGAAGACTGTAAGCCAGCCCCTTCTCCCTTTCAGTCTGGAGTCAAACTTTCAGTCTCTTGTACTTCTCCTGAAGTTGATGCTACATTATACCGTCAACTTGTAGGAAAACTCTTGTATTTAACCCATACTCATCCTGATCTTTCCTTTGTTGTTGGCCTTGTTGCTCATTTTATGCAAAACCCCCGTGAAAGTCATTGGAAAGCAGCCAAAAGAATACTTCGTTATGTTCGAGGTACAGTACAGTTTGGGATTCATTACAGTGCCAAAGCAGCTCCTCTATTAGTTGGTTTCACTGATTCTGATTGGGCTGGTGACCCTGATGATCGGAAGTCTACTGCCGGTTATGTCTTCACTCTTGGTTCAGGACCTATTACATGGGCTTGCAAGAAACAGGCTGCCATTTCTCTTTCGTCAGCAGAAGCAGAGTATCGTGGTGTCGTGGAAGCTAGTAAGGAAGCCTTGTGGCTTCGTCAGATCCTATCAGAGTTTGGCTTTGAGCAGCAGCATCCAACCACACTTTGGTGTGATAATCAAAGTGCCATTCAGCTATGCAAAGATCCAGTCCAGCATCAGCGTAGTAAACACATTGAACTACACATGCACTTCATCAGAAAGCTCATTCATGACCATGTTCTTCAAGTGCAATATTGTTCAACAGATGATCAGGTTGCAGACATCTTCACAAATGCTCTCACAGAGGCGAAGTTCACTAAACTTCGATATATGCTTGGAGTTCAGGAAGTTGTCACTAAGGGGGGATAGGCTCTAGTGCCTCCTTCCTTCTCCTATTGTGTCATATTTGTAAATCCTTCAATCCTATCCCAAGTTGTTCTTAAGGGGGATGTTAGGATATTCCGACACATAGGAAATAGTTAAGTTCAACTTGGTCTAGTATAGAGTTAGGTAAAGTGTGTTTCTTTACCGTTGTACATTTTGTAACTTACAATCCGACGGTCATGATATGTAGTGATCCGACGGTTCACTCTCACCTCGGTATTACCGACACTTGATCCGTGGCTTGACACCCGATTGGTCCATGAGTTCTATTTAAAGCGCATGGAGGGTCATTGTTCGGGTAATCCGTGCATGAGAGAAGCTTATGTAAATTTTCATTCTTTGATTAATAAATTGCCTGTAGTACCCACGTTGGGATAGGTCGTGGACTGTTTCCCTCTTTGAGGGTTTTAACCACGTCAAAAATACTGGTGTATTGATATGTGATCTGGTTGTGAGCGGTGTCCTTTTGGTATTCTTTCTGAGGAACTTACCCTATAAATTCCTACAGAAGCAGCATTGATCTACTTTGCAGTTGCATAGCAAAAGCAGTTCGAAGGCTAGCTGGCTTAACTTCAGGCTCTGTCTGTAATTTATAAAGCAAACAATAGTAACGAACAAACAAACTATTCGCTTCCCAGTGGAGTCATCATTTTTTTCTGGGAAAACTAGTGTCTACTCAGATCTGCTAGTCCCACTAAGATGGGTAGCTCTCTTAGAAACAAACAATTCAAAGTAACTTGTGTTTTCCTTTACAAGAGATAGATGAGAGAGAAGCAAAGAACACCAACCTTAGTCTTTTGCTTGGCTCCTTTCTTGTTTCCTCTCTCCTTTGATAGAGCTTTCACCACTCTTTCTCACTTGTCCCGCTTCAAAGAACACCTGTAGAGTCAAAGCAGCAAAATAACATCAAAGCATAGAGATCTATAACCATAAACAATGTAGAACCAGATGTACATTAACCATACAAACGCATACAAAAATACAAGATTCAGAAATATACAAGTATATGGAGGAAAACTCAAATAGCTTTATTGATATAAGTAGTAGAAGATAGGATTACAACCCAACTGTCTGATCCAGCGCCATCCTCCTAGAATGAAAGCCCTCTTCACCTCATGAAAAGCTAGATCACCCAACAATACAATGCTTCACAGAGAAACCAACAACACTTCCTTACAAAATACAAAATTCCAACCTCTGGATCTCTAAGATGAGGGATCCATATATAGATATTTGCAAGTGGGTGAGTCAGCTTTTGGGATTTTGATTAGTGTCATTTCACGGATAGTTCTTGGTTCCACTTGGAGATTCACGATCTCTTACTCATCCCTGGGCGAATTCAGAGAGGCAAGTGTCATATGAGCAGTTTCTAGAAGATTCTCTAAGTTTCCACCTAGCAAACTGCCTCTGCCATTTGTCTGCTCTCGTTCATCGCACCCTACAGAAGGGCTTTTCAGTATGCATGGCACCCTTTGTGTGTAGCAGGTGAGATGCATCACACCCTCAGCATGGAGCAGAGTGTATGGTCCAGTTTTGACCAGTTCTGAGAAGTTTTTCAAGGAGAACTTCTAGAAAATGATGTAATTAGTTGACCTTGATCCTTTAGGGTATGAAACAACACTTTTAGGGGTTTAGAAGCCCTTGGTTTATGGACATATGTGATTGGGGTTGCAGTGCCCAAATATGTCTATAACACTAGGCACTGCATATGCATTCATAGGATGCAGGTCTGGGTCTATGATGATTTCTGATGGCCTAGCCACCAAGAATCTTAGCCTTTATCCCACAACGAAAACATATACATATTTGAGAAACCCCTTGTGGGATGAATTTGAACCCGAGTCATATCACTCACAACCACTTCTCACCCTCAAGAAGGCACAATACTTTAAGAATGAAATGGAAGATGATATCACAAGTGGTTTTATTAGCAATTAACTTTTTGTTACTTCCATTGAAGACTCATGGGAAAAAGACATTGTAGAATATTTGAGGAAGGTGTTGTAGAATATTTGAGCCTTGAACAGATGAAGATCGCTCCAAATATTAACATCAACACTATATAAATAAAACCAGGCAAATATCTTAATATCAATCCAAACTTGACTATTAAGCAGAACATATTTTTCTTACGGTTGTTACAGAAGTACAAAAAGGCATTTTCATGGGATTATACAGATATGAAGGGTATCCATCCCAACCTGTGCACTCACCAAATCTATTTGAAGGATGGTTGTAATCCAGTGAGAAAACCACAGTGACACATGAACCTTGCATTAATGGAGGTAGTAAAAGAAGAATTGTAGAAACTCCTTAATGCCAACTTCATTTATCCCATTTTTGATAGTCAATGGGTATCTCCGCTTGTCATTGTCCCCAAAAGGAATGACAAGTGGAGGGTCTCTATGGATTATAGATAACTTAGCAAAGCCACTCAAAAGGACCATTTCCCCTTGCCATTTATATATCAGGTCCTTGATACCCTGTCCGGAAAGAAATTTTTCTCATTCTTAAATAGGTTTAGTGGGTACAAATAAATACAAATTGCCCTGGGAGACCAAGATAAAATTACCTTTACCTACTCTTGGGGAACTTTCACATACAAGGTTCTTCCTTTTGGACTCTGTAACACACCAACAACTTTCCAAAGGGCGATACTGGGAATTTTCTTTGATATGTTGAATGACTGTGTAGAAATTTTCATGGAAGACTTTACACCCTACGGGGACGCCTTCGAAAAAACATTAGTTAATTTGGAAAAATATTAGAACAATTTGAATAGACTAATGTTGCTTTGAGTACTAAGAAATTTCATGTGATGATGAATGAAGGGATCGTGTTGGGACATCTTATTTCAGTTGATAGGATTAGAATGGATCCTGCTAAGATAGAGGTAATCTTGAAAATCTCAATCCCCAAGACACAGAAAGAGGTACATAGTTTCTTGGGTCATGCAGGGTACTATAGGAGCTTTATAGAAAAAATTTCAAAGATTTTATCTCCTTTATTTTCTTTACTTATGAAATATCAAGAGTTTTTATGGACAGGAACATGCAAGCATGCCTTTGTGAAATTAAAAGACTGTGTATCAACAGCTCCTAGTTTGCAGGGTCTGAACTGGAATTTGTTGTTCCATATAGCTACGGATGCATCTAATACTGTTGTGGGAGTTGTTTTGGGCCAGCTGGAGGAAAAGAAACCATATGACATTTATTATATAAGAAAAACTTGAATCCAACTGAACTCAATTACACAGTGATCGAGAAGGAATTCCTTGCAGTAGTGCATCCATCAATAAATTTCGGCACTACATCACAGGATATCAAGTGTTTGTACACACTAACCACTCTGCCATTTTTTTTTATGAACAAATCATTCACTAATGGTAGGCTTACACGGTGGTTATTTTTGTTACAGGAATTTGATATAACTATCCTAGATAAACCTGGGAAAGATAATGTGGTGGCTGATTTTCTTTCTAGGTTGAATGTTGGTAGTGAAAACATGCATATTGAAGATTCTTTTTTAGATGAATATCTTTTTTCTATTTCAATTTACTCATTGTGGTATGCAGACATAGCTAATTATCTTGTTGTAGGAAAATTCCTGTAACACCTATCCTATAGGGAAAAGAAAAGGATTGTTCAACAAAGTGATAGATACTCATGGATAGAAAGAAATCTCTATCACACTGGGCCAGACCATTAGATCAGACGTTGTGTAAGGGAGGATGAAATTTTTTATATCCTTCGAGCTTTTCATGAGGAACCTTGCAGAGGACATTTTGCAGATAAGAGAACAGGATACAAGGTGCTCTCAACAGGATTCTATTGGCCCAGAGAATGGGTCCACCACTCCAATCAGATGAGATGTTGTTGCAACCTCAAATAGTCTTAGAACCATTTGAGAAATGAGCCCTAGATTTTGCAGGACCAATTAACTTATCATCTCAGCAAAAATCCTACATTCTGGTATGCATAGACTATGTCACAAAATGGGTTGAGGCGAAATCATTAACCAGAGCTACAGAACAGGTTATTTTAGACTTCTTGTTTGAAGATATTTTTGTCCATTTTGGAGTACCCAGAGAAATAGTGATAGATGGAGGACCCTAGTTTACATCTCATTTGATTCAGAACCTGGTTGAAAAATACAAAATCTGTCATAGAATCACTTCGCCTTATCATCCGCAAGAAAATGGCCAAGTAGAAAGCACCAACAAGGTTATTGAGGGCATTCTTACCAAGATCGTAGCTAGCCATCAAAGAAATTGGGCTGATAAACTTCCAGAGGCGTTGTGGGCATACCGAACTACATGGAGGAATACCACAGGGTTCTCACCATACGAATTAGTGTATGGTAAAAATCCTCTATTTCCTATAGAATTTGAAATTAAGACATTAATAACAGCGCTACAAGTAAATTTGGATCTGGAAACAACACAGAAACAACGATTGAATCAACTTAATGAACTAGATGAGAAACGGTTAGCTGTCATTTAGCAAATAGACATTGTCCAACAACAAAGAGCTAAGTGGCATGATAAATTCATTAAAAAGAAGAAATTTCAAAAAGGAGATTGGGCTCTATTATATGATTCAACATTTAAGCATTTTAAAGGGAAGCTCTACACCAGGTGGCTAGGTCCTTATGAAGTTGACACAGTCTTCGAAAATGGGACTATAAATTTAGTAACCATTGACAGTCCTAGGACACCATTGTTTGCTAATGGGCACCATCTTTGGCTATATCACAAACCTGCTTCAAGGGAATCATTCATCAACACTGTCACAAATAACCTTCGGATTACGAAGGCAGGGGACAATTCCCCTATGCTGCCAATTTCTTAATTCTCCAATAAGTATAAAAATTGAAAACCAACTTATGTTGGTAGTTGTTACACCCAACAATAATAATAATGAAAAAAGAGCAATAAAAACATATAAATAAAAATTCGATTGTGAAAACCTCTTCTGGGGCGCAAAAAGACCAATGGTGACAGCTGAAAACCAGTATGTCACAGTTGTTGCACATTTATTTTTCCTCTATAACATCATTACATAACTCATGCATATTCTATTTTTATGTTGTTACAAGTTCTATTAGAATATGTTTGCTATCTTCGTAAATTATTTTTGCAAGTATTTTAAAGAATCATGTAAATAAGAAACGGTTGTATAAATAGCGTGGAAATTGGGTCTATTGTTACATGTGTAACAATTGTCAACCTATAAGCAATCACATCAGCAAAATCGTCAGCCGCAATATAAAAAAAGAGAGATTATTCATCAGTGCTATGTCGTGGGAGCAATTCATACAACTACAACATCATTGCTCAAATTAATTATATCTCTGATCCTTGTTACTGGTCCTTTCTTGCCACATCACGTTAGGTACGGCATACAAAGGTATATCACTTCTGCCCTTTGTTTAACAATCATGGCAATTAATATGGTATCTCTTTAGACGGCCAAGGACAAACGTCACATTAACTCGATCGATAGGATGAATCATTTCGTAATCTATGATCTCGAATTTAAATCTTGTAATCATTGTTGAAATGTTGTCATTACTATCCCTTTATTTCAATCATGCCAAGAGTTAAAACGCATTTAATGCCAGATCTTCATGATTTGGACCAATAATGAAACCATACCGTGTGCAATACGATCCTCCCTAATCCAAAATCCTCATTTTATTGCCTATTTCACTGCCCTAACGTCAACCTCAGTGAAGCATTGCACCTTCCTTCCAAAATTCTCAGAGAAAGAGCAGATTACAAAGTGCTAGGATAGATATGGGAGGAGCAGTAGTCCGAAAAGATCCCAATTCAACTGAAGCATTGGAAAATTTCCCTGGGGCATGCCAGGTCTTTAAGAAAGTGGGTTGGTTCGAATTTTTCAAACGAATCAAGGGATCAGAGGAGTCGGTGGCCATGTAATTCGCTCCAAACCTGAATAAAAACCAAACGGAAGTTCGGGGGTTAAAGCTAGAAGTGAAAGAAGAATCGATTTCCTGTGTGAAATCACTATAGACTGGGGGGAAACAGTGGTTCTGCAAAAAAAGAAATGACCCCTCTCTTAAGGAAAAATTCCTTCAAGGAGAGGAACAATTGGAGAAGAAGGGTAGGACAATTGATAGATCATCACTCCTTCGGCCATGGGGAGATTTTTCCTGTACATTATCAAGTACATTACTTGTGAAGGAAGGGTAATGATCATGTTCAATTATGATTTTTCACTGCTAAACCATCTGCAGCACAGGTAGTTGGTTAACGATACATATTTCTCGTTAGAAAACATTAGGCACATGTTTGCGGTTGTAAAAAATACTGCACACCCAGAAAATTGTGTCACCAATCACGGTCTTATTAAATTGATCATACTGGACACATTGGAACGATAAGGCCAAAGCTAGGAAAAATTTATGAGTAGAAAGACAAGGACCTCCTACAGGAGGCAAACTAAAATCCCTAACACCCCAAAAGAAGCAAGGGAGACTACAGAACGAGGCCAATATTTAGAGGGTAGGATTGGGAAAAGATCAATGGAGAAGCCAATAGGCTACAGGATATCGAAGAAAAGGGTAAAATTTAGCTGACCGTCAGAGCCTTCACCTTCATCCTGTTAGTGTCAGTCTTTCCAGCCTTCCTCCAGTGATCAAATGTGCTCTTACAAAGTGATTTTGAAGTGTCAAGGTCAAATTTTGTCATTTCAGTGAGTCTTCAAGCAAAATTTGGTCACTAGGCATTAGGTCTAGGGGTTGCCCAAATGTCAGTCCATGTAACCATTCAGCTGAGTTTATCATCATTCATAGGGTTGTCATTATCATCTCAGTGTCTAATGAGTCATTTCACACCTTGTTCATGCTTCAGTTGTGCTTTGGCAAGTTCATTTCCCTCTCCTAGAGTTTTGAAGCCAATTTCTCTTGGGCGGCTAAGTAATCGGAAAAACTCATATCTTGATGTTCATACACCTTCCCCTATCCTTAAAGTACCTTATCAAACACTTCCCCACACTCAGATCCCCCAAATTCCTCATTTTTTCACAAACCCTAGTTTCTAGCTACAACTTGGCAATTTTCTAGGTTGGACCCCTTCCCCTCACTCAATCTCTGAGATTCCACTTTCCCCTACTTCCTAACATCCCTCCCCACTCCCAAAAATTTCCTCAAGAATTTAGAAGCCCCCTATCCCCTTTATTTCGCTCCATTTCAACAAAATTCCTTGTTTCACACATCGGGACAAGTTTCACTCAAATGATGTTTCAGAGCAATCAAAGATGAATTTTGGAAAACTGAGAGAGGTTTTTGTCCACAACATGCCAAGGAAGAAAAAAATCATTCACGTTTTTCACAGGTGTCATGGTTTGAGAGAAATGTCAAGAATACCGTTGCCTCAGGAGAATCAAAGACACCTCTGAAGTGACCTTGGGAAAATCAAGTTTTCTCCTAGCTGGGTTTTCCAAATGATTTGCTTGATGGATAAAATGATAGATAGACACAAAGAGATTTCCAATGGGCTATCATGAGCTCAATTTGGGGTTGAGGAAGGAATTCAAACGTTGACTACAACAACACTCTTCCTTGAGGCAGCCTCATTTGGCACTTTTTGACCAGTCTTGGGAGATTTGATTTTTGACAGGTCAAATGAACTCCAAATTGAAAAATTCCAGTTTTTTTGGAAATTAGACTCAAATACCTTTCCAACGAGCTATTGTGCACCCGATTCCGACACCGGGAAGGCCTCCAAAAGCCTCCTGCAAAACGCGACCCGTTGAGAGAGGTGCGCGACCCGTCCAGAGTGCTCCAGCAGTTCAAAACATCAACGGGCGCGACCCGTTGGGAGGTGCGCGACCTGTTGAGCTGTTTGCAATCAAACTTCAAACAAATTTCTCCATCTCCCTTCAATTCTTCTCAATCGGTCGAGCATAGATTTCAGCACTTTTTGCAGGCAGAGACAGCAGTTCAGTTTGTCCACTTTGCTCCAAAACCATGTCAGAAACCGAAACTTATGAGCAAAGTGATGACCATTCATCATCTACAGAGGTTGAGGAACAGAGGAGGCCTCGTAGAGGAGGTAAGGGAGGACATCATAAGCGGGAAGAGCCTACTTCTTTGGCAGAATTACAGGCCTGTCCTTTGGCAGTGAATTGCTTCCAGTACATGTCTTGCTATCAGTTTTGTGAGACGATCTCTCAGATTCAGCGTCATAGAGAGTTGGCCCGCTTGTTTGTCTTACACCTCCATGATGGACATGTCACTCTGGCAGGGGTGAACTTCACATTGACACCTGAGGTGATCTCACAGGCTACAGGGATACCAAATGTGGGTGAGGTGTGGCCTAAGCGTAGGTTGCTTGATTTTGTTCACTTTGAGCCCTATGTCCGGCCATCCTTTGTGAGACTTTTGACGGGTGTTTTCCCTTTCATATTTCTTCGGAGCGAGTATGCTCCCCTCATGAGGCTTATTATGCATTATTTTACCTGTGAGGGCAGATTTTCACAGGTGTATTCATATCACATTCGCCTTTTGATGCATTTCACCCGAGTGAGGATGATGAACCTCCCGGTCTTCTTGTTTCATAACATTCAAAGGATGGTGCCCATGTTGCAGAGGAAGACCCCGGCCCAGCAGTACAGGAGCTTGTGTCACTATGGTTTGATTCAGCTCATAGTCTCACATCAGTTGACTCAGCAGGGCATCTCATGGGAGGAGTTCATCTCCCGTGAGTTTTTCACAGTACCACCTCAGCCACATCAGGAGGCCATTCATGAGGAGGGAGGACCATATCAGCAGCCTGATGCTCCTATCACCCGACATGTCAGCTCTACTCCTTTGGTCACCTATCAGAAAGGCCCAAGGGCCTTCTTTGCAGCAGCTAGGCGAGTATTATCTCCACAGCAGGTGGAAGGGGTCTCGCCTTCATCTTCAGCTCAGCGAGTGTTATCTCCACATCAGGTGGAAGGGGCCTCGCTTTCTTCACCAGCACAGGTACTGCAGAGGGGCAAAGAGCCCATGATTCATGAGGATCCGGTGATTGATCTCGAGGCCAGTTCTCCTAGCCAAGAGGCAAAGGAGATCATTCAACATCTCAGGACCGAGTATGATGTTTTGCAGAGGAGACTTGAGGGTGCCCAATGGACCATCACTTACCTGGAGCAGCGGAACACACAGCTAGAGGAGGAGAAGGCACTTGATGAGCTATGGAGGATTCGTAGTGACCGAGTCCTAAACCGTAGGAGGCCCGGTGATCCATTGCCTGCTGACTGGGAGTCATTGCTCATTCAGGAAAATTCCCACTTGGAGAGGTTGTTGGCTAAGGCCAACCAAGAGAAAAAGCTGCTAAGGAACATGAAGAATCACTATTGGGCGAGGATGCATGTTTGCAAGGCCAAGATGAAAATGTTCCAAAGGAGGTTGTCCGAGGCTCTTAGGCGGAAAAAGAAGACCAACCCACTCCGTATCTTGGCTGAGGCATCCCTCAAAGATCATGGCACTCATTAGCATCAGCTACAGCACAAATCCCAAAAAATTTTGAGAATTTTGGGTAATTTTGGTATTTTTGGGAAATTTACAGGTTTTGGCTTCTCAACGGGTCTCACCCCCGGTGAGACCCTTTGTCATCGTAGCTCCGTTTTGCAAAAACTCAGCATTTCTAGATTTTTCATGCAAAGTTACACATGCCTATGGATGGACTTGAGTTTTTATGGAGTTTTGGGCCTCCAAAAGGTCAAAATACAGCCAAATTTTGACTTTCTGCCCCTTTTTTGAGTTGCAGAAGCAGTCTTGGGAGAATTGACTTTTGACTAGGCAAATGACCTCCAAATCCAAAAATTCTAGTTGGGTTGGAAAGTAGACTCAGAGACCTTTCCAACGAGCTATCCTGCACCTCATTCTGACACCGGGAAGGCCTCCAAATAGGGCTCCAAAGTGCGCGACCCGTTGAGGAAGATGTGCGCGACCCGTTGAGGGAACTTTGCCAGATTTGACCATTTCAGCTCAGAAAACGCAGTTTAGCTCCAGTTTGACTTTCTAAGGTTGATGGTGGTCCTCTTGACTGTACTTGTGGCACTTTTTGGATACTTTTACTCTTGTTTAACTCTTCTAGAAGATTCTTGCATGTAAAGGGTAAAAATTGAATGTATGAACTGGTTTCCAAGTTTATAGAGGCAAGTTGTTTTGACTGCCTATTTTGTAGTGCTTAGTTTAGAAGTGGTTCAAACAGCTCCTAGGATAGTGAGCTCGACCCATGGAGGCAGGGAAAGAGGTTAGATCATCTATATTATGTACTTTCTTGCTCATTTTCATGGTTGGACTCTTGAGGGAGAAGCTATCATTGTATTATTTCACTTGTATCTCTGCAATTTTTGGCTAAGGAAGACCAGGGTTTTGCAGTCATCTTTGGGATTCTTGTGGACTCATGTGTTGATGATGTTTATCTTAATGTACTTGTAAGTGTGTTTATGTGCGTCATCTCCTTTCTTTACTTCTGCATATTAAACAAATGAGGTGTTAAAGTATGAATTCATGCCTGCCATGCTCTGCTTTTAAATTTGTTTAATTTCTATGTTTTCTGCTGTCTAAAGAGAATTCAAAGTCATTGTTTGCTCTCTTTAGCTCCTCCTCTTTCTTTCCTAATCATCCACTTCAACTAAAGGCATCAATACAGGTTCCTACCTCGCCCCAAAGACCCCCCTGCAGAAACTGTGTCAAATCCCCGCACCCTAAATTGCAGCTCCTCAATTTGCCACCAAAAACCCCAAAAACCCCCAAATCAACCTTTATAATCAGTTTACTAGCCTAATATCAGTGTTACCTTGTTGGTCATCTCATCCCATTGAAGATTTACCGAGATTGACCGGAGAGAGCCTTCTCCTGCCCCGTAGGGCTAGCTACGAGGCTGAATGGTTTGATGTAGCCTTGAGGTTTACCTTTCTCAGCCTGAGGTGAAATTTCAAGCGCTAACATACTGGCGACCATACTGGGGAGAACAAACTTGTTTGTGGGTTGATGTGTTTGTTTCATAAGTCTTAGACGGAGCCTGAAGTTATGCCAGGTAGCCTTCGAAAACGCTCTTGCTTTGCATCAGCGCAAGTAGATAAACGCTGCTTCAGTCAATCTCCGTGAGCTTGTGAATACGACCACTTCATTTGCATTTCACCCCAGCACATATATCAAGTTCAGATCTGATGGTTGATGGTGGACAACGATCAGACACTTGAAAGGCTGAAATCATTCACCTGGCGACTCTAAATCAGTTTTGAGATCAGATCCAAAGACTCCACTGGAGGATGATCCCGACCAGCAAAAACATGAAAGGAGAATATGGCAAAATCAGGTATTCAAGTTGGAATTTCATCCAAAATATTTTGTTCTTTGTTCTAAATTATTTCTCCTCTTTTCCTGAGAATGTAAAAAGGGCTTTGCAAAGTATACTATATTTGAGAAGAGATCCTCGACCTACAGTTAATTCTTTTCCTTCGAAGATTGTGAATACCAAAGATTTGCATACCTTTGATCTTGATCAAGACCTTTCTTCCGAATTTTGTGATGGCCATCTTCAAGTTGATGAACCTCAAGTGACCAAAACTAATTCTATACCTGTTGTACATACCCCTATACCTTGTAAAATTCCAGATCGGTATAAACCTCTTGTTTTACCTTCTATTCTTCATGCTTTCCCCAAAAATTATGATCTATACTTGCCAATGTTTGATGGTGAAAGTAACAAGGTCAAAACTGAGCAACATGTGCAGAATGTTGAGAATTTTCTAGATCTTTTTGAAGTTGATGATGAAGATGTCAGTATTAGGCTTTTTGCTCTTTCTTTGCAAGCCAAAGTGAAGAGTTGGTTCAAAGCCCTGCCTGAAGCAAGCATTTCAGATTTCCAGCAGTTTGTCAAAGTTTTTCTCGACAAGTGGATGATCGGGCAGAACCTTTTCTTGATTGTAGAAGAGTATAACCAGCTGAAAAGATTGCCAGGGGAGACAGTACAACAGTTTTCAGCCAGATTTAATCAAGTTTATTATTCGATGCCAGTTGATATAAGGCCTTCTCCTAGATCCGCTCTCTTGCACTATCCGGGTGCCTTTGATCCGGAAATGGAGTTTCAGCTGAGAGAAAGGGATATTGCAACACTTCACGAGATGCAGAACAGTGCAGTAAATGTAGAGGCGCATCTGCTGATCCGACGGGCAAGGTTGAAGGAAGAAGAGATGAAAACCATAGATCCGGAAAAATCGAAATCTCTAGAGGTAAAGCTTGACATTTTGGTAAGTGCAGTGGAAAAGATGATGGAAAAGGTCACCGCAAGAAATGCTTATGATGTTCAAGATCATGGCGCGCTGATTGAAGAAGAACAGGTTGTTGATTCAAATCATTTTCTTTTTGATGCCAATTGTTATGGATCTGATAATGATTGTCTTATTAATCATCTTGGAGAAGAGAGATCTGTTGATATGACCTGCATGCTTGATGATATGTTTTATACCGATGGTTTGCCTCGGTTTGATCAGTATGATGATGATTATGTTCTCCAAACAGAAGCTAATCTTGCAGACGAACCAACAACTAGTTTGTGGGAGGAAGAAGTTCATTTTCAGCAGCTTGAATACAATGTTCAGCCATCACATATCAGCTATGACATTGACGAGGAAAGTGCAGCAAATTTTGAAGTAAGTGAAGGATCTTTACCTTTTTGTTTTGATTCATGTCAGTTCATTAAAGACAACTTCCATGAAATTAGAAATCAGTTGTCAACAAGTCTTGATCTAGACCATCTTGGAGGCAATAAAAACCTTGTTCCAGACTTCTCATATTCAGATTTGCAGCCCCCAAATGCCATTGGTTTTCAAGTTGTAGATGAAAGCATGGAAGCTGACATATTTGATCAAATGATACAAGAAGGTGACTCCGTACCATTCTGTTTTGAATCATTTCAGTTTTTGAAGGGTAGATTGCATAGTAAATCTTCAAATGAACAGCCTATAACAAATCAGCAATCTCTCAGTGTTAATGTTGAGGACGAGACAAATAACAAAATTCTTGAGCAGCCTGTAGCATCAAATTTGCAGTCACCAAATGAAATTGAAGGGCAGATTACAGATGAAGATGTGGAAGATGATTTGATGATGCCGGAAGATTCTATACCCTTTTGTTTCGAAGCATTTCAGTTTATAAGGCAGAATCTTCATAAAATCTCTCAAGAAAAAAATGAACAGCTAGAAGGATGTCATACATTTTCAATGGATACGTTGCAACAGTCTTTTCAAGTTTTTCATGATCCAATAGCTGATGTTTTGGATGAGGTTTTCAGTCAAAGTCTTTCTCCATTAACCACATGTGAGCTTGAAACATGTGCTGATATGAATTTGATCCGGCAGCCGGTTTCTTTGTCATTTTCAGCAGAGGTCTCATCACAAGGCTTAGATCAAAGTTTGCATTCATGGTATGAGGAAACGAGAAGTAATCTATTAGATGAGCTAAGTTCCAGTGTGCTTGAATTTCATGATCCTTATGCAGTGTTTTTGGAGGCGGATAGAGAATTTATATCATTCAATGGATCTGTTTCTAAGTTGTCATGGGAGTTGCCTTTCAGTAGTTCTCTCTTGTTGGTCATAAGTGAGAACTTGCGGAGATTTCAAACAGCGAATGAGATACTTACTTGGTTGCATTGGTTGTTTCATTTCACTTGATCAGGTGATGAATGAAACTGTTAGAGTAGGTTTTGATAAATAAGCTCCTCTTTGGGCATCATTTTCAGTTTGTCGGTTGTGTTTAAGTATTGAGTCAGTTTTTAGTTGAGTCATGAGTCCTTTGTGAGTCAATTTTCAGTCTTGTTGTTAAGTTAGTTTGTGTCAGTTTTCAGTCATGCATTTCAGCTTGAGTTTTTGACTCCATTGCCCAATAATTGTAAGGCACTGGTCTGCTCTCCCAGAGGTCTAAGGTTCTTGGCACCTCCAAGGAGATACCATCCCCATTGGAACCAATGTTAGTGTCAGTCTTTCCAGCCTTCCTCCAGTGATCAAATGTGCTCTTACAAAGTGATTTTGAAGTGTCAAGGTCAAATTTTGTCATTTCAGTGAGTCTTCAAGCAAAATTTGGTCACTAGGCATTAGGTCTAGGGTTTGCCCAAATGTCAGTCCATGTCACCATTCAGCTGAGTTTATCATCATTCATAGGGTTTTCATTATCATGTCAGTGTCTAATGAGTCATTTCACACCTTGTTCATGCTTCAGTTGTGCTTTGGCAAGTTCATTTCCCTCTCCTAGGGTTTTGAAGTCAATTTCTCTTGGGCGGCTAAGTAATCGGCAAAACTCATATCCTGATGTTCATACACCTTCCCCTATCCTTAAAGTACATTATCAAACACTTCCCCACACTCAGATTCCCCAAATTCCTCATTTTTTCACAAACCCTAGTTTCTAGCTACAACCTGGCAATTTTCTAGGTTGGGCCTGTGTTTTGCCCTTTTGGACCCCTTCCCCTCACTCAATCTCTGAGATTCCACTTCCCCTACTTCCTAACATCCCTCCCCACTCCCAAAAATTTCCTCAAGAATTTAGAAGCCCCCTATCCCCTTTATTTCGCTCCATTTCAACAAAATTCCTTGTTTCACACATCGGGACAAGTTTCACTCAAATGATGTTTCAGAGCAATCAAAGATTAATTTTGGAAAACGGAGCGAGGTTTTTGTCCACAACATGCCAAGGAAGAAAAACCTCCTTCACGTTTTTCACAAGTGTCATGGTTTGAGAGAAATGTCAAGAATATCGTTGCCTCGGGAGAATCAAAGACACCTCTGAAGTGACCTTGGGAAAATCAAGTTTTCTCCTAGCTGGGTTTTCCAAATGATTTTCTTGATGGATAAAATGATAGCTAGACACAAATAGCTTTCCAATGAGCTATCATGAGCTCAATTTTGGATTGAGGAAGGCATTCAAAAGTTGACTGCAACAACACTCTTCCTTGAGGCAGCCTCATTTGGCACTTTTTGACCAGTCTTGGGAGATTTGATTTTTGACAAGTTTAATGAACTCCAAATTGAAAAATTCCAGTTTTTTTAGAAATTACACTCAAATATCTTTCCAACGAGCTATTGTGCACCCGATTCCGACACCGGGAAGGCCTCCAAAAGCCTCCTGAAAAACGCGAGCCGTTGAGAGAGGTGCGCGACCTGTTGGGCGGTGCGCGACCCGTTGGGAGGTGCGCGACCCGTTGAGCTGTTTGCAATCAAACTTCAAACAAATTTCTCCATCTCCCTTCAATTCTTCTCAATCGGTCGAGCATAGATTTCAGCACTTTTTGCAGGCAGAGACAGCAGTTCAGTTTGTCCACTTTGCTCCAAAACCATGTCAGAAACCGAAACTTATGAGCAAAGTGATGACCATTCATCATCTACAGAGGTTGAGGAACAGAGGAGGCCTCGTAGAGGAGGTAAGGGAGGACATCATAAGCGGGAAGAGCCTACTTCTTTGGCAGGATTACAGGCATGTCCTTTGGCAGTGAATTGCTTCCAGTACATGTCTTGCTATCAGTTTTGTGAGAGGATCTCTCAGATTCAGCATCATAGAGAGTTGGCCCGCTTGTTTGTCTTACACCTCCATGATGGACATGTCACTCTGGCAGGGGTGAACTTCACATTGACACCTGAGGTGATCTCACAGGCTACAGGGATACCAAATGTGGGTGATGTGTGGCCTAAGCGCAGGTTGCTTGATTTTGTTCACTTTGAGCCCTATGTCCGGCCATCCTTTGTGAGACTTTTGACGGGTGTTTTCCCTTTCATATTTCTTCGGAGCGAGTATGCTCCCCTCATGAGGCTTATTATGCATTATTTTACCTGTGAGGGCAGATTTTCACAGGTGTATTCATATCACATTCGCCTTTTGATGCATTTCACCCGAGTGAGGATGATGAACCTCCCGGTCTTCTTGTTTCATAACATTCAAAGGATGGTGCCCATGTTGCAGAGGAAGACCCCGGCCCAGCAGTACAGGAGCTTGTGTCACTATGGTTTGATTCAGCTCATAGTCTCACATCAGTTGACTCAGCAGGGCATCTCATGGGAGGAGTTCATCTCCCGTGAGTTTTTCACAGTACCACCTCAGCCACATCAGGAGGCCATTCATGAGGAGGGAGGACCATATTAGCAGCCTGATGCTCCTATCACCCGACATGTCAGCTCTACTCCTTTGGTCACCTATCAGAAAGGCCCAAGGGCCTTCTTTGCAGCAGCTAGGCGAGTACTATCTCCACAGCAGGTGGAAGGGGTCTCGCCTTCATCTTCAGCTCAGCGAGTGTTATCTCCACATCAGGTGGAAGGGGCCTCGCTTTCTTCACCAGCACAGGTACTGCAGAGGGGCAAAGAGCCCATGATTCATGAGGATCCGGTGATTGATCTCGAGGCCAGTTCTCCTAGCCAAGAGGCAAAGGAGATCATTCAGCATCTCAGGGCCGAGAATGATGTTTTGCAGAGGAGACTTGAGGGTGCCCAATGGACCATCACTTACCTGGAGCAGCGGAACACACAGCTAGAGGAGGAGAAGGCACTTGATGAGCTATGGAGGATTCGTAGTGACCGAGTCCTAAACCGTAGGAGGCCCGGTGATCCATTGCCTGCTGACCGGGAGTCATTGCTCATTCAGGAGAATGCCCACTTGGAGAGGTTGTTGGCTAAGGCCAACCAAGAGAAAAAGCTGCTAAGGAACATGAAGAATCACTATTGGGCGAGGATGCATGTTTGCAAGGCCAAGATGAAAATGTTCCAAAGGAGGTTGTCCGAGGCTCTTAGGCGGAAGAAGAAGACCAACCCACTCCGTATCTTGGCTGAGGCATCCCTCAAGGATCATGGCACTCATTAGCATCAGCTACAGCACAAATCCCAAAAAATTTTGAGAATTTTGGGTAATTTTGGTATTTTTGGGAAATTTACAGGTTTTAGCTTCTCAACGGGTCTCATCCCCGGTGAGACCCTTTGTCATCGTAGCTTCGTTTTGAAAAAACTCAGCATTTCTAGATTTTTCATGCAAAGTTACACATGCCTATGGATGGACTTGAGTTTTTATGGAGTTTTGGGCCTCCAAAAGGTCAAAATACAGCCAAATTTTGACTTTCTGCCCCTTTTTTGAGTTGCAGAAGCAGCCTTGGGAGAATTGACTTTTGACTGGGAAAATGACCTCCAAATCCAAAAATTCTAGTTGGGTTGGAAAGTAGACTCAGAGACCTTTCCAACGAGCTATCCTGCACCTCATTCTGACACCGGGAAGGCCTCCAAACAGGGCTCCAAAGTGCGCGACCCGTTGAGGGAACTTTGCCAGATTTGACCAGTTCAGCTCAGAAAACGCAGTTTAGCTCCAGTTTGACTTTCTGAGGTTAATGGTGGTCCTCTTGACTGTACGTGGCACTTTTTGGATACTTTTACTCTTGTTTAACTCTTCTAGAAGATTCTTGCATGTAAAGGGTAAAAATTGAATGTATGAACTGGTTTCCAAGTTTATAGAGGCAAGTTGTTTTGACTGCCTATTTTGTAGTGCTTAGTTTAGAAGTGGTTCAAACAGCTCCTAGGATAGTGAGCTCGACCCATGGAGGCAGGGAAAGAGGTTAGATCATCTATATTATGTACTTTCTTGCTCATTTTCATGGTTGGACTCTTGAGGGAGAAGCTATCATTGTATTATTTCACTTGTATCTCTGCAATTTTTGGCTAAGGAAGACCAGGGTTTTGCAGTCATCTTTGGGATTCTTGTGGACTCATGTGTTGATGATGTTTATCTTAATGTACTTGTAAGTTTGTTTATGTGCTTCATCTCCTTTCTTTACTTCTGCATATTAAACAAATGAGGTGTTAAAGTATGAATTCATGCCTGTCATGCTCTGCTTTTAAATTTTGTTTAATTTCTATGTTTTCTGTTGTCTAAAGAGAATTCAAAGTCATTGTTTGCTCTCTTTAGCTCCTCCTCTTTCTTTCCTAATCATCCACTTCAACTAAAGGCATCAATACAGGTTCCTACCTCGCCCCAAAGACCCCCCTGCAGAAACTGTGTCAAATCCCCGCACCCTAAATTGCAGCTCCTCAATTTGCCACCAAAAACCCCAAAAACCCCCAAATCAACCTTTATAATCAGTTTACTAGCCTAATATCAGTGTTACCTTGTTGGTCATCTCACCCCATTGAAGATTTACCGAGATTGACCGGAGAGAGCCTTCTCCTGCCCCGTAGGGCTAGCTACAAGGCTGAATGGTTTGATGTAGCCTTGAGGTTTACCTTTCTCAGCCTGAGGTGAAATTTCAAGCACTAACACATCCAACAAAGAACTGATCAAGAACACGAGGAAGTAGAAATAAGGGGAACAACCCCATCCGGAAGAAGAATCTCTGCCAGGTAAGGATGAGACTCAGTTTTTTCTTCTTAAAATAAAAAAAGTTTAGAAGAAGAAAATGAAAAATTAAGGCAACAATTAGAAGGAAGTAGAGCAGAAGCAAGGGTCCCAGCCCTGGATACCCTGGTAGAAGCAGTGGACAAAATGAGGGTGGATTTTGCACAAGATCCCATGTGTGTGGCATGCACCATAAACCTAGCAGAAACCGGATACAAAGTTTGCGTTGTGAGCACCACTAGTGCCTATGATCTGACAAAACTGCATAGGAGGTATAACTACAGGATCTGAAGTATTTTGCATGAGGACATGCAATTGCTTCAGCTTTGGGGAGATGTTGGGTGTAGGTTTTGTGCATATTTTAGACACCTTTTCCCCCCCATCCTTGACCATTTCACCTTTGAACCCATGGACTTTATATCATTATTATCTTTTCCCCAGTTATAAGAATCCATTTTTGTTATGACATATTATTGTGCCATTTTTGTTAAATATGAATGAGGTGATATCTTTTTGATGGCTAACAGAGGAAAATATGGAAAAAATTCTTTGGCTATGTTTCTTTTAGGTGATTCTCCAAAGTCCACGACCAAAGGATGAACAACAATGTGATAATTCACAAAGGGGTTTTGAGTACTTGTTGTTTCAAAACATTGTTGTTACACCTCGAATTGTTGTTACACCTCAAATTTTTGTTACACCGTAGGATGTTGACTATATCGCAACTATCTAAGATCATGGGTACTATTCCATAGAACAACCATCGTAAATATTTAATTATCTATGGGCGGCTAAGGAATCAAGGCAATTGTGATTTTGAGAAATGATGTAACATCAATAGGTCTTGTAATTAGAACCGATTGTAAATATTTATAGTCTCTCTCGATATTGATCAACATGAGAATCTTGGGATTCTCATGACTGATCTATTTCTTATTTTGGGCATGTAAATCTTATAAAGGGGACTCAGTTCCATGAAAAAGGGGATAGTATCATCATTTTTCTTTAGTAATTCATAACCATTTTAATGAATAGCATTGTTGATGTTTTTATAGACGTGGTGTTGGGAATTTAACTAATTTGCATTTCATCCCTATGCCCTGCTAGGGAGAAAGGGCCGCCCTCTTTAGCAGGGATTATAGCAGCAGCAATAGCATAGTGGTAGATTAATCATTGTTCCTTTCAGTAAGTATGAAGTTGTTTTTGTCGCCATGTAATTTGCAGAATAGGTTTATGTGTGTTTCCATATTTCTGATACATTGTCACACTGATTGATTTGAGCATGATATTTAGTCAGTTGGCTTAGTTAGTGGTATGGTGTGTGGCACGCTTTTTCCTTGGTAATGTGAAGTATGGTTTCATTTCTGTAGAACATTTTTCTATTTCTATGAGTGTTACTTTCTACAATTAAATTATTTTTACTCTTGGCTAAAGTGTATCGGCACAGATTGTGCATATTCATTTGAAACAAATAGACCTACCCTGGGTTGACAATCAATGGTTGCGATTTAGTCAAATTAACAGTGATTAAATCAACTCAACACATGCCCACCTATGTGTTCACTGAGTATGACCTTCTAGGACTATTATTATCTTGGGTTCCTAGCCCTCAAAGAATATCGATCCTCTTGCCTACTCTTGTCTTGGATTCCCTACACATCCTAAAAGAGTATTAGATGCCAAATGATTACCCAATCCTCCCATGATTTCTTCCCAAGTGAAGAAAAAAATGTTGTGTCTACCATGTGTCTACATTTTCATTCATGGCCTTCATCTAGACTTATGGTTGTTAGTCCTGGTCTATTGCATGACACATGACATGGAAAATCACAATTGTCACTCCTTTGTAATCAAGGGTGATCTTAATTCAAACTCCCTCTTGATTAGGGACCTGTCAGAGCTCCCTCTTAGCCAGAGACTCTTCTATATATCAACATTTTTTTCTTTGTGGTTCCTTTAACTACTTGATCAACTTCTCTCCTTGGTGTAATGAAATTTAGTTGACCTTCTTCCTTGTAGGGAAACAACCATCAATCACTTTCCTTCTTATTCCGACATGTCATTCCTTTCTTGATGGAAGGTGGTCTTATTGGTACATATCTAGAACCTTCTTCATATGGCTACTTATTTTCTCTCCGTGCTTCTTTAAGGAGTGTCCATCCATCACATGAATGTTGGTTGCACTTGTAATTACAAGTCTTGTTCGAGTAGCCCTGCATTATCCAGATATTATTCAAGCAATCAAAACATCATATTAAATCATACCTTACAAGATGGCTCTTCATCATGACATATTTATGCAGGTATCAACATCCAGCATACATGTTGACATATCTCCCAAAGATATCCATTATCAAGGGTCTTCATTCCTTTCAGACTTTCATCAATCTTCATATATTTTTGGGAGATTAACTAGTCAAATCTTCTTTGTCTTTTGGATGTTGATTTCCTTCATCATGGTTGCATATCTCATGATCTCACACATTTCATAGCTTTCAATCAAAGTTTATTTATTATATTCAATCACCTCATACTTCATATGAGGACATATTATGTCGATTTCATCTAGTGTGACTTATGCCTTCCTGCATATTTTCAGAGGAAGAGATCCTTTTTCTCTTGATCATGCTTCTTAAGATAGAAGCAAAGATCCATATTACCTGCAACCATACGACATGAAATTATAATATTGAACACAATAATATATGCCTTATTTTACCTTCAGGTCATCAAGGCTTCTTCCAACAGCGTCCTTGATTGAAAAGATCTTCAATCCCTTGATTTGTTTCATGTCATACCACCATCTCATGGATTCCATACGTTGGAGTTCTTGTTGAAACACTTTCTTCCTCTCTATATTAGTGAACCCTACAATGAGGATTCCATCAGAGAATTTTGAGGATTTTGTGTATCCCCAACTAGCAGATGTTTCCTTTTTGACTTGATGTATGATGAGCCTTAGATGACTCCTATCTTTCCTTCAATGTCTACTAAGGTTACCAAAAGCTATATATCCTACATTTCTGCCATGGATTTTTGTCCTTCATGATCCTTATGAAGATGTTATGAGATCTTGTTTCTAATTCTTTCATGATGTCATGATGCATCTTATTATCATTGCCATATCATTTAACACAGGATTTAGGAACTTATGATAGGACCCTTTTGTGAGGGATACTATCTTACTCATAGGAGAGATTTTTTACTCCCTCTTTCCTTGGCCCTCTTCTTCAACTTCCTCCATCTTTCAGTGATATGAACTTCCAAAATTTTTCTAGTGCAGTGAATCTTAACTATACTTATTTTGTCTTGCTTGAGGACCAACCTTACCTTTCCTTTCTGCACATGGTTGAGTTCTTTTAACCTTCAATATTTTTACCATCAACTTGTCTTTCTCTATCTAGCATAGAGACCACAAGTTGTTGAATGAGGTAACCTTCTTGTTCATGGAAATTTTTTACCTTGCCTATTAGTTAGAACGATGATTATTATCTTCCTTCCTAGATATTGTAGATGGGATCTTATGAAGATCCTACATCCTTGATACCCTTTAATTTCATGAAGAATATGTGATGTTCTTCATTGCATCTTTAGAGAATGATTTTATCAACTACATCACTTTGATGTCTCGAGTATTGCTATGTGAGGGGATATTTCATAAGAATCCCTTTCCATAAATTCAGAGGAGACCTATTGACATGTTTAATGACTTCAGCTGCTTAGAGGACTATGTCTATCCTCCTTCTTCATGCAAGGAATCTTGATGGCCCATCCAACCTATAGATGCCCTTGCAATCATGAAGTCAATTAACCAAATATATAAATTGAAAAGATACTTACTTGTCATCGGAAGATGAAATCTTCACCTTGATTGCTTTGATGATGGTTGAAGTAGATGTGTTGATGCTTCCTCCGGATGATATCCTTGATGTAATGGTATGAAGCTTGCCTTCTTGTCTTCAAGTTTCTTCGACTTTTACATCTAATTCCTATGATTCACAACCTGTTGATGAACTTGAGATAGCATTGTCTTTCTATCACATAACTGGATTATGGAACCTTGTAGTATGCAACATTATGTAGAACCATAGAGTCTTGATGTTGCTTTCCATGATCATTTTCTGGTATTGAGATCCATCAACGATAACTTCATTCTATATTGAGATTCATGTGGTATGACATAGATTAAGACTGTGAGAGGCATCAAAACTGCTGCCATGAACCTGAGTTATGAGTACTTGTGATAGAAACTTCATTCTTTTAACAAAAGCCTTTGCCATAGTAGACTGTTGTTGTGGGCTAATCCTTTAACCTTGACAAAGATCTTGCTTTGGTGGCCTTCTTGAAGACTAGTCCTTGTATGTCTCTTTTTCTGCCCTTCCTTTGAATTTAGCACCTTAGCTCTGATACCATGTTGAAGAATCTAGGGCAAGTAGGATTGATGTGATTCTTCTTAACTTGATAACTATTTTTGAGGCATTTTAATTTTCTTCTTAGCACAATCTTCTCTTTGAAATTATTACAGTGTGTGTTTCTTATTTCATCAAATAGCTACCAAACAAGAGAGACAAGAACACAAGATGGTTGGCTTTCTGCCAAGGCCAAAACCTCTCCCTCTTGGAGAGGAAAACCCACACATGATTATTCTTATAGAGATTTCATTTGACAAATACCAAGACCTGGACCCTTGACCTACTAGGCCACCCCAAGACCAAGACACCAATCCTCATCTTTGACATGGCTGAGATCATCATCATTGCTGCACCATTGAGGTCATCATTGTTGCATCATTGAGGTCATTATTGTTGCACCATTGTTGTTCCTTTACCTAGATCATTTATGCATTCTTCTATGTTATCATCATCATGTCTTCATCATGCCCTTGTCTTCACCAAGATCATTATGTTGATATCATAACTATGTACAGTATGTTGAGAGAGTATTGTTTTGGGATTACTATTATGTTGAGACAGTGATCAGTGTATCATCTTCATCTTCTTCATAACAAACATACCGAGACAGGGATCAATACTAAGGTCAATTTCATTACATCGATAACAAGATTGTGCCTCTTGTCTTTCCTTTCACTATAAACTGTCACCACCAAGAAGGAGAAGACTATGATCTGCTTATTGAAATTATACCTAAAATAGCAGGGGTATCTTAGATGTATCCTTTTGTAATGCGAGGTTCAGATTCCTGTACCCATTAGAGAGGATCTGAGGTCCTGTACTTACCCGAAGTTTTAGATATCTGAGACAATGTTTTGGTGACTTGATCTGAGGTCCTATATTTACCCATCCAAATTTCAGAGAACCTAAAATCTTGCTTTTCTGTGGTGACCTTAACTGCATATATATAGGACAGTGTGAATTTTTGTGTTCTTTTATTGAGCCGAAATGACTTTCTTTAGTCTATTTAATTCAATTTGAGGTCGACATGAATGCTTTCTTTATCATTTTTCTTGTTTTATTCTTCATGAGGATTGTGTTGGCCTTGGTGGGCTAATCTAGTCACTAGGTATACTTATATACATTACATATATGCTCAAGAAGAGCTCTTTGAATCTAACTTTCCTAGACCTATGAAATGAGAAAGAAATTCATTCTCATAATTTAAAAATAATATTTATTTTTCTTGACAAGTACAAAGATCAAAATTACATTTGTAAATACCGAACATGGTTACACTTTATTCAACGTTGTCCTCTATGATAATTTCTTCCAGCTCATCTTTGGTTTTGGAATTCAAAACCATTATCAGTGTATTTTCTTTTCTTGGTTTTAAACACGGTTCCTTCTTTACATCTGCTATTACTCGTTTGGTTCTCTGCACTAATCATCCTGTTCAAAGATGCTCTCAATTGAAGGCCATATCTCATCGATGACTTCGTTTATCTCTATCATGATGCTCTCTTTAGCATCTAAGATGGTGTCAACTATGATATATTTATTTTCTAGGAATTAAATTCTCTATGTATGCTTGTGTGTCTTCTATAACTCAACTAAATATACATTGTCAATATTTAGTTTTTTCTCCTGTAGATTATTAAGTTGAGTTTTTAACTTCTTGATTTCCTATCCCTTAATTGATAAATCTTCCATTTCTTTTGCAATCATTAGGGCAATAGGATTGAAGATGATGATGTCAACCATGGGGGATGATTCACCATTTTTAGAGTAAAAAAATAAAAATATTAAAAAATAATAAAATAATAAAACTATTTTTTCAACTCATCTCCCTAAGGTTTTACTCAAATTTCATGCAGGATTACTTGTTGGACGCAAAATTTAATTCCTCATCCAAAGAGGACCCATGTTTCATACTTTTGATGGACCTTGCTACACGAAAAATAAGAAATACATGAAAAAAACATAATTGCAATCACATTTTTCGTGTAGCAGGGTCCATCGAAAGTATGCAACATGGGCACTCCTTAGATGAGGAATCAAATTCTGCATTCAAAGAGTGTTGTCTTTCGAAATTTGAGTAAACCCATAAGGAGATAAGTTGAAAAAATATTTGTTTCTTTCTTCCCTCTAAAATTTGATGATGTAAACTAATCTTATTTTATTATTTCCACTATTATTTTATAATTTCCTTAGGAGGCCCATTTAGATCTCAAAAATTCGTCTAATGGTTTGTTATTTGATCAATTTATTGAGTGTCCACTGCTAAAATGGTTGTTGATGTAGATTTTGTTGTTGTAGATGTTGAAATTGGTATAGTTGTCACTAGAACTACTGAAAGAGCAACAATTTATTCTTGGGTCCCCTGTTGTTCTTTTTCTTTCAAAACCTTTTCAATCTCAATCTCCATTTTTTTTATCTGTACATTTTGTTCCAATATGATTTTAAACATATTTTCTTTCTCTTGTTCTAGTTGACCTATCTCTTTGGTATGTGGATCTTATTGATCAATGGTTGTCATTGATGTCAACCCAAGCAGCACCAGGGGCTACCCCGATCTTGCATCAGAATTTTGACTTGACAACTTACTCTATTCTGAGTCAAGGATATTTTATATGGATTCTAATCATCGAGATGTTTTCGTTATTATATGGAACACCAAGTAATTCTTCATGGTTTGAGAGATATTCATGTTTGAAGTTAGTAACCCAATCAGTGGGCTAAAACCCTATGGGGTTGTGGCATGGCACTCATAATTAGTTGTGGTCATTGAATAGTCAATAATTAATAATAATAAAAAATATCCTAAAATCCCTCCAACGTTCACTTGTTGAGGACCCTCTCAACTCAAGACATTCATATAAATAATGACCCTCATATCCTCCTCTAGTAGGGATTTTGTGGCTTCAAAAAGGTCATCGTGGAATGTTTCGTCTTTTTTTGCGAAGCTTCAAAAGACGAAATTAAAACTCATTTGAGCCGAAATATTTATGAAGCTTGTGACTGAATTTTCAATCTTGGTTCACTATATTTTCGGAGATATGATCTGAGGAAGTTAGGGTTATTGCAGGCTCCCGAATTCCATGTCAAAAAGGTGACGTTGGGAAAATCATCATAACTTTCTCTCTAAGCATTGGATTCCAATTTCGTAAATAGTGACAGAAAGGAGACAGATTGTAGTTTGTTAGGTATCGATTTCAGGGGCGACGGTCACAACACTGACATGTGGCACTTCGTACAAGTTCACTCTACTGAACCAGGCTATAATCGAGTCATCGTGGGATATTAGGCATAACTCTTTCTTGAAGAATCCAATCTTGATCAGACCTATGGGGTTGGAAAGAGGACGCAGGGGATATCACAGGACAAAATTTCAAACCCTGCAGATCCTAAATTACATAGATACAACAGATTCAATATCGAGATCCTAGAAGGGAAGAAAAAGCATGCATTCAAGAATCACTGCATTAAGGAACACACGTCAACAGTCAAGGGTAAGTCTCCTACAGTAAGGTATGTATGATTAGTGTTTACATTTGAATTTTGAGTATCATCTTTGACATATGTTTTTGCGGGACAACATAATTGCATACTGGGTCTCGGTTATATCTCTATGTCTCTATATGTCACAGTTAGTTTTGATACCACATTTCGGATGTCCTATTCTTGATACTACACATTTGATGCTACATATTCTTGATGCTACACCAAGTCTGATAAATCTATATGATGTTGTAAGTTCATGTTACTTGTTTTGTCATAGTTGATTGAATGGTCTCCGTTGTTGTACTTAGAACTTGGTCCATCAAAAATCTAGGGTCTGTCATCAAATCTTTAGTTTAGTTTTGGATATATTCTTGCATAGAGTCCAAACCTATATCACGAGTGGGAGTCTTTTTCTACCATTGCAACAAGTCAGAAACAAAAGTGACAAGCACACTTCAGGTACGCATTGTAATTTTAATTTGTATTTATTCATTATTATGCACTTACATGTGTTTTGCAGGGAGAAGTAAGTTGAAGGGTATTTTGTTTTGTTTTGGGATTGGTTTCGCTCGGCAAATTTTGCATGCAAGTAGAAGAAGATTCACGTACAACTTCAAGCAAGAATGCAAGAGCAGAAGTATCAAACTAAAGGAAGCATTATAGTGGGACATCCTTTGAAGACATGACAACCATTCATATATTGTGAAGAAGTGTCAAGGCCAAGAGTCATCATTGTAAAGTTGTAAAAGAGTCGTTTGTAAAAGTGTCATCATTGGAAGAGTCATTATTGTAAAAGATTCAATTTTCCTAGAGTCGAAAAGGCATTATTGGGAGGTATAGGAGTCTATGTTGGGATGATGTCATGGTTGGGTTGCAGGTCAGAGTGTGATTGAGTGTTTGGTCAAAATCATTGTAAATCATATTGTATCGTGGATCGTTGTCCCTGGTACGGGAATCCACACTCTTATCTCATTTCATCCATTATAGGGTGGGAGGGAGGTGCTTAGCTGGTGCATGAATTTGCCTATAGGTTGGAGCCTATGAACACTTCAGGGTGGTAGGTTGGTCTAGCATGTTGGGGCATCCATTCAGTTGACTACTGAAGAAATCAGGTCGTTGGGGCATCCTTCTAGTGGGAGCTGGAGAAGAATGATTTTCTAGAATTCTAGGAAGTTGTTTCTTTCATTTCAGTTAGGGCTGAAGATTAAAGAATTTATTAGAAAAGCGTTCAGTGGTTTTGATCTGAAGGGGGTTTTCCAACTAAAATTATTGTGTCTACTGTGTTCTTTTATTTCCTGTTATTACTGCATAAACATTAATAATAATTGAAGATTAACTAATGCTCTGGAAATATTTAAAAGTGGTAATCGTTAAGGAATACTGATTCCCCCCCTTAGTATTTCCAACAGATCTTTTGTAGAAGGGAGCTTTAGTTGTTTTCTTGAAGATGCTATGTTTGCATTCTTGTTTCTGATTTCTTCTTTTGTTGCATTGACATTGGTAGGATCATATCCCAACTTACTATTAAATATTCTAAAGGACTACTCATCGAATTATATCGTGCCAAGTAACACATTTGTACTGGTTGGATTTTAGTGGTTTTGATTGGTTGAAAGAGTGGCTAACCATGCACTGACATGTGGCCCAGCCGGAGGCCACCAAATGTGTCGCTATAGGTCGAGGGGAGACAACAGGGATTGAACTCATGACCTCCCAACACACAATAGATCCAACTACCATTGCGCCAAATGGTTATTACTTAACCATTATGAATGCGCATTCATTATAAAGTGTAATGCCGCCCAATTTGGAGGTTGGGCCAGCCCGTGGACTTATCCGCCCATGTGAACACTGCATTTCTAGCCTCCAAAAGTTTATGTGACCGTCGAAGGAAAGGGGCCAGCGTCGGGGGCTAGCGCATGGCCCTTCATATGACCTTTCTCCTAATTTTTAGGCATCAGTAACCAAATTATCCATCCAAATCCACCTGGATTTCGACGGATTTGGCGTCCAGTTAGTAGAAATTCAGATGAAAATGAGAATTCGTTGCCAGATTTTGGGCAATTTGCGGAGCGAATAGTGGAGAAACTAGGAGAGGTCATAACTTCTCCATTTTTCAACCAAATTGGGAGCAAAAAGAGGCTAGATGGCCTTTTATGGACATTCTAGACTCATTGAAGCAGGTTGCAGAAACATTTGAGCATTGTAAACACATATTTTTACACATTTGACCATAATAGAGAGGCCCAAGCCATTGGAAGCTAGACCAAGGAGACATATCCCAAGACGGGTGAACTCCTTCATCATGTTCCTGTTGTGATGTGTTCTTAGTGATGTTCTATACATTTATATGTTATTGTTCAATGTCTTATTTATGTTAAATTTCTCATAACATCAACATAAAAACACATTTTCACTTGCAATAAACTCTTGAATCCTTAAGCACATGAATAACATTTTGTTTATAATCTTAGGAGGATCTTAGCGCAACAAAACTAATATTCCTAATTATATTATTTTGGTATCAGAGCACTAGGTTCTCTTTGTGAAAGAAGGATTTAACTATTTTCAAGTTTATGTCATGGTTACAAGGTTGCCACTATCTCCAACACCAGTTCTCCCTGAAGTTGTAGTTGAGGCTCCAGTGAGTATGGCTCATGAAGGAGAACCTACAAACATGAGAGAGGATGAGAAGGTCTTCAAAAAGTCTTTCTTTGATATGACAGAGATGGTGAAGGTCCTCTACGAAGAGAGTAATACCAGGCTGTAGGGTGAAAGCTCCAAACCTCCTAAAAGAGAAGGTTCTTTAGGAGGAGGTAATGGAAATGGAGGTAAACCCCCACCCTCTCCATCATCTTCTTCATCTTCTTATTCACATGCACCTTCACCCTCTTCCACTAACACAACCCTTACTCATACTCATCAATATACCTCAAAAGGAACTGGTAAATCACCCTTATTAAAACTTGATGTTAAATTTGCACTGACCATGTATAATGGTGAAGTGAATGCAAAGAAGCTTGATAATTGGATTCGTCAGTTGGAGGCCTATTTTAGAATTCAATACTTTCAAGAGGATGACATAAAGATTCAGTCAGCTTCCTTGAGAATGGAGGGTGCAACATTAGTATGGTGGTAATTAAAGACGCAAGAGCAGATAAAAAAACACAGTAAGGTATCAATTTCTTGGTCTAATTTCATTGCTGCAATTAAAAGACAATTATACCCTCTAGCTTATATGCAAAAAGCCATCATGAATTTTCAGAACTTTAGACAACTTAAAGGTCAAAATATGCAATATTACACCCAAGAATCCAAAAAAAGGTCTCTAATGTTAGGTGTAGATTTGCAATCACAAGAAAGGTTGCTGAAGTACATAGGGGGTTTACACAGTTACCTTAGGCATACTATCTTAATGTCTAATCCCGATAATATAGATGACGTGTGTGTGCAAGCCACTCGTCTTAAGACAAGAAAGAAAAACACTCTAGAAGAAGGTAGTAAAAATCCATTTAAGGGTGAAAGAAAAGAAAAGGGTTTCAAAGGGAAGGGAAATAAAAGTGCATCTATCAAGAAGGAAGGAGAGAAATTAACATGCAAACATTGTTCTAAAGAGGGTCATGATGAAGCTCATTGTTGGAAGCTTCATCTTGAAATTCAAAAAATGAAACTCCAAATTAAAAGAAGAGGATATGATTTTTTTCACATAAGGGTGATCTCAAAACATAGCAAAATTGATACACCTTTCAACAGTGTCTCTCAAGCCAATCTTATCTCTGAAAATATTGTCAAAAGTTTAAAATTGGAAACCATTACACATCATAAACCATATCCACTTGGATGGGTGCGTGACAATGCACAATTGCAGGTAACTAGAAAATGTAAACTGAAATTCGCCATTACTACAAATTTCATAGATGAAGTGGAGCTTGATGTTGTGCCACTAGACATGTGGTATAGTTTTGAGCAGTATCTATATGATAGAAAATCTATCTTCCATAGACATGAAAACAAATAACATTTGTTCAAATATGGAGTAGAATATATTGTGAGAGCTCATAGCAAGAAACTAAATATTTCACTTGTTAATGCAGGGTAGATGAAAATACTAGTGAATTCAAGCAAGAATTTTGTGCTTCTTTTGATCAAACCCAAGAATGATGTTGATAATGAAGATTTTAAAGGTTGTGATTCAAAACTGAAATCCGAATTAGTTGATGTACTTAACCAATATGATGAGATGTTTCAGGAACCAAAAGGATTGCCTCGCAAGAGAGGAATCCAACATGAGATACAGTTGCAGCAAGATTGTCATGTTCCTAACATTGGCATGTACAGGATGTCAGTGATGGAAAGTGCAGAAATTAAAAAGAAAATTCAAGTGTTGTTGGATAAAGGGATCATCGAGCCATCTTCTTCACCTTGTGGTTCACCTATTGTTTTGTTTCCAAAGAAGGATGGAACATGACACATGTCTGTGGACTTCCATGCATTGAACAAAATTACGGTAAAGAAACGTTACCCGCTACCTAGAATAGATGATTTACTTGATCAATTGAAAGATGGAAAGTATTTTACTAAGTTGGAATTAAGGAGTGGCTACCATCAAATTAGAATTGTTGAAGCAGACATATGGAAGACAACATTCAAAACAAAAGAAAGTTTGTTTGAATCGCTAGTTATTCCTTTTGGTTCATGTAATGCTCCTACTACATTCATCCATGTGATAAATGATGTGTTGAGGCCATTTCTTGATGAGTTTGTTATAGTCTACTTAGATGACATCTTAATTTTTAGTTAATCTCGTGATGAACATGTCATGCATGTGAGAAAAGTACTTCATGTCTTAAAGAAAGAACAGTTGTATCTTAAGATGTCAAAGTGTGAGTTTGGAAACACTGCTTTAGTTTACTTAGGTCATATTGTTGGAGGAGGTGAGTTGAAAATAGATCCCTCCAAGGTTGATGTCATTTTGAATTGGTCAAGGCCCAAGACAGTTACTAAGGTAAGAAGTCTTTTGGGAGCAGTCCAATATTGGAGGAAATTCATTGCTAACTTTTCTTCTATAGCAGCTCCTTTGCATGCATTGACAAGTGTGAAAAGAGTTTTTCAGTGGGGAGGCAAACAACAAAAGGCCTTTGATGCATTGAAGGAAAAGATCAGTTAAGCTTCAGTACTTGCACTTCCATACTTGAAACAATCATCTGATATTCAGACTGATGCTAGTGACTATACCATGGGTGAAGTCCTCATGCAACATGCTAAGCTTATCTGTTTTCATTCGGAAACTTTCAATGGTGCCGTGATTAACTATCTTACATATGACAAGGAATTGTATGCATTGGTGCAAGTGTGAAAAAGTGGAAACACTACTTCATGGGTAAGGAAACAATCATTCACACCAATCATCAGCCATTGCAATACTTGCAATCTCAATCAAAGTTGCAGCAATCAAGGCACTTCCGATGGATGGGTTTCTTTCAACAATTCCACTTGGTAATCAAGTATAAGAAAGGTATCTACAATAAAGTTGTTGATATGCTTTCTAGGCCTATTATTAGTGCAGTCACTTTACTCAAGCATAATTATGTTTTGCATGAAATTTATATTGAGCAATATGCATTAGACAATGAATTTCAATATGTTTATGCAATTGAGTCAAGGTAACCAAGTAGAGGAATTGGATTATCATTTGCATGATAACTTGTTGTACCATCTTGGTAAGCTTTGTATTCCATAGGGAGAAAGAGTCAACACCATAAGAGAGGCACATACTTCTCTTATTGCTAGTCATTTCGGTGTAAGTAAGATGGTGGCATATCTACATAGGTATTGCTATTGGCTTCGTATGCTTGCAAGTGTGTCACATTTTATTAAAGGATGTTCATTATGTGCATCAATAAGCCTAGGAATAGGAAGTTATGATTGTACACACCACTTCCGGTTCTTTCACGACCGTGGGAGAGTGTTTCTATGGATTTTGTAAGAGGTTTTCCATTGTCAAAAAGAGGTCATGATTATTTGTATGTAGTTATGGATAGGTTCAGCAAAATGTGTATTTTGATGTCATGTAAAAAGCAAGTTACAATGGAACAAACTGCTAATTTATTATTTCAAGAGTGTATGGTTGCATTTTGGATTGCCCACATCCATTGTTAGTGATCGAGATTCTCACTTTGTTGGGAATTTGTGGTCAAGCTTGTGGGGGATTCATGGACACCAAATTGAAAAAGAGTACAACATTTCATCTGCAAACAGATGGTCAAACAGACATGGTGAACAAGATAGTGATACATCTTCTTCGTGGGTATTGCAGCAAGAATCCTACGTTATGGGATGAACATTTGCATTATATTCAACATGCTTACAATTAGGCCAAGCACTCTTCAACTCAAACATCGTCATTTGAGGCATGTTTGGGATACTTGCCTAAATCTCCATTGGATTTCATTTTTTGAAAAGACGTTGCTATTAATGGTCATAGTGACATAGAGAAAGCAAGAAGGTTCATTGAAAAAATCCAATTGGTACACCAAAGAGTTCAAGGACAACTTGAAAAGAGCCAAGGCAAGTACAAAGCAAGGCACGACAAGCATCGTGTAGATCACAAAGCTCCAAGTCGGTTGGCTTCACATTAGCAAAGAGAGGCTCCAAGGAGAAGGTAAAAGTCTGAAACCAATTAGATATGTCCATTCAGAATTTTAGAAAATATTAGTAACGGTGCCTTCATGTTGGATTTGCCTTCATATATGCAAATTTATGTTGTTAATGTTGAGAACTTAAGGTTGTATGAGCCTCTATTGATTGAAGATCAAGGAGAGAATGTCCAAATTCCTTCCATAGAGGATTTTTCTCCTGAATACCTTGATGAACTACATCAAGACACCATTCTTGACAGAAGAACAAGGTTTTCAAAACGAGGGAATGTGGATTACCTTCGGGTGGGGCTCAACGGAACAAATCCTTCAAAGGCTAAATGGATCGAGATTGGAAAGGTGAGGGAACTGTACTCTCAACTACTAGAAAATTGAAGGTGATCTTTTGGGGTCCAAAAGGCTTCTAGTGGGGAGGAATGATCAAGTGCTAAAAAAATAGCTCAAATTTCAAAGTTGTCAGATTGGTGTCGAACCTGGATGACCGCGTAGTGATCATCATCCTAAATCTGGCACAACTTGTTTCACGCGAAATGGACTTCGTATGACTCCATAAACGAGTTCTGTTCACTTTCCCAAACATGCAAATTTTCAAAAAAATGGACAGCGCAATCAGCAGTCTATACTACTAACTGGGCAGGTGAAGTGGACATTGACTTGGTCAATGGGCTCCTCGGCGAATTATATCGTGCCAAGTGGCAATTTGTACTGGTCAAATTTTAGTGGTTTTGATTGGTTGAAAGAGTGGCCAACCACACACTGACACGTGGCTCAGCGAGAGGCCACCAAGTGGTAGCCCAGGAGGCCACCAAAGTTTTTCTATAGGTTAGGCATAGGCAGTGGGGGGCGAACCTGCGACATTCCAACACACAACAGAGCCAACTACCATTGCGCCAAGCGGTTATTACTTAACCATTATGAATGTGCGTTCATTATAAAGTTTAATGTCGCCCAATTTGGAGGCTATGCCAGCCCGCAGACTTAACCGCCCATGTGAACACCGCATTTTTAGCCGCCAACAGTTTATGTGGCCGTCGGAGGAAAGGGGCCAGCGTAAGGGCCTAGCCCCTGGCGCATGGCCCTTCATATGACCTTTCCCTTGATTTTTAGGCCTCAACGACCAAATTATCCATCCAACAAATCCACTTGGATTTTAGCGGATTTGGTGGCTAGTTAGCGGGTATTCGGGGGAAAATGAAAGTTTGGTGCCAGCGTTTGGGCAATTTGTGGAAAAACTAGGAGAGTTCATAACTTCTCCAGTCGTTTACCAAATTGGGACCAAAAAGAGACTAGATGGCCATTTTTTGACATTCTGGACTCATTGGAGTAGGTTGCAAAATCATTTGAGCATTGTAAACACATTGTTTTACACATTTGAGCATAATAGAGAGGCCCAAGCCATTGGAAGCTGGACCAAGGAGACATACCCTGGGAGGGGTGAAATCCTTCATCATGTTCCTATTGTGATGTGTTGTTGATGATGTTCTGTACATTTATATGATGTTGTTCAATTTCTTATTTATGTTAAATTGCCCATAAAATTAACATAAAAACTCATTTTCACTTGCAATAAACTCATGAATCCTTAAGCACATGAACAACATTTTGTTTATAATCGGAGGAGGATCTTAGCACAACAAAACTAATATTCTTTATCAAATCACTAGGGAAGATATTTTCTCTATCTTCAACTGAGACTGAATATTTTCTAGTGATGCTTGTATCTTTGATACTGCCATAGAATAATTGGTAGGAGAAGAATATAACATTTTACTGGATTGTTCATGTAAATCAATCTGGTCAATAGGATGAATCAATTTTGTATCAAAAGAAAATATTGATTTAGTGTAATCATCTGCACTTTTAGGATGTGTAATCTTGGGTTCCAGAAAAGTTATTTGCATCTTTCCCTTCTCAATGTCGAAGGCAAAAAGTAACCTATGTTGTGAAGTTGAGATTTTCTTCCAACACTGTGTATAAGTGGAAGCTCTCAAAGCCTAATTTCTCTGCTTGATTTCCCTATAGACAACAAAAATGCTCTGTTCTTTCTGAGTTTGTTGCATTTCTCTTGTCTGAGATGAAGAAACATCTGCACTGGTTAAAGACATAAGAGATCCTACAGTCATCCCTTCTATCCTAGGAGATAATGGCACAAAGGAGCCCATCATGACAATTGGATTTTGTTGTGAAATATCTGCTTGTTGTGTCTCACTTGTATTGGTTGTCTTCTGCCTTTTATTGCATATTTTAATCTCTTTAGCTGAAATTTTTGTTACCATAGGGGAAACACTCTCCATTGGTATTTTGTTCTACATTTGTTTTTAGGTATAGAAGTGTGTGATGTTGTAGATGATATAACCCGCTCTTTTGCCTCCTGAAGTGTATTCTCTTTCCATTCATCCTGGTTCATATATTGTTCTATCTCATGCCTAGGAGTGTGAGCATATGGGGTAGCTTTTGCTCTACTCTTAACTTTGAAATCACTCCTAGGGGATCATATGACCAAGTGAAGCTTAATTTGAAATTCATATGCTTTAAAAGAGTTTTTGCTTCCTTTCTTGTTGATCTAGCATTACAAATAAAAGGTCCTACTTGAGTCTTGATTTTAAATTGAGCCTTCTTCTTTGCTACTGGAAAATGAAGTTGATCCATGTTGATCATTTGTCTGATGTATTCTAATGTAAAAATCCGGATAGGAACAAACTTAGGTAATCTATATGGAGGTAATTCACATCCATAGATCCTAATCTCTGTATAATTTTGGTATAAATACCAATCTCCTGTTCTGGTTTGTTCACTGAGATGTAGGATTTTTCTGATCTCTAGCCCAATCCTTGGTTCTGCATCATTATTTAGTAAAAAAGAAACAACATACATAAATTGATCTACAAAGTCACTGAATGTGAATTCAGTGGTGTTCTTCCTCACCAAGGGAGACCAATGGATCACTGATTGTGGATTTCCCTAGCTGTCCATCTTTTGTAGGGGAAAGGAAAACCTCTCTGACTGATAAAACATGAACAAATATACTAAAACATAGGCATATTTGAACATTCCTTTTGTAGAAAACTTCATGAACTGATCATGAATTGATTCTGCTAAGAATTCACTGAAATTGAAAATTAGAGATGGATTTTCATCGACTGAGAAAATTGACAGGAAACCTATGAGGACCTCATCGACCCATTGATCAAAATAATAACCTAACAAGCATGAAACAATGGATATAATCTGCTGGGTCATTTCTAGAAAAATAGATGCTTCATATGGTGGATTGGTCTTAGGAAATTGAGTATTTTCTAGAAGAAAAGTTTCAAAAATCTTGGCTCTTTGAGGAAAGTCAAGATTTTTGTAAATATTCATGAGAGTTTTTGGAGAAAATGGATGCAAAGGCTCAAGGTTTTGAATCTGTAACATCCAATTAATTGATTCAACGGTAATGGTACACATAACTTCATTATTTTTGGAAAATTACTACTCTTTGACTAGGAACATACCTAAATATGACACCATGAGACAAAATCTGGGAAATAATGGGTTTGTGGCATAATGAACTGAGGTAAAAGTGCCAGAGGTTTAATTCATCACTCGTGTCAAAAAAATTTTGTTTTAACCAATTATGAATTTCATAAAGATCTAATTTACAAATGGTTTTAGAAACCTTATATAGTTGGTCAACTAACAGTTGATGGTCTAGAACGATAGTCAGTGGAAGCATAGGGTTCTCTGAGGTTTTTGATTTCTTTTTGGAAGACATGACTGAAAGAAAAATATTGGGAAATGATTGAAATTACCCGAAGATGACTGATTTCCTGGTTGACTGATGGTTGGAATAATCTTTGGGTTTCACTGGTTGCTTTAGCGATGGTTTAACTTGGTAATTGGTAGCAGTAATTCGTTTATGACCTGACAGAGTAGTGAGGAAATACAGGATCTGATAACCTGGAATAAAATACAAGTAATGTTATAAGGCGGTGATTTATGTGACAATTATACCTTACTTGTTAAATCGGCGGCGGGGGGGGGTGCCACCAGGGGGGGGGGGGCGGTGGGGGTGGGGGTTATTAATGTGTAACGAAACAAATTTTAACGGGAAAATGATTGCCAAATGGGGAGTTGACACTTGGCGAAACGAGAGTTTTATTAGAAAATGGAGGGAAAGGGCATAACAAACTTTCGGATGGGGAAAAGTGGTTTCCGAAGGGGGTAGGCAATGGTTTATGGTTTTGGAGTGGGGGGGTGCGGAGTGTATGTGAGATGGGCACGTGGCGGAGGTGGTACGAGAGGAGACCACTTCAGCACTCCTCCCCCCCCCCTCCCATCAGTTAAACTTCAGATGGGCTGAAGGGGTGCAGAGTGGCATAAAAACTGTTGATCTTATGGCGCAATAGATCAAATTTGTTAACTTTATTACAACTTGCACCAAAATGACAACAAATCTTCCAGTCTGTTTATAAGATAAACCTATTTATTATATTAATCATGTTTAAGCTTTAACAAAACATGATTTATTCATAAAAGCAGCATTTAAACAAGCGTGCTACATTTTGATAATTTGATCATATTTTTTTATATTTTTTCTATTTTTCTTTATGTTTGTTGTCTTTCTATTATTTTCTTTTCTCATCATCATTATATATGTGTGTGTGTGTTTCCCTTTTTATCAACATATATTTATTATGAAAACATCTACCTTATCAAAACAATCAATGTTACAACAAGAAGTATCAACCATCACATAAACCTAATACCATGAGCAAGCCTTCTCAATAAAGCTACTTATCGAGTGACACCCAAGGAGAATGAGGAAATAAGGAAACAAGTGTTGAGTCCATGTGTTGTCCTTGCGATACTTATTCCAAAGAAAGATGGTGAATGGAGGATGTGCACATATTCCAAGGCAATTAACAAGATCACAATCAAATACAGATTTCCATTGCCATAGATGGATGATATGATGGACTGTTTGAATGGAGTACCCTACTTTTCAAAGGTTGATTTCAAAAGTGGTTACCATCAGATCCAGATCAGAGAGGGGGTCGAGTGGAAAACAACCTTCAAGACTAATGGACGACTATATGAATGGTTGGTCATGCCATTTGGACTGACAAATGCACCAAGTACTTTCATGTAGTTGATGAATGAGGTCTTGAAGGAGTTCATCAGTAAGTCTGTTATTGTTTATTTGGATTATATTTTGATTTTTAGCCAAACAAATGAAGAACACCTTAGGCATGTAAGGTATGTTCTAGAAAGGTTGCAGCAAGAGAAATTGTTGATTAACCTGAAGAAATGTACTTTCATGAGGTCTGAGTTGGTATATTTAGGCTTTGTCATTTCAAAGGATGGACTAAAAATGGATCCAGAGAAAATAGAGGCGATTGTAAGTTGGCCTTCACCCAAGAACATTTTCAAAGTTAGGAGCTTTCATTGCCTAGCTAGTTTCTAGTCATTAAGAACTTCAATGGTATTTGTGCATCCATCATTGAAATAATCAAGAAATATAGACAACCCTTCTGTTGGACAACAACAACAGAGAAAAGTTTCTAGCTCTTGAAAAGGAAGATCACCAAGAAACCAAAGTTGAAACTACCTGACTTCAATCAAATTTTCCAAGTCAATTGTGATCCCAGTGGAACAACCATTGGAGCAGTGTTGAGTCAAGAAGGTAGCCCTATTTCATATTTCAATGATGTTAAATTGGCAACTAGGGCCAAACTCCATGTGGGTCAACTTATTTATGGCAGCTGATATTTTTATTGGATCCCCCTCGTCAAAAGGTGTAGGATTGATCCAAAGATCATCCGATTTCGATAAGTATTTATGGAGATATGAATTTATTTAGATTATGGTTTTATTATCTAGCCGACCAGTTCTTACGTAGGCTCAAGAAGCCCAAACGTCATGTCTATTCAACCTTACGCTTTTAGTATAAATAAGAGAGGATGTGAAGTCTTTTAGACACACTCTTCATGTGATCTCCTCCTCACCACGTCTTGGGTTTTTGGTGATGGAGAGAGACACAAGAAGATATATTGGATGATGCCCTATCTCATACGTGAAAGATGCCCTAGCTTACCACACTGTTCAAGAAGCCCTAAACATCTGAACGCAGTCTTGTAATGAAATCACCTAGAGTATGAGAACACATTCTTACGCTGGAGATTATACTCAGTTCACACGCTGTCCATGATGGATTACACACTGTACATGATGAGGAACGCAGACATGGAGACATTCATGCGATGTAATGGGATACGCTGTAACATACGCATATCTATATGCACAGCACCTCACTCGCTGACATAAAGACTCTAAGAAACGCAACATAATGAAGGAGCCGCAGTTATGTATGAAGCCACAGCCAAGAGCCGCAGTCATGGAAACTCAACGATATTATGCACACATTGTTATGTATATGCAAAGACTGATATCTAACGCAGTCATGGCATACGCAATTATGTATACACAGAGATTGACATCTAACGAGTCATGGCATTTACATACACGCTGTTATGTAGCCGCAGAGAGACTGATATAATATGTATGTATACACAGTCATAGCACTAACATATACGTTGCACAATATTAACGAATGAAAGCCGCAGTAGTTACATGAAGCCCGCAGTTTCAATTATATATGGAACGCTGATAATACATGAAGCCTGCAGTTTATATATGAAACGCAGGTAATACATGAAGCCGACAGCTGAATTATATATGGAACGCTGATAATACATGAAGCCTGCAGTTTATATATGGAACGCAGGTAATACATGAAGCCCGCAGCTGAATTATATAAGCCTGCAGTTTATATATGGAACGCAGGTAATACATGAAGCTCGCAGCTGAATTATATATGGAACGCTGATAATACATGAAGCCTGCATTTTATATATGGAACGCAGGTCATATATGAAGAACACAGTCATGTATGGAACCTGCAAGCCAGCAGTGGTTAGGGTTTGAAGCAGAAGGACTACGTTCTCTGCATAACTATTATAGCATAGAAGATCACTGCATATATCTCGACATTCGTCATCTGTAGGGATATTACTTATACTTGGTGATCAATAAGTATATAAGGAATATGATCTCGATGGCTCTAATATGAATGTGCAACATGATGATCTCAGCGAAACGAATGATGAAGTAAAGATGCAGCATGATAAACAACAGTGGTAGAATGGCATACCTGTAGCAGCCCTTTCACAATGAACAGCAGTGATAGAATGCCATCTGTTAGAACAGCAGCATGATGATGATGTACATTAGTATGGGCAGCATGATGATGGATAAGATCATGGACATGAGCAACGTGATTAGTGCAGTATGGTGCAGTATGAGTGGTACAGCAAGAGAACCAGATGCAGCACGATGATAGGTGAAGGAGTCACCTTGGAGAATCAGTTGAAGCAAAATGTCTTCAACTGATCTCATTGTTATAGAAGATGATCTATGCTTAGATCTAGACAAGTCAAAGTGTTGACTTTTGTTGTAATTGTACTCTCTCTCTCTCTCTCTGCTGAACTTTGAAGATAAAAGAAGATTTGATCAAAGGGTTTCCCCACACATTGTGGGGTTTGTCCCTGGCTCGCGCCACATCTTGTGTCCTCTTGTCTTGGCTTGTATTCTGCGATTTATATTTATGTTCTATCTGCAGTTTACTTTGTGTTGATGTGATTGCTAATATGGAAAAGAAATTAAATAAATTGCTCTAGCATAGAACATACCAAAAATTAACAAATGAGAAGTTGAATGACTCAAAACGGAAATACTCCTTTTATAACAAGGAATTCTATGTGGTGGTTCAAGCTTTGAAGCATTGGAGACACTATTTGATGCCCAAGGAGTTTGTTTTGTTCTATGACAATTCTACATTATAGTATATAATGCAGCAACACAAGTTGAACCATGCGCATGTCAAGTGGGTGGAATTCCTACAAAGTTTCACCTTTATTCTAAACCTTGTGAGTGGGCAAGTGAACAAGCTAGTCAATGCTTTGAGCAGGAGGAGTTTGAACATGCAAGAGTGCCATGTACAAATTTTAGGCTTTAATTATTTGAAGGACATGTATGAGGATGATGTTGATTTTCAAGAGGCCTTTCGAGCACGAATGAACCCTATGAATAGAGATAGCAGCCCATGGAAGGAGTTTATGTTGCGGGATGATTTGTGGTTCAAGAACAACCGGTTATGTATTCTTAGTTTCTCAATGAGAGGGAATCTGATACAAGAAAAGCACAATGGAGGATTAACAAGGCATTTTGGTGTGGACAAGACACTTGGATAGCTAAACCATGCTTCATTTCTGGCCAAGGACGAGGGAATATGTGTAGAAATATGTGAGCAAATACACGGAGTGTCAACATGTGAAAGGGAGTCGAAATGCTGGACTATATACTCCTTTAGCCATTCCCAACAGACCATGGGACTCAATGAGTATAGACTTTGTTTTGGGTTTACCAAGGACGCAACGAGGTAATGACTCCATATTTGTATTTGTGAACAAATTTACAAAGATGGCTCATTTCATCCCATGTTGCAAGACTAGTGACACTACACATGTAGCTCATTTGTTTTTCAATTAGATTGTTTGATTGTGTGGCTTGCCTAAGAATATAATCTATGACAGAGACACCATATTAACAGGGCATTTTTGGAGGACCTTGTGGAAGAAGCTTGAAGCAAAATTGAATTTCAGTTCAACCTATCATCCACACTCTGATGGGTGAACTGAAGTGGTCAAAATGACTCTCAGAAACATATTGAGGGGTCTTGTGGGTGAGTATCCCAAACAATGGAATCGTGTGTTAGCTCATGCCGAGTTTGCATACAATTATTCACCAAATAGGAGCACGGGGAAGAGTCTATTTCAGATCTTGTATGGAATGCACCCTAGAGGAGTTTGTGAACCGAGAGATTTGGGAAAACTTGAGTAGAGTGTTGATGGGGAATATTTTGCAGCAACAATGAGTGACTTACACGAGGAGCTAAAACAGAAGCTACAAGACAATAGCTACAAGTACAAACAAAGAGAAGATTTAAGAAGATGAGAGGTAAACTTTGAGGTAGGGGGCATGGCCTTAGCCCACGTGAGAAAGGAGAGATTCCCAAGAGGGGAATATAATAAACTCAAGATGAAGAAAATTGGATCTTGCAGGGTACTCAAAATTTTCTACAAATCTTATGAATTGGAGTCACCTGCGGGCATAGTTATGTCGCCTATTTTCAATGTGTCCGATTTGAATCCCTATCAAGTTGGTGATGAAGGTACATCTACACCAAATGAGGGTAGTGGAGAAGTTAGTGAATAGAGTTGGATGAAGCAGATGCCTATGACAGAAAGTCTAGAAGCTGAAAGAATTTTGGACACTAGAGTTGCAAACCACACAAGTGGGAAAGAGTATCTGGAATTTTTGGTGACATAGAAGGACCGTTCGATGAAAGATTCTACATGGATGAGTGGTGCATCTCTACAGAAAGCAGAATGCTCTATAGAGGACCTTATGAGTAGGAGCTCATAAAAAAAATTCTTCTTGGGGAGTCTGATGCAGGTGCTTTAGACCGAGTTCGAGAGATGAAGAATTTGGGCAAGAGCTTAACAACGTGGTGGATTGGCAACATGTCAATGTTGGCAAATGATTTTGTTGTTTTGTTAGAATTTCTGAATACTTAATTTAAGTTTAGGATTGGAGTATTCCTGAAGTAAGTCGAAGAGTTTAGAATTTATGAGTTATTCCTCATTGTAATGATTAGCTCATGTAGTTCTCTTTTCGACTTCCCCCATTTGGAAGAGAAGGGGAATCGAACCACTTTCTAAAGTTTGTAAATAAAAGGGACTTCGAATGGGAGGAACACTCTTTTCCTGCCTCCAAGTATGTGTTTGAAGTGAATGAAATAAAGATTTCACACCTGTATAGTGTTCACAAATCTGCATCTTTTCTTTTCCATTGTTTCCAGTTGGATTGTGTACATCTATTTAAGATTTAGTCTTTGTTGTAACAATTACAGAACATGTTATATCCCTGTCAAAATTCGATGGAGCTCTAGTTGTTTATGTGTATTTTGATTTTCTGTAATTTGTGGTTTTCCTGAAGCTTTAATAATTTAAGCTTGGAAACCGAAATTGTACCAGCACTTTGGGCTATCAGAGCCAATAGTGTTTTGGGTTATAGCTCACTAGAATTCGAAGAGACAAGGGACTAAGCACTTTATCTATTACCCTTTTATTTTGTCAGAAAAAACTGGAAGAGGACCCCTCGTTGAGCCACACACGTGTATCCCCTTTTGAATCACGACATAGGGAGCAAAGGTGGTTGGTGGCTTACCAGTTTGTTCGTGGGGGAGTTGAAGTGATCATGCACAACAACTATAGCATAGAAGGTGAAAAACAGAGGCATTGCAAAATCATTTTGCAGCGAAGGCCCTATGAAATAATTTTACAACGCCTACAACCAACTAGAAAAACATAGGCACTACGATATAATTTTACATGTGTCAAAGAGGCCAACCCGCCAGGTTTCGCTATCACAAGATGACATATGACATTGTCACTTAATATGTTCGCATTCATATCATTTGAGGTATTCTATTAGAAAAGCATAGCATAGCAATTTAGACATAACTATATTAAAGTACAGCAAAATTATCAACAACATATTACCTAGTAAGCTTGCATTTAAGAAGACATAAATTACAATCATGCAAGCAAATCCACAGCACATAATGACCTTTAAATGATGTTGGTACCAGAGAAAGAAGTATAGTATAACATCAATCTGGGACTTGCACCCTAAATGCTATTTCCAAATTGGTAAAACATTTTGTGCTGGTAGTACTTCATAAAACACCATGTCTTGCAATTAGTCATATTATGGGATTATTACACTCTCTTTAAGGAGTTTAATGTTTACAAGAATTACAAAAGAAAATCTTGAGGAGTGGGAATTCTAATATCAACGTCTTCATAGTTACATTTACATGACTTCAAATAGAAACTAATTATATCTAAAGATTGAAATCACATTCTCTAGGCAGAACAGTTGCATGTGAGTTTCATGTAAGCAAAGTCATAATGCACAACAACCTCTAAGCGCTATTGGTATCAGAGTGAAGAAGTATGCTATCACATCAACCCAAGAAATTGCTCACCAAAACCAACTTCCAAATTAACAAAGAGAAAAAAATTTGTGCATTTTTTAAACCACCCAAGTCCTGCAATTATTGTTGTTGTGGAATTATTATACACTCACTCTCTTTGGGGATTTTTGTAACGAGAATTTATCTTTAAAAAAAATCCTCTTGATAGGGGTGGGAATTAACATACCAACCTTGTCATTCACACTTACATGGCTTCAAATGGTAATTACATTTAAAGAGCAACATCACATTCTCTAAATAGAATAATTACAAGACATGTTACACTTCTTGTAAAAGCATATTGCTTTAATGAAGCTTATCACTGGAAACCACAATATTTTAGGCACATCCTATTATCTGACGAGGCCAATAATATATGCGTTCTGTATGATGCCAACAAGATTCAAAACTCTTCTGGAATTTATTCAGAACAATCATGAAGATGAACTAAAAAAATGGGACTCAAGGAGTCTCGAAGACCTAAAAAGCAGAAGAATCAGCCTATGATCTAACTAGTTTATTCCATTCATCTTACACTCTGGAACTGAACACAGTACTTTCCAGGTTGATCATAGTTCAATATTGTTTGGTCATTCTTTTTTATAGCAAACCCCCTTATCCGGATTTCCTCTGGTATGGAATTATCTTTATAGTCGACAGGTTCAAACATCCATCCATCATTTTGTACGTGAGGTGACAGCTTCACCTGAAAAAGCAGTACATGCTTGGAAGATTTGCAACTATTCTTCATTTTAGGACAAGTTTAATTCATATTATCTCTAAAGTAACTCATACCCAAATTCTCATTCAAGGAAAATAAAACATAATCCAGTGGTACATACCTCAGCTTGGTCAATGGCATTTACTAGCAATGCCCCATCAAGAGAGAGATCATTAATGTGAATATTTGCACCCTTCACAACCAAGGTTGATTTTTGAGATATTTCACAATTGCCTGTCAATTTGTTCTTCACATCTGAAAATGTCAAAGCCCACCTTGGACTCCACACAATCCGTGGCCAAATTTCAACTTCTTGTCCATTAAAAATGCCCACCTGAGGATCTTCTATCTTAACACCCACCTGTATTGAGAATTTAGCGTAGTAATTAAAATAATCACTGAGAATTTTGCAACAGGCTACTGAGCTCCACATAAATTCTCCAAAAAGATAAGAATGAAAATGATTTGAATTCACTTGCTGAGGTGATAAAATTGGGTCTAAGCAGAATATTGGCTTAAGTGTCTACAAGTTATCCCAGTTTTCTGCTAACTACTGCATGTTCTGATGGTGGATATAGCCCTTGGAGGGTTTTTCAGTTTAGAAGCACCGATTTCTGGGTTCATGGGTGTGGGGGTGGACTCGCAAGTTTCAATAAGGGTTTTAACTTTTCCAGGCTTACGTAGGATATGATGAATCACAGAGTAGATTAAAATCACCAGTGATATCTTAATTAAATAACCTCTCCATTTAGTTTGTGCTTCCGCAGTTCTGAAGAGAGTGAAATAATGAATCAATAAAAGAGCTCTCTTGACATACCTTCCTGAGAATTCGGCTGTGTGCCCGATAAATGGCCATTTCTCCACTTGTTGCACTATGATAAGGATTGCCCTTTGGTACCTACCTCATAGACATGATTATCTTGCATTAGTGCTTTCAATCAAAGATGTCTAATCATTAGAAATGCACAATTCATCTTAGTAACATTTAGATTTCTCCTAGACTTGATCATGAAAATTTTAAACCATCCTTTTTATCTAGCATGTCACAAACACAAAATAGAAATTGCAAATCATTGTATCAAACAAGGAAAAAGGTGGATATATGGGTCCATTAGAAGACAGCAAAGAATTAATCTAAAAGCCAATGCTGGATCTGCTGCTAAGCTTGATTCACTATTCTAGATGCATTTAGTGGGGACTATTGATTTGGGGTAGCACCGGATGTGCTCTAGCCATGAAAATTAGTGGAGAGGCTAAAGCACATAAGATCTCCAAGACCCATAAATGGTTTGGGCAGATTCTACCCAGTGAAGGAGATATTAAAATAACTAATATTTTTAATGGAGTTCCTAAGTTTAAACTTAGGAAAAATAAAATATTAATAGGTATTAATATAAAACAGGGTTAGAAGGTTCTAAATGACATGGATCAAGCCAAATCTAATCTTAGCTATTGATTAGAGATGTAATCTCAGCCGTTGAAGGACCAACGGGAAAAGTATAAGAGGAGGCTTGAGGGTCAGTTGGAGAACACACCAGAGTGATCAGTCATTCGATTTTCTAGAGCACGGTTTGCTAAGAGAAATCGAATCAGTGATCAGTTTGCAGTAAGGGGCAAAGAGTACGAGGCAGAGAGGTGAAGATAGTGCCGGAAGACAAGCGCAGAGGCAGACACAAAGAGAGAGGGAGCCACGTAGAGCCCAGCAGAGACTGCGCAGAGGCCAGAAGGGCCTACATCATCCACACAGAGGCTACAGGAGTGACGTAGAGAGCCAGAGGGGTTGTGTAGAGCCTCAGAGGCCTGACACAAAGGGTTTCAGGCTGACGTAGAGGCCAATAGGGCTGATGCAGAGCTTCAAATTGTGATGGAGAGGGTTTTGAGGGGCAGACTTTCAGAATATCTGCTTCTGAAGAGAGAGGTATTACTGCCAGATTATTTTCTTTGTCAGGTGAGCCAGTTTGGCACCTAGTTGTACTTAGAAACAGTGTTTTACGAAACGGCCGTACCGAAACGGAAACGGCCGTTTCGTTCCGGGTTATTAAAAAAAATTTCAAAACGGCCTTTGACCCGGCTCGGTTGACCGGGTCATAGCTGACCCGGTCAACCCGGCCGGGTCCCGTCAAAAAACGGCCGAGTCAGTAGGACTCCAGTTAGCAGGGTTTTTTCAGTTATAACAGCATTTTTCCAGTCATTTTATTAGCAGTTATCAGGTTAGTCGGATCAGAGAATTTTCCTGGCCTCGTGATTGCACACAGCAAAGGCAGCTCTTAGAAATAAAAAAAATTATCGAAGGTAGAGCAATTTTGACCCTCATTAGTGAATATCAAAACTTATGGGAACCTTAGCATGAAAAAACTCCTGAAAGAAGTTTCTCAGAATACATTTATCTTATGAAAAGATCAAAGGAGATAGATCTTGGAACTCAAAGATTCTACAACTGAGTCTACAAATAAGATCCAATATGAAGGTGAAAAACGCAAGTCACATTGATAATCATAAGGATGAACTTAAGATCTCTGTAGGTAACTTGGATGCTCCAGAATTAGAGAGGCTCCATCAACATTGCTTCATTTTCTGTTGGTAAGATCAAGAACGCTATTAATTCACCAAGGACTACAGCACAACACACTAAAGGCCATGATGGAGATCATGATGGAGATCATGATTGAGTTATTAACCTGCCAATTAGTTCACAAGTCAACCAGAAGTTGCAGAGAAACCGTGCAACAAAATCTGTTAATGTTGTTTGCTCTCCTTGCAATCAACAATTTGTTAGTTCCATTGTCCTGTCAGAGCTAAGGAAGAAAACCAAATTAACATTGGGGTACAATAACATTGGGGTACAATATCATTCCTATTTCATAAAGCTTAACTCTTTGAATGAAAAATATGTTCAAATTGCACCTTTCGATAGGCAATGGACTATTATTCTTTCCAACAAGCAAAATGATCACTACCAAATTTTAGAGAAGATCCATCTATTCATGACAAAATAACCCTAGTCATGCATCATATTAGCACTAGGTTTGTACCTTTCCAAGAGGTCCAAATGTTTTGATGATCAGTTGACAACTTCATTTAGAAACAGTGAAGGGTTAGGTATTGAGCTATGTTAAAAAAAGAATTATGGCAGGGTGACATAAAGCTTAGAAATAAAATTATGTTTTTTTATAAAAAAAATAAATATTTAATGTATTTTTTACAACGACCGAGTCATTGAAATCGAGCCGGCCGAGTCATTGCCGTTTCCGTTTCCGTTTCCGAGTCGATCCTCGGCCGAGTCCGAATCCGAGTCCGTTTTGTAAAACATTGCTTAGAAAGACTGCACAATAATATAACCCTCAGAATTGTTGCACTAGTTTTACCAAGTTGGGTTTTTCCGGGGATGATTGTCCAAAAAAAACGGTGTCCTTTGTGTGTTTGTCTATTTCTTTCAGCTATTGATCTGTAGATGATTGAGACTATAATTAAACAAGTAGGTGAAATAAACCAAAGAATACATATAAAATTTCTAACAAGTAATACTTAGAAATTTCAACATGGTATCAGAGCATTGCAAATCATACGAGAGCTGAAGGCACCAGCTGAATCAAAAATTTGTAGTAGAAACAACTGTCCTGAGTGACAGAAGATGTTCCTAGGTAGAAAGCAACAGAGGAGGGTTGACGTCGAGGGACTACGTCATTAGTTCAAGCCAGAGAGAGGCCAGCGTAGAGGCTAAGGAGGGTGGAAGAGGCCCATGAAGAGCCACGTAGAGACCAAGAGGGTTGACACAATTGGCTAGTGGAGCAATTCAGCCAGTGTCGGGATTGCGCAGAGCCTAGAGGCTCAGTCCGTTTAGTTGCTGGGGCATAGGGAGTTGTGGGCAAATTGCAGGGAGTGAAGCTGGTGGGGTGTTGTTGCTGCTGAGACAAAACAACACCTAACAGGGAAAAACCAAGGTAGAGGGAGTCACTACTGAGGCAGATTTTTAGCCAAGAAATCCAGATTAGTGTTGCAAGTGCATAGGAGATCGAAGAGGTGCAATTTGATGGTTGGCAGGAGGATTTCCAGGAGGGAAATCAAGACTCAGAGGGAGTCTAGTAGAGAACTTCTAGGCGGGAAGTAGAGACTCAGAGGGAGTTGAAGAGAGAACTTCCAGAGAGAAGTAGAGACTCGGAGGAGTTGAAAAGAAGAGCAAAGAGATGGCCATGAACGGACTGAGGGATCAGGATAGGCTAGACGGGGTGTCCAAATTTGTGAGCTGGAAGGCCAGGATCCTGTCCGTTTTGGATAGACATCGCATCAAGGCCTTCGCCTTGAGAACAATGGCTATCCTAGTCGACCCAGTTGACAATGAAAGGTATGAGGATTCAATGACCAAGGCGAAATGCATAATCCTTGATGGGGTCAAGGATCATGTGGTCCAGCAAATTTCCGAAAAGGAGACAGCAAAGGAAATGTGGGATACCTTGAAGACATTGTATCAAGGCACTTCCATGCAGAGGAAGATGCTACTGGAGAATCAACGTCAGTCGTACTAGATCTCTTCCTCAATAAGTTGCAGGAGATCCAGGACCGACTTCCATAGGGGCCACGCCGGATCAGGAGTTGATGGTGAGGACTGCCCTAAACGCAGTCTCCGAGGAGTGGGAGACATACGTCTAGAGTATTCTGGGCAGAGTGAATCTTCCAAGATGTGAAGAATTGTGGGCAGCTCCTCACAAAGAAAAGATCAGACGACTAACCAAGACAGGAAGTAGCAGCAAAGGGGCCTGAGTCAAGAAAGAGGAGGAAGAGGAAGCAGCTCTGGCATCTGCGGGGAAGCAAGAGAGGAGGAAGAAAAAGGACCTTTCCAAGATAAAGTGCTTCAACTGTGGGGAACAGGGGCATTATGTGAACCAGTGTCTGATGAAGAAGAATAAGGGAGAGGCGTCTGACTCCAAGGCAGCGCCAGCGAAGGTGGAAAAGGAGGTAGAGGAGGATGACGATTGTGCCATGAGTGTTCATGTACCTCTAGATAAGAGGTGGGGAGACATCGAGTTGTAGTCAGGAGGACTACAGGCGATGAGGGGCAGGATCCTTGAGGTACCCAAACTCTCAAATAATACCTGACTACGAGAGCCTCGAAGTGAGAGTAGCAGGATGGCGGATGTCGGTAGAAATAGATGTGGATGAAGCGGCAGAAAGTGCTAGAAGTGCAAAAGTCCCTAGCAGCACAGTGAGGCTTGCAACAGTCCGAGAGGCACGGAGGAGGTTGCAGCAATGCAGGATCGCATAAAGAAGTTTGCAGCAGTGCGAGAGGCAAGGAGTTGTTGTAGCAGCGCAGAGGCAGAAGACGGAGCACAGTATAGCGGCAGAGAGAGCTTCAGCATCGGGAGTGTTTCTAGCCTGATAGGGATGTCAGTAGTTGGGTGGATCAATTACTTACTTCTCAGTAACTGAGTTGCAGTGCAGTAGCAGTAGCAGTAGCACGATGCAGCATAATGAGAGGGGGTTGCAATGCAGATGCAGTGTTGGGAGAAAGGACCAAAAACAGCACGGATGCAGAGGGAGTTGCCATACGGATGTAGTAGTGGCAGTGGCAGAGCCATGGGCAACAGTACAGGATGCAACAGTGCAGAGGATGTTGGGTGGGGAGGCCTAGCATCAGCATAAGTACCAGTGCAGTATATTCAAGGTGATGCTCAGTATGGAGTATTACTAGAGCAAAGTCCTCGCTAAGAGGGAGTGTTGATTTGGGGTAGCATCGGATGTGCTCTAGCCATGAAAATTGGTGGAGAGGCTAAAGAACGTAAGATCTCCAAGACCCAAAAATGGTTTGGGCAAATTCTACCTGGTTAAGGAGATATTAAAATAATTAATATTTTTAATGGAGTTTCTAAGTCTAAACTTAGGAAAGATAAAATATTAATGGGTATTAATATAAAACTAGGTTAGAACTTAGAAGGTTCTAAATGACATGGATCAAACCAAATCTGATCTTAGTCATTGACTAGAGATGTAATCTCAGTCATTGTAGGACCAACATGAAAAGTATAAGAGGAGGCTTGAGGGTCAGTTGGAGAACACACCAAAGTGATCAGTCATTCGATTTTCTAGAGCGGGGTTTGCTAAGAGAAATCGAATCAGTGATCAATTTACAGCGATGGGCAGAGAGGCAGAGATAGTGCCAAAAGACCAGCGCAGAGGTAGAGAGGCAGACGTAGAGCCAGAGGGAGCCACACAGAGCCCAGCAGAGACTGCGTAGAGGCCAAAAGGACCTGCGTCATCCACGTAGAGGCTACAAGAGTGGTGCAGAGAGCCAGAGAGACTGCGCAAAGCCTCAAAGGGCTGACACAGAGGGTTTCAAGCTAACACAGAGGCCAGGAGGGTTGACGCAGAGCTTTAGATTGTGTTGGAGAGGGTTTCGTGGGGCAGACTTTCATAATATCTGCTTCCAAAGAGAGAAGTATTACTGCCAGATTATTTTATCTGTCAAGTGAGCCAATTTGGCACCCAGTTGTACTCAAAAAGATTGCATAATAATATAACCCTCAAAATTGTTGCACTGGTTTTCCCAAGTTGGATTTTTCCGGGGACGATTGTCCAAAAATAACAATGTCCCTTGTGTGTTTGTCTGTTTCTTTCCGTTGTTGATCTGTAGATGGTTGAGACTATATTGTGTTTATTTCGGCGTTTATATGGTTAAATAACTTGTTAGTAATTAAACAAGTAGGCGAAATAAACCAGAGAATACAAATAAAATTTCTAACGGGTAATACTTAGAAATTTCAATAGGGACAACGCACATAAACAAATTCTTAATTTTAATGTAGACAAATATTTCTGCAACAATAAGCAAAAAGTGAATAGTTTTTATAACAAACCCAATTACAAGTTATTTTCATAAGAAATCCATGGCAATTTATTCCTCATCATTGGTGGGCATTGTTGGCCAAAGACATATTATACAGTAATATGAAGCACACCACCTTTTAACGTACGTACCATAAAGAGTTATTGCACCAGAAAAACAGCCCCTTTGGTAAAGTGATGAATAAAGTTCATCCAGAACATAAGGGTATAGAATTGTAAACAAGAGTAATCATAGCAATTTATGCTCCCCTTCCCTATGGTTTGATTGGATGCACATATAGAGGAAATATATCTATTGGATCCAACATCTTCCCTAATATTTTACGCATAGATCTAATCATAAAAATTCTACTGAACTTAGTTGATACAATTTTGGCTCCAACAATTCGCTATATTGCACGTCCTTTATGGAACTTTGCTACGGGATTCATTGTCTTCAAGCATTAATCTTTGGCATCTTAAATTGATTTTTGTTTTAGTTTTCTCATGGATGGATGGATGAAGCACAATAATGATGAACAAATTGACTATGCTCTTAAATAGCAGTGCATCATGATTGATAAATTTTCGATTCATGGTCCCATAGCTGCAAAATAAACATTGAATGCTCCTCATAATGCCATACAAATTCTGTGACTTAAATAACCTCAAGAAGCAAAACAATGATAGATTTGGTTGAACGACCTAATATTAAGAGCCAAATGGTTTATGCTTGATTGCTTATGTTCATTGTTTCAAGGGTTTGAAAGGGCTGATAATGGTGAGGGACTAAATTTTTTTTTTGGGTTTTCACTGATCTGAGGTTCAATTCACTAAACAATACCCTAAATGAGGTGCTTGGAGTCACATAGATTTCACTTTAAATGCTGAATTTCCTATCAGAAACCCATGCAGAAGTTCCTGTCCAAGCTACAATCATCAACAGTATGATGATGACTGGCTCACAACACTTAAAAAGCATAAGGATTACAGGATGAAAGTTACATTGCATTCAATAATTCATGACTGCAGCTCATTTGGGATGGTGGAAGGTTCAAAAGGTCACTTTCCTTTAAACTAGCATTGTTTATTAGCTTGAAGGGTCCACTGGACTATGCCATAATATTTGGTGGACAAAGAAGACAACTCCAATCTTATGGATTATTATAAGATATGCACCACTTTGTGAGGTATGATATTTATAATATACACAATTTCCAGGCAGGCCAGCAACCGTGCCCTTTGAAGAGATGACTTCTGCAACAGCCTCCTGATGTAGCTCTAAAGCTTTGAAGTTGAATCATTGGGTTCAAAACTGTGTTCTGTATATTATTCATAAGGTAGCCAACAGGGTCATTATATGATGAGAAAGAACAACTCAACTGCTCCAATAGAAAAATGTTAGTGGAAAAAAAAATGACTATAATGAATGTGAAGGAAACACGTCTGAATGTTTAGAGTCATCCAGAAGGGGTAATACTAACAAAAAGAAATATGGTTAGTGCCTAAAACATAATATATTGAACTATGCTTCCTACACTAGGAATTGTTCACCTGGGATAAAATTAAACTGCAGTAATAGACCTTAAACTTTAAACCAAGCAATCATATTCACTCTTGGGATCATTCTACTATCACTATACATGCGTAGAACCAAAGTGTAGAAAATTTATCAACGAATAATGCGAAAGGCAAGTCCTAGTCTAGTCCAATGTGATATCCTAAATAAACCCCATGTCTCTTATTTATGATGAAGATGTTTGTTTCAGATAAAAGTTAAAACAACCCAACCACAAGGAATCTGCATAGTTGACAATACTAAGGTTATTGCATTTTCCACAGAGAATAGTATAATTCAGCCATCAGACCAAAACATGAAAAAACATATGGGATTGTTGGTTTAAATCAACACATGCTACAAGAACATCTCCTCACAAGATTCACAAATGAGAATAAATCTACCTTAGCAGCATCTTCTGGATTGTTTTTCACTGGTGCATAAGCAAGCCATGTGTCCATCACCTACATATGAAAAAGCATAAACAGTCACTCTCAATTCTACCAAGTACAAAGCACCACGTAGGAAAATACTTAAACATTAGATTTAAATCGTTATTTTATATATAAACCATGTGCTTGGACAGGTGAAGTCCAAGAAAGGAGTTGACCATGGTATGGAAAATTCTTTCTGAGTATAAAAAATCCATCTCTTTGTAATCTCTTTTCATAACCTCTAGATGTGCTTGTATATAGCAGTTAGAAGGCTGCAGTTGATTAGTCACAAACATGGAACAGATTGCAAACAATAGCAACAGCATTGTGCCTCAATATCTAGGGTTAGGCGTCTTCGGACCCTTTGTTGGGAGTGCAATCCACAGGAAATTATAACCTTTGAAATGATTCTACGAAACGGTTAATCAAGAAATAATATGAGTGCACAAAAAAGGAACTAAGCAATCACAACATCATTTACAAAAATGCAGTAATTATATTGAAACTGCTTATTCAACTTATAGTTTATATACATTTACATACATGCGATCAACAGAGACGGAGGTGAAGTTTTAACTTGTAGTCTATTTGGAACACCTGCAATCATAATGCTATTTCATTTCAGGGAACTGGGATTCTTTATGCCTATAGAAAATCACATACATAACGATTTGGGAACAACCATTCACTTAAATAATTAGGAATTCCTCAAGAGGATTTGCTAATGACCAGCTTGTTGAAGAAAGTGTAACTAGGTTCAGTATTTACAAATGTAATTTTGATATTTGTACTTGTCAAGAAAAAAGAAATATTATTTTTTAAATTATGAGAATGAGTTTCTTGCTCATTTCATAGGTCTAGGAAAGTCAGAGTCAAAGAGCTCTTCTTGAGCATATATGTAATGTCTACCTAGTGACTAGATTAGCCCTCCAAGACTAGCACAATCCTCATGAAGAAGACAGCAAGCAAAATGATAAAGAGAGATGTCATGTCGGCCTCAAATCGAATTAAATAAACTAAAGAATGTCATGTCGGCTCAATAAAAGGTCACAACACTTCACACTATCACGTCAGCTCAAATATAGAGACCTAACTACTATATATACGCAGTTAGGGTTACCACAGAAAAGCAAGATTTCGCATTTTCTTCTCTGAAACTCGGATGGTGCAGTAGGTACAGGAATCTTGGATCAATGCAGCAAAGAAGAACTCAGACAGAGATCCGCATTACAGGAGTTAGGATTTTGATATTTCGGGTAAGTACAGACATCACTGTAATTTCGGATAGGCACAAGAAGGCTCAGTCTCGGATGCCTCTGCAATTCCGTGGACAATTACAGTGAGGAAAGATTGCAGTCTCATCCTCCTCGGTGGTGGCAATCTCAGCATACCTGCAATCATGATCTCAATACATGGAGAGCAGTCATTGTCTCAGTGTAACAGCAATAATGAAGGTCTCAATATTGGTCACTGTCTCAACCTACTAACACAGTGAAGCAGCCTCACTATCTCGGCATATGTGTGAAGAGAAGGATCTTGAAGTGACATCCTCTGTCTCAACAAGTATTCTGGAAGCAGTCATGATCTTGCTCTAAATACCTCAGTATATAGATCTCAGCTTCATGGTAAAGGTCTCAATGAAGGAATAACACTGATCTTAGTAAAAGTGCAGCAGTATTCTCGGTGAAGGTGTAGCAAGGTGTAAAGATCTCAGTGATACAATGATGATGACTTCGGTGTAGCAGCAGTGATGACTTTAGTAGCAGTGATGATGATCTCAGCCATGACAAAGAAGAGGATTGGTGTCTTGGTCTTGGAGTGGCATAATAGGTCAAGGGTCATGGTCTTGGTATTCGTCAAATGGAATCTCTATAAGAAGAATTGTGTGCGGGTTTTCCTCTCCAAGAAGGAGAGGTTTTGGCCCTGGCAGAAAGCCTAACATCTTGTGTTCTTGTCTCTTTGGTTTTGGTAGCTATTTGATGAAATAAGAAACACACACTAATAATGTCAAAGAGAAGATTGTGCTAAGAAGAAAATTAAAATGCCTCACAAATAGTTATCAATTTAAAGAAGAATCACATCAATCCTACTTGTGCTAAGAAGAAAATTAAAACGCCTCACAAATAGTTATCAATTTAAAGAAGAATCACATCAATCCTACTTGCCCTAGATTCTTCAACACAACTTGGGACTAACACCTTCCAAATTGTGGCAAGGTTTTCTTCACATTGCATGAGTGTGCATATAGCACCAAATAGGGCCCTTATGCATTAGTGACTTAATTAATGTTTTAACAGGTTCTCATTCGATTAGAACTGCAAGAAAGAATATTTTACACAAATATAAAATTTAAATGTAACCCTTAGTGCCAGACATTTTATAATCCATGGACATGAATACAACTACACTCTGTTTCCTACACCTAATCATACACAATTTCTAATTTTAGATTTTGTGCTCATTTAACAAATTACTGGTTTTCTTGCTTTCTCAAAATATCTAAAATGTATATTTCCACTTCGTATTCCTTGTTTTCTAGGTGAATTGATTGGATTTGAATAAGAAGCAATTTGTAGATATCTTATATCGGACCAGATGCAAAGAAATATGATTTAAAATAAACTGAAACATTAAAAAGTGCAATGGAATTTGACAACATAACAACATTTAGACAAGTCTAAATTTATAACTACTTCAGATACAGATAACAGATTCTACAACATTGTTAATTATATTATATACTCATTGATGACTCACAGTAAATCCGACTCGAGCTGAGGGAAGCAATGTTCTTGGATAGTCTTGCATCATACATTCTAACCGAGTCGAGGACTTGAAGGATGTTTTACTAGAGTCCTTGTACCTGGAAAACATTTTTTCAATAACTTATAAATAACCCACTCAAGGACTAAAAAAGCCTTCCATCTGTATATTAACCTCTACAGTCTACATGGTTATTGATTGTTAACACAATGCCTTCATTGAATTCCTTTAACATGTAATGAGACCAACATACCCAATTAAAGGAAACATGCAATATATTTAGACCAATTAATAAAGCACTTCCGAGTTCCATAGTTGGTTTGCTTTGAAATAACCTCCATTAAAAAATTCAACATCTTGAGACATAAAAAAATCACACAACATAACAAGGAAGAATCTAAAAAGCCTTCAGGCTTTCATATTTGAATACTACGAGATGAGGCACTCATTCACTTTTTCTTAGCATTTTCATGACTCACTTCTACAAGATAGGTGAGTAAAGCATAACATATACATATGCATACATAAATAGATTATTACACATATATCAATGCCACCTTACTAAAATTAAAGAGAGATTTTCTTGATAAAGGATTGATTTCATTAAAAAAACTTCCATAATCTGAACAATCATACAAGGGAATGCATATGAAAAGATAACTGATATTTTCTTTCTTATTTTGACGTTTGTTTTACATGTTCCTTTATGCTATATAGGCTTGTTACCCACCAAAATAGGTAACCCTAAAAGAGAAAGATTTTCTCCTCTTCTTGACAGCCAGCCGGTCAGCCATGCAGCCCTTGATAGCCTCCACTAGCTGTGATGCTACGCCATTGTATCTCCGCCACTTGCATCAGCCATATGCTTCTCAACCATCCAACATGAGCACATGGACAAAGGCGGGATTCCACCAAAAGGTATTTTAATCATTTTGCAATTGGGTGCTTATGCTTGCTTGTAGTTGGGCATTTGATATGGATTATGGGATGACATGAAAGAAGGATGGGTTTTGACTGTGATCTTGTTCTTTCACCTTAAATGGTGGGTTAATCTTCGATCCTAGTCTAGTGGGACCTCCCCTAATGGCCCAATGGGTATAGTTGGGGCACTACTTGGGAAGCTCTAATTGAGATAGCATAGTTCCATTATCCCTGTAGAAATTCCTTATAGATTCAAACTGTTAATTGTGATTTACTAAAACAATAGACTTGAATCTACTCTTGTTGGGCAGCGGATCCCCCGCATAACAGTTTTGGGGCTTAAAGCCCACAATTTTGGGTAATGGTATTGTAAAGGCTCCGCAAAGTGCTTGGAGAGCGAATTGTAATGAGTCAAGTCAAAGGGTTGTTCGCCCTCAAATAATGTAAAGTAATGTAAAGTGAGTCGGCCTGCCCATGGTTCACGGACCACGGGAATGTATAAATAGAGCAAAGCTCTAAGATGTAAGGGGGGTTCAAAGGATCTAAAGTGATATGGGTTTTTGAATGTGAAATTTGCTCTGAGTCTGTATGTCCAAGTCGTGGTTGGTAGTAGTAGGAATAGTCTCTGCAGCTGTGTGCGCAGAGGCCTGGTAGAGTCTGCAGATGTGTGCGCAGACCCCTGCAGCTGTGTGCGCAAAGTAGGAAGTGAATTATATCTAGAAAAAACATTAATAAAGATAAGTTGGTTTTGGAACATCGCGTATCTGTTTCTATATTTCTGTTTATGCATCTATTTACAATTTATGGTTTTGCGCATCTTTGTTTATGTTGAATGGTAAATGAAAGTATTGGACCCACTTAATTTAATTCCAAATTTATAGTAATATAAGCACAGTAAAGGGTAAGGAACATTCGCGCTCTTCATTTAAGCCGCGCGAAGGTAGTTGCACTGGACAGACAACTACACAAAGTAGCGTAGCGCGTAGAGTGGGATCGCAAGCCTTCCAAGACCCATCAAGACATCCCAAAGGTGCAGAAACCTGGTTCCAGCACCCTCCCATACTACCTCGAGTGAGACCTCAGCTCGCACTCTGCGGACTGTTGCCGAAAGGGCCGATAGTTTAAGGATTTGTTTGGCTAAATCACTTCTGAACTTGGGTTTGGCCCCAACAAGCCAACAAATGGTTCCATTGCCAGGACTGGGATCTGCCTAAGGGATGTCTGATGTCGGAACACTGGAACCCTACGAAGAAGGAAATTGAAGATTGGTTGGATCAGAAGCTTCACGAGTTCGTAACACAGGAAAACAGGACTCCACAGATATCCGAGAAGAGGTGGCTGGATCGCTACGTATATATGGAAATCCACGAGATCTTCTTCGCGACCTTCTCTTCAAAGCTATATGATTGGATCGCGAGGTTAGCTGACAGCCAGGGAAGGTACAAGCTCGATCAACCGATAGTGTGGACTCCAGAGTTAGTACGTAGACTAGAGGCATCAGAAGATAAGATCGCATGGGCCGTGGACCATTGGCTCGACCAGATAATAGGGGGGTTTATCACTGAGTTCGCGATAGACACAACCGTGAGCTATAGCGAAGCAGAACGACGTTTTCTCAAGGGACCGCAAGGTAGGTACATCAAATCCCTGAATACCTGGATTAAGATGTTGTTATGTGAGAAGCGGGTTATGAGGATACATTGATGATTGGAATGACGCGAAGTGGAAAGATCTACAATGGGATCAAATGGTTAGCAAACAGTCCTTTAATTTCACCTCCGCGAGCGAGCAAGGAAGAGCGCGCTCGAGTTTCCTCGAGAAGTGCGGTTAGTTTGATAAGGCAGTGCATTCTGCAGTTATCACCTCCACTTACGCCATCACCCACTTCACCTACTTCACCTCCATCTTCAACCACCCCGCCTCCACCAAACCCGCAGTTCAGCATGGCAAGCACGATCAAGCTACCCATATTCAAAGGAGTAAGGAATGAGGATCCGAACCAGTTCTGGTTCGTGGTAAGAGCAGTGTGAGAAGCCCAAGGAGTCACGGATGACAACATTAAGAAGGCCACATTGGTGAGCGCGCTACAGGATCGTGCGCTAACATGGTATATCAAGCACTCAAATGATCACCCAAATGCAGGAATAGCGGAGATCTAGAATGCGCTAAACAGAGAATTTAGCCAGCCAAAGTCAGAGACACAGTCAATCATCAAATTTAAAGAGATCAAGATACTTCCAGGCGAGAACCCCTAGGATCTAAATCAGAGACTGAAGAGTACGATCCGCGAGGCTAATATGACACTAACAGATGCAAAACACCGCATGTGGTTCGTGGCGTCTTTGACACCGCACCTAAGGACGGCGCTGTCACAGCAGAAGCTTTTGACCCAGGCAGAAGCATTGGAGATGGCAATGAGGCTGCATGAAACACCAATACAGGATCTGGGATTGGGAGTCCAACAGATCCACGCGCAACTGCAGAACCTATGCTTGGAAATGCAGAGTTTGAAGCAGGATAGGGCGCCACGACCAGAGGTACGCGAAGAAGTGTGGTGCATAAAATGTAAAGGCCAGGGCCACAACAAGGATCACTGTCCAGTATTCGCAAACTACTTGGCAGGAGGGGGACCAATGCCGTTGAGACCAGAGGCATAGGCAGGGCCAAGTGCGGCACCCGCGCTCTAGTGCGCGATCTGTCAGGTGGGAGGAAAGCACACGACGGACAATTGTCACCTGTTGCAGAAGTATACACAGACTCCGCAGCAGTTGTTTTGTAATTTCTATAGATCAGTGGGCCACGATGAGTGTACATGTCAGAGCTATGAGTTAATGATGGATCGGACCCCAGCTTATCGAATGCAGATAGAAACGCGAGCCCTCGACCCAACAGGAATGGCGCGCAGTGGATTTCAAGGGCGAGGCCAAGGACGAGGAGGAATGGGGCCAGAAAGGGGCCGCAGACAGCTAATCTGTTACAATTGCAGAGGACCAGGACACTACGCTCGCGATTACACCAACCCAACAAGAATATCTTGTTCATACTGTGAACAGTTTGATCATGAAATGGTAGATTGTCCTACACTGATCGCACAGATGCGCGAGAAGGGGGTACTACAGCCTACTTCGACCTAGAATATCCAAATGATGAAGTCTGAACCGCGCGAAGAAGACCCCAACGTGAACGTGGTGCTCAGAAGCGGTGCGACTATAGGGGAAGATAAGGGAAAGCAACCCGAGGAAGATACATGGGTTCACAAGGCTCCTACAAAGGAACTTGAGTTTGACTTGGAACGCACAAGGGAGACGTTTATGGAAGCTAAGAAGAGCTTCACGGAGGCATCTACTTCAGGTAGTAAAGATCAACTAGAGCCAGGAATGGATCCTTCTAAGCTTACTACCTTTTTAGAGACATGCATGAAGCTGCTGCGCGATAATAAGGCAGTTAAAGGACTACAAGAGCTGATCACTAGGTGCGCAAGGTCGAGTGAATTGCGCACCGGGAGGGAGATGAGATTAACGGTGCAGATTGGCGAATATGAAATGGATCAGGTAATCCTAAACCTGGGTTCGGATGCGAATGTGTTACCAAAGTAGACATGGGAACGCATGGGAAGGCCCGCATTATAGTGTTCCCCTATTCAATTACAGATGGCGAACCAACAAAAAATCTTGCCCATGGGAAGGTTGCAAGGGGTAACAATGGACATCGAAGGCGCGAGCACGCAGACGGACTTTGAGGTAATAGAGATTGTGGATGACAGTAACCCTTACCCCGCGTTGCTAGGAATAGATTGGGCCACTGATATGAATGGGGTCATCTACCTGAAGAAGCGGAAGATCATATTCGAGAAAAAGTCTCTACGCATGGTAGTTCCGCTGGATCCAGCCGAAGGAGCGCGCTACACTGAACCTGTACGCAACGACGACAGCGATGATGAACTGGATTGCATTTACTAGATAATGGAACAAGACCAGGATCGAGTGAACCCGACAGCGGACAAGAGAATCTCATGGGAGCGCGACAGCTCCTGTACCTCAGATTCGAATGAAGAAATTGAAAGATGGCAGAATTGGTTGCACGAAGTGACGACACTTAATTGCAATACATTGATAAGATCACTGCACTGTATGACTACAAAAGTGCGCAACTTACCAATATATGATGGGGTATCCGCGGTAGAAGAATTTCTAGAAGAATTTGAGCACGCGGTGCCTGAGAAACAACGGTTTGATGCATGAACATGGACGCTGCATGCGGCACCTGTGAAATGGTGGAAGACATATCAAGGAAGTTTGGCAAGTTGGAGCGAATGTTGTAGGATGATGCGTGTACGTTTTGGAAGACCCTAACTAAGGCGGATTGAGGGAAAAGGGCAAAACATCTTGCATGCACACCTTTGCCGATGGGTACAGACGTATACCAAACAGATTGTTCCAGCGCGCAGCGGTATTACAATAGCAGGCCAGAACAAGGCGCATTGGCCAAAGAAAAGGATCGCACTACCAAGTGTGAGGAAGGAATTGTTCACAAATCACTCAAAGTCATGAATAGGGGACAACGGATGCAATGTACAAAATGGGACCTACATGTCCCAGCGATCAGATGGGCGTATACGACACTATGCCAGAACCTGGCCGCGAAGTCGAGTCTGAGGCTGTAGAATGGTATAGGAACTTATGTCCCTGAAGAAGCTCTGCAGAAGGTTGTTGATGTAGCAATGCTGGTGAAGAGAACAGCGTGCGAAGTCTGGACTAAAGAACTCACAAGAACACGCGAAGAGGAGGATGAAGGGATTGGGAAAGGGAATGCGCAACATCGCAAACTGGAAAGAAACAGGGTACTACTGAGAATGAAGAATATGATGCTAGATGCGGAGATTAAACAGCTGGAAAAGGAACTAAAGGAAGACTTTCTAAACGAAAAACCTGGAAAGTTGCAGCCGAATATGCGCAAACCTAAGGATGGATTGGAGGAGTATGACCACGAGCTAGTTGGTCGAATGTCGTGGTTAAGGTCGCACCTTACTCTCAGGGGAAATCAGGAGAGCATGTCGCATCCAGCAATGCGTGTAGCGGTGACAATAGAGACCGTGTCACAGGTTGTTCACCAAGACGCGATAGCGATGCACCAAGGGGGTGTGACCACCTGACTAGCCGAAGAGGAGACAGTCTCACCGCTCCAGATAGTTGAAAGAGAGTGCGGGACTATAAAACAGCCTGTTAAGGAGCTGCGCAAAAACAGTGGTGTGCACAGGGTCAGTATGTCACAAGGGTCGCAGTCGCGCAGCAATGCAAGGAAGTGACCGTTGGTGTCACTATTCATGACAAGATGTCCAAGTTAAGGCAAAAAGGAGCAGGTGGCGGGCAATTAAGATACGAATTAAGAGCCAGATTCAGAACGCTCTACCATAAATCTTGCATTAATGACCCGAATAAGGGGGGAATGGTCGAATTTGAATTTCAACAGGCCTATAAATCACAGTTGGTCATCCACCGAACAAACTGTGGCATCTTGAGAATTAAGTTATTGCGCTATCCAATAGGTATGGACCTGTCGAACTTCGACACTTTGAGAGTAAGCCCAGTGTTTGCAACATTGCCAAAAGAGACACAGGACCTTCGAGACAACGTAATGTCGACAGCCAAGGATGTCGCGCTGAGCCCAACGCCAATGATGGGAGATGTATCGGAAATTCCCAAATAGGTAGCAGGACCGATCTGGATGTCACCGCAAACCCACGGTCTGATAAGCGATCTATGAAAGATAAGGGCAAGACGGTGAATCTTGAGACAAAAGACGGAATTCCATTTAAAAGTTCGTCTTTGGGCCGCATGCCCACGACGAAACTTGAAGATTGGGACCTCGCAGACAGCAACAAATCTCTTGCAAAAATGCAACACAAGCTTCAGCAGACATTGAGTATACTGAACCAGAGATCGCAAGCTTGTTGCTCTTGCACAAAAAGTTCACGCATTTGACATCTCAACTAGAGCTAAAATCCTATGAGTGGTCGCTTTTTGTTAACCTAGTAGAGCAAAATGAGCATCATCAGTTAAGCGAATTAGTAGGGGCAATGGAGCAAGAGCTTGAAGAAGTGTTGCAGGAGGCAATGACAGAGCAACAGATTGTAGTGTGTCACTCACAGGGATGGTGGACCGTGAAGCCTTGGCAGCGCGACTCGCCACACCGACGGGGTGACTCAAGGGCGAGTCACAATGTTTGTGTTGGGGGCCTGTTGGGCAGCGGATCCCCCGCGTAACGGTTTTGGGGCTTAAAGCCCACAATTTTGGGTAATGGTATTGTAAAAGCTCTACGAAGTGCGCAGAGCGCGAATTGTAATGAGTCAAGTCAAAGGCTTGTCCGCCCTCAAATAATGTGAAGTAATGAAAAGTGAGTCGGCCTGCCCATGGTCTGCATACCATGGGAATGTATAAATACAGCAAAGCTCTAAGATGTAAGGGGTGTTCGAAGGATCTAAAGTGATATGGGTTTTTGAATGCGAAATTTGCTCTAAGTCTGTAAGTCCGAGTCGTGGTTGGTAGTAGTAGGAATAGGCTCTGAAGCTGTATGCACAGAGGCCTAGTAGAGTCCGCAGCTGTGTACGCAAGGTAGGAAGTGGATTTTACCTGGAAAAACCATTGGACTTGATCATGGAAAAACAAAAATATCACATTCTTTGAGTAGAATGACAAATTCATGGACTGAACATGGGGTGTCGATTGTATCTGATGGATGGACAAATGTAAAAGGCAAGCCATTGATAAGTGTCCTTACTGTGTCTGTTAGTGGTGCCATCTTTCTTTCAGTATATGATAAATCAGACAAGTTCAAGACCGACATCAACATTGCAAAACCATTACTTGAAACAATTGAACATATTGGGCCATACAATGTCATCCAAGTCATCACTAATAATGCTGCTAATTATTGAGGATAAATATCCCAACATATTTTGGTTTGGGTGTTTAGTTCACACAATGAACCTTTTCATGCATGATATTATTAAGAAAAAAAACAAACAATACAAATGGATTGGTGATTTGTACAAGAGAGCCAAAAAAATGATAAAATTTATTACAAATCATAGCAATACCCATGGCCTTTTCCGTAGTCACTCAAGATTGGAGTTTTTGAAGATTGTGAAGACTAGATTTGCTAGCTATTACCTCACCTTCAGGCGCCTTTTGAAGGTAAGAGAGTCATTGGCTAGCATGGTATCAATTCCACACTGGCAAGTATTAAAGGAAAGGGCTACAAATGCAGCTGATAGGCAAGGTTTTGAATAGGTGGAGGAGACCGCTCTTGACGGTCAGTTTTGGGCACGTGTGAGGCAAGTATTGGATTTCACCAAGCCCATTTATCACACAATTCATTTTGCAGATACAGATAAACCAATGATGGGGGAGGTGTATGAGCAGATGGATACCATTTTGGGGCAAATAAAAGATGTTCAAAAAGATGATCCCAACTTGTATACACTGATTCACAATTGTGTGTGTACATGGTGGATTAAACTTAATGTTCCACTACATGCCTTGGCATATATCCTTACACCAAAATACTACTCTCCAACTTGGTTGGGCCAACCTGCACCCGGGGGTGGGCTTAGGGTCAAACCCCATATGGATCCAGAGGTAGCTATAGGATATATGGAAGCATAAGACAAGTTGGTACCTGACAGGGAGGAATGTGCTAATCTACGTCTTGAATTAGGCAAATACTCCAATTCCACTAGTTTGTTTGGTTCTTTGCATGAAATGGAAGATAGAGACTAACTTGATGCTTTCACATGGTGGGAAGCATATGGCGGCATGGGACTTTTGCCAAAATTGGCAAAAAAAGTTCTCTCACAGGTTGTAAATACTTCTTCTGCAGAGAGGTGTTGGAGCACCTACAGCTTCATACATAATGTGAGCAGAAACAGACTCAATGAAAATCAAGGAAAAAGCTTGGTTTATGTGCACTACAACTTGAGGTTGTTAAGTCATTACTGTGATCGGACTTATGAGGATCCAACATATAAAATTTGGGACAACCACCCAGAGGACGATAACTTGGAGGATGGCACTATACATCTTGAAGAACTGGAAGCAGAACTTATGAGAGAGGAAGATGAAGCAATGACCATGCCACCCCCACCATCCAGTAGCAGTGCTCAAGTTCCAAGTCTTGCTCCTATGTTGTCACTACCTCCATGTACATCCTCACGTGGAGGGCATGCACCTTCTGGTTCTATTCGTGCACTGTGCAGGAGGAGACTTCTAGAAGACCACCACGACCTGCTCAAAAATTAAACATTATTTGCGGTGGCAAGGGGAAGATGTACATGATAGATTTACTTGTATTTTCTAGTTTCTAGTAGTTTTTATAACTGTTGACTCTTTCATATTTATTATGATATTTTTTGTAAACAATATATGACAATTTAAGTTTGAATTTTGAAGTTTGAAGTTGGCAATTATAACTCATTGGTAATGAATTATGAATATGATGCTTCGTGAAAGTCAAAAGTTTTTTCATTTCATTTCATGTTAGATATTATTTGTTGTAATGGTTTACACTTAGCTTACAAGTACAACTTTGGTGATCAATGATGATTAATGTTATATATTGAATTTAAAAGCTTGAAACTTTAAGATTGATGAATCATAATTCATGAGACTCAATATGTTGTATGTTACTAACTTGTGGACGTGGTTGATGAAGATTATAACTTCTAGATGATTGTTGTTATATGATTCAATCTATGTTTTTTATGTTTTTTTATGTCTAATTCATCATTCTACATGTTTTTGTTGACAAATATTCATAAAAATATAAAAAATATAAATAAATAATATATATATATATATATATATTATAAAAAATGCTCCAAGATTCACTCCCAAACTGGGAGCTTCTAAAAATGTAGCTCCCGCTCACATGTAACCATGAACCTGAGTACCAAATATAGTGCAATGACTGCACCCAAGCTTGCTTAAGCAAGCATGCAAACCCAAGTGAATATGAATGAAACTCCACGCTGAAATATGATCACTAGTTCTATGCACTAAGAAAATTTTCTGCTGCTTTTGCTTGAGGCAAACTGAGATTTGGGGCCTCAAATCTGCTCCAAAAATTCTACAAAATTAGGGCAATACTCTCCAAACCCGGACCAACAAAACCTGGAAGCTTTTGGGCTAGTTCCAATGCCCCGAAAATACCCAAATTTGTGTGAATTTCCTCAACTGCCCAGCTTTGCGTCCCACCATAAAACTACAGAAAATCTACTCCAAGTCCTCTAAGAAATAGCTCCAAAATTATAGAGAGGAATCCCAACTAAAATCTGACACAAATTCTGCTTGTCAAATGCTCCACCATCTTGCCCAAAATAAAACCCCTACACAAGCCCTAGAGAAGAACAATTTGGCCTTCACAAATGCAATGATCTCCACCTCTAAAACTCCACAAGGGAATTCGTCCTCCTCCAAGTGAAATTCTTGCAAATTCTTGAGGCAAATTTCCCCGGCAAATTCCACCTCTAGGCAACTCTATTTTTGTTACTGCGTCCTCTTGAAAAGTTAGCACCACCTATTGCAAAGATGAAATGGCTCACCAAAATAAGGAAACGAAATCCCCAATCGGCTCCAAATTTCTCTCCTAGGGTGACACTCTTGGTTCACCAAAAGAGAGTTGGGATATTCCGCTTGGAAATCCCTGTGCTAAGAAGCACTAGTTGGCTTGGCTAAGCAGCTCAAGCACACCGTCCAAAATCATAAATGAAATGCTAAATAGAATGATCAAAATGAAGCTCTAACCTTCCTTTTATAGTTACTACCTAAGTGACCTGACACGGGGATTCGGGACACGTAGGATTCGGGATTCGTGGTGTCGGATTCGGGACACGCTGACCTCCCGGAATAGGACACGTTAGGACACGTTATATATTATTTTATTAAAAAAAAAATATATATATATATATATAATATATATTTAAATATATATATATATATATATATATTAAAAATTAGATATTATCATATTTCTTACACAAATTTTAACTAATGATACAAATTTATTGATTTCAAACATAGATCTTCATCTATAGCTATTAGCATGCATAGTACATACAAAATTCAAATAAATGTCAATGGTACTGGTCACATAAATGATAAATCTATTAAAAATTTAAATCATGATTCATAATTCATAACTGAAAGACAACTTACAACTACAAGATAGTAAGATAAACACACTGACAACTGTAGTTTTCTCATTAAGTCATCAAATCAAAATGTGTTACATAGGTAGTGTTGGTGCAATGCCAATGGCAAATAGAAATAGAAAATATAAAACAACTACAGGTATACAAGCCTCAAGGCATCAATCAGCATCACTGTCCCCATCATCATGGTCCCCACTGCTCTCCTCTACATCCTCCTCCTCCCCTGTATCCATAGTCGCCTTTGCATCTGCTGGTATGGAGGTTGACCCCTCTAAGTCATCAAATCTAACAGGCTCTAGCACTGGATCATTGAGATCCATGTTGGCCAATGCCAACTCAACAATGGTGTCCAGACCCATATCATCAGGAACAGTGTTACTTGCGAGCGGGAGCGAAAGCGGGGAGCGGGAGCAAAAACGGGAGCGGGAGCGACATATTCAGAAGCTCTTGGTTTGGTGCTCTTGATTAAATACGAGTTCCATACCCTAATACATGACAAAATTCAATGGAAACATTGCAATCCCCCAATCCTAAAATCCTGAAAAACTGATAAGTCTGCTAGATTTTGAATGAAATCTAAAATTCTACTTTCTCCATATGAAATCCAATGAGGCCGGAACCACTCTCAAACATCCTGAGTCATTTCATGGTAATATTAAAAATTTAAGTAAAAGGATGAAAATGAAGATTAAGGAGAATGTCACTTTTACTTTAAGAATTTAACATTACCATGAATAGCATATCAATACTAGGGCCTAGACTTGATTATGAAGCTGCCAAAATGGTCTACTCCTTGCTGCAACAACACAAATCACTTACCAAATGAAAATATTAATGAGCAAACACGCCCTTTTCATACCCGCGCTGAGCTTAGTGAGTCCTGGAAACCGGACACGTGTCCTAAAATCGCGACACGCCCTCGGACACGACGTGTCCTGTGATTTGGACACGAATCCGGACCGAATCGTGTCGGATTCGTCGGATTCGGGATTCGCAGGGGGTTTAGGACGAATCCGGTTTCCTAGGTTACTACGCAACCTTCCTTGTGGGCTCCACTATTTCGGCCCCCTTGTTTTCCCCTCTTTATGTGGTTCGATTCTCTCCTAGGGGGTTCAATTTCCCCTTTGGTGACCCCTACAACTTATCTTCACTGTAATTGTCTTCTTTTCCTAAATCCCAACCTTTGCCTTTTCTCCAAAAATTTATTTAATACCTCCACAACTTATTTCTCCTAAGTTTGTTCATCTAATATTATATTAGTCGGCAAAATTGAGAATTTCCTTGACAAAATTTTAAATCGGGGACATGACATCAATCACTATGACAATATAAGCTGAAAATCAGATCTACAAATACAACAAAGGAACTTACAACTACATACCAATCAACTTATCACAAGTTAGTACAACATGTCCGTCAAGCTTATAACAAGTTAGGACACTCCAAATGTTTCCAAACCCTAGGCTAGGGCACCCACCATCAACAACTAACCATAACCAGCAAAAATAGCTTAACAAGGCATTGCACCAAGCTACTCCTAGTAATTCCAAAGGCTCAACAACAAGCTACCATTAGCATCAATATGTGCACCCTTAATCTCCCACTTGCATCACATAAGTCCTATAGGAGATTATCCTAGCACCTTCCTCCCTTTCATTAAAAGAACTAGAGAGACTTCAAGACAAGTTCATCAACAAGACACAGTGATCTAATATTACACTCTTCCTCTAGCACTACATATTCTTACTCTAAAGTTTACATCACACAAGTACTAGGACTGTGTTTTAGGACATTCTTGTTTCCAATACCCATACCCATTTCCAAGTTTTGTGCAACTTAGCTCTAAAGTTTAGACATTTCTTATTAAATAAGCAAAAAGAACTTGTGCAAGAAATGAATGGTCATTGTGATCAACCAAAAGATAAAATGTCAAAACACAAAAATGCACTTTAGCATGAAATGAAATGAAAAATTAGTGTCCACTAATGACAAAAACCACACACTTGGCTAGCCTGCAATGTTTAAAACCTTTCTCACTGCCTTTCACCTTCAGATAAACTTAAATCTATGGAGCTTTGCAAGGTTATTACAGAATCCAGCAATCCTAAAATACAATTGGGTGTGAAAAGCTACATTTGGAAGGACTGCTCACAAATCCATCTTCTGTAACGAGACTAAAAAGATGCATCAAAGATAACTCTTGTTACAAAAATGATAATCTAGAGATTAAAAAATGTCTATGCATATGGGCTACATGAATTCAATTAAAATCCCGAGTTTTTGCTTGCATTGAAAACCAATCAAAATATAGCTGTCAAAGCCAAACTCTCACTAATGGAGTCTGGAATACTGCACAGTTTATCAGAAAGAAGTAATAGTCTAGCATAAGTTTTGGAGGGAGTCAATTGAGGTCTTTGGGAATGGATGTCTTCAGAACATGCAAGTATTTTTAATCAGTGTTTTTAAAACCGGAACCGGTGACCGGACCGGTCCACCTAATGAACCGGTTTACCGACCGGAACCGGTCTAACCGGGACTGGTTTGGTCTAAACGAACCGGTTTTTAAAAAATACATTAAATAATTAATTTTTAATGAAACAAAACTATTTTTAAGATGTAAAACCATGATTTCAAGCCAATAGAGACAAAATATGCAAAGTTTGCTCATTTATATACCATGCAAAGGTGAATATATCAAAATGGCACTGAGTGCAATACATATCATCGACAAAATAGCAAAATACATAAGAAATGAGGCTCATTTCTTATGTATTTTTAGCCTGATTATAAGTATAGGGGTCACCCTACTCTACCTTTTTAGTTTATATTTGCAAATACACATGCCTAACCAAATTCCATATTCTTTGAATCACAGATTATTTGGGAGTCCAAAAGGTGGTGTAAACTGATGAACTTCAGAATTGTAATGTTTTTTTTTTTTTTTTGAAATTGAGAGGTATGTTTTTGCATTTTTTGAGCTATTATACTATGCATTTTGGACTTGTATTGTGGCATAATTACATCTTTCAAGTTCTGCTTGTCATCAAAATTATTAATCTTGGACTCCCACCTTTCCGGTTTTTAGCTTTGGGGACAAAGCTTCCTGGGGAGTTGCATGTTGTGCACCTAAGCACAACATTTTTGTTCACACTAACAAATTCATGTATTTAAGGTATATTTAAGCTTCATAATGTTGTAATAATGTTTTTTCCGTGGGCCTTTATGGTATTATGTTTCAAAATTCAATAATGAATGTCATTTTCATGTAATTAGGGCCTAGGTACTTCTCAACAGTAACTTGGGCCTCAAATATGAGGTTTCTCTCTCTTTTGTGTACATAGGGGCCTTCCAGATGCTTTTTTGTAACCTTTTTTTTGCACTTCAACTATGTATTCAACAAAGTTTCAATGGAGATGTCTCCATACATTCATATTTACAGGTGCAGTCCACTTGAGTGTTCCGGTGCCTCTAACAGTCTTAAGTTTTTGGATCTTCTTATAATTTGAGCTCCGCAGATATCAAATTTTTCTTTATTGCAGTTCATATCTGTATTTGCAGTTTTATTGTTTTTTTTTTGCATATAGGCCTGCTAGATTCTGACAACTAACTCTATTTCTTCATGGACTCTGATTTAAAATTAGTACCATCCTTTAAAATGGATATATGTGTGTTTGTGTAGAGGGATGGATAGATAGATAAATATGTTAATATATGTTGTATCAAGTGGTATTGTATCCAAAATGTTTTGAATAAACTTCAAGTATCTGTAGTTGTAGCCTTGTAACAAAGTTTAAACGTCGAGGTCAAAAGCATTCAATGGTGCTGGAAATTGCACCATGAATAACAAATCAAAGTAGTAATATCTATGTTCTAGAAAATGTTTTTGTTTCAGCTGGATTAATTGCACTCTTAAAGAAAGAAAGACACCCATGGATAACCGAAGGATGGAAATGGTAATGAAAATTCTATCATATTTGGCAAGTCAAGGTAGTAATGCACAACCCCAAAACCCCTAAACCACCCCTAAACCACCCCTAAACCACAAAACCACTGCACCTTTTTCATTAATCGGCGGGCTGTCCATAAACCGGCCGGTTTAGGATGGAACCGGCCGGTTTGCTACAAACCGGCCGGTTCCGCCCTAAACCGGCCGGTTTTGACCGGTTAGGGCCAGATTTTGGTCACAAGAGGTATTAAACCGGGTTTTTTAGGCCGGTTCGGACCGGCCAGGCCTCCAACCGGCCGGTTAGACCAGTTACCGGTTTTTGTGGCCGGTTTTTAAAACTATGTTTTTAATGGACCTCTCAGATGGACACAAGACACAAATTTGGTATACTTCCCGTCTAACAAAGATCATCTTACTTTGGAAGTGGTGTTAAATAATCATCTTACTTTGAAAGTGGTGTTAAGTAACTTTAATGATGACTCCATTCACCTTTATCTTGACAAATTGAATATATTTTAAGCTCATTTAAGGAAAAAAAAATAGCAATAAAAAGCCTCCGGAACATTACTTTGGGTTTACAAACTCTGTAATAGCTCCTTTTGTTCTTGAAAGCTCCTCTATATATGGCCCAAGCCTTAGTATTAGCTGCATTAGAAAGATAATTAAAATCAGATTACAAGCATTCATTTTTGAGCTTCAAGAAGAAAGAGATGATTATAGTTAAGGAATTAAACTTTGTGAGAAACATTCTATTATAGCAGAAGTAATCATCATATAATTTTTTTGGGATACCTATGCTGGTGATTATTTTATTTAAATTTAAGAAAAATAAAGATTTTAGTCAGCATTTTTAACAATCTCCAATGAGAAATGCATGGTCAATTCTGGTAAAGCATGTTAATTTTTAGGGCTATAGTGTTGTCTGTTGTAGATAATTGCAATTTAAAACTTTTTCCACATTTTCATATAACATTTACCTTATAACATCATATCATCATTAGCAATTATGTAGAGAAAACAGTAACATCAACCATGCAATGGAACAATAAATAATAGTAGAAGAAAATCATATACAATAGAGACATCAGTATTTAGGTCAGAGACCAGGGCAAACCCCACAAGGGGGGAAACCCAATCAAATTCTTCTTATATTAGATATTCATCAATTGTTCAGCTGAGATACAAAGTACAATGAGATACATCAATCACATCAGGCCTCCTAAAGCCAGCTCAAGTTAGTTCACAACTACATTTGTGAACTGAACGATCTGATCTTTGATAATCAAATAAGTCTCAGAGAGCTGCTATCATATCACTGTCTCAAGTAGCATCATTCATGTCACTGCAATAAGTGTCATCAATATCAGGAATCTTCACTATCAAGGAACATCATCATTGCCAAGTGTCATCGTTACTGTTATGTATCATTAGAGCATGATCATTGTCATCATAAGAGTATGGTCACTGTCATCATTTATCATAATAGCAATGTCACTATTAACATGGAGCAAGGTCACTCTTATAGTTAGGGTTACTGTTCTATATCAAGGATCACTACCATATCTTTAAGGCACCATCATATAAATTGCAGTCATGTCATATAAATCATTGTCATATCAAAGTTAATTGCCATACAAAGATATCATCATTGTTAACATGAAAAACATGTCATAACCATGCAGCATACTGCTGTATATTATGAGGTCGCTTCACATGTGTCTCAGTCATATAAATTAGTCACGTTATTACTGTTATATGAATCACGATCTCACTATATAGAGTTCACTGTCCATACATCATACAAGAGCTACAAGGTGCAAGCTATAACATAGATGCAAGCCATAAATTATATGTACCATAACATAAGGTATCTGATCCATAAAACAAATGCCAGCCATACCAATACATGTGAACCATTGAACTTATCATGTGAGCCATTGTGTAAACAAAACGAGCCATATAATGCTAACCACCGTATAGAGTATATGAACCACAAAGTGTAATGTCACTTAGAGCGATGTCACTATTACAGAGAGTATCAATGTCAATGAATGCGATGTCATACAAAGTGTGATGCCACATAGCGATGCGATGCCACAATGCAAAGGCGTACATGAGTGTGATGCCATAGAGCGATGCCACACCAAGCGTGATGCCACAATATGAGAGTGATGACACTGTATTTAATTGTGTGTGATGACACTGTATTTTATTGTGTGCAATGACACTATATTTAATTTTATGCAATGACATTGTGCGAGTCATAACAAATGAATGTAAGCCTCACATGACAACCAATACAAGCCTCAGTCAACGGACCAATAAGAGCCTCAGTCAATTGAACCAATAAGAGAATGCAATTCCATATGAGACCACAGGTGTGATGCCATACAAGACCATTACAGAATACAACCCAATGTAGGATGTGAACCTCAGCATTTACGAGCCTTTGGAAAAGATGCAAGTCATTCTATAATTTAATACAAAAAATGTGAATCACAAAAGTACAGATGTGAGCCTTTGCAATTTAACACGAGCCAGAGAGCCTCAAATTGCAGTGAGTTATTTGTTCTTCAAAATGAGCCACATACAATGACTATCTATATTTGATTTGGGACGTGCCTTTTCATATCATATGGGAGCCGACATGAGATATGAGGCCAACCTTGAAATCTTGGAGGGAAACATAAAAATTCAAATTCAAATATCATTTAAACATAATTGACAAATGCCTTCGTAATTATCTGCTCAAATAAGTTTGTGCCATTAATAATATTTCTTTATACAGTTTGAATTTTCTCTTTTGACCAATATAAATCCACTTTGGGGCTCAATGGGCTTTCCTTGGGATAGTTGGGTCTCCATTTGAAGAAATTCATCCCGAAGCTGCCCATATTTTAACACTCCCTCTTAGCTAGGGAGGAATTTCAATCAACATCATAAATTTCATCTTGAATGTCTCATCATCATTGCATCAAGTCTCATATCATCTCATCTCATTTAGTCTTGTCTCATAAAACAAGAAAAATCCACAATCAACCGTAGGGGAGATAGATTAAATCCTCCAAACCCTACTAGTCTCTGTTATGAATTAAATATTCATAACCAAATACATAGAATTAAATTTAATTAAATATTAAAATATTAACAAATTAATATTTTATAAAATAAATTAACATTAAGCATTAGTTTTGAAGAGACATTAGTCCAAAAGACATGTCTCTCTAATTGGCAAGGCCAATCAACTCCTATATAAGGAGAACCTCCTTAGCCATGTAAACCATCCAATTGATCTTACCAATTAATAAAAATATTATATACATTTATATCATGTTGTAGTACAGCATATCGAATTTCTGAATAATTAAGCATACAAGAACATTGTACCAGTTGTATCAGAGCGGCGATCTTCTAGCAACACCTACACGCCACCCTGTTGGGAGTCAGGCCTACAGGCCTCCCATCTATCATAGCTTCGTTGCAATCTCCCATTTCCCTGCTTGAGGGTCAACCGGAAAACAGTGGTAACCGGTTGATTCAATATCCGGTGTACATATATACATAACGGGTAGCGGGGTCAACGTTTATATGGCGGACGGCGGGATCAATTTGATATGTCATAACGTTTATACGTTGGATGGCTATACGTTTATATGTTAAACGGTGGATATACGTTAATTATAACCATAGTTAAAAGTTATATAATATAGATATTTTCTATAAATTATAATTATATAATATATATAATTTATAATTAATTAATTAATTAAAAAACTATTATTTAATTAAAAAATAAAATAAAACCTATTATTTAATTTAAAAATTAAAAATTGGGTCTACAAAGAAAAAGATTTCCAAAATGGGGAGTATCACTAACAATGACGAATTTAAAAAAAATCAAGAGGACCTCCATAAATTAAATAAGCGTCTAGATAATGTACAGAAGTGAGTTAGAAGACAAGATCAAATGGTCGAAGATATTTCATATTTAAAAGACGTGCTAAGTAAGTACTTTGGGAAGACAAATCCACCCTCAACCACACAGAATCAATACTACGAAAGGTGAAAATTATCTACATCATGAGTCACTGATGCACAAAAAGCCGTGAATACCGCAACTACACTTCTAAGGAAGTCGATATTATACAAAGTCCCTCGAAAAAACCCCCTTAAAATTAAAAACAGGTTACCTAAGTATGATGGTAAGGACCATAAGGGCGCCATTGTATGGGTAAATAAAATGGACATCGTCTTTGGAGCAAATCCACCACTAAGTGAGCAAGAAAGGGTCATGAGCGCATCCAACTACCTAGAAGCAGAAGCACACGATTGGTCCATGTGGTTGTCTACTAAGTGTGCAGCTCGCTCATTCAACTGGAAAAATTTTAAAGACACTGTTAAAACGGTTTCATGATGTATAGGGAGATGATGTTTATGAAAGATCTGTTCACCTTAGACATAATGGATCAATGAGTGAATATACTCGTGAATGGGAGGTGTTAGCAACAAGACAAAGGGGTTTTTCAAAAAAAGAACTATTAAAAATGTATCATTGTGGCCTTAAGGATTACATTCGAGAAGAGTTAAAATTATATAAACCCCAAACCATTGAAGAGGCCAGACACGCAGCGATAATTATTGAACAGAAATATAAACTCCATAAAGCACCACATGCCAATAATGAAAAATGAAACAGTTACTCCAAGGGGAAGCCAGGTAAACCATCGTCAAAGAACACTAGCAAGTACGTTCCACCACCAATGTGCAATGAAGGAAAACAACAATCTAGTGGTGAAAGAAAAAATGATGGCAAGTGCTAGAAATGCGGAGACAAGTATTACACAAGACACAAATGCGCAATGCACAAACTTTACAACTATGAAGCAGAACAAGAAGAAGAATCCTCAAAAGATAGCTCTGACGAAGAGAATAATGAAGAAAATGCAAATCCTAATCTAGAATCAGAAGAGGATATGCCACAAATTTCTTTCGCGGCCATCACAGGGATAGCTCAGTGGCACACACTAAAGCTTAAAGGTCACATCAAGAAGCAAAATGTTATCGTTCTAATAGATTCATGGAGTGCACACAACTTTGTAGATGTCAATGTTGCAAAAAGACTAAACATTTTTGCTTACCCTATAGCAGATTTAAAAGTTATGGTAGCAGATGGGAAACGAATAGATGGAGTAGGCAAGTGCCATAAAGTTAAATTGTAACTAAGCAAATACGAAATGGATTCCAGTTTTTATATAGTCCCCCAGGAGGAGTAGATGTCATTTTAGGGATACAATGGTTACAAACACTAGGCATGTATTCAACTAATCACCAAAAGCAGTTCATTAAATTCAAATGGGATGGAAGGAAGTATAAGTTGTTTGGGTTCCAAGCTCCACCCACTCAAGTCATCTATGCTCAATAGATGAAAAAACTTATTCGCAAGGGAGCCCCAGCATTTGTTGCACAATGTCAGCAATTGGAGTTATTATCGATAGAAGGGACTCACCAGCCATCAGAAATTTCATCCTTGATCCAGAAATACGAGAAGGTTTTTCAAGATCTGCCAATGAAATTACCCCCTGAAAGGCAAATTGAACACATCATTGAAGTCAAACCAGACTCGACACCAGTAAACGTTAAACCATATCGTTATCCCCATCACCACAAGACAGAAATAGAACGATTGATACAAGACTTGTTGAAGCATGGAATCATTACGAAAAGTAGAAGTCCATACATTGCACCCGTAGTATTGGTCAGGAAGAAGGATGGGTCCTTCCGATTATGTATAGATTACAGAGGGTTAAACAAAATCACTATCAAACATAAGTTTCTGATTTCGTTCATTGATGAAATGCTAGATGAACTACACAATGCAGAATACTACCATATATGGATAAGACTAGAAGACGTCAAAAAGACAGCATTCAGAACTCACGAAGGGCATTATGAGTTTAAAGTTATGCCATTTGGATTAACAAATGCACCAGCCACCTTCCAAGCAACCATGAATGAACTTTTTCACCCATATTTGTGGAAGTTTGTATTAGTTTTCTTCGATGATATTCTTGTTTACAGTAAGACATGGAAAGAGCACCTCAAGCATCTAGAAGAAGTATTATCTGTATTAGAGAAGAATTAGTTCTACGCCAAGTTATCAAAATGTACCTTTGGGCAAAAAGAAGTTGAATACCTAGGACATGTTATATCCAGGGAAGGAGTCAAAGTGGATCCCAACAAAATCAAGGCAATCAAAAAATGGCCCAAACCCAAGAACGTATCCAAGCTAAGAGGATTTCTAGGTCTAACTGGGTATTACAAACAATTTATAAAAGAACTATGCACATTTGATTGCGCCCCTGACCAATTTGTTAAAGAAAAATGCTTTCTGTGAAATGACCATGTAGGAATTTACAGGGTTTGTTCCTTAGATAGAACACCAAAGGACAACGCTCACAAACAGATCACAGATCAATACACCAGTATTCTTGACATGGTTAAAACCCTCAAAGAGGGAAACAGTCCATGGCCTGAGCCAACGCGGCCACTTCAGGCAATTTATTAATAAAAGAAAGAAAATTTACATAAGTTTTTCTAATAAACGATCACCTTACAAATGCCCTCCATGCTCTTTAAATAGAGATCATGGACCAATCGGGTGTTAAGCCACAGATCAAGTGTCAGTAATATCGAGGAGAGAATCAATCGTCGGATCACTCCATGTCTAGAACATATCGTGATCGTCGGATCGTAAGTTACAAAAGTACATAGTAAAGAAACACATTTTACCCAACTCTACACTAGACCAAGTTATATTTAACTTTCCTATGTGTCGAAATATCCTAACAGACCAAGCAAACAAATGCTTCGAAAATTTAAAAAAAGTAATGTCAACCACACTGGTACCAATGACTCTTGATTTCTCCAAACCGTTCGTAGTCGAATGTGATGCTTCAAGATTCGAAATTGGAGTCGTGTTAATGCAGGACAATCACCCTATATCATTCGAGAGCAGGAAGCTTATTAAACGAGAAGGATTGAAATCAACATACCAAAAGGAGATGCTCGCCATCATACATGCTTTAACGAAATGATGCCAACAATTGCTCTGAAGTAAATTCTCAATCTGAACCGACCACAACAACCTTCAATTCTTACTTCAACAAAAGACATTATCAACCGAACAACAAAAGTGGATGGAAAAGCTATCAGCTTTCGACCTGGAAATATTGCACAAAAAAGGGAAGGAGAATGTTGTAGCAAATGTGCTCTCATGTAAGGATGAAGACAACACAACATGTGCCGCCATGTTAGTTGTTCTAGAATGGTTGGATGAAATACGAGTCGAATATACCAAGGATGACGAATGTGAATCTATGATTAAAAATATCAATCAATATACCAATTTCAAGTGGAGGAATGGCATAATATGGTACAAATGTAGAATTTACCTAGCACCAGCATCAAAATTTAAGATGAAAATTCTAAAAGAATCTCACAATTTGCCTGCAGCCGAACATGTCGGGTTATTCAAAACTTACTACAACATTCGACAATCATTCTATTGGAAGGGCATGAGCAAGGAAATTCATAAATATGTTGCAGAATGTGATATTTGTCAAAGGAATAAGAGTGAAAATATCCCAACCCCGGGTTTGTTACACCCGCTACACATTCCCAATCAGAAATGGGAAGAGATTTCGATGGACTTCATAGAAGGACTACCTGTATCTAACGGTAAGGACAAGTTATTTGTAGTAGTCGACGGGGTCACTAAATATGCCCATTTTATGACTATCAAAAAAACTGACACAACTAAACAAATTGTAGAGATATTTTGTAAAAACGTATACAAACTACATGGGTTTCCCAAAGTCATAGTAAGTGATAGAGATGCAAGGTTCAAAGGCAATTTTTGGAGAGAATTCTGCCACCAGGCAGGAATATCCCTCAACATGAGTTTAACTTATCACCCCCAGAGAAATGGTCAAACTGAAGTTGTAAATAAATGCTTGGAAACATATCTTTGTTGCTTCGTCACTGACAAACAAAATAAATGGACTCAGTGGCTACACTTGGCAGAATGGTGGTATAACACCACCTACCATATGTCAGCTAAAATGACACCTTTCCAAGCTCTCTATGGTTATGAGCCACCCAAATGGAAGGACTTTGCACTACTCGATTCTAAGGTTCCAGCAGTCAAAACCACTTAGAAGAAAACCAAAGAATCATTAACTTATTAAAGGAAAATCTAACCATGGCACGTAATAGAATGAAACAACAAGCCGACCAACATCGCACTGAAAGAGAGTTCGAAGAAGGAGATTGGGTCTTTGTTAGGCTCCAACCTTATAAGCAATTGTCATTAAAACAACAAGGAAAAAATAAACTATCACCTAAATATTATGGGTCGTATCAAATAATCAAAAAAATAAGTAGTGTAGCTTATGGGTTGAAGTTGCCACATAAGTGTCAAATCCATAATACCTTCCATGTATCAAATCTCAACAAAATACTAGGGCAAAACCAGATAGCTCAAACGGAGATACCGGAGACCGATGAAGAAGGAAGGATCGTCCTAGAACCAGAAGGTATACTCGCTACCAGGGGGATGGTATTATGGTCCAAGAAGATTAAGGAATACCTCATCAAATTGAAGAAATTACCAAAGAAAGATTCATCTTGGGAGTCTGAACATTTTCTTTATCAACACCCAACCCTACCTATGCTTTGAGGACAAAGCATTTTTAAATATTCATAACCAAATACATAGAATTAAATTAAATTAAATAATTAAATATTAAAATATTAATAAATTAATATTTTATAAAATAAATTAACATTAAGCATTAGTTTTGAAGAAACATAAGTCCAAAAGACATGTCTCTCTAATTGGCAAGGCCAGTCAACTCCTATATAAGGAGAACCGCCTTAGCCATGTATGTTGATTTGGGATAGCATCAGATGTGCTCTAGCCATGAAAATTAGTGGACAGACTAAAGAACATGAGATTTCCAAGACTCAGAAATGGTTTAGGCAGATTCTAACTGGTTTGGGAGATATGAAAAATATTTAATATCTTTAATGGAGTTCCTAAGTTTGAACTTAGGAAAAATAAAATATTAATGTGTATTAATATAAAACTGTGTTAGAAAGTTCCAAAAGTCATGGATCAAGCCAAATCTAATCTTAGTCGTTGATTAGCGATGTGATATTGGTCGTTGAAGGACCAACGAGAAAGTATAAGAGGAGGCCTGAGGGTCAAATGGAGAATACACCATAGTGATCAGTGATTCATTTTGTTAGAGCGGGGTTTCTAAACAAAGTTGAATTAGTGATCAGTGGCGAGGAGCAGTGAGTACGAGGCAAAGAGGTAGAGACGATACTGGGAGACCAGCGCAGAAGCAGAGAGAGCAAAAGCAGCAGTTAGTCCAGGCTACACAAAGCCCAACAGAGGCAACACAGAGCCCAGAGAGACTACGTCATCCACATAGAGGGCAGAGGGAGTGATGCAGAGGCTGCGTAGTGCCTCAGAGGGCTAACGCAGAGGGTCCTGGGGCTGACGCAGGGGGTCCTGGCGCTGACGCAGGTCAACAGGAGGCTGATGCAGAGGCCAAAAGGGCCAGCACTGAGCTTCAGTTATGCCAGAGAGGGTTTCGTGGGCAAGTTTTCTAAATACCTGTTTCCGGATATAGAGGTATCGATGCCATGTATTTTTCATTGTCTGATGAGCTAGATTAGGCACCTTGTTGTACTTAAATAAACTGCATAATAATATAACCCTCAGAATAGTTGCACCAGTTTTTCCGCATTGGGTTTTTCCGGGGACAATTGTCCAAAAATAACGGCGTCACTTGTGTGCTTGTTTTCTTTCAGTTGATTATCTGTAGATGTTGAGACTGTACCTGTGCCTATTTTCAGTATTTATATGGTTAAATAACTTATTAAGTAATTAAACAAGTAGGTGAAATAAACCAGATAGTACACGAAGAATTTCTAATAGGTTAGAATTAGAAATTCCAACATGATATCAAAGCATGGTTGTAGATCACAGCAAAACTAAAGGCATCAGCTTAGCAGAGCATTTGCCACAGATTCAGTTGTCCCGAGTGGCAAAGTTGATCCTTGTAGAAAGCAACAGAGGAAGGAGTGATGCAGAGGGGTTGCATCATTAGTCTGGGGCAGAGAGAGGCAACGCAGAGGCTGAGGAAGGCAGAAACGGGCTCACGCAGAGGCCAAGTGGGTTGACACAGTTGGTTGAGGAAGCTGTTTTACCGGTGTCAGGATTGTGCAGAGCCAAAAGGCTCAATCCTCAATTGCTGGTGAATAGGATGTTGTGGGTAGTTTGCAGAGTGAAGCTGGTGGGCTATTGTGGTCAGAACAGTACCTAACACAACACGACCAAGGTGGACGGAGTTGCTACCGAGGTAGACTTCTAGCCAAGGAATCTGGATCAGTGTTGCAGTTGCACTGACGATCGGAGTGGGGAAGCTTGACGTTGGCAGAAGGATTTCCAAAAGGGAAATTGGAACTCAGAGGGAGTCCAGAAGAGAACTTCTAGATGGGAAATTGAGAAACTCAACGGGAATCGAACAAAGAACTTACAGTCGAGAAGTCGAGAGACTTGGAGGAGCCAACAGAGAAGAGCAGAGAGATGGTCGTGAATGGGCTGAGGGATCAAGATAGGTTGGACAGAAAATCCAACCTTGTGGTCTGGAAGGCCAGCATCCTGTGAATTCTAGAGAGATATCGCATCAAGGCCCTCACCTTGAAAATAGTGGCAATCCCAGTTGGCCCGACTGAAAATGAGAAGTACAAGGAGGCAATGGCCAGGGTGAAGTGCATCATCCTTGATGGGTTCAAGGATCATGTGGTCCAACATATTGCCGAGAAGGAGACGGCAAATGACATGTGGGAAGCCCTGAAGAAATTGTACTAGCATACTTTCGTGTAGAGGAAGATGTGATCCAAATGGATCCGAGAATTCTCTCTAAGTCTTCATAAACTCTTTAAAAATCATGCCAAAGATCAAAATCTTTTAAAAGATCAAAGTTAACGCAAGAGGAAACACCCTTAGCAGGGCGGAGGAACACTATCGGGAGGCCCAAAACCCGTGAAAACAGAGAAAACAAAGTATCGGTGGTTTTAAGGCAACGTTGAATCAGAGCTGTCGAATCTAGCCGATCAACAGTCCAGATCCAATCAGCGAATCGCTATCGACGGTGGCTATCAGCGTTTATCGGCGAAATCCACATGACGGTTGCGATTGTGATCAGCGCAAATCAACGAGGACTGTCGATCAAGCACGCAGATCAATGGCCCAAGTTAACACGCGCTATCACAATCGGCAAATGCAGAGGAGCGATACAATCGGCAGGGGTCATGTGAGATATGCAATATCACGTCAGAACATGGAGCAGGGTCGATATCAATACACCATGTGACAGCCGAACCCAATAGCATTATAAAGGAAATTTGATATAATTTCAAGTCCGTAACAGAGCCATTTTTAATGTATTTTCGCAATTTTTGTTGTATTTCCAAAACACAAAGGGACGGAGCCTTCCAATATGCAATAGCAACTCGTGGGCAGACCCGATAGGGGAATGAATCATATTTAAGGACTTTTAAAGTCCGATATATTGAATTTTGGTGGACTTTCTCTGTTAAAACACATTTTCCCTGTGTTTAACAGAGCACGGTTGTTTCAGGAGTTTCAGAGGCCCGCAGCACTATTGCATTACACAATGGGTGGCCACCTCCTTTCTAGGCGTTAAACAATGATTGTATCATGGTGAAAGAGGGATTCGAAGTAGACAGAGGCTAGGGAAACCGAGAGACAGGAACATGAAATGAACAGGCAGCACATTTTCTGCTATAAAGCCACAAACAGAGAGCACAGCAGAGGAGAGCAGTATTTCAGGCAAATGTCGAGACAGAGTTTCCAAAGAGACGGAGAGCACTAAGGGAGTCTGTGTACTCAGAGAAACTTGAGAGGATCAAGTAAAGCTCTTGTTATTGTGATATGTTGTGTGTGAGGCTCAAATTGAGCACACTGTTGTAAAAAGAACTCTACTTGAAGACATAATAGAGAGGCCACCACTGAAGACTAGACCAAGAGATGTAGCCTAGGAGTATTGGGTGAACTCATTAAATTTGTTGTGTTATGTGTTGTCTATTATGTTTTGTTTACTGCTTCATTTTCTATGCATTTTGCAATCTTATCAATCCATTGCATAAAATGACATAGACTAATCCATGCACATAAGTTTGTAATACCTTTTTATTGTCTTAAATCTCATTATCAGATCAAGTGGTATCAGAGCTTTAGGTTGCTAAGGTTCGACAAGCTTGTGCTGAACTGTTTGTGAATGCTAACTAGATCAAAGCTTAAATTAGGAGAAGGAGAATTGGTTGAAACTAACCCAGAAATTGGTAGATTTTATCCTAAGAGGAAAATGACAGAAGAAATTTCCTTGGAATCAAACTCTCAGTTCATGGACAGTTTCATGACCATGAGAACCATGGTAGAAGAAATGTATAGAGAATTTAAGAAAGATCGAAGTGAATATTCTTCAACTTACAAACAAGACAAAGGAACAGAAGAATCTCTTATAGATGGCCATTCTAAAGGCAAAGGGAAAGTTAAAAAGGATCTTCTATCCACACCTCCTGATAGCCCTGAAAAAACAAAGAAGAAGACATCTTTGATTAAATTAGATGTTAAATTTGATTTGCCAATATATGATGGAGAGTTAAATGCAAAGAAGCTAGATAACTGGATTAAACATATTGATGTGTATTGCAGGGTGCAGAGCATTGAATCAAACATAAGTAAAATTTAGTTGGCCAACCTACGCCTTGGAGGAATTGCCTTGTTATGTTGGGAAGGCAAGACACAAGCTGACTTGAAGAAGCATGGTAAAATTCTTTCTATCTAGAGTGAATTTGTTTATGCATTTAAAAAACAATTCTATCCACTAGCTTATATGCAGCAAGCTATGATGAGTTGGAAAACTCTTCGTCAATTAAACGGGCAAAGTGTACAAAGCTACACTCAAGAATTTAGAAAAAGAGCTGTGATTCTAGGCATTTCTTTAGACTCACCTGAAACTTTGCTGAAGTATATAGGTGGTCTACATAGTTATTTGAGGCACACCATTCTCATGTTTAACCCTACTAGCATTGATGAAGTATCTGTTCAGGCTACCCATCTAGAGGCTAGAGGCAAGAATGTGAACCCAGAGATTGGGGGATCATCAAAGCCCACTGCAAGCAAGAACAAGTTAAAGAGGAAGCAGAAACGGAAAGAGAGGAAGGAAAATGTTGTACAAAAGGCCAAACCTTCATGCACTCACTGCAAGAAGGATGGACATGATGATGAACATTGCTGGTCTTTGCATCCGCAGCTGAAACCCAACAAGTTCGATGGCAAGAAGAAGAAGGTTGTTGCTGATCTTCAGAGAGATTTGGGGTCAGACTCAGGTGATGAAACAACCATCACAGCCACAGGTATACAAGGTAAAGATTTTGAAGCATCTACAAGTAATTCTGCCCAAACTATTGATAGTGAAGAAAATGAGAGAAGAAGACATGAGCTTTTTCATATTAGAGTTATTACCAAGCATCAAAAGATTGATATTTTATTTGATAGTGGCTCACAAGTAAACTTAATTTCTGAAGCAATTGTAAAGACGATGGGATTACTAACCACACCTCACAAGAAGCCATATTCGTTAGGTTGGTTATGTGATAAAACAAAGCTACAAGTGACTAGACAATGTAAACTTAGGTTTGCCGTTGGTTCAGCATTTGTAGATGAGGTTGAGTTAGATGTAATTCCCTTGGATATATGTGGGATTGTTTTAGAAAGTCCTTACTTGTATGATAGAAAAGCCATTTTCTATAGCGCTGAAAATAAGTATAAACTTGTTAAAGATGGAATAGAATATACTGTAAGAGCTCACAAACTCAAAAATAATTATACTCTCACAAACTCAAGGCAGATGAAAAGGATTGTAAATTCATGCAAGCAATTTTTACTGATGGTTGTAAAGGAAAAGAAACCTGATAAAACCAATGTATTTGAAGGCTGTGATGCTAAACAACAAGTTGATTTAGAAAAAGTTGTTTTAGAATATGATATTTTATTTCAAAAACCTAAAGTTCTGCCACCCAAAAGGGAAATTGTACATGATATTAATTTGCAGCAAGATGCTCCATTGCCTAACATCGGAATGTACAGTTTATCCACTTTAGAGAATGCAGAAATCAAGAAGCAGGTACAGGAGCTGCTCGAGAAAGGGTTCATAAGACCAAGCACATCGCCATGAAGATCCCCAATAGTGTTGGTGAGAAAGAAGGATGGTTCGTGGAGGATGTGTATTGATCACTGAACACTGAATAAAATAACGATCAAGAATCGTTATCCCCTTCCTTGCATTAATGATCTATTGGATCAGCCGAAAGGGGCTGTTTACTTTTCCAAGTTGGACCTACATAGTGGTTACCATCAGGTCAGAGTAGCAGAGCAAGATGCATGGAAAACTGCTTTCAAAACAAACCAAAGGTTGTATGAATGGCTAGGTATGCCTTTTCGTTTAACTAATGCTCCTGCCACTTTCATGAGAGTAATGAATGATGTACTCAGGCCTTTTATTGATGATTTTGTAATTGTATATCTAGATGACATTCTTGGATTTAGTAAAACATGGGACGAACATTTAAAGCATGTAAAGCAGACTCTAGATTTTTTGAAGCAAGAAAATCTCTATGTTAAATTATCAAAATGTGAATTTGGTAAAACATCTTTCAATTATTTGGGTCATATTGTAGGGGGTGGTGAACTAAAGATAGATCCCTCTAAGGTTGCAGTCATTGTAAACTGGCCTAAACCCAAGTCTGCTACAGAAGTTAGAAGCTTCCTAGGGGCAGCACAATATTGGAGAAAGTTTATTGCTAACTTTTCCTTAATTGCAGCTCCCTTACATGCTTTGATAGGATTGAACAAGGTGTTTCAGTGGGGAGGAAAACAGCGGAAAACCTTCGACACCTTGAAAGAAAAAATTAGTACAGCACCAGTTCTAGCATTCCAAATCTTCAACAACCATTTGAGATCAAAACAGATGCCAGTGATTATGCCATGGGAGCAATGTTGATTCAACATGGTAAACCCATATGCTACCATTCTGAGACTTTTAATTCTGCAGTAGTTAATTACCCTACATATGATAAAACTATATGCATTAGTTCGGAGTGTGAAGAAGTGGAAACATTACTTAATGGGCAAAGAAACAATAATACATACTGATCATTAGCCACTTCAGTACTTGCACTCACAAACTAAACTACAGCAGTCAAGACACTATAGATGGATGGGTTTCCTACAGCAGTTTCATTTAGTCATCAGATATAAAAAGGGCATACACAATAAAGTTGTAGATATGTTTTCCAGACCAATCATAAATGCATCTACTATACCTAAGCATAACTCAATAATGCATGAAAGCTACATTGAACAATATGCTCAAGATATAGATTTTAAAGATGTATATGCAGCTTTAAGTAATGGCAAAAAAGTAGAAGAATTGGATTACTATATTAAGGACCGACTCTTGTATCATTTGGGAAAACTATGCACTCCACAAACAAAGAGAATTAACATAATTAGGGAGGCACATACTTCCCTGATATCAAGTCATTTTGGTGCAAGTAAAATAGTTGCACAGCTACAAAGATACTGCTATTGGCCAAAAATGAATGAAACAGTTTCTAGATATGTAAGAGGGTGTACCACATGTGCTAAAAGCAAGCCCGACAATAGAAAACTAGGCTTGTACACTCCACTACCAGTTCCTTTCCATCCTTGGGAAAGTGTTTCCATGGACTTTGTGGGGGGATTGCCAAAATCTAGAAAGGCACATGACTATGTATATGTTATTGTGGACAGGTTCAGTGAAATGTTTATTTCAATACCTTGTAATAAGCAGATTACAGTTGAACAAACAGCGAAATTGTTCTTTCAGCATGTCTGGGTGCATTTTGGGTTACCCAATTCCATAGTATCTAATCGAGAGTCCCGCTTTGTTGGGAAGTTTTGGTCAAGTCTATGGGAATTAATGAACACCAAACTAAAGAAAAGCACAGCCTTTCATCCACAGACAGATGGCCAAACAGAGGTAGTCAACAGGACAGTGATCCAGTTGCTCAGGGGTTATTGCACCAAGCATCCCAAGCTTTGGGATGAACACTTATGTTATGTGCAACATGTTTACCATCGTGCTAAACATTTTTCTACACAGAGATCTCCTTTTGAGACCTGTTTTAGTTTCATACCAAGGTCTCCCTTGGATTTTGTCTTTGAAAAAGACATAGCAATTGCTGGACACAGTGATGTGGACAAAGCAACCAGATTCATTGAACAAATCCAAGAAATTCACCAAGCAGTGCAGGAACAGCTAGAAAAAAGCCAAGCCAAATACAAGCCAAGGCATGATAAACATCGGGTGAGCACAGCTTCCAAGTTGGCGATCAAGTTTGGTTGTATATCAGCAAGGACAGAATGCAAGGTGAAGGAAAGAAGCAGAAGCCAATAAGGTATGGGCCTTTTAAGGTACTTGGGAAAATTAGTGAGAATGCTTTCTGCCTTGATCTGCCAACATACATGCACATCTATTCAGTGGTAAATGCAGAAAATTTAAGACTGTTTGAACCTTCTTTAATTTAAGATCCTAAAGAACAAAGTCAATTGCCTTCCATTGATGATCTGTTTCCTAATTACCTCAATGAGTTGTAGGAAGATACAGTTCTAGACAAGAAGGTGAGGACAACATGCAGAGGGGATGTGGAGTACCTTAGAATTGGACTCAAAGGTTCAAAACCCAGTAGTGCCAAGTGGATAGAGATTGGGCAAGTGAGGCAATTGTATCCTCACTTAAGCGATGCTTGAAAACCAACTTTCGGCGGCCCAAAAGCCTTTTCAGTGGGAAGACGTGATCCAAATGGATCCGAGAATGCTCTTTAAGTCTTCATAAACTCTTTAAAAATCATGCCAAAGATCAAAATCTTTTAAAAGATCAAAGTTAACGCAAGAGGAAACACCCTTAGCAGGGCGGAGGAACACTATCGGGAGGCCCAAAACCAGTGAAAACAGAGAAAACAAAGTATCGGCGGTTTTAAGGCAACGTTGAATGAAAGTTGTTGAATCTAGCCGATCAACGGTCCAAATCCAATCAGCGAATCGCTATCGTCGGTGGCTATCAGCGCTTATCTGCGGAATCCACATGACGGTTGCGATTGCGATCAACGCAGATCAACGAGGACGGTCGATCAAGCACGCAAATCAATGACTCAAGTTAACGCGCGCTATCGCAATTGGCAAACACAGAGGAGCGATACAATCAACAGGGGTCATGTGTGATATGCGATATCGCGTCAGAACATGGAGCAGGGTCAATATCAATACACCATGCGACAGTCGAACCCAATAGCATTATAAAGGAAATTCGATATAATTTCAAGTCCGTAACAGAGACATTTTTAATGTACTTTCATGATTTTTGTTGTATTTCCAAAACAAAGGGACGGAGCCTTCCCATATGCAATAGCAACTTGTGGACGGACCCAATAGGGGAATGAATCATATTTAAGGACTTTTAAAGTCTAATATATTGAATTTGGCGGACTTTCTCTGTCAAAACACATTTTCCCTGTGTTTAACAGAACCCGATTGTTTCAGGAGTTTCAGAGGCCCGCGGCACTATGGCATTACAGAATGGGTGGCCACCTCCTCTCTAGGTGCTAAACAATGATTGTATCACGCTGAGAGGGATTCGAAGTAGACAGAGGTCGAGGAGACCGAGAGATAGGAACATGAAACGAACAGGCAACGCATTTTTGGTTATAAAACCACAGACAGAGAGCACAGCAGAGGAGAGCAGTATTTCAGGCAAATGTCGAGACAGAGTTTCCACAGAGATAGAGAACACTGAGGGAGTCTGTGTACTCATAGAGAAACTTGAGAGGATCAAGTAAAGCTCTTGTTATTGTAATCTGTTGTGTGTGAGGCTCAAATTGAGCTCACTGTTGTAAAAAGAACTCTGCTTGAAGACATAATAGAGAGGCCACCACTAAAGGCTGGACCAGGAGATGTAGCCCAGGAGTATTGGGTGAACTCCTCATTAAATTTGTTGTGTTATGTGTTGTCTATTATGTTTTGTTTACTGCTTCATTGTCTGTGCATTTCGCAATCTTATCGATCCATTGCATAAAATGACATAGACTAATCCATGCACATAAGTCTGTAATACCTTATTATTGTCTTAGATCTCATTATTAGATCAAGATGTTACTTGAGAATCAGTTGTGGTCATACCAGATGTAGAAGGGGAAGCAGATAGATCACTTCTTCGGTCGATTGAAGGAGATCTAGGACCAGCTAACTTCCATAGGAGCGACACCTGATGAGGAGATGTTGGTGAGGATCGCACTTAACGCAGTCTCCCAGGAGTGGGACACATTTTTCCAGAGCATACTACGCAGGGCTAGTCTTCTAAATTGGGAAGAACTGTGGGTGGCTCTTCGCCAAGAGGAGATCAGTCAGTTGAGCAAGGCAGGGAGTAGCGGGAAAGTGGTCAGGATCAAGAAGGAAGAGGAAGACGATGCAGCTCTAGCATCTACAGGAAAGCAAGAGAAGAGGAAGAAGAAGGACCTCTCTAAGGTCAAGTGCTTCCATTGTGGGGAGCTGGGTCATTTTACAAACCAGTGTCCTAGGAAGAAGAGTAAGGGAGAGGCTTCTGACTCAAAGGCAACGCCAGCGAAGGCGGTGTAGAAATTTCTGTTTTCCCACCCCGGTTTTCAGTTTCTCCTTATTTCTCCCATGTAGTTAAATGCCCATTCCCATAACCATACATTTAACAGACTGAAAAAAATAAATATTGCTGAAAACACAAATTCTGGAAAATTTTCAGAACGCTGGAAATTGCAGAATTAAAAATCAGCAATCAAAAACAGCCATTAAAACACATTAAAACACTGATATTTTTGGTCAACTTGACCCTGGAAAAACCCCCTACAACTTTTGGGAAAAACCAGTTTGAGAGCTCTTCTTTATTTCTGAAAATTGCCTTTTTACAGTGAGAATTATTCAGCAAAAAATCAGCAAGCAAATTTACAACTTATCTCCTTTCCCGTGCCTCACAGCAATCTGGAAATTACAGCAAACAGGACAGCAATAAATGCTGTACGGCCTCCGTTTTGTGTGCAGAAAAATCAGCAAACTGCTCCTCGATTTTTGTGCAAAAATCTGCCTTTCACTATGTGCTGAATCAGCTGTACAAATCTGCTCAACTGCTGCCTTGGAATGTGTGCCAAGCTGTTGTCTCCTTCTCCTCCCTGCTCAGAAATCTCTCTTGCTCTCTTGCTCTCCTTCTCCCAATCTGCTCATGAAAGAATGAATGACCTTTTCCTCATTTTCCTCCTTTAATATAACTCCAAGTGACTTTTGGGTGATCCAAGTGACTTTTGGGTGATCTCTAAATCCAATGGCTGAAATAGATTTAGATCAATGGCTGAGATTAAATACTCATTTAAATCTCACTTTCTATTTTTTAATTCACCCCACTTTAATAAAGACCCACTTAGTCATTTATTTCCAAAGTCACTTTTCCTTTCTAATTTTTCATTCACTTTATAAAAGTTACTTTAAAATTAGACTTAGTAACTTTATCACTTAAAGTCACTTTTAAATTAGATTTAACTTTATAAAATTATAAAGTCACTTTAGGAGAAAAATTAAATTCTTTTGGACACTTTTCCCTAGGCCAAAGATCAAAGCCTAAGGGAACCACCTGTCCTCCGGTACCAAATTTCAACACTCCCTCTTACCGAGGAAGGTGTTCCCCACCACACCCATCTTGTCCCTGAAGTAGACATGCTTGCCCCGTGGTAAGGCTTTGGTAAGGATATCTGCAACCTGCTCATCAGTGGAAATATACTCAAGCTTCACAACTCCCTTCTGAACATAGTCTCTGATGAAATGATATCTGATCCCGATATGCTTTGACCTGTCATGAAATACTGGATTCTCCGTGAGTTTAATGCAACTCTGATTATCGCAGTAAATCACTGAAGGTCTCAACGGCTGACCAAATAAGCCAAACAACATCTTGCGAAGCCAGATAGCCTCACAACTAGCTAGACTAGCTGCCATATACTCTGCTTCCGCTGAACTCAGTGCTACTGACTGCTGCTTCCGGCTGAACCATGACACTACTGCTGAACCCAACCCAAAACAGCACCCTGAAGTGCTCTTCCTATCAGAAGCACAACCTGCCCAATCAGAATCAGTGTATCCTGCCAATCTCACTCCATCTCCCTGCCTGTAGTCCAGACCATAATCCACTGTCCCCTGCAAGTACCGCAAAATGTGTTTTGCAGCCACCCAGTGAACCTTCCTAGGCTCACACATAAACTGACTCATCGTGTTGACTGCAAAACAGATATCTGGTCTAGTGTTGACCAAATACATCAAGGAACCAATCAGCTGCCTGTACAATGTGGGATCCACCAACTCGGAATCCGAAGCATGAAGCTTCTTCCAGTTGGTGATCATCGGTGTCGACATGGGTCTACAATCCTCCATGTGGAATCTGCTAAGGATGTCCACAATATACTTCCCCTGCCCCAGGAAGAAATGCCCCTCCTCCTGCCACACCTCCAAACCCAAAAAATAATGCATCAAGCCGATGTCCTTCATCTCAAACTCTGCCGCAAGATCTCTCTTGCAGTGCTCTATGAGTCTCTCTGCACCTGTAATGGTCAAGTCATCCACATACAGCACCAGAATGAGAGGCTCCTCACCAATCACAATAAAGTAAAGGTTCGGATCTGCCTCACTCTTTGTGAAACCCATCCCCTGCAAGTATGCATCTATCCTGGAGTACCAAGCTCTAGGAGCTTGCTTCAGGCCATAAAGGGCCTTCTTCAGTCTGCACACATGGGACTCCTTCCCATGCACCTCAAAGCCCTGTGGCTGCTCAATGTACACCTCCTCCTGTATGAAGCCATTGAGAAATGCGGTCTTCACATCCATCTGGTGGATCTTCCAACCCATCTCTGCTGCTATCGATATAATGGAGCGGATCGAAGTATATCGAGCCACGGGAGCGAAGGTCTCCTCATAATCAACTCCCTCTACCTGGGAGAACCCTCTAGCCACAAACCTCGCTTTGAATTTCTCAATGCTGCCATCTGCAGCATGCTTTACCTTGTAAAGCCATCTGGAAGTAACCACGGATTTGCCCTCAGGCCTCGGCACCACCTCCCAAACATCATTCTTCATGATAGAAGAATACTCCTCCTGCATGGCCTCTCTCCAGACCTGCTGGCTAGCTGCCTCCTCATAGCTAGAAGGCTCAGAGTCAAGGATGCTGGTAACCATCGCCATATAACTACAAAACCTCTCAGGTGGTCTACTCTCTCTGACCGGCCTCTTCGGCTCAGCAACAGATGTGGCATCTCTCAAGGTGTCCTGAAGCCACTTGGGCTTCCTCTTCCCTGAGCGCACTTCTCCCACCGGAGAATGAAACTCTTCCTCCTCATCATCATCAGTTGCCTGAACTCCTGACTGTCTGTCTGCTGTCCTCCTGCCTGCACCTGAACCTGTAGAAGCTGAGGTACTGTGTGAACTGTCCATCAGTGGACTCCCTAGTGAACTGCTCTGTGAACTGCTCGAAGCACCACCCCTCTGGCTCGGCGAGCCACTGCTCACTGATGGACTTGACATCCTCATAGATGTACCTCCGGATCCTCCTGATCCCTGCCCACTGGATCCCTGCGACTGACTCAACTGCTGCTGAGGGTCTGGCTGATCCAGATACTCTAACTCCCGTGACCTCCTAAAGGCCCTGTCCTCCTCGAATTTCACATCCCGTCTGACAACAACTCTCCTCTGTGCAGGAATGTAAATCCGAAAGGCCTTTGAGGTCTCACTGTAGCCCACAAAGATACCCTTCTCTGCGGTGGGCTCTAGTTTCGTCCTCTTCTCCTTGGGTATATAGGAGTATGTAATGCATCCAAAGATATGAAGATGACCAAGATCAGGCTTCTTCTCAGAGAAAGCCTCCTCCGGAGTCATGTGCCCCAAGGCACGATGCGGACTCCTGTTCTGCAAGTAAACAGCTGTGTTGCAGGCCTCTGCCCACAAGAACAATGGCAACCCCTGATCATGTAACATAGCTTTGGCAGCCTCTATGATGGATCTGTTCTTCCTCTCCGCAACCCCGTTCTACTGGGGGTTGTAAGGAACAGTGAACTCCCTCCTAATGCCTGCCTCCGCACAATAGTCAACAAACTCTCCAAGGGTGTACTCTCCTCCATTGTCCGACCTCAGGGACTTGATCTTTCGACCTGTCTGAGTCTCCACAAGAGCTCTGAACTCCTGAAACCTCTTGAAGACCTCACTCTTGGTCTTCAAAAAATAAATCCAGGTCCTCCTGGAGTGATCATTAATGAATAACACATAGTACTCATATCCACTCAAGGAAACATGAGACATCCAACCGCTCACATCGGAATGAATCAAATCAAGTATCCCCGTCGCTCTGCTGTCACTGCTGGGAAAAGGGGATTTGGCAAACTTGCCCATCGCACAACCTCTGCAAGTATCAAAGTGATCAGTACTGAAATCTGGCACACCTGTAGTGATCTCCCGCAATGTCCTCAAGGCTCCATGATACATATGTCCCATCCTGCGGTGCCAAATCTCACACAGCTCAGAACTGCTAGCTCTGCTGTCGGTACTACTGCTCAATGCCAAAAGGGGTTGGAATGCAAACTTGTACACCTTTGCATGGCGTACACCTATCACTCTAGCTGAATCAGCTGGAGTGCCCCTGGGATACATCAACACCTGTCCTCCCCTGAACAGTACCTCATATCCTCTGTCCTCCAAAGCTGAGACGGATATGAGGTTCTTCCTCATCCCTGGCACATAAAGAACCTCTGACACCTTCAAGGGAGGTTTGGACTCCCTCTGAAATGTCACTGTCCCCACCCCGACTGCTCTAACAACTCTGTCATCACCGAGTACTACCTCAATATCAGTGCCACTCTCTGAAAGCTCTGAGAAGTACTCCCGGACTCCTGTCATGTGACGTGAAGCCCCACTGTCCACATACCAAATACCTGTAGATGTTCCGCTAATCGAGGGAAAAGCATGCTCCCTCTGAACCTGTGTGGTAGGTGATCCTGTACTAGAGGACTCACACGTAGTGAACGCAAACTCTCGGTCAAAACGACCAGCAAAGTCCTCAATCTCTGCTGAAGCTGCCACGTCCTGGTTCTTCCCCTTCTTCTTCTTCTTCTCCGGACACACAACTGCATAGTGTCCCATCTTTTGACAATTCGAACACTTCACTTTGGAATAGTCCTTCTGTGAGTTACTCTGTTTACCTTTACCTTTGCCTTTGCCCCCACCACTGCTTGTGGAAGCCTGCTTCTTCCCTTTGCCTTTCTTGCCTCCTGCCACCAGTGCTACATCCTCATCCTGCTCAACTGGCTTGCCTGCCCCAAGCTGTCCTTTCCTGATCTCTGTCTGAATGCAATCATCCCAAAACCTCTCCCATGTGGGAAGGGTCTCACGTGCACAAACCCCATCAGCAAAGTTCAACCATGAACGGGGGAGGCCATTCACTGCAATCCGCACCAACTCAGTGGGTGGAATGGCCTCTCCAATCGCTGCCAACTCATCTCTCACATTAGTAATCTTTGTGAGATATTCAGCTGCACTATCATTACCCATCTTAATGTTCTTCAGCTTCTCCTTCAGGACCATCTTCCGGTTCTCATTGGTACTCTGGTAGAGATTGGACAATGCTGTCCACATCTCATGGGCATTGCTCTTTCCTCTCACATGAGGAATGCAATGGTCTTTGATTCCGTCTAGAATCAGCCTCTTACCCTTATTGTTCTTCTTTTTATACTCAGCCAACTGAGTAACATCAGTGGGCACAACAACAGGGTTCTGTGCGGTATGCACCATGATATCCCAGACTTCTGCCTCCTCAAAGATACTCTGCATTCTCTCCTTCCAAACACTGTAATTTGTATGCCCATCCAGCCTATCCTCCACCCTCAATCCCAATGACATCCTGCTGTCCTAAAACTGAAAAATAGCACTGCTGTAGTAAAGATAAAATTGTTGTTTATGAAAAAATCAGCTTGCTGGAATTTTCTGAGTGAAAAATCAGCAACTGTAATTTTTCTTTTTGCTGTCCCAAACTGTCCTTCAGCACTCAAGCTCCAATACCATGTAGAAATTTCTGTTTTCCCACCCCGGTTTTCAGTTTCTCCTTATTTCTCCCATGTAGTTAAATGTCCATTCCCATAACCATACATTTAACAGACTAAAAAAATAAATATTGCTGAAAACACAAATTCTGGAAAATTTTCAGAATGCTGGAAATTGCAGAATTAAAAATCAGCAATCAAAAACAGCCATTAAAACACATTAAAACACTGATATTTTTGGTCAGCTTGACCCTGGAAAAACCCCCTACAACTTTTGGGGAAAACCAGTTTGAGAGCTCTTCTTTATTTCTGAAAATTGCCTTTTTACAGTGAGAATTATTCAGCAAAAAATCAGCAAGCAAATTTACAACTTATCTCCTTTCCCGTGCCTCACAGCAATCTGGAAATTACAGCAAACAGGACAGCAATAAATGTTGTACGGCCTCCGTTTTGTGTGCAGAAAAATCAGCAAACTGCTCCTCGATTTTTGTGCAAAAATCTGCTTTTCATTATGTGCTGAATCAGCTGTACAAATCTGCTCAACTGCTGCCTTGGAATGTGTGCCAAGCTGTTGTCTCCTTCTCCTCCCTGCTCAGAAATCTCTCTTGCTCTCTTGCTCTCCTTCTCCCAATCTGCTCATGAAAGAATGAATGACCTTTTCCTCCTTTTCCTCCTTTAATATAACTCCAAGTGACTTTTGGGTGATCCAAGTGACTTTTGAATGATCTCTAAATCCAATGGCTGAAATAGATTTAGATCAATGGCTGAGATTAAATGCTCATTTAAATCTCACTTTCTATTTTTTAATTCACCCCACTTTAATAAAGACCCACTTAGTCATTTATTTCCAAAGTCACTTTTCCTTTCTAATTTTTCATTCACTTTATAAAAGTTACTTTAAAATTAGACTTAGTAACTTTATCACTTAAAGTCACTTTTAAATTAGATTTAACTTTATAAAATTATAAAGTCACTTTAGGAGAAAAATTAAATTCTTTTGGACACTTTTCCCTAGGCCAAAGATCAAAGCCTAAGGGAACCACCTGTCCTCCGGTACCAAATTTCAACAGGTGGAGAAGGAGGTCAAGGAGGATGAAAATTGTGCCATGAGTGCTCATGTGCCACTTGAGAAGAACTGGGGAGACATCGAGCTGTAGTCAGGAGGACTACAATCGATGAGGGGCAGGATCCTCAAGGTACCCAACCTCTTGGATTATACCTTGCTACGGGAGCCCTGAAGAGGAGTAGCAGGACTGGCAGATGTCGGTAGAGACGGATGCAAATGGAGAGGCAGAGAGTCCTACAATGCAGGAGTCCCGGGACAGTGCAACGCTAGCATGCTGCAATAGTGCGAGAGGCATGGGAGTGTTGCATCAGTGCGGGATGGCATAGAGAGGTGTGCAATGGTGCGAGATGCAGGGAGTTGTTGCAGCAGCGCAGAGGTCAGTACAAGGAGCACTTGTTAGCAACAGAGGGAGCTTCAGCATCGGGAGTGCTTCTAGCCTGACAGGGACGTTAGAAGTTCGGTGGATCAGTTACTTACTTCTCAGTAATTGAGTTGTAGTGCAGCAATTAGCGGTGGCAATGCTATGGGAAGCACGATGCAACATGATGAGAAGGGATGCAGTGCAGATGCAGTGTTGGGAGGATGGACCAGCAACAGCATGGATGCAGCAGTGGCAGTGGCAGTGGCAGGGCCATGGGCAACAGTACAGGATGCCGCAGTGGAGAGGATGTTGGGTGAGGAGGCCTAGCATCAGCACAGGGAACGGTGCCACATAATCAGTGTGATACTCAGTGTTGAGTATTACTAGAGCACAGTCATCGCTAAGAGGGAGTGTTGATTTGGGGTAGCATCGGATGTGCTCTAGCCATGAAAATTGGTGGAGAGGCTAAATAACATAAGATCTCCAAGACCCAGAAATAGTTTGGGCATATTCCAACTGGTTTGGGAGATATTAAAATAATTAATATTTTTAATGGAGTTCCTAAGTCTAAACTTAGGAAAAATAAAATATTAATGGGTATTAATATAAAATTGGGTTAGAAGGTTCCAAAAGTCATGGATCAAGCCAAATCTAATCGTAGTCGTTGATTAGAGATATAATCTCGACCATTGAAGGGCCAACGAGAAAAGTATAAGAGGAGGCTTGAGGGTCAGTTGGAGAATACACTAGAGTGATCAGTCATTCATTTTGCTAAAGAGGGGTTCCTAAGCAAAGTTGAATCAGTGATCAGCATCGAGGGGCAATGAGTACAAGGCAGAGACAATACTGGGAGACCAGCACAAAAGCAGAGAGACTGAGAGCAGTAGTCAGTCCAGGTTGCGCAAAGCCCAGAGAGACTGCATCATCCATGCAGAGGGCAGAGGGAGTGACACAAAGGCTCCCCGAGGCTACACAGTGCCTCAGAGGGCTAACAGAGGGTCCTGGGGCTGCCGCAGGTTAGCAGGACGCTGATGCAGAGGCCAGATGGGCCAGCGCTGAGCTTCAGTTGTGCCGGACAAGGTTTCGTGGGACAGGTTTTCTAAATGTCGTTTCCCGATATAGAGGTATTGTTATGTATTTTTCTCTGTCGGGTGAGCCAGATTAGGCACCTTGTTGTACTCAGATAGACTGCATAATAATATAACCCTTAGAATAGCTGCACCAGTTTTCCCACATTGGGCTTTTCCGGGGACATTTGTCCAAAATAACGGTGTCACTTGTGTGCTTGTTTTTTTTCAGTTGATGATCTGTAGATGTTGAGACTGTACTTGTGTTTATTTTCAGTATTTATATGGTTAAATAACATGTTAAGTAATTAAATAAGTAGGTGAAATAAACCAGATAGTATAGGAAGAATTTCTAACGGGTTAGAATTAGAAATTCCAACACTGTAAACCATCCAATTCATCTTATCAACTAATAAAAATATTATATATACAAGTATTTCATGTTGTAGTACAGCATATTGAATTTCTAAATAATTAAGTGTACAAGAACATTGTACTAGTCTCCAAGTAATGTTTCATGACCTTTATCTCAATTGTATCAACAAGACATCCATCTCATCATATCTCGTTTCAATGTGTCTCTCCTTTGATCATTAGCTGAACAATGATGTCTCAATCTAAAGAAGAAGAATTATCATAGGGGAGATAAATTTGTCACCCTCTATCCAATGTCAATAAGCGAGATACCACTTACTATCAGAGATAAGGATCACATAGTATCCTATTGTCCAATGACACTAAGCGAGATACCACTTATCATGAGAGGTTAGGATCACACATTATCCTATTGTCCGTTGATCTTCCCACTTTGACTCTCAATAGTCAAGTGGTAGAACACCTGCATCCCATCACTTGAGCATGATATTATTTACCATAAATGGTAAGGATTACACCTTATCTCAAGTATCCTCACCCATTGGCCAGATGGGTGGCAATCCAAACAAGCCCAACTTGTGGGTACGATTCATACTGACGTATACTTTGTCAAGTCCCAGACTTGATGGTAGGGGAAGATACCCACTTGTCACAAGTGACAAGGATCACACACAAGGCCTACAGTGGCAATGGGCGAGATACACTTACCACAAGGGACAAGGATCACACTCTATCCTATTGTCCAGAGTTCCCTCAACACCAAGAACTCTCCAGCCCAATTCCTCTACCTGGGAACTCAAATAAGGGGGAAGAGCATAGCTTAGTGTTCTCGATCAGGCATGACCCTTCCACGGGAGGGTCACATCTACCATTCCAAGTTGTTGTTGTAGGAATTTACAGGGTAAGTTCCACAGAAAGAATACCAAAAGGACACCGCTCACAACCAGATCTCAAATCAATACACCAGTATTTTTGACGTGGTTAAAACCCTCAGAGTGCAAGGAGGGAAACAGTCCACGGCCTGTCCCAACGTGGGTACTACAGGCAATTTATTAATCAAATAATGAAAATTTACATAAGCTTCTCTCATGCACGGATTACCCGAACAATGACCCTCCATGCGCTTTAAATAGAACTCATGGACCAATCGGGTGTCAAGCCACGGATCAAGTGTCGGTAATACCGAGGTGAGAGTGAACCGTCGGATCACTACATATCGTGACCGTCGGATTGTAAGTTACAATATGTACAACGGTAAAGAAACACACTTTACCTAACTCTAACCTAACTCTATACTAGACCAAGTTGAACTTAACTATATCCTATGTGTCGGAATATCCTAACAGTTGTCTAAAGACTAAAAACTTCCCTTTCGACAAAGGCTTGGTAAAAATGTTAGCAACCTACTTATCAGCAAACTAGTTGGAGCCTTGTTACTTTTCTCTGCACCATATCCCAGATATAGTGATATCTGATCTCAACAGGCTTCGACCTGTCATGGAACACAAGATTCTCTGAAATACGGATCCCACACTTGTTATCGCAGTATGTCATAGTCATATCCAACCCATGCTCAAACATCTCTCAAAAGAGCTTTCTCAATCACACTGCATTGCAACTAGCCACGCTAGCAACAACTTGCTCTTCCTCGGCCATACTCAAATCAATAGACTTATATTTCAGCGCATTCAAGAAATTATGGCAGACCCTCAAGCTACAACAGCACCCAATTATGCTTTTCCTGACAAAAACATTTTTAGTCTCAATCAACATCGATGTATCCATCAAGTTTCTAGCAATGTGTATGAGTCCATGATTAAACAGTCTCATGTAGATATCCAATATACATATCTAGGCTCTATCTGGCTCATGCCACAAAGCAATAATTCATCTAATGTTAGCTCATCATAGGATCCATCAAATTTGAATCTGAAGAGGAGTTTCGATCAACTGCTTCAGTGTAATCCATTATGCCAAGTCTCTGACAGCTTACCTTCAGTGTAATCCATCATGCCAAATCTCTGACAGCATACTTCCCTTAACAAGGAAGTCCTTATCATCTCTTTGTTACACTATCTAGGCTTACAGGTCAGCTCCCTCTGTCACTGAACACTAAGATCCGATCTTGTCAAAAATAAATTGTCATCATATAAAACCAAATATCAAAGACATACTGGTAACCTTAAAAAGCGGTTGGTGTCCGCATTAGATGTCCATCAATCCAATTATGCCAAATCCAGGGGACTTGCTTGAGTCCATATGGGACTTTCTTCAATTTCTAATAATGAGTCTCTTCTTATCAGTGTTGTTAAAAGCGCGATTTAATCGCGCTTTTTTCAAAAACGCGCGCTTTTTTCCCTCTGGCGATTTAATCGCGCTTTTTATGGGTAAAAAGTGGCACTTTTTGGCGCTTTTTTCAAAAAAAGCATGGGGGCGGCGGCAGCGGGTTTTATAATCCGAATTTCATTTTTTTTTTGTTCATTTGCACTGTGGGCGCGCGTAGGAGGAGGAGAAGGTGTTGGAGAGAGGAGCTGGAGGGTTTGTGAGCAAATCTAAGTGCTTGTAGGACAAATTCAAGAGGAGACCACCAATTTCTCCATAAAAACGATATGTGGATTAATTTTTTTTTGTTTTCCTTATTTAAAAACATTGTTTTTCATTGTTTTTGGTTGGGAAACTTCATATGGGCATCATTTTCCTTTTGTTTTCATTGTTTTTAAAGAATTTTTTGTATTTTTTCATTGATTTGGGATGGGTAAATTGGTATGACTATGGGAACCAATTTTTTATTTTTTTTTTCATTTTTTTTAAACATTGTTTATGTTTTTTCATTGTTTTTGACATTTGCCATTTGGTTGGGTAACTTGGGTTTGGAACTTTGGATTTTGGAAATTTGTAACTTGTATTTGTAAATGCTAAATTGTAATCCTAAATTCCTATTTCCTAATCCTTGTTTTCCCATAGGTTTGCAAATTCAAAATTCAAAAACAAACAAGCCAAGGAAATTAGATCCTTTCTGAGAATATGGTGAACCTAAAGCTCTGAATGATAGACAAAACTTGAATTGCAAGTTGTGTGGAAAGGACATACGCGGAGGGGTGTACAGGTTGAAGTTTCACCTTGCACAAATCCCTGGACATGATGTGGGACCCTGTATAAATACAAATCCTGAACTTATCCAAAGAGCCATGAGAGCATTGGGAGAATTAGAGCACACTAGAGAGGCCAAAGAAGAACTCAAAAGGCAACTAAAAAAGTCAGTTGAAGGAAGTGGGCCAAGTGGCACTGGTTCTACTGCAGCATCAATCAATCCAGTAGCTGCATCATCATTTTTTGTTCCTCGAACCACACCTGGTTCACAACCATCTATCGGTTCAATGCTAAAAAGAACTGAAAAAGAACAAGCTGACAGGTTGATGGCAAAATTTCTCCTCTGGAGTGATATTCCTTTCAGCATTGTAAGGAATAATCCATTTTTCCAACCTACTGTTGATGCTATTGCCAGTGTTGGCCCAGGGTACAAAATCCCTTCTTATCATGATTTCAGAGGTCGGATTCTTCAAGATGAAAAGTGTGACTGCACCCAAAGATTGGAGGATTTTAGGGCATCATGGGCACAAACAGGATGCACTGTTATGTCAGATGGTTGGACTGACCAAAAGGGGAGAACCCTTATAAACTTCTTGGTTAGTTGTCCCAAAGGGACTATGTTTATCAAATCTGTTGATGCATCTCATCAAATCAAAGATGCAAGAACTTTATGTGATTTGCTGGATGTGTTTATTTTGGAGGTGGGTGAACAACATGTTGTCCAAGTCATAATAGACAATGCTGCAAATTATGTTGCTGCTGGTAGAATGCTTATGGACAGGCATCCTACTTTATTTTGGATACCTTGTGCTGCCCATTGTATTGATTTGATGTTAGAGGACATAGGGAAAATTCCCTTTGTCAAAGATATTGTTGACTCATCACAAAAGTTATATATAATCATACATCTATGCTTAGCTTGATGAGAAGATTCACCAACAACAAAGAGTTGGTGCGCCCCGCCATTACACGGTTTGCCACGAGTTTCATATCTCTTCAATCCCTCGTGAATTCTATGTGGGATGTGAAGAGAATGTTTCTTTCAGAGGAGTGGCGTGCTATGTCAATGAGCCACAAACCAGAAGGAGAGGTCGTATGCAGACTAGTTTCATACCAAGAAGACTTCTGGGCAGGAGTGCAGGAGGTGTGCGCCATTACTGAACCTTTGGTAAAGGTTCTTCGGTTGGTTGATGGTGCGAAGCCCGCAATGGGCTATTTGTATGAAGCCACGGACAAGGCCAAAGAAGCCATTCAAGCCTACTATGATGATAAGGGAGATGACGGGTTTCAGAAACAACTCCTTCTATGGGGAGTGATTGATGAGCGATGGAACAACACACCCCATCATCCCATTCATGCTGCTGGGCTTTTCTTGAACCCTGCATTTTCTTATGCATGTGGGTTTGATTTTGATGCTGAGATCATGGATGGATTCTTATCCTGTGTCCAGAAGATGGTGCGATCTCCAGAACAACGTATAGAGATCTCTAAACAAATTGAGACATATAAGATGGCAGGTGGCACATTTGGCTTTGAGATGGCTGTCACTAATAAGACGATTAAAATTCCAGGTATTTTTTAGTTTGTAACTTTGTTTCAAATTTCATTGTCTCTTCAAATTCCATTTTTTTCTTATGTTTATTTAAATTTTTATTTGTAATTTTGTTGTAGATGCATGGTGGAAGATGTATGGTGGCAGAGTACCCCTTTTGCAAAAGCTTGTCGTACGCATCCTCAGCCAAACATGCAGCTCCTCAAGATGTGAGCGCAACTGGAGTGTATTTGAAAAAATACACAACAAGAAGCGCAACAGGTTAACACTTAAACATTTAAAATATTGCAAATTTCCAAATAAATTTTTGAATTCATTAAACAATATTTTTTTATAATATTAATTATTAATTATTATTTCATGATCTTTGTACAGGTTGGAGTCCCAGCGACTTAATGACATGGTCTACGTCTACTACAATCTTCGATTGTGGGTGAGGCAACTTGAGAGGACACCTGATGTGGATGCCATCTCATTGGATGGGATTGACACCACTGCTGCATGGAGGGTTGAGGCCGAGAGGCCTCTCATGGATTCTGCTGATGATTGGTTAGTGCAGGATGTAGTGGAGGGGGAGGAGGAGCAGGAGGAGGAGGAGGAGCAGGAGGAGGAGGTGACACCGCCTACCCGGGCTACCACTACCACCAGTAGAGGACGTGGTCTACCTCCTGTAGCTCATACTTCTAGTTCTTCAACTTCTAGAGCACATCAGACTCCACTGCCATTTCCACTAGCACAGGCACCGGCATCTACATCTAGAGGGAAAGAGAAAGCTGTGACATTTTCTCGCAAGAGGGGCAGAGGAAATCAATAGGATTAGACTTTCAGTTTATTGTATATGAGTCTATGACATTATGACATGATGAGATACATTATCATATTTTTTGTTGATATTTTGAGGCTGAGCTGGGACTCTGGAGTCAGGACTTACTATTCAGGACATGATTCAATGTTATGTGTGATTTTAGCACTAGAAATGATATTAAACATCTTATATATTAGTTTTCTTATCATATTTATGTGTCAATGTATTTATTTTATGTTGTAGATGGTTTAGATATTAAAAAAATTGAAAAAAAATGAATATTTTTGTACCAAACGCTTTTTTCCCGATTTTTCCGATTTTTTCCGCTTCATTCCCGGCGCCGATTTAATCCCGCTCGCGCTTTTCACAACATTGCTTCTTATGTGCCTCAAAGCCTTGAGGCAGTCTCAATGTTAATTTTCATGTGATTTTTATGCTTGCAGCAATTACTTCAATCTCCTATTAGCCCAGTAACAATTTCAGTTTAGATTTCAATAGAAATCACATTAAGCTTCAACAATAGTTCATTATTAACACTAGTTGTACGTAGAACATCATCAACAATATGCACATGAAGACAAGCCAATACAATGAACACAGATATTTAGGCTAATGGCAAGGCAAAACCCCACAAGGGGGAAAACCCAACCAATCCTTCTCATTAATCAATATCAAATGTTCAGCAGATAGAGAAAATCCAATTTAGTACAATAATCAAGTCAAAATGTTGACTTTCCAATGAAGTAGAACAACCAATGAGATGAGGCCCAATCTGATCAAAGTAATTTGGTTAGCAGTTTTATAATAGTCAACAACGATCAACGTGCCCTAGCCAATCCAGTGAATGGTGGTCAAACAACATTCAAATGGCCTCCAATTAGCTCGGTCAAACCAACAAGAAACTCGGCCTCTTCAACAAGTCAAAGTCAGCCCAAAAAAAGATCAAAACTCAATCAACACCCTGCAGTGAACATTGGTCAACCTACCCAAAAAACCTCGAAATTTGTGCCAGAAGATGCGACCTACCCAAACAAAGTCTCTCTAAGTCAAACCGTAGTCAAATTGTCTCGCTAAGTCCTCGGTCAACACTGGTCAAAGTCTGGTCAAGGTCCTCGCACATGTGGAAAAGGAGTTGCTTCAGATGATGTACGAACCAATCAAGAGAGGAGAAATGTTGTGATGAGATGAGGTGCCAAATGTGGTGAAATGAAGTCATATTTATATGGGTCAACGTGGGGTCAAAGGACATGTCTAATCAACATAAGGTCGACTTGAAGAGGGGCAGCTTGGGGCCGACTTGATTTTGAGGCATTTGTAGGTGTGCAAAAATTCTAATTTTCTAGGTGAAGGGAGATGCCATCAAGGGGAATCCAAATGTGAAAAGAGCCATCAAAGGAGGGGCTTCTAGGATGGGGAATTAGCCCTAGTTGCACTCTTTAACACTCCCTCTCAACTAGGGATTAATTCCAACTGACCACGTCCATCCATGGCTATGCCATCATGTCCATCATGTACCATCTCTGCAACTTGTCTCGTCTCTGCTGAAGATTGATATTATAGATCAATAAGAAAGGATTGAAAGAGGGTGGGTCACAAGACCCTGCCACCCTCACCAAAATGACAGAGGCAAGTCCTCATGTCCAGGGGACAAGAACCCCTACCAGGTCTGATCCTTAGAGATCAAGTTGTTGAACATCATGCATCCTAGTCATAAGGAATACAGTAGAACCTAATGTGTCCATCGGTAGTACCAATGTTGCGGGATCTATCTCCCCCAAGGATCACGAGGCAGAAACGCGTCTCGTACAAATCCGCCACCGATCCGTGGTTCTGCCATTTTTTATCAGTTCCTAGAAAATCGGATCCATGAGGGTGCGAACTACGGTTCCGACTGTCGTTCTGGATCTGTGGAGGTTCAGCCATGTATCCATCACGTATCGTGAGCAGATCTAAGAGAATGTGGACAATTCACACGGTTCCACGGGGCTTTTTCTTTCTTTTTTTTTGAAATTTCGAACTGTTATCTGAGGAACTAATGGTAATGTTAAATTCTTAGAGTAAAAGTGATATTCTCCTGTATTTTTCATTTTCATCCTTTTACTTAAAATTTTAACATTGCCATGAAATGACCCAAGATGTTTGAGAGTGGTTCCAACTTCATCAACCTTCACATGGAGAAAATAGAATTTCATATCCCATTCAAAATTCAGCAGACTTAACAGTTTTCAAGATCAATGGGATTGCAACATTTCATTGGATTATATCATGTATGAGGGCATTTGATTGGCATTTAATCAAGAGCATTGAGCCCTATATATACCCCAGTGTTGATGTTTTGATTGTTGAACTCCTTTGTCATGCCCTTCGCAAAAATGTACCCTTCACTCAAGTCAAAATCATTAATCAAGCATGTTAAGCTTTCTCTACTATATTATAAGGCTTGGATTAGGTCATTTGATCAAAATAGGGCAATGTTGACTAATATCCCTAGAGAATTGAAGTAGAGGCAAATGCTAGACAAAGAAAACGAATCCAAATTCTAGATCGTAATGCATCTAGATTGGTTGATGGTCGAATAATTAATCATTGATGTATAATGGAAGCCATATCTATCTTGATTTATGCAAAAATATGCATGTTTTCATGTCTTCTACAACTAATTTGGTCTTTTGGATGCTTTTTTAATATAAATGCAAATATATACATATAGTAGACACTTATGTGACACTTCGCTTCCTAGATTTTTGGGAAATGACGATTCAGCGGGTCCACTTCCAAAAAATGTCCCTGCTTCATCCCTGCGTCGTGCAACATTGGGTAGTACTAATTAACCCTAGCCTTGTTTCCTAACTCACTTGCCAAATTAGAGGTACTTCCTAAGAGTCCCAAACTTCAAGGGTAGGATGTATGTTGGGGTATCCACAGGGAAAGGTGAACCACTCACTTTGTGCTTAATCATGCTAGGGTATATATTCCATAGGGGAAGGTGAAACACTCACCTTGTGCTCATATAGCTCCAAGAAGTACCCCAGGCCCCCTAGCAGCTCCCAGAGCTCAATGTCCAACTCAAGCGAGACCCTCATGAGAGGGTCTTTCCATGACTCTGAGTCTCTCTGAAGATTAAGAATTTGGCCTTTCCCAAAGGCTTTGTGAGGTTGTTAGAAGGAATGAACAGATGTTTTAAATTAAGAGAATATTCTTCTTCTGCAAAAACAATAATTGTTGTATTTCAATTAAAGGAAAGTGCCTTGATTTGGTGGGGAAATCTGGAAAAACAACTACACCTCACAACGGATAATGTCCCTTGGGAATTGTTCGAGCAAAGATTCTGCGCGAAGTATTTACCTCCATATTTTCAACAACAAGAAGCCGGAGCCTTTCATACATTAGTTCAAGGTAATAAAACAGTAGAGGAATACGAGATAAGGTTTATGGAGCTTGTAAAATACATTCACTACTTAGATTCTGATGAACGTCAGGATGAACGCTTCATATTTGGGTTAAATTCTCGCATCAGGGCCTTGGTGAGCATGTGGAAACCATCATCAGTAGCTGAGGTGGTAGAATGTGGCCGTTATGGAGAAGAACATCTAGGAATCAAAAAGGATGTAGGGCCAGCAGAACCTTTACAATCAGAGTTTCTGGGAAAGACTCCCCAAAATTTCTTCAGGGGAGGTAGCTCAAGACCACCTTATGGTAATAGATTTATCCCAAGAATCATCAAACACCAGTCCATGGACATCTCGTGGAACTGCTAATAGAGGAAGAAATTCGAGAGGAAGCAACATGAGAGGACGAAGCTCTTTATCTAGAAATTCACGTCCTGATTCAAGAGGACCAACACAGGTTAATTGTTGGGGATGTGGAGGACCGCATTTTCAACGTGATTGTCCAGAAGCTTCATCAAGTATATTGCATAGGATTGAAAAGGAACCAATATCAAATAATCAAGGCAATCATAGAATTCATGCATTAGTCAACAATGATCAAGCAGCACATCAATCCACTGTAGTGGAGTCTTCCGGTATTATTAATGGTATAAAATTCAAAATCTTATTTGATACTGGTGCCACAAATAGTTTCATTTCGTCATATGCAGTAAACAAATGTGGGTTGGCAGCTCGCAGACAAAATGATTTCAGACAAGTAGAAATGGCCTCAGGAGAACTCCAATCCATATACTTAAGTGTGGATCAATGCAAAATTGACCTAGGGGTCTGTTCGACTAAATTGAAAGTTTATGTCACAGCCTTAGGAACGTATGATCTTGTCATAGGTATGGATTGGCTAAAAGCTCATCAAGCTTGGGTAGATTGTTATGTAAAAAGAATTCTAGGTATAAATGATGAAGGAGAAGTGATCCAAATTCAAGGAATCAAGAGAAAAGTATCTTTACACTACATATCAACAATGAAAATGAAGCGTTGCTTAAGAAAAGGTTGTCAGGCATATGTAATTCAAGAAGTAAGTAAAGAAAAAGAACCATCCTTAGAACAATATCCAGTGTTAACCGAATTTCTTGATGTATTTCCAAAGGAATTACCAGGATTACCCCTGTAAGAGAGCTAGATCTCACAATAGAATTGAAACCTGGTACTCAACCAATCTCTAAAACATCTGTTAAAATTGGCAACCAGGGAAAAACTTCATGTGGGTCATTTTCTTCATGGCTGATAATATTTTTATTAGATTTCTCTCGTCGAGAGGTGTAGGATTGATATAAAGATCATCCGATTCCGATAAGTATTCATGGAGATATGAATTTATTTTGATTATGGAATTATTATCAAGCCGACCTACAACTCATGTAGGCTTAGAAGCCCAACAGTCGCATCTATTCACCCACCAACGTTGTGTATAAATATAAGAGGACTTTTCCTCATTTAGACTCACTCATCTTATCACATCTCTCTCTCTCTCTACTGCGCAGATATGAGTCTCTTCTCTACTGCGCTGAAATGGGTCTCTCTCTCTCACACATGTGAAGCCGGAAGCTGTTGAATTAGAAGTTGCACCTGCAGAAGTAAAGATTGACTTGTGTGGCCTAGAAGATCTCCTCTTTGGAACTGCGTTGTAGGTTCATCTGAACCTCCTCTAAAAGCCGCAACTTTTGGTGGTGGAATGAAGTCAATCCGATGAACGGTTTGCAAGATATCGACTGCCCTAGTTTGAAGCCGGAAACTGAAGCTGCAACTGCAGAAGTAAAGATTGACTTGCGTGGCCTAGAAGATCTCCTCATCTGAACTGCGCTGTAGGTTCATCTGAACCTCCTTTGGAAGCCGAAACTTTTGGTGGTGGAATGAAGTCAATCCGACGGTCGGTTTGTGAGATATCGTCTGCCCTAGTTTGATAATGAAGCCGCTAATGCTGATGCTGCTGATCTAGGGTTTGCTACTGCTGATATGAATCAAATTTATTGTACTATTTCTCTCTGTTGAATTATTGAAGATAAAAGAAGATTTGATCAGAGGGTTTCCCCACACATTGTGGGGTTTGTCCCTGGCTAGCCGCCACATCTTGTGTCTCTTGTCTTGGCTTGTTTTCTGTCGATTGTTTAATGTTCTATCTGCACTTTACTTTATGTACATGTGATTGTTAATCGATGGAATATAATAAGAAAAAGAAGTAAACTATTATAAGCATAGAACATACCATAACTTAACATGGTATCAGAGCTGAGGTGAAGACAAAGCCCGAGCAAGAGCAAGAGCAATCACCGAAGAGAAGATTGGCAAGGCTATTGTAAAAGAACTATGGGGTCCTCAACACTCTTTCCTGCCGAAGACAAGCTCCGTGAGAAAGCTGACTATCATGGATGGAAGATGTCTATCGATCTAACCCTTGAAGATCAAGGAGTGTTGGACCATGTAAGAGGCAATATTGTTGAGCCTTCATCAAATGCATTTGCTGCTGCCTGGAACAAATGGAAAAATGGAGAAGTCAAAACAAAGAAGATCATCCGGGACTCTATCGACAAGTGCTTGGTGGCCTACATCTCTGATCTAGACACCTCCAAGGAAATCTACGACAGACTGGTGAGTTTATTTAAAGTTAATGATGCAAATCATCAAATGCATGCATGATGCAAATCATCAAATGATGCATGATGCAAATCATCAAATGCATCTGCTACTACCTGGAACAAATGGAAAAATGGAGAAGTCAAAACAAAGAAGATCATCCGGGACAATATCGACAAGCGCTTGGTGGCCTACATCTCTGATCTAGACACCTCCAAGGAAATCTATGACAGACTGATGAGTTTATTTAAAGTTAATGGCAAGGTATGTATATGGAAATGTCTTTACTCTTGGGTTTAGTGTTGACTCATCATATCAGGTCGATGGAAGTCCGCTTGGTGTCATGTCTTGTGACACAACTCTTCAGTCCGAACTTTGGCATCAGAGGTTTGCCCCCCTTCATTATAAAGCTATACTCAATGTAAGACAAATGGTTACAGGGATGCCCAAATTCTGAGTAGAGAAAGAAGGTGTATGTCTAGGATGTGCCGAAGGAAAGCTCAAAAGGGGACCATTCCCCTCCAGCCAAAGCAAGACCTCTGATATATTACAGTTGGTTCACTCAAGCATACCTGAGGTTGGCATTAAGAGGGAGACTACTACACCACATACTCCTGAGCAGAATGGCGTGGCGAGAAGGAAGAACCGCACGATTGCGGAAGCTGTCCGATCCATGCTACATGATCAAAGACTTCCGAAGTTTCTATGGGCTGAAACTACAAACACTGCCGTATATGTACAAAATCGATGCCCTCATTAAGCATTGGGTTCCAAGACTCCTGAAGAAAAGTTCACCGGTAAGAAACCTGGTGGTTTCTCATTTTATAAGTTTTGGAAGCCCTGTATATTTTCATGTGCCGAAAGAGAAAAGAAATAAATTGGGTGCATCTGGAAAGAAGGGAATTTTTGTGGGCTATGGTGAAAATACTAAAGGCTATAGAATCTATGTAGCTAGTCAAAGGGAAGTTGTAACTAGTCATGATGTCACCTTTGATGAAGATATGGCTCTCAGCAAGGTGAACAATCTTTCGACTTTGAGGAGCTCTCAAGAAGCCGACACCAGGGAACCGAAAGAAAAGGATGATGAATCAATGCCTGATGTAGAAGAACCCATGGATCTGATTGATCCTCCTCCACATGAGCCTTCCTCTTCTAGGAAGAGGCCTTCATGGCTTAGGGGGCTACTTGATGATGCTAAAGGATATGCTGCACCCCGAGGAACCTTTCGTGAAAGTAAGAAACATAATAGGTATCAGGGATACCTGACCATCATGAGCACGATCATACAAAATAAGCCTTCATCATTCTCAGACGTCGTCAAGCATCAAGTATGGAAGGATGCTATGACCAAAGAATATGAGTCTGTCATGAAGAATGATGTTTGGGAAGTAGTTCCTAGATCCCAGGACAAGACAGTTGTTACTTCCAAATGGCTTTACAAGATAAAGCATGCATTAGATGGAAGTACGGAAAAGTATAAGGCTGATTTTGTTGCTCGTGGTTTCTCCCAGAAGGAAGGTATAGACTATGATGTGATATTTGCACCTGTTGCCATATATACGACCATCCGCTCGATCATAGCCCTTGTCGCTTCACAAGGATGGAACCTACATCAGAAGGAAATTAAGACTGCGTTCTTACACGGCTCAACCAAAGAAGAGGTCCACATGGAGCAACCCGAAGGATTTGAAATTTATGATCGAAAATCTCATGTATGCAGGTTGAAGAAGGCTCTCTATGGGCTGAAGCAAGCACCCCGAGCATGGTATGAGAGGATCGATAGCTACTTGATGAAGTTGGGATTCACTAGGAGTGAAGCTGATCCTAACCTTTACTTTAAGGTTGAAGATGACAAGCCTCTCATACTGGTGTTGTATGTGGATGACCTATTTCTAACAGGTGCAAACCCTCTCATTCACAAATGTTAGAGGGAGATGGCTTTTGAATTTGAAATGAAGGACCAAGGACTTGAAGTGTGGCAGAAGCCAAGGGAAATTTTCCTATCTCAAGGAAAATGTGTGGTAAATATATTGGAAAGATTCGGTATGATGGACTGCAAGCCTGTGACTACCTCGAGGATCTTAACTTTTAGAAGTTATATGGTAGTGATGTCGGACCAGACTTGGGAAATGCCTCTGAGTTTCAAAAAACTCATTCGCATTGATGTTCTTGGTGAACCTCCGTCCGAACATATGTTTTGCAGTTAGCATTGTGAGCTCATATTTGGTTGAGCCTCACTGGATTGATGCCAAAAATCTTCTGAGATGTCTTCAGGACAATCTCTCATGGATTAAGATACACTGCCAGAGATGTGAGACTACTTGGATATACTGATGTTGATTGGGCAGGTAGTGTGGTGGACCGTAAGAGCACTTCCGGGTACTGTTTCACCTTGGGATCTTCTTCGATATCCTGGATGAGCAGGAAGCAGAAGTCGGTAGCTTTGAGCACCGCCGAAGCAGGATATATTGTTGCTAGCATAACCTCGTGTGAGGCAGTCTGGTTGCGAAAGCTCTTCAGTGAGCTGTTTGGATTTACATTGGATACCACTGTGATTCTCTGTAACAACCAGAGGTGGGATTCGATTATTGAGGAATCTCGTATTCATCAATTGCTCTAGCAGATAGACATCATCTGGGATATGGTAAGTTGATGAGCAAGGAAGCTCCATCACATTAAGATGATGTACAAGTTGATACACCTTGTCAAAGCCCCGAGGAAAGATCTAATCTGTGATTTTCCAAAACGACTTGGAGTCAGCAAGAAACCTTTGTACAAGGGTCCTGCATGTTGCATACATTGAGCTCTGGGAGCTCTAAGGGCTTGCGGTTCCTACTGGAGCAACATATGACCACAGGATGACTCACCCTCCCCTGGTGGTGCACACTGGAACAAGATGATTCGCTCTCTTGTGGGACAAGATGACTCGCTCTCTTGTGGAACAGGATGATTCGCTCTCCTATGTAGCAGGATAATTAGTTCTCCTATGAGGCCTGGATTGATGTGTTCTCCATGGCAGCCTGGATTGATGTGTTCTCCACGGCGATTGTAGCAGGATTGATGTGTTCTCCATGGCAATTGTAGCAGGATTGATGTGTTCTCCTGTGAGGACAGGATTGATCAGTTCTCCTGTCGAGGCATCCTACCCATGAAGTCTGGGACTCATGGGAAGTACCTCTCATCTGATCAATGAGCAGGGAAATGAAGTTAGGGACCATAGTAGTACCGATGGACGCATCGTTGTAACTACCGTACTCCCTACGCTAGGATGACCCCCATTGATCTGGGATCAATGATACTGGTCTGGGACCAGTGGTAGGAGTTGTACCATACTACGACGCTGACTTCGGGTCGGTTGAGACTGGTTTAGGATCAGTGGTACATACTCTGAGACTGACTTTGAGTCAGTGGAGGATGATATTGGTCTGGGACCATTGGAGTTGTACTCACTATGACGCTGACTTTGGGTTGGTCGAGACTGGTCTGGGACCAGTGGTACATACTCTGAGATTGACTTTGAGTCAGTATGATACATCCTCGATCATTTCTTCTTCTTCATAATTCGGACAAAAGCAGAGCATAACAGAACAATGCAAGAGCAGAGCAGAACAGAGCAAAACAGTACAGATCAGTGCAGGCAGAACAAGACAAAGCAGAACAGGCAGAATAGAGCAGAGCAGGGCAAGGGTCAGGTTGTACAGGGCAGTGCATTTGATGGATGAATAGTAATGACTGATAGACAGATTGCAGATGAAGTTCTCCATGGTTGAGAGGGAGTGTTAAAATTGGCAACCAGGGCAAAACTTCATGTGGGTCATCTTATTCATGGCTGATAATATTTTTATTAGATTTCTCTCGTCGAGAGGTGTAGGATTGATATAAAGATCATCCGATTCCGATAAGTATTCATGGCGATATGAATTTATTTTGATTATGGAATTATTATCAAGCCGACCTACAACTCATGTAGGCTCAGAAGCCCAACAGTCGGATCTATTCACCCACCAACGTTGTGTATAAATATAAGAGGACTTTTCCTCATTTAGACTCACTCATCTCATCACATCTCTCTCTCTCTACTGCGCAGATATGAGTCTCTTCTCTACTGCGCTGAAATGGGTCTCTCTCTCTCACACATGCGAAGCCGGAAGCTGTTGAATTAGAAGCTGCAACTGCAAAAGTAAAGATTGACTTGTGTGGCCTAGAAAATCTCCTCTTTGGAACTACGTTGTAGGTTCATCTGAACCTCCTCTAAAAGCCGCAACTTTTGGTGGTGGAATGAAGTCAATCCGATGAACGGTTTGCAAGATATCGACTGCCCTAGTTTGAAGCCGGAAACTGCAGAAGTAAAGATTGACTTGCGTGGCCTAGAAGATCTCCTCATCTGAACTGCGTTGTAGGTTCATCTGAACCTCCTCTGGAACCCGAAACTTTTGGTGGTGGAATGAAGTCAATCCGACGGTCGGTTTGTGAGATATCGTCTGCCCTAGTTTGATAATGAAGCCGCTAATGCTGATGCTGCTGATCTAGGGTTTGCTACTGCTGATATGAATCAGATTTATTGTACTATTTCTCTCTGTTGAATTATTGAAGATAAAAGAAGATTTGATCAAAGGGTTTCCCCACACATTGTGGGGTTTGTCCCTGGCTAGCCGCCACATCTTTTGTCTCTTGCCTTGGCTTGTTTTTCGTCGATCGTTTAATGTTCTATCTGCACTTTACTTTATGTACATGTGATTGCTAATCGATGGAATATAATAAGAAAAAGAAGTAAATTGTTATAAGCAAAGAACATACCATAACTTAACAACATCTTATAGAATGACAGCTCTAGAACTTCAAGAATTACAAATTCAATTGAAGGAACTATTGGATATAGGACATATTCGACCCAGCATATCACCTTGGGGTGCTCCTGTAATTTTTGTCAAGAAGAAAGATGGATCTTTAAGATTATGCATAGATTATCGAGACTTGAATCGAGCTACAGTAAAATAATCGATATCCTATGCCTCGAATTGATGATCTCTTCAATCAAATGAAAGGAGCTAATGTCTTTTCAAAAGTTGATCTTTGATCAAGCTATCATCAGCTAAGGATTTCTGAAAGCGATATTTCTAAGACTGCATTCTGGAGACGCTTTGGGCATTATGAATTTACTGTGGTACCATTTGGGTTAACAAATGCACCCGCAGTATTCATGAATCTTATGAATAGTGTTTGCCGCAAATATCTTGATCAATTTGTACAAGTCTTTTTAGATGATATACTCATCTATTCCAAGAATGAGAAAGAGCATGAAGATCATTTACGGATAGTGTTGTCCTATCTCAGAAAACATCAGTTGTATGGAAAATTATCCAAGTGTTCGTTCTTTCAGGAAAAGATTCATTACTTAGGCCCTATCATATCAAGTGAAGGGATTTCAGTAGACCCTGAGAAGCTAAAAGCAATCATGGAATGGCCAATACTGAAAAATGCACATGAAGTACGAAGCTTTATGGGTTTAGCGGGTTACTACCGAATATTTGTGGAAGGATTCTCCAAAATTGCAAAACCAATTACAACCCTTCAGCATAAAAGTGTTAAGTATGAATGGACTGAGGAATGTAATAAAGCATTCTCTAAACCCAAAAGACTACTGACCAACGCACCAATCTTAAGAGTCCCTGATATGGACAAGGATTTTACGGTATGTACTGACGCATTCAAACATGGATTAGGTGCAGTATTAATGCAGGATAGAGGAGTAATAGCATATGCCTCCAGAAAGTTAAAGCCTCATGAAAAACTCTATGCTACTCATGATTTAGAGTTAGCCGCTGTAGTACTCGCTTTAAAAATTTGGAAACACTATCTAATGGGGCAAAGCTTTACACTTAAAAGCAACCATCAAAGTCTACAATATTTGTTCACCCAAAGAGACTTAAATGCTAGACAAAGACGATGGAGTGAATTCCTAAGTGAATATAACTTTGGAATATCATATATTAAAAGAAAAGAAAATGTAGTAGTGGATGCTTTAAGCAGAAGACCACAGATATTCTCCCTCATACCTATCAAAGTAGACTTAAGGCAGCTAGTACTAGAACATCTCATAAAGGATAGCTGGTATTTAAAGGTAAGATCTAGTCTTCATAGTAAAAAGCCAAAAGAATCTAAGTTTGAAGGATATGAACTAGAAGATGATGGAATCTTATGATTTCATGGGAGAATATATATTCTTGATAACAGGGATCTTCAAGACACCATCCTTAAGGAAGCTCACAGAGCAATATATTGTGCACATCCTAGAGTAAAGAAAATGTATACGGATACCAAAAAACTTTTCTTCTGATCGGGCATTAAACGTGATATCATTCAATTCATTGCAAGATGTTTGGAATGTCAATAAGTAAAAGTAGATCATTGTCATCCAGTGGGTCTTTTACAACCTCACGACATTCCTATGACCAAATGGGAGATGATTTCTATGGATTTTATCATTGGGCTACCTCTTACTTCTCAAAAACACAATGCCATTTTGGTAGCAGTGGATAAATTAACGAAAAGCACCCATTTCATTCCCGTAAGAGATACTTATAAGTTACTGACATAGCTCGAGTAATCATAAATGAAATTATCAGATTTCATGGAGTACCTAAGAAGATTATATCAAATAGAGATTCTCAATTCACTTCAAGATTCTGGACTTGCATGCAATCAGCCTTAGGAACTCAACTAAATTTGAGCACAGCTTAATAGCTTATCATCCTGAAACCGATGGGCAAACAGAAAGGGTAAATCAAGTACTTGAAAATATGTTAAGGATGTATGTTATGGATCAACAATCACCCTAAGAAAAGTATTTATCCTTAGTCGAATTTGCATACAATAACAGTTATCACATCTCAATCGGAATGCCTCCATTTGAAGCATTATGTGGCAGACCTTGTAGAACACCATCAAGTTGGAACAGATTAGAAGATCGGGTGATAGTAGGACCAGAATTAATACAAGAAATGGAGGAGCAGATAAAACAAATTAGACAAAGATTAAAGGAAACACAAGATAGACAAAAGAGTTATGTTGATGCTCACAGAACTGATAGGAAGTATGAAGTAGGGGATCAGGCTTTCCTCCGAATCAAACAGAATAAAAGTACTATCCGATTCGGAAAAGGGACGAAGTTATCACCCCGATTTATTGGACTATTTAAAGTCATGGAAAGAGTTGGACCCGTCGCCTATCGTCTTGCACTGCCACCTCACTTGCATAAAGTTCATAATGTATTTCATGTATCTGTATTAAGGCATTACATAGCTGACCAATCTCATAACCTTCAATGGAAGGAACTACAGGTATCGGACGAAGGAACCATATCGGTCAAACCATTACGTATACTGGAACGTAGAGTTCGACAGCTCAGAAATCGTCTGGTAGACCAAGTTAAGGTCCAGTGGGACAAGTATAGTCCTGGATCAGCTACTTGGGAAGATACGGAAATCATATGTCAAAAATACCCCAACTTGTGCCAATTTTGAAGAACTTTAAACCATGTTTTGTATATATTTACTTTACTTCAAATCAAAGACTCAGAACCATTTTGAAATGATCATATATAAACGTGAATTTTTATGACATAATATCTGTTTAATTCCGCTAGTACATGGATACCAAGACGGAATATGTTATTGATCTTACTAAATTATAGTTATCAAAGTAAAATTTAAATATTTGAGTAATTTTGCTTCTGATGGGAATTAAGATATTATAATTTTGTTTCATTTATGCTTATCAATATGATTGATGAGATAGAAATCAAAGAATGATTACATTTTAAATATGAAAGTTAATGACATGAATAGAATAAGGCAAAGTATGTTATACTGTAATTGACATGTGTGAATTATACATAAGCTATTTGTTTTGAATATGTTAATGCACATTTTGCATGGACAAGTGTTTATGATTGCAGATAATATCCATTACCAAAATGATCGCGTGATGACAGAAACCTCAAAACAATTAAGGCTCAAAGAGATTCCATGATAGGGTATTGACCCTGATTCCACTGGGAGGGGTGGAGGTGTTGCCCACCATTTATCCTCTGAATCCTAGAGTCATGGGAGGACTGTGCGAATTACGCTCCCCTAGACGTGTGATGATGACTGCCAGATTCCTACTAGAAATCAAGTCAGTATAGTCGACGTTGTCATCCTTGGAGTTTATAAATGGTTAGGCCAGTATAACTAACGCCATGGCATACTCTAGTAAAAGGATGGATAGGATGGGAGCAGAAGATATTAGGAAGGATAGGATGATTTTGTAATCTCTGGGGAACGTAATGAAGTAAAACATGATCATTAAAATTATAAACCTAAAGTATGCAAAACACCAATTTTATAGTGCCCTCACATTAAGTAAGAATTTAACCTCAATACACAATCCTAAGAAAAATGTACTAATCGCTATCATAAATATTCATATAAGATAAAACTTTAACTTCGGGATGAAGTTTTCAGAAGGGGGGGTGTATGTAACTACCTATCTATAAAAGTAATATTAAATAAATTTTAGTAAATAAAGTATATTAGTCAATTAATAAAATAATAAAAATAAATTAATGATAAAGTATTTTAATATAAGTCTAACCCTTTATATTAAAATCAAACAAAAGGAAAGTTAATCAAAAATTAATATACCCTTTAAAAAAAATGTATATGACACGACATGGGAAGGGTGTCACAAGGAAATGAAGCGGTGAGTGCTGGAGGAAGGATGGCCACCGCCAAGAAACAGTTTATAAACTAGAAAGAAGAATTTGGGAAGGGGGATCGAAAAGAAGAAGGAAGAACGAAGGGGATACTGAAGAAGTAAACTTGAGTTACCTACAGAAGGAGAGCTGGTTGTTTTGATGTTTTTGGGCACGAGGGAACAGTCTGCTTCAACTAAGAAGCTTACTAGACTGAGTAGCTTGTTCCTTAGACGATTTCTAGTGCCAAAGAAATCCAGATCTAAGTCTTGTTTGATTAACAGCAAGAGAGGGAGAAGAGAACCAGTCCAATTTTTTTTAGCAGAGATGGCGGTCAATGGATTGAGAGATCAGGAAAGATTGGATGGAGCCTCCAATTTTGTCATCTGGAAGGCTAATATCCTGGCAATCCTAGACAAACATCGCATCAAGGACTATGCCTTGAAAGTAGTTGTTGTTCCAGTCGACGTTGATTTGTTAAAGAAGTACGAGGAGGCCCAGGCGAAAGCCAAGTGCATGATCCTAGCCGGATCAAAGATCATGTAGTACCACACATTGCTGAGAAGTACACAGCAAGGGAGATGTGGGAGATGCTGACAACCTTGTACCAGGGCACTTCCATCCAGTGGAATATGCTATTAGAAAATCAATTGAGACAGTACCAGATGCAGAAGGGAGAAGAGATCGATCCCTTCCTCCTCAGGTTGCAAGGGATTAGAGACTAGTTGACTTTCGTGGGGTCTACGCCAGATCCTGAGTTCATGATCAGAATTGCCCTGAATGCAGTCACCGAGGACTAGGAGACATTTGTCCAAAGTATCTTGGGCAAAGCGACTCTCCCTAGTTGGGAGGAGATGTGGGCTCTCTTCAACAAGAAGAGATCAGGAGGTTGACAAGGTAGGGGATAGCAACAAGGGATCCCTAGTCAAGAAGGAGGAGGAGGAGGAGGATGCAGCTCTCGCATCATCGGGACAGCAAGGGCAGCAGAAGAGAAAGAAGAAGGACATAACCAAGGTCAGATGCTTCAAGTGTGGGGAACTTGGACATTATGCCACTCAGTGCCTTCGAAGAAGGACAAGGAGGAGCGTTCTTAATCAAAGGCAGCTCCATCGAAAGCTGACAAGGAAGGCGAGGATGAAAATTGTGCCATGAGCGCTCGTGTGCCTCTAGAGAAGAGGTGGGGTGACATGGAGTTGTAGTCAAGAGGTCTACAAGGACGGGCAAGATCCTTGAGGTGCCCAAACTCTTGGATCACATACGGCTATGGGAGCCCTTCACAACAATAGCAAAATGACGGGTCTTGGTCAAAGCGAGGTGTGATGGAGTGATAGTGGCAAAGCTAGAGTGCCAAAATCTAAGGCAGCACAGTGGATGTTGTAGCAGTGCGAGAGGCACAGATAAGTTTGTAGCAGCGCAGTAGCAGCGGAGGGTCGGCACAGATTAGCAGCAAAGGTAGCTTCAGCATCACGAGGCATCCAAACTGACCAGCATGTCAGTTTTTGGGTGAAGTTTCAATTGCTTACTTCTCATCAACTGAGTTGCAGTGCAACAGTTAGCAGTGGTAGTGTTATGGGAAACATGACGTAGAATTTTGACACAGAGTTGTAGTACAGAAGTAGTAGTGGCAGTGGCAGAGTCATGGGCAGCAATACAGGAAGCAGTAGTGCAGTGGATGAAGGGCATCAAGCCAAGCATCAGCAGCACAGTGGATCAATGCAGTGGATCAGAGTAGTACTTTTGTTAAGAAGTGTTACTAGAGTACATTCCTCGCTAAGAGGGAGTGTTGATTTTGGGTAGCATCGGATGTGCTCTAGCTCCAAAATTTTGTGGAGGGGCTAGAACACATGAGATCTCCAAGACTTAGAAATCGTTTGGAGAAATTACACCCGGATGAGGAGTTATTAAAGTAATTAATATTTTTAATGGGTTCCTACGTTTAAACTTGGGAAAATAAAAATATTGATGGGTATTAATAAGAATATGGGTCAAAAACTTCTAAGTGACGAGGATCAAGTATGTTTTAATCTTAGCCATTGATTAGGGATTTAATCTCGGTCATTGATTCATCAACAGGAAAAGTATAGGAGGAGGCTTGAGGGTCATTTGGAGATAAACTTGAGAGATCAGTGAGTTCGATTTTACTAGGAGGAGGTTTGTTGAGAAAATCGAACAAGTGATTTGTTGCAGTGAAAGGCGCAGTTCAGCAGAGGGACTCTAGTCCAAGGCCGAGAATACATAGCAAAGAGGCAGAGAAGTATCAGGAGAGTTCTGACGCAGTGACACAGAGGGAGAGCTCTGATGTAGTGATGCAGTGTCACAGGCATCGCAGAGGGAGAGCTCTGACATAGTGACGCAGAGGGAGAGCTCTAACGCAGTGCCGCAGTGTCACAAGCATCGCAAAGGGAGAGCTCTGACGCAGTGTCACAGGTGTCGGAGAGGGAGAGATCTGATGCAGTAACGCAAAGGGAGAGCTCTGATGCAATGTCGCAGTGACGCAGAGAGAGAACTCTGACGTAGTCACGCAGCTCCTAGACGAGGTGACACAGTTCCAGCGCAAAACTTGGAGCAGCCATCGCTACCCAACACTGGGAACAACACAGTCACCTGTGGGGTTTGTTCATTTGTCTCTGGATAGAGGTACTTCTGTCGATTTTATTCTCTGTTGGGTGAGCCAGATTTGGCACCCTAGTTGTATTCAAAAATTTGCTTAATAATACAAACCCTCGATATGTTGCACCAATTTCCCCGAATTGGGTTTTTCCGGGGTGATTGTCCAAAAATAACAGTGTCCCTTGTGTATTTATCTCGTTCTATATCAGTTCATGATCTATGTGTATGTGTAGTCTGCAATAGTGTTTTCACCGCTATTTAAATAATTAAATAACTTGTTGAATGTAAAAACAAGTAGGAGATGGTAAACCAGGGATTACAGTGGTATTTTTTATGTGTAGATTCAGAAATTTTAACATTACAGACTTTCACTGATGGGAGGAGTCCTAATATAAGGGAAATCACTATGAATGGTAAGTTAATGATGGGTAGATAGTGATTTCACGAGCCCATTCACAAAAGGGACTCAAATGATAGGGTTTACTTGCTCAAGAAGCAAGGTGTAGGATTCTCCAAGAAAGGCTAAAGAGGAAGCCTAGACCTATGGATTAGGGATATTACTCGACAAGGGATATCCTAGACACAAGATTCCTAAGATAAGAGGGTTTCTAAGGTGGTCTTTTTGAAATAAAGAAGGTGAAGGTATGGGACCAAAAAGAAACCCAAGAGGACCCAAGCAAAGCCTAGGGTTTCAAGAGAAACTTCAAACAAAAGATCTAGACTAAGCAAGGGAGAAGAAGAGGGTCAACAAAATTGAATTTCCCTAGATTTAAGTGCAATGACCTTTAAGGAAGCCACTAATGAAGGAAACCTAGGGACAAGAATGAAGTTGGAGCCAGGGCTTGGGATAATTCAAAATGCAGTCGGGAAAATCCTTCAAAATTTGTGAGGACCTAGGGAAAACCCCAGCCCTATGAGACCTTTAGGGTTAAGGCATGAAGAAAGAGGAAAAAGATGAAAAGAGAGATTTTCTTTAGGTGATAAAAAAGGATAAAATCAGTGCCTAGCATATTGCGAGAATGGAGTCAATATGCTTTTAATTTTCGAGTTCATTTACCCAATCAAGGAGTCTTATGGCTACTTCGCATAGCCCTAAGAGGCAGCAACTAAGTCACTAAGGAATTTATACTTTTTATTGCAGCAATTTGATGACTTTTCAAGGTAATTATGGAGATAATTTAGCCCTCGGAACAATCATTCAACATACCCAAACATGTAACATATGCAATACCTCACAAATTCGCATTCAATTTGAGCACATTTTCATATTTCATGAGCAAAAAGTCCATACATTGGCCATGTATACAAGAGAGAGACAAATAAAACATGGAAGGGCACTTACAAGTATAGTGATATATCCAATCATCACATAGAGACAAAATCGAAGCTCCAAGACCAAGAAAAGATATCCAAACATCAAAATGCATCAATAGTTCTCCAACTTGTCCATCATTAGGTATAGTGAAGTTCTCGAGAAAAGATAGATAAAAATCCAAGTGATGATGAGAATCAAATAATCCTCTCATCAATATATCATCCTCTAAGGGTTTGATTTGCCTAATTAGCTTAATAATGCCCCAACTAATAAAATAATGTACAAAATAACATTACTTGGTGAAAATCCCACCAAGATAGCTCCATAACATGAAAAAAAGCCTCTTAAGAGGGCCAAAATGATAGATACAGTAGGTCGAAGGGTGATTGTGTTAATTTTAGGATAACAATGGTATGTTTTGTGCTTTAGAACAATTTTACTTCAATTTCTTTAGCAGCCCAATATCAATATCCAGTTTAACAATCACATCAACATGATAGTAAAATGCAGATAGAACAAAAACATAAGCAGTAGAAGACTAGCCAAGACAAGAGGACACAAGATGTGGCACTAGCTAAGGACAAACAAACCCTTGATCAATTCTTCTTTTAGTCTTCAATAGTTCAGCAGAGAGAGATAGTACAATTTACAAATTCTGGTAATTTAGAACAACAACAAAAGAGCCCTAACCAGAAAAGTCAACAGGGCAGATTTGACCTTCAAAGATTCTGTCAACTTCAATCAACTTCGGCCTCCAAATAGCAAGATGAAACAACCCTCAAAACAGTCAAATTCAGCCCACTCAATGTCTGGTCAAACAGTCAACCTGCAGTCAGCCCTAACCATAGTCAACATTGGTCAAACAGCCTCAGATTTTGTGCCCAAAACTGCAGCCTAACTAAACAAAAATTCCTCACACAAAACCAAAGTCAAAGATGGTCAATACATGGTCAATGTAGTCAAAACAGCCTCCTAAAGTTTTCAGTCAAATCTGGTCAACACAGGTACATCAAGAAAACAACCTTTCATTCACACGTGTGGAAAGAGAGAGAAGCCCAGAAATCCATACCCAATCATGTGAGGAGAGAGAGATGTGTGTAGATGAAGTGTGTCCAAATGAGGATGAGGCATCATGTATTTATAGTCAAACGTTGAGGATGAATAGGCGTGACTATTGGGCCTCTCAACCTACATGAGTTTGTTGGCTGACCTTGGCAATTTGTCCATAATCAAAATAAATTCATATCTTCATTTGTACACGTCAGAATCGGATGATCTTTAGATCAATCCTACACCTCTCGAAGACAGGAATTCAAGAAAAATATCAGCTGTCATAAATAAGATGACCCATGTGGAGTTTGGCCCTAGTTTCCAATTTTAACACATCGAAAGAACAAATGGAGACAAACATGTGCCAAAATGAGTGGAGGGGCTCCAAATATAGTGATAAAGGGGGGTCCCCTCAATCACTCCCAAGTGGCTTTAGGGGCACAAGAACATCCTCATGGGTCTCCAAAGGGATTGAACAAGTCTGTATCCCATCTGTAAGGGTTGGAACAATGATGCAAGCCCTCCCTTTGTTTCTCATGGTGATACAACCTCATCTGGGCCCTGGATCAATTGCCAAGTGTGTGGTGCAAGTGTGTAGTCGGTTTGGCAAGGTGGTCCAAGTGCATCATCGTCATCAAATAAGTGGAACACAAGCAAGAAACCGATGGTACTAAAGGATCCCATAGCATGGCTAGCTATCTGCTCTAGCCCGTGGCTCTCAACGCACACCCTACAAATGCCAATATGACCCTCTAAAGGGCTTGGACCTCGTATAAGGAGACCAAACCCCAAAATGAAGACCCACCTGCAATCCTATATAAGATCCAATGTGCCTCCTCACCTACCAATACAACAAATCATTAGGGTAATTAAGTAAATAAGCTTACAAACCATGGAACCAAGTGGACACTTCATAGTGGCAAGCCCTTCCATAATGGGCTTTAGAGTCTACAAGTGTTTCCAATTTCAAGAAAGAAGTCAATCAAGCACCCTATTAGGTGATTTCAACCTCCAAGGGAGTGACAGATCCATAGTACATCCATCAAGAGGCAGGTGTCATGTGATATAATGATGGAACGGAGTGGGGCATCAAGGGAACGCTCCAAGACACATGCCACAGTACAAGGGTAGCTAGATAAGGTAAGCCCACACTTGGGTGTATAGATGTAGGAGGGAGCAATTGTGGTACATGAGTTACCCCGACCTTTGTTTCTCCACCCTTCTTCATATGACCTTTACCTTTTATTGATTTTTCTTTTTAAAACAGCTCAAGGCTCCAGGGGACGAAAGCATGATGTGAATGATATAAAACAGTGAATACCACCCCAAGGTTAGGCAGTTCATCGCCCACCAAGGGCTGGGACAATCATGGGTTCGTTAATGATGCAAGGGGCCAATATAGGGCACCCTAGGAACCAGGGTGATGGCCATAATGATAGGCGTAGAGCTCATGTTTGGCTTTTGCCCATGTGCTAAATTTGTATGTCCCGACCATGTTTTGCATTTTGTGGTACATTTCCTGTTGAGAGTGGCCAAATTATGCTTTTTACATTGTTTTTAGCTACGTCGACCTCCATAGGCATTGTTCCAGCCCCAACCCAAAGAGTGGACAATGGGGAGGGGGAGGTTAACACTTTGTGGACCCAATGGCCAAATGTGGACCCTGATGGAAAATATGTGGAGGGGTTATAATGAGCAGAGAGGAGTGATGTATGTGGTTTTGGGAAGCGAAACGATGCAACCAAAATCTGGATTTCCCATGTAGTGGCACTCCTAAAGCTAGTAGCCAATAAAGGAGATCCCACCGGACTAGGATACAAGGTTAACCACCAAGTTGGACAGAGGAGACAAGAATACAAACCAAGCCCATTCTTTCCACCAAATCCCCCCACTAATCCATGCCCAAAAGTGTCAGTGATAAGTAAACATACGTACCCAACTACATAATGAAAGCCATACCTTCGGGCTTGGAAGGCCCACCTTCAAACATACGATCATGATAGATGAGCGAGGGTGCACAATGACTAGCTCAAGTGGCGGAGATGGTGGCTGCGAAGGGTTGTTGGCTGTCGGTTGAGGACCATTGAGGAGAAAAAATGGTCCTATGGATATCACGCACAGGTGGTGGGTAACAGGCCCAACTAAGAAAATACAAAATTGATCACCAGTCTCACTGAACTCTCTCAAACGCGGCACATGCTCACCAAGAAGCCTATCTCAATCTTGTGTTGTTGTGTCTTAACTTCTCACTTTAGGCTCAATTTATAACTTTCCTAAGCTATGATTGACAGCCAAAATTAGCTAGTCCAGTTAACTAAAGAAAATAAACTTTACTTTAGTTAACTATCCTATATTTAGCTTTCTCTACTTTAATTCAAGTACAGGTCATAAATTTAGCTTGCTTTACATGCAAATCTCATGCATGTCACATGCAACACATTTGCATGTGTGCAACTCACTTGCACACTCTGCATGTCATATGCAAACTCCTAAGGAGGGAATCAAGGTCCCTCTAGTCAAGACACAAGACTAGAAGTACCTTCCAAGCTGCAAAACTCAACAAATGTCACCATGTGAAGTAGCAGTCAATGTAGTAATGTCACCACATTTACAGTTAATATTAAGTAGTGAGATGACCTCACTGTCTTAGGTTTCTATCTATGACTCAATGTAAGATAAGGCATATGAGAGACTGGTATTTGCGTATACCAGGTAACCCATCTTAGGATTCCCTGTTGTATTGACGCAGCATACTATTTGATGAACTACATTTATTATTCTCTCACTGTATTGTCTACTTTTATGTATGCATTTCATGTGCAAATCTGATCCTAAAAATCAAACACACACATCTATATCCACACTACATCTATAAAAAAATTACTTGCTACTAATACATCTATATATAAAAGTGTCATTTCCTGATATCTTGAAGGTGTTGTTTCTAAAATGTATATTCATTTCTCGGCTCCAAGCAGCATAGGCATAAATGTTAGCAGGTTAGCTAGTTACATGCATAAAACACCTAGATCTTATTATATTCAAACAACATATAGAGATAGAATACAAAAGATTAAGGTAGCCCACATTATCTGATTAGAGAAAATACTGTTGCACAGAGCATGATAATATGCAATAAGTATATTACTTTTGAGTGAATGATCAGCCATCTCTATTATGAACTCAGAGATTTGAAGTCCCACCTGGTTGATATTCCCGGGGTATGGTGAGTATCCTGTTTCATCATTAACATCTCCATCTACATGTCCAGTGGCTCGAAGTAACGGATCAAGCTGGTTGTACTCTACATTTATCACCATTCTTCTCCCTGGTACACATGAAAATTAGGGGAAATATTTTGTAATAGAAAACAAGCATGAGAGCTAAACATAAGTTGCCATTTATTTCGTTTTTATATAACCACAAAAATGAAAATGAAAACAAATCATAGCTTTGCGCAATATATGCAACCTAGATAATTTCATACACTCAAACAATAGACTAATCTCAAAGAAACCTTTGAAAGAACGAGTAACCTCTCAACATATAGAAAAAGGTGTATTACAAGATGCACTCTCAAGCAAGGAAGAAAAGGTGCTGGCATTATACAAAGACTGCAACTGAACATACATTTCAACAAAAGAAATACAACCAATTCTTCTAAAAGGATGGGCCATGCATCTGTCACTGAACAATACAGAAGAACTAAAATAAATTCATTTCATAGTAACTGGACATCATGATAAAATGATATTCACTTCATAATAAAATAATATGTACATGAGAAGCCCAAAGGTGATGCCAACAATATAATACTCAACCAAAAGAGGCATAAGTCATTAAACCAACAATTATATTTCTTCAAAAAACCGTTATTCTGGAATCGTTGAAAAATGTCAAGATACAAAAGGCACACCCATGTGGATAGCATATATATAGTTGATTAGTTTTAAGTAAAGAATCTATAGCAGGAACTGTTGAAATTGGGCAGCTGAGGGAGAAATTCCCTCCTTGGAGAATCCCTTCATACCCAAGGAGACCACACTGATCCTTGGAAAAATTAAATTTGCACATGGGAAAATATTATTTTTAATGCTGGTCCATGTCACATCAAAAAGTACAAGTCGTCCTGGAAGAGAAAATTCGACCCCCAAGACCACATATAAATAGACATCACTTGGCATCACTTGGAGGCATCACATCACTCATTCATTCATCTTCTATTAGTTCGATCTAGTCTGAAATTGCAAGGTCCAAGTTCACACATGCGAAGGAAAGAGAGGCAAATCTGATTTGACCAAGTTTGTCTTTTGTTTTAGGATGGTTTGATTTGCATTGAATTGAGGAGATTTGACTTCATTTGACTCATTTTTGGGAGGCCAAGTTGACTGGGACGTTGACTGAAATTTTCTATGCACCTTGACCAGGGTTGACTGCAGATCTGAGTCTAGGGTTGACCGCAGATCAACTGTTGACTTTGACAGAATTTGAAGGTTTTTTTGATGACTGTCTCGACTACGTTTGACTGATCTGAACATTGGTCCATGATAGTAATCATCAATGTGAACTATGGCAACTAAGATTTGCGCACCTTCATTATGAAGCCTTACCAAAGGTAAGAAAGATGGTTTCTAGAATGCCTGCAATTTGGATGGATCATGATGGAGTTTGTCAAGGATGTGCTAGTGGAAAACATGTGAGGGGACTATTACCCACCACCAATTGGCAGTGGGTGACCCCTATAGGAGAAATTTTCTCCTAGATTTGTCTTCAGCCAACAGCTCCTTGGAACCACCAGATAACTTGATGTGCCACTATTCTCCACCACCTAAGCCAGCCATTGTGTGCCCTTGCTCATCTATTATGATCGTATGTTTGGTGGGTCTTTCTATCAGAAAATCACAAAGGCAGAAAGATTTTCTTATCTCGATATTTACTTGTGATGTATTGTTATCTTCTTTAGGTTTTCTTTAACTTTTTTTGTGTCTTCTTTTATCTTTTGATCATCAAACAACTACCAAATAATAAATACATGAATATCAAAACAACAAGGACACAAGATGTAGGCTCTCAACGAAGGCAAAACCCCTCTTCTAGGGGCAAACCCAACAAAATCTTATTATTTTCTTCAAGAACCAAATCAAATCAGACAACCAAGGCCCTTAGACAACAACAAGCCCTCCTCCAATCCACCAGTTCAACCTCTCCAAGTTAGATTAGTCAAGGTCTCAATCAACAACAAAGTCAAAGTCAAAATTTGCACCAAAAGCGGTCTCGGCCTCACTTCCATTTTTGAAATCTCTGCCTACACCCTCGCCTTTGCAATTCCGTGTTTCTTGCCTCAATCCTCTCGCATGTGATAGTCATAGAATATGAGCAAGATTTCAGACTTCTACCTCTTTGTTAGCCTCGTTCTCTTTATCCAAAGGATAGTCCTTCTCATTATGCATCTTCAAACCTCTTTCCTCAATAGAAGTTGCAGATCGAATTGATGCTTGATAAGATACCGAAATTGGTCGAATGTTGGTCTATATATAGTGGTCGAATCACCTTCATGAGGCTGACTTGATAGATGTTGAGACCAACTTGGTGGAGGACGGGGTAGACATATTTTTGACATAAATATATATTATTTTTGACATAAGAAGCCCAAGAAGGGTCTAGAACATGATGACAAGGACAATGACTCATGACACAACCCTAGAAGCACTCAATGGGTGCTTTGACCTATAAACATAATAATTTGATCATGAAAACCATGCTTATAAAAATAATTTTTCTTTGATCGATACTAGTTACATTTTCAACACTCCCTCTTAACTAGGGATGTAGGTATTCATAATTGTTTATCCATTACAAGGATGACCTTAAGTTGAAATGTTCTAAGAAGAATAAAACAACATATGCAATGCTAGATGCCATCTAGGTCAAAACTACTAGGTCAAGGCGCTACGATGGAGCAATAGTCCATTGTCACCTCAGCTAAGACTCTCTACTCTTTACGGACCTTCACCAATGGGAGGAGACCTAGTGTAAGAGGAATCACAAGAACGAGCAAAAAAATGAATGGACAAAGAGTGACTCCTAGAGCGTATTTGCAAGAGAGACTCAATTATGTGGCTTACTTGTTTAAGAAGAAAGGTGATGGGCTCTCTAGGAAGGGCTAAGAGGATACTTAAGCATAGGGTTTGAGAATACCTCTTGACAAGACGCTTCCTAGTTCTAAGGATTCTTCCGGAGAAATGGCTTCTATGTAATACCTGTAAAATATGAGTTACGAGGTTGCAAGACCACAAAGAAGCCAAGTGGAACCAAACTAGGTCAAGGGTATGGATTTGATCACTCAAGGAGGGTCTTGACCTAATTGGGGAAGAGAATAGGATCAAAGGCCTAATTTTCTTGAGATTTGAATACAATGATCCAAATGAGGACACTAACCCAAAATCAGCCTAGGGCAAGAGTTGGTCTTGCAGCTAGGGCTTGCTATATCTCGGGATTCCACTGTCAGAATTGCTTGAAATTTGGAGGACCTCTAGAGAAAAGCCCAGCGCAATAGTGGACCAATGAAATTTATGTGATGCCCTAGGTGACCTACTAGGGTTAGGCCTAGAATTTGGAGAGGTGAAGGAAAGGGGTAAATTTGACCACCAAAGGGATATGAGGATCAGTGCCTTATTGCTTGGGTTTAATGGAGTCAAGATACACATAGATCATGAATTTTTGTGAGCTAAGGAGCCCTAATTGATCTTTGCTAGCCTCTTCAAGGGCAGCAACTAGATCAATAGAGATTTATACTTCAAATTTGTGAAAGAGACAGTTTCGAGGTCTTTAACCTAACAGATGCCTCTAGGAACATTCACTCAATGCTCCAAAGGTCAACGCATGCATTTAATCACTTATTCAAGAATTTTGCATTACATTTAACCAATCTTGCACAAACACCCCCCAGATCAAAACCCCGAAACACGACCCGTATGAATCCATGGGTGATCTGCCCCCTAACCTCTAGAGAAAAACCCAGTGCAATAGTGGACCAAAATCCAAGGAGTTTAAATGGCTACAATGAAATTTATGTGATGCCCTAGGTGACCTACTAGGGTTAGGCCTAGAATTTGGAGAGGTGAAGTAAAGGGATAAATTTGCCACCAAACGGATATGAGGATCAGTGCCTTATGGCTTGGGTTTAATGGAATCAAGATACACATAGATCATGAATTTTCATGAGCTAAGGAGGCCCTAATTGATCTTTGCTAGCCTCTTCAAGGGCAACAACTAAATCAATAGAGATTTATACTTCAAATTTGTGAAAGACACAGTTTCGAGGTCTTTAACCTAACAGATGCCTCTAGGAACATTCACTCAATCCTCCAAAGGTCAACACATGCATTTAATCACTTCTTCAAGAATTTTTCATTACATTTAACCAATCTTGCACAAACACCCCCCCCCCCCCGATCAAAACCCCAAAACACGACCCATACAGACCCATGGGTGATTTGCCCCGCGACCTCTAGAGAAAAGCCCAACGCAATAGTGGACCAAAATCCAAGGAGTTTAAATGGCTACAATGAAATTTATGTGATACCCTAGGTGACTTACTAGGGTTAGGCCTAGAATTTTGAGAGGTGAAGGAAAGGGGTAAATTTGACCACCAAAGGGATATGAGGATTAGTGCCTTATGGCTTGGGTTTAATGGAGTCAAGATACACATAGATCATGAATTTTCGTGAGCTAAGGAGCCCTAGTTCATCTTTGCTAGCCTCTTCAAGGGCAACAACTAAATCAATAGAGATTTATACTTCAAATTTGTGAAAGAGACAGTTTCGAGGTCTTTAACCTAACAGATGCCTCTAGGAACATTCACTCAATCCTCCAAAGGTCAACGCATGCATTTAATCACTTATTCAAGAATTTTGCGTTACATTTAACCAATCTTGCACAAACACCCCCCCGAATCAAAACCCCGAAACACGACCCATACGGATCCATCGGTGATCTGCCCCCCGAAACGCATCCCAGAAATTCTTAAATGCAAATCGGGTCGAAAAAGGTGCTTCCTAGCATGTGGGAACCGTTTGGCCCGATCCGCGTTTCGAAATTGCCAAGACGCGTTTCGAGGGGTAGATCACCCGGTCGAAACAGCATGGATTGAGGCCGCTTCTGTACGGATCGCGACTGACTCGATGGGAAATCAGTCGGTTTTGCCGCACGACCCCACTAGTGTGATTATTTTTTTTTTAAATTTGTTAACTAGTCGTTGGGTGTGAGTCTAACTTGGGTTAGGGAAGGAAATGAAGGGATGAAAAGGCTCTTTCACCTCTCATTCTCTCACTTGTATTTTTGGAGAGCTTGGAGAAGAGAGGAGAAGAGAGGAGAGACTTGAGGAGAGCTTGAAGGAGTGAAGGAGTTAAGAAGGAGGAAATGGGAGAAGGAAGAAGAGTAAGGAATGGATTCCATCTACAAGAGATAAAGAGGTAAGTGCAAACCCCAAACTCCCTCATTTTTTTGTCATTGTTTTTTGTATTTTTCTCCTCCCTCACTTACTCTTTCCCATTCTTTCTTCTTGCTCATATAATTGCAAGTTGTCTGCCACTTATATTCATATTCCAAGATGGTGTTCTTTTGGCTTCCATGTATCATTCACTTTTGGTTTTCATGATGGCAAGGGGGAGTAGGAATAGAAGGGAAGAAGAAAAAGAGGATAGTGGTCCTCATATAAGTGACCCAATGTATGATGAGGAGGAAGGGTTTAAAGAGGAAGGGGATGAACCTGAAGGGAACACTGCAACACTAGATGGGAAAGCAGCATTGACACCCCTATGGAACTATGTGACCAAACTTGAAGGGGGAAAACATGGTGGAAGCTACAAATTTTTGTGCTCTCATGGTTGTCATCGAGGAAAATCATTTAGCGGTTCATATACCTGTGTGAGGAGGCATCTTTGTGGGGTGATGGACAGTGATGAGAAAAAGGGTGTTGTGGGGATACAATTTTTCCCAAACATTTCAACTGGACAAAGAAGAAAATACATCCAAATAGAGGAGGTTGCACAACAAAAAAGCAAGAAACAAAAAACTCAGTTTGAATCAAGTGCAACCTCTAGATTTGGTAGGTCATCTCCTCATGGTACTTCTACAAGCTCTGGAGGTAGAACAATAGGAGATTTCCTTAATGTTGATGGGAGGGATGATGTGGAAGGAAAGATAGTCTAATTTCTTTGTGCTTGCGGTGTACCATTGAATGTGCTTCGCTCTCCCTATCGGCATGATATGGTTAAGGCCATCAATGAAGCCCCAAAAGGATACAAAAGTCCCAACTATGAGAAAGCTAGAACAGTGTTATTAGAAAGAGAAAAAGCAAAGGTTCAAAGAGCTTTGACACATTTTATAAATGAGTGGGTGGATTGTGTTGAGAAATCTAGGGCATTCAATGTTAACAATTTCTTTGCTTCATAATTGCTTGTGATATGCTTGTTCTTCAGTTACTTATGATCTTTCACTTTGTTAGTCTATTAGTGTGTTCTTTTTCATCAAGACAATTACCAAAATAAAGACAAGTGACACAAAAATAGGCTTCTCCAGCCAGAGCCAAAACCTCTCACCTCTAGAGAGGAAAACCCGATAAAATTCTTCTTTTAGATCTTCAATTGATAAGTACCAAGACCATGACACTTACCCTTGACTCTTAGTATCCTCTTTCAAGAACCTTGTCACCAACCTAGTCTTCCTTGTTCTTCCTTCTCTTGCTTCTTCTAGAGAAACTCAGTCTCTACTTCTTATGGTGCACCTTCATAATTGCCCTAGATAATCTTGGTCTCTAGGTTTTCTTAGAGAAACTCGTTCTCTACTTCACTATTCTAGGGGATTCCTTCCTTCAATCTATGGTGTAAGATGACTTCATTTACATGACAATGACTCTTATATTTTATGACTAGAAGACAAATAAATCCTAAAGACTCTCAATGGGAGTCTTGACTCAAAAACAAAATCCTTGCCAATGTAACCCAAGAAGCAAGTCAATAAAATAATTTTCATTTTTCTTATTTATATCTCTTTACATAAAATCATAATTACATGTCATTATGAAGAACGAATCTAGTTACAACTTTCAACATGTTGAGCAATCTAGGCATTCAATGTTAACAATTTCTCTGCTTCATAATTGCTTGTGATATGCTTGTTCTTCAGTTATTTATGATCTTTCACTTTGTTAGTCTATTAGTGTGTTCTTTTTCATCAAGACAATTACCAAAATCAAGACAAGTGACACAAAATATAGGCTTCTCCAACCAGGGCCAAAACCTCTCACCTCTAGAGAGGAAAACCCAATAAAATTCTTCTTCTAGATCTTCAATTGATAAGTGCCAAGACCATGACACTGACCCTTGACACTTAGTATCCTCTTTCAAGAACCTTGTCACCAACCTAATCTTCCTTATTCTTCCTTCTCTTGCTTCTTCTAGAGAAACTCGGCTCTACTTCTTATGGTGCACCTTCACAATTGCCCGAATCTCGGTCTCTAGGTCTTCTTAGAAAAACTCAGTCTCTATCTCACTATTCCATAGGATTCCTTCCTTCGTTATCCCAAAAGAAACTTATTTCATTGTATCAGATGGGTGGACAAATATTAGAAACCAACATCTGGTAAATGTTCTTGGTGTTTCTTCTAATGGTGCAGTATTTATTACATGTCATGAATCCTCCATCATTAAAACTTCCCAAAACATTGCAGATCTCCTATTGCAAACAATCAAAGATGTTGGTCATAATAATGTGGTTCAAGTGATCACTGAAAATGCAGCAAATTGTAAGTCAGCAGGAAACATTATTGAGAATACTCATCCACACATCTTTTGGTATGGGTACTTGGTGCACACATTGAACCTTTTGATGCATGATATTATGAAGCATAAAGAATGTGGATGGATTAATAAGCTTTAGAAGAGAGGGAAGAAACTCACTAAATTTATCACAAGGCATACAAGAGTAAACTACCTTATGGCAATTACTCCAAGTTGCAGTTGCTTAAACTTGCAAAAACAATATTTGCAAGTTATTACCCCACCTTTAGGTGGCTAGTGAAGGTGAGACAAGCTTTAACTAATATCGTGACCTTTGAAACATGGGAGGAAATTAACAATGATAGAGATGGGGCTAATGTAGCCAAGGACACTTCTTGACATGTTTTTTTGGTCACAGATTAAATATGTTTTGCAATTCACCAAACCAATTTATTACATGATCAAGTTTGTAGATTCAAATCGACCAATAATTAGGAAGGTGTATGAGTAAATGGATAGCATGTTGGGGCAGATCAAAGACCTTGTTGAGCCTAGAGATATTAGCTTGTATATTATATTTGTGCAGAGGTGGAAAACCGATGGGATATGCTAAACATTCCATTGCATGCCTTAGCATATGTTCTGACACCTAAATACTATCATCCATCATGGCTTTCAACACCAGCACTTGGGGGGGGAGCAGGAGAAAACCACACCTAGATGCAAAGGTTCTAGAGGCTTATATGAGAGCATTGGATAAATTAGTCCCAATACTAGTTACATTTTCAACACTTCCAACCCTGAAGGTATGACTTTTCATTATGTAATTGGGTGTTTATCCTTGCTTTTCTTATGCACATTTGGACATGGATTGTTGGGGGGATTCGACAGAAAGAATGGGCTTGGACTGTACTCTTGTTCCCTCGCCTCAACTTGGTGGTTAGTCTTGTATCCTAGTCTTGTGGGATCTCCTTTATGGGCTACCGGCTTTAGGAGTGGCATTAAAAAGGGAAACCTTGATTTTGGTTGTGTGGTCCCGCTTCCTGACAACATATATCTCACTCCCCTTCACTCATTATGACCCCTTTTCACACTTTTCCCATATAGGTCCAGATTTGTCCATTAGGTTCACAAGGTGTTAGCCTCCCCTCCCCTTGTCCATACTTTGGGTCGGGCCTGCAAAGATGCTCAGGAGGTTGATGCAGCTAAAATCTTGTCAATTGGACCAAGTGCTGTAAAATTTTCTGTTTTCCCACCCCGGTTTTAAGTTTCACCTTATTTCTCCCATGTAGTTAAATGCCCATTCCCATAGCCATACATTTAACAGACTGAAAAAATAAATATTGCTGAAAACACAAATTCTGGAAATTTTTCAGAGTGCTGGAAATTGCAGAAATAAAAATCAGCAATTAAAAACAGCCATTAAAACACATAAAAACACTGATATTTTTGGTCAACTTGACCCTGGAAAAACCCCCTACAACTCTTGGGGAAAACCAGTTTGAAAACTCTTCTTTATTTCTGGAAAATGCCTTTTTACAGAGAAAATTTTCAGCAAATAAATTTCAGCAAAAACAGAAATTTCCAGCAAGCAAAACTTATCTGTTTTCAGCCCAACAGACAATCTGAAAAGTGTTGTACGAGCTGTACGGACCGTACGGACTGTACGGACTGTACGGACGTACGGACTTGTACGGACAGCCCTCGAAAAATGTGCAGAAAATCGCCTTCTCGATATTCGTGCTGAAAAATAATTTTTCCACTGTTTTGCTCACAAAAACTGCCTTTTTCTGCTTGTTCTTTATGCTGTTCGGATTTGCTGAAGTGCTGCCTGTATGTGTGCCAAACTGCTGCCTCTTTCTCCTCCTTGTCCAGAAATCTCCCTTGCTCTCTTGCTCTCCTTCTCCCAATCTGCTCATGAAAGAATGAATGATCTTTTCCTCCCTTAACCCAACCCTAAATGACTTTTGGGTGATCCCTAAATCCAATGGCTGAAATAGATTTAGATCAATGGCTGAGATTAAATGCTCATTTAAATCTCACTTTCTATTTTTTAATTCACCCCACTTTAATAAAGACCCACTTAGTCATTTATTTCCAAAGTCACTTTTCCTTTCTAATTTTTCATTGACTTTATAAAAGTCACTTTAAAATTAGACTTAGTAACTTTATCACTTAAAGTCACTTTCAAATTAGATTTAACTTTATAAAAATTATAAAGTTACTTTAGGAGAAAAATTAAATTCTTTTGGACACTTTTCCCTAGGCCAAAGATCAAAGCCTTAGGGAACCACCTGTCCTCCGGTACCAAATTTCAACACTCCCTCTTACCGAGGAAGGTGTTCCTCACCACACCCATCTTGTCTCTGAAGTAGACATGCTTACCCTGTGGTAAGGCTTTGGTAAGAATATCTGCAACCTGCTCATCAGTGGAAATATACTCAAGCTTCACAGCTCCCTTCTGAACATAGTCTCTGATGAAATGATATATGATCCCGATATGCTTTGACCTGTCATGAAATACTGGATTCTCCGTGAGTTTAATGCAACTCTGATTATCACAGTAAATCACTGAAGGTCTCAACGGCTGACCAAATAAGCCAAACAACATCTTGCGAAGCCAGATGGCCTCACAACTAGCTAGACTGGCTGCCATATACTCTGCTTCCGCTGAACTCAGTGCTACTAACTGCTGCTTCCGGCTGAACCATGACACTACTGCTGAACCCAACCCAAAACAACACCCTGAAGTGCTCTTCCTATCAGAAGCACAACCTGCCCAATCAGAATCAGTGTATCCTGCCAATCTCACTCCATCTCCCTGCCTGTAGTCCAGACCATAATCCACTGTCCCCTGCAAGTACCGCAAAATGTGTTTTGCAGCCACCCAGTGAACCTTCCTAGGCTCACACATAAACTGACTCATCGTGTTGACTGCAAAACAGATATCTGGTCTAGTGTTGACCAAATACATCAAGGAACCAATCAGCTGCCTGTACAATGTGGGATCCACCAACTCGGAATCCGAAGCATGAAGCTTCTTCCAGTTGGTGATCATCGGTGTCGACATGGGTCTACAATCCTCCATGTGGAATCTGCTAAGGATGTCCACAATATACTTCCCCTGCCCCAGGAAGAAATGCCCCTCCTCCTGCCACACCTCCAAACCCAAAAAGTAATGCATCAAGCCGATGTCCTTCATCTCAAACTCTGCCGCAAGATCTCTCTTGCAGTGCTCTATGAGTCTCTCTGCACCTGTAATGATCAAGTCATCCACATACAGCACCAGAATGAGAGGCTCCTCACCAATCACAATAAAGTAAAGGTTCGGATCTGCCTCACTCTTTGTGAAACCCATCCCCTGCAAGTATGCATCTATCCTGGAGTACCAAGCTCTGGGAGCTTGCTTTAGGCCATAAAGGGCCTTCTTCAATCTGCACACATGGGACTCCTTCCCATGCACCTCAAAGCCCTGTGGCTGCTCAATGTACACCTCCTCCTGTATGAAGCCATTGAGAAATGCGGTCTTCACATCCATCTGGTGGATCTTCCAACCCATCTCTGCTGCTATCGATATAATGGAGCGGATCGAAGTATATCGAGCCACGGGAGCGAAGGTCTCCTCATAATCAACTCCCTCTACCTGGGAGAACCCTCTAGCCACAAACCTCGCTTTGAATTTCTCAATGCTGCCATCTGCAGCATGCTTTACCTTGTAAAGCCATCTGGAAGTAACCACGGATTTGCCCTCAGGCCTCGGCACCACCTCCCAAACATCATTCTTCATGATAGAAGAATACTCCTCCTGCATGGCCTCTCTCCAGACCTGCTGGCTAGCTGCCTCCTCATATAGCTAGAAGGCTCAGAGTCAAGGATGCTGGTAACCATCGCCATATAACTACAAAACCTCTCAGGTGGTCTACTCTCTCTGACCGGCCTCTTCGACTCAGCAACAGATGTGGCATCTCTCAAGGTGTCCTGAAGCCACTTGGGCTTCCTCTTCCCTGAGCATGCTTCTCCCATAGGAGAATGAAACTCCTCCTCCTCATCACCATCAGTAGCCTGAACTCCTGACTGTCTGTCTGCTGTCCTCCTGCCTGCACCTGAACCTGTAGAAGCTGAGGTACCGTGTGAACTGTCCATCAGTGGACTCCCTAGTGAACTGCTCTGTGAACTGCTCTGCATGCTGCCCGGAGCACCACCCCTCTGGCTCGGCGAGCCACTGCTCACTGATGGACCTGACATCCTCATAGATGTACCTTCGGATCCTCCTGATCCCTGCCCACTGGATCCCTGCGACTGACTCAACTGCTGCTGAGGGTCTGGCTGATCCAGATACTCTAACTCCCGTGACCTCCTAAAGGCCCTGTCCTCCTCGAACTTCACATCCCGTCTGACAACAACTCTCCTCTGTGCAGGAATGTAAATCCGAAAGGCCTTTGAGGTCTCACTGTAGCCCACAAAGATACCCTTCTCTGCGGTGGGCTCTAGTTTGGTCCTCTTCTCCTTGGGTATATAGGAGTATGTAATGCATCCAAAGATATGAAGATGACCAAGATCAGGCTTCTTCCCAGAGAAAGCCTCCTCCGGAGTCATGTGCCCCAAGGCACGATGCGGACTCCTGTTCTGCAAGTAAACAGCTGTGTTGCAGGCCTCTGCCCACAAGAACAATGGCAACCCCTGATCATGTAACATGGCTTTAGCAGCCCCTATGATGGATCTGTTCTTCCTCTCTGCAACCCCGTTCTGCTGGGGGTTGTAAGGAACAGTGAACTCCCTCCTAATGCCTGCCTCCGCACAATAGTCAACAAACTCTCCAAGGGTGTACTCTCCTCCATTGTCCGACCTCAGGGACTTGATCTTCCGACCTGTCTGTGTCTCCACAAGAGCTCTAAACTCCTGAAACCGCTTGAAGACCTCACTCTTGGTCTTCAAGAAATAAATCCAGGTCCTCCTGGAGTGATCATCAATGAATAAAACATAGTACTCATATCCACTCAAGGAAACATGAGACATCCGACCGCTCACATCAGAATGAATCAAATCAAGTATCCCAGTCGCTCTGCTGTCACCACTGGGAAAAGGGGATTTGGCAAACTTGCCCATCGCACAACCTCTGCAAGTATCATGGTGATCAGTACTGAAATCTGGCACACCTGTAGTGATCTCCCGCAATGTCCTCAAGGCTCCATGAGACATGTGCCCCATCCTGCGGTGCCAAATCTCACACAGCTCAGAACTGCTAGCTCTGATGTCGGTACTACTGCTCAATGCCAAAAGGGGCTGGAATGCAAACTTGTACACCTTTGCATGGCGTACACCTATCACTCTAGCTGAATCAGCTGGAGTGCCCCTGGGATACATCAACACCTATCCTCCCCTGAACAGTACCTCATATCCCCTGTCCTCCAAAGCTGAGACGGATATGAGGTTCTTCCTCATCCCTGGCACATAAAGAACATCTGACACTTTCAAGGGAGGTCTGGACTCCCTCTGAAATGTCAGTGTACCCACCCCGACTGCCCTAACAACTCTGTCATCACCGAGTACTACCTCAATATCAGTGCCACTCTCTGAAAGCTCTGAGAAGTACTCCCGGACTCCTGTCATGTGACATGAAGCCCCACTGTCCACATACCAGATACCTGTAGATGCTCCGCTAATCGAGGGAAAAGCATGCTCCCTCTGAACCTGTGTGGCAGGTGATCCTGCACTAGAGGACTCACATGTAATGAACGCAAACTCCCGGTCAAAACGACCTGCAAAGTCCTCAATCTCAGCTGAAGCTGCCACATCCTGGTTCTTCCCCTTCTTCTTCTTCTTCTCCGGACACACAACTGCATAGTGTCCCATCTTCTGACAATTCCAACACTTCACTTTGGAATAGTCCTTCTGTGAGTTACCCTGTTTACCTTTACCTTTGCCTTTGCCTCCACCACCGCTTGTGGAAGCCTGCTTCTTTCCTTTGCCTTTCTTGCCTCCTGCCACCAGTGCTACGTCCTCATCCTGCTCAACTGGCTTGGCTGCCCCAAGCTGTCCTTTCCTGATCTCTGTCTGAATACAATCATCCCAAAACCTCTCCCATGTGGGAAGGGTCTCACGTGCACAAACCCCATCAGCAAAGTTCAACCATGAACGGGGGAGGCCATTCACTGCAATACGCACCAACTCAGTGGATCGAATGGCCTCTCCAATTGCTGCCAACTCATCTCTCACATTGGTAATCTTTGTGAGATATCCAGCTGCACTATCATTCCCCATCTTAATGTTCTTCAGCTTCTCCTTCAGGACCATCTTCCGGTTCTCATTGGTACTCTGGTAGAGATTGGACAATGCTGTCCACATCTCATGGGCATTGCTCTTTCCTCTCACATGAGGAATGCAATGGTCTTTGATTCCGTCTAGAATCAGCCTCTTACCCTTGTTGTTCTTTTTATTATAAGCGGTCAACTAAGTAGCATCAGTAGGCACAACAACAGGGTGTTGTGCTGTATGCACCATGATATCCCAGACTTCTGCCTCCTCAAAGATACTCTGCATTCTCTCCTTCCAAACGCTGTAATTTGTATGCCCATCCAACCTATCCTCCACCCTCAGTCCCAATGACATCTTGCTGTCCTAAAACTGAAAAATAGCACTGCTGTGGTAAAGATAAAACTGCTGTTTATGAAAAATCAGCTTGCTGGAATTTTCTGAGTGAAAAAATCAGCAGCTGTATTTTTTTTCTTTTGCTGTCCCAAACTGCCCTTCAGCACTCAAGCTCTGATACCATGTAAAATTTTCTGTTTTCCCACCCCGGTTTTCAGTTTCACCTTATTTCTCCCATGTAGTTAAATGCTCATTCCCATAGCCATACATTTAACAGACTGAAAAAATAAATATTGCTGAAAACACAAATTCTGGAAATTTTTCAGAGTGCTGGAAATTGCAGAAATAAAAATCAGCAATTAAAAACAGCCATTAAAACACATAAAAACACTGATATTTTTGGTCAACTTGACCCTGGAAAATCCCCCTACAACTCTTGGGGAAAACCAGTTTGAGAGCTCTTCTTTATCTCTGGAAAATGCCTTTTTACAGAGAAAATTTTCAGCAAATAAATTTCAGCAAAAACAGAAATTTCCAGCAAGCAAAACTTATCTGTTTTCAGCCCAACAGACAATCTGAAAAGTGCTGTACGAGCTGTACGGACCGTACGGACTGTACGGATGTACTGACCGTGCGGACGGTACGGACGGTACGGACGGCCGTACGGACTTGTACGGACAGCCCTCGAAAAATGTGCAGAAAATCGCCTTCTCGATATTCGTGCTGAAAAATAATTTTTCCACTGTTTTGCTCACAAAAACTGCCTTTTTCTGCTTGTTCTTTATGTTGTTCGGATTTGCTGAAGTGCTGCCTGTATGTGTGCCAAACTGCTGCCTCTTTCTCCTCCTTGTCCAGAAATCTCCCTTGCTCTCTTGCTCTCCTTCTCCCAATCTGCTCATGAAAGAATGAATGATCTTTTCCTCCTTTTCCTCCCTTAACCCAACCCTAAATGACTTTTGGGTGATCCCTAAATCCAATGGCTGAAATAGATTTAGATCAATGGCTGAGATTAAATGCTCATTTAAATCTCACTTTCTATTTTTTAATTCACCCCACTTTAATAAAGACCCACTTAGTCATTTATTTCCAAAGTCACTTTTCCTTTCTAATTTTTCATTGACTTTATAAAAGTCACTTTAAAATTAGACTTAGTAACTTTATCACTTAAAGTCACTTTCAAATTAGATTTAACTTTATAAAAATTATAAAGTTACTTTAGGAGAAAAATTAAATTCTTTTGGACACTTTTCCCTAGGCCAAAGATCAAAGCCTTAGGGAACCACCTGTCCTCCGGTACCAAATTTCAACAAGTGCCATTACCTTTCTTTTAGATACTTGTCCACCACCAGAACACTCAAATGGAAATTTGTTGTTGCTTTTCCTCAAGAATGGAAAGGGGTCTTCATTCTTATTTTTTCTAGATGTTGCAGCCACCTTTTCCATACCAACGTTGGCCTCTTTTTCTACTTCCTTCCTCTTAGCTAAAGACATCTGTGTACACGTTGCAATTCCACAACTTGGTAAAGCCAAAAAATGACCTTTCACACGGTAATACGTGCTCATGAAATGATTTTTTCAATAGTCGCACTTCCAAGCAACATTGCCTCCTCCCTTCATCTTGTTGCCTGGCCCTTGCTCTCTTGTGACATATTTCTGCAAGGGATATTTGTTATCTTGAGGCTGATGTTTTCCCTCAACATTTCAAGTTGTTGTTGCAACCCAACTTGCAATAGATGGAACACTTGCAGAACCTGATGAAATTGGAAGAGGAGGGGCATCTCCAATGGGGACATTCTTTCCCTTCCTTTGCCCCTTGTCGGTTGCCCTTGATTGAACCATGAATGTTGTAAAAAAATAAATAAAAAAGTACAAATTTGTAAAACAAATGCACATGCAAACTGTTGTAACAAAAATGCAAAAAAATAGAGAGAAAATGCACTTGTTTCTTGAATCGCCTCCAAAATGCTCCCACAACCTTTTCTCCTCGCTCTCACACACCCACGATCTTTGTTTCTTGGCCCTTGCTGTCTTGCAACATATTTCCACAAGGGATGTATGTTATCTTGAGGCTAATGTATTCCCTCAAAGTTTGAAGTTATTGTTGCAGCCCCACGTGCAATAGAGGGAACACTTGCAGACTCTGATGAAATTGGAAGAGGAGGGGCATCTCCAATGCGGACATTCTTCCCCTTCCTTTGCCCCTTCCTTGTTGCCCTTGATTGAACTATGAATGTTGTAAAAAAAAAAACACAAATTTGTAAAACAAATGCACATGCAAATTGTTGTAATAAAAATGCAAAAAATAGAGAGAAAATGCAATTACCTGTTGCTTGAATCACCTCCAAAATGCTCCCACACCCTTTTCTCTTCACTCTCACACACCCACAGCAAGAGAGAATGAGTATTGTGATGTTAGAATGGCCCAAATCGATCTTTTATGGTCGCACAAAGGACAAAAATGCGGGACATGTGCCTTAGAATCGGGACACAGTCATCTCCCGATGTGACATGCTTAGACACGATCCGAAGGACACGTGTCCCACTGAATTGTGTCTGATTCACTCGATTCGGAACACGTGAGGCCTAGGGAACGAATCTGATTTCTTAGCTCCTTGAAGATCTTGAAAGCCTCAAGATAGTTGGAGACATCATCAGAGAACGAAGACTCGTGATTGACAAGTAAGTATCATAATATTACTACATGTCTGAATCTACAGGTCATATGGGTTCTTTCCGTAAGGAAAGCAATAAGCTTGTTGGCTCATCAAATTTCCTAGAAGAAAGTAAAGGATTGACCTAGATCTTATAGAACATGAAGGAATGGAGCATGTCCTTGGTGAAGTCACTGAACCTAGCAAAGACAAGTCTCAACAACTAGCAAAATACAAGAAAAGAGAAGTTAGGGCACAAAGGATCATTGTTGAATCCATTAAGGATCCTCTTGTTCCATTTGTTGCAAACTTGAAGACTTCTAAGGCTATGCATGAAAAAATAGTGAATTTGTACTCTGTGAGTACGTTAGGACAAAAGATGTCGTTGAGGAACAAGCTGTATAAAATGAAGAAGTTCAAGGATGAGGACATGGCGTCCTTTTTAATGAAGATCTCTATATTAAGAGATCACTTGCAGAGACTTGGGAAATCAATTTCTAGTTCATAAATGACCATCTGTTTACTAAATGCATTGCCACCAGAATGGAGCAGCTTTGCAACAAGCATCTACTCTAACAAAGACTCAACTTCTTTTGATGAGTTGTGGGCTTAATGCATCTTGGAAGAAACTAGGATCAAGGCAAAGGATGACATTGGATCAGATGAACAGTCTCAAGCCTTTATAGCTAGGGTCAAGAAGCTAAAGAAGAGAAATTATGGGAGGTCCAAGAAGAAAGATATGTCCAAGGTTCAATGCTTTAAGTGCAATTCATATGGACACTTTAAGAGGAATTGTCCAAGCGAACAGAACAACAAAAGAAAGGGAAGAAGCGACGCTCACATAGCTGAGGAAATAGGAGAACCTGAAAAGAAGCTAAAGAAAGAAGAAGTCAAAGATCTTTACTATTGAAGAAGGCATCCTCTCTGTTAGGTTCCTTGGGAAGTTGGTCTTTCCTTTGGATAGTATGCATTGTTGTCTATCCTAGAAAAGTCTTGATTATGTATGGCATCATAGAACATGTGATAGTAGCAAATTTAGAGTCTACTTGGTAAAGTTAGTTGGATCATCATGATCATGTAAGAACCATCATTTTGAAGGTTGTTGGAAGAAGCATTATGACAAGGATAGTATAGATTCCATATAGTTTGGAAATAATACTTTTAAACGGAGTAAGGAATGCAATGGGTCAGGTTGTAGGCTCATCATGAGACATATAGCTAGATGATGGAATAAGAAGATTACGAATGCATATTAAAAGTAACTCTTGGATAAGATTCATATGTATAGAATCATGTAACATGTTGTGTACGATTATGTGATGTTTAAAGAAAAAAATTTGACTTACTCAAGGATGAAGTAAAGAATTAATACTTTCTCTAGATTATGCATACTAATGATTAACATCTAGTATTATCTTTGAAAGAAAAGTTTTAACTTGGTAATCAAGTTTGATCCTTGTGTTGAAGAAGAAAGTGTAACTAGGTTCGGTCTTCATAATGACGTGATCTTTGTATTTGATGTAATAAAAAGAAATAATTTATTTTTGTAATCTTGCTACATGGGTTTCATGAGCAAGAAAGTAATTAGGTCAAATACTTCTTGATGTCTTTAGGATTTAATTGTTATATCAAAGAGTCATGTCATGTATGGAGAAGCTCTTTAAGAGACTATGTGAAATGTATTGGTGTCAATCAGCCCTAAAAGGCCAAGAAGAGTCCTCCAAGAGCAAGCTCACCAAAATCTGCAAGCAAAACAACAAAGGAATATTATGTCGGCTCCAAAATAAATATATTAAATAATTGGAAGTCATGTCAGCTTGGAAAAAGTCATGACTGTTCACACTCTCACGTCGGCTCAATTTGGGAGGACTTACTACCATATATACCCGCTTAGGGTCAGCTCAAAAGACAATAGATCTTTGCAATTCCTCTCTGAGATTTCGTATAAGCATTGGGGTGCAGGTATATGTAATGAAGGAGCAACAGACCTCGCATAAGGCATCTGCAATCAAGATGATAACCTCATATTCCCTTCTCTGAAACTACGCATGAAGGAGCAGGTCCAAAATTAGGGCTTGACTGCACCTCGGTTGGGTATTAGGTGCAGTCATGGCCAGAACCTCGAATACATCAATGAGGACGCAAATGAAGGAATGGACCTCGGATAAATAAGCCAGAAAAGATCTTGAACAAAGCTTATAGGATTCAAAGAAGATCTGGGCTAGATATGCTTCTGTGATTACGGATCTGTGTCGATATATTTCAACAGCATAACTAATGCTCTCGGCATACCTGTGATGTCCTCGAATGGATAAGAGCAGATCAGGTAGCGTGTGATCTAGGCATTCAAGTGATGTAATGATTCTCAGCATGAGGACACAATCCTATGAATACCCTCGGCCTTCTCACATACTGTGATATATCTGTAGCAGCCTTGACACAATGTATAGCAGTAGTTAGCGTTATATGAAGATGACCTATACTTTCTCGGCAACACCCTAAAATAAGCTCACATGATGAGAAAGATCCTCTGCGTATCTATGAAAAGAGACACACAGTCTTATTGGTTACCACAAGCTCTCGGACTCAGTGTGATGCAGTGTTGACATTCTACTAGGAGCAGTAACCTAATCCTAGCATAACCATAATCATAGTAGCTATAGACTATGATCTTATGATCTCATTATATCGAAGTGCAGCATTGATATCAATACAGTGAGAGATGCATTAGCAAATGATTTCAGTGATCCTGTTATGAAGGCATTCAATGGTGCAGCAATGAGGATGATCTCAGCAGCAACAGAAAAGAGGACTGATATCTTGGTCTTGGAGAGGCAAAGTGTGTCAAGGGTCATGGTCTTGGTATTCGTCAATGGAATCTCTATAAGAAGAATTTATGCATGGGTTTTCCTCTCCAAGTGGGAGAGGTTTTGGCCCTGGCAAAAAGCCAAATATTTGTGTTCTTGTCTCTGCTACTCTTTTGGTATTAGCTTGATGAAGTAAACACATACACTAATAATGAATGAAATATCAAGCTAATGTAAATTGTTATCATGTAATGAAGAATCACCTAATTATGCATCCCCTAAGATTCTTCAACATGGTATCAGAGGGATGGTTTCAGTAGTCAAAATAAGGGCAGAGAAGAGACATTCAATAATCAAGACATCAAAGCAGCTAAAGATCTACATGGCATAATCAAACCCTAGATCAGAGATCAGTATGCAACAACAAGGGTTTCAGATATCAACAGTCTTCAGATCTCAACAGCAGTTTTGACAAGTTCATCCACAACTCAGTTTGGATCCCTCTGTAGATATCAGATTTGAGAATGTATATGAACAATACTCAAATCAAAGACTATTTTATGGATCATGGCAAGCAACTTCAATTCATTATGTATCAGCAATTTGTTGGAAAGAAATCTAACGATCTCAGCTAATATATCTTCTTCAACTGCCAACATGATCAAGGTGAAGATCTCATCTTCACATATCAAGTATCTTTTATTTTATAATCAAGTTTGGTTTAATGACTTCATTATTGCAAGAAGATCTATGGGTTAGACAGTGCATCAAAAGGTCTTGCAGTAAGGTTGACAAAATATGTATGAAGAAATGAAGTCAGCACATCAAGGTATCCTTTAAAGTCATAAGAACTCTTAAAGTTCTATGAAGTAAGAAAGGAGACACAAGAAGGGTACATGATATACTCCTTGAAATGAAGTACAAAAAGGTGCCAAAGAATGAAGAAATATCTTCATGAGATTTCAATTGAGAGATCTGGGAAAATGATCATCGATAAGCAAAGTTGCAAATGTCTATGAACAAGAAGGTCACCACGATCAACAGTTTTTGTGGTCTCTATGTCAAATAGAGAAAAACAAGTTGGTAGGACTCAAATAAGTGCAAGAAGGTTAACAAGACAAAATAGTACTATGGAACTCATATCGCTGGAGGTAGCTAAAGAGAAAGAGGGAATAATGGATCTCCATTATGAATGAGATGGTGTCCCTCTCAAAAGAATTCTATCAAAAATCCCTGCAAATATGAACATAGTCAGAAGATGCATCGTGGCATCATGAAAGCAAGAGCTCGTATGGAATCATGAAGAACGTAGCTCTTGGGAATCTCGTTGTACATTGAAGGAAAGGAAGAACTCATCTAGGTCAAAGGAAACATTTGCCAAATGGGGATAGATCCTTAAAGATCTCTGATAGAGATCTCAGCGGAGGATCTCCTAGTCCAGGAAGGCAGCAAATGTCTCGTCAGGAATTCCAACCTTTGGAACTCATGAGATGATTCAATGATATGAAAAATGAAGCAGACCAAGGGATTGAAGATCTTTTCAATCAAGGAAACTGTTGTAGGATTCCTAAAGGAAAAAAGAGGTATGTATGATTGTGTTTGTATTTGCATTTGGTATTGTAATGTCATGATATATGGTTCTAGATAAAATGGATCGAGCATGAACAAAAGGGAAAGGATCTCCTCCTCTGAAAGGATGCAGAAAGACATAAGTCCAACTAGATCAAATCAACATAACATGTCCTCATATGAAGTATGAGGTGGTTGAGGACAATCGAAGAACTCTGAGAGCTCCTGGGAATGAAAGACATGAGGATGAAAGAGATTGTGAAACATGAAACCATGATGAAGGCAGTCAACATCCAGAGCATCAAGAAGACTTGACTAGGAAACCTCCTGGAATGATGTGAAGACTCTGATGGAAGTTTGAAATGATGAGGACCCTTGACTACAGATATCTTTGGGAGATGTGTCAACATGTATGCAGGATGATTGATGCCTACAAGAAGACGTCACTAGAAGAAGGCCATCACCAAAAGGTAATATATAATTTGTTTTTGGTGTCTGACTCTTGGAAAAGTCTAGGTATGTGTGTAGGATCAAGGAAAGGAGAGTTGTGAAGGATGTCACACCTATGTACCTTGTGATCTAGAGCAATCATTGTTGAAGAAAAGTGAAGACAGATGAGCTTATGAAGGAAGCCCCAGATGTAAAGCCAAGGAGGACACTTTCTGGGAAAGAAGGAATGACATGACGGAGGAAAGTGATGGATGGTTGAACCCTACATGTGAATAAATTGATGACATCAAAGTCTTGGATCGTCAATCAACTAGAAGACCCTATCTGGGTAAGAAGGAGCTCTGGGAAGTTCCTATGAGCAAAGGAACTCGAGCAAGTTTCTGAGAAAAGGAGAAACTTGGAACTCATCCTTGAATAAGGAGAGTTAGACACAACATTCTTGTCTTCAGTTTGGAAGAAAGAATGGAGGATTGTGTAATCATCTGGCATCCGACACTCTTTGAGGATGTGGTAGGGCATCCAAGACAAGGGTGGGCAAGAGCACCGATATTCTTGAGGCCTGGGAACCCAAGATGAGAATAGTCCGAGTAGGGCATGCTCGGAGAACACCCGAGTGGGTATGACCTTAAGAGAGACAGTGATGATGTGTGTCTATCAGTCATTGGTCTCGCCAACATTGTGTGCTCTGATCTAAGTGATCTTGTTAAATGGAAACAATGTTGGTTGAAATGATGCTCTAACAGATGGATTGCAAATTCGTTTCTTCTTATGAGAAATTCTTCAAATTGAGAATGACCAAGTACAATTATGAATACCTCTGTAGTTAAGAGGGAGTGTTGAAGAAAGTGTAACTATGTTTGGTGTTCATATTTGATGTAATAAAAGGAATAATTTATTTTTATAATCTTGCTACATGGGTTTCATGAGCACGAAAGTAATTAGGTCAAAGACTTCTTCTTGATGTCTTTAGGATTTTATTGTTATATCAAAGAGTCACGTCATATATGGAGAAGGTCTTTAAAAGACTATGTAAAATGTATTGGTGTCAATCAACCCTCCAACACCAAGAAGAATCATCCAAGAGCAAGCTCACCAAAATCTGCAAGCAAAACAACAAAAGAATATTATGTTGCCTCCAAAATAAATATATTAAATAAATGGAAGTCATGTCGGCTTGGAAAAAGTCATGATTGTTCACACTCTCACGTCGCCTCAATTTGGGAGCACTCACTACTATATATACTCGCTTAGAGTCAGCTCAAAAGACAAGAGATCTTCGCACTTCCTCTCTAAGATTTCATATAAGCATTAGGGTGCAGGTATACGCAATGAAGGAGAAACAGACCTCGTATAAGGCATCTGCAACCAAGATGATAACCTCTCATTCCTCTCTCTGAAACTACGCATCAAGGAGCAGGTCCAAAATTAGGGCTTGACTGCACCTCAATTGGGTATTAGGTGCAGTCATGGCCAGAACCTCGAATACATCAATGAGGATGCAAATGAAGGAATAGACCTCGGATAAATAAGCCAGAAAAGATCTCGGACAGAGCTTATAGGATTCAGAGAAGATCTGGGCTAGATATACTTTTGTGATTACGGATCTGTGTCGATATATCTCAACAGCAGAACTAATGCTCTCGGAATACCTATGATGTCCTCGGATGGATAAGAGCAGATCAAGCAGCATGTGATCTGGGCATTCAAGTGATGTAATGATTCTCGGCATGAGGACGCAGTCACTATGAATACCCTCGACCTTCTCACATATTGTGATATATCTGTAGCAGCCTTGACACAATGTATTGCAGTAGTTAGGGTTATATGAAGATGACCTATACTATCTCGGCAATACCATAAAATAAGCTCACATGATGGGAGAGATCCTCAGCATATCTATGAAAAGAGACACACAGTCTTATTGGTTACCACAAGCTCTTGGACTCAGTGTGATGCAGTGCTGACATTCTACTAGGAGCAGTAACCTAATCCTGGCATAACCATAATCATAGTAGCTATAGACTATGATCTTATGATCTCATTATATCGAAGTACATCATTGATATGAATACAATGAGAGTTGCATTAGTAAGCGATTTCAGTGATCCTGTTATGAAGGCATTCAATGGTGAGGCAATGAGGATGATCTCAGCAGCGACAAAAAGGAGGACTGATATCTTGGTCTTGGAGAGGTAGAGTGTGTCAATAGTCATGGTCCTAGTATTCATCAATGGAATCTCTATAAGAAGAATTTACACATGGGTTTTCCTCTCCAAGTGGGAGAGGTTTTGGCCCTGGCAAAAAGCCAATATTTGTGTTCTTGTCTCTTCTGTTCTTTTGGTAGTAGTTTGGTGAAGTAAACACATACACTAATAATGAATGAAATATCAAGCTAATATAAATTGTTTAAATACTTCACAAATTGTTATCATGTAATGAAGAATCACCTAATTATGCATGCCCTAAGATTCTTCAACACCTTGGGCACTCTAATGCATGAAAGGAAGATTTGTATGGAGATGGATCATGAGGATGATGATTGGATGAGAAGGTCATCATGAAGACATAAGTTTAATTTTAATTGTTGTTGGTTATCTGGTTAACATATTATTTTGCTATCTGGAAGGATATTGCAAGAATATTTCAAGAACGTTGAGGCAAGCTCAACATAGGATTCCTGGGAATTGCGAAGTCAAGATGTTTTCATCTTGGGATTAAAAGTTAGTAGCGCGAGAAGATAACTTGAAGATCAAAGAGATCACTTTCATAAGGAAGCTACAACCATCCTGAAGTTTGGGAGGGCTTAATATAATGCCTTCATTGATGATTACAAGATGAAAGTGTTGCAACATAGATGGCCTGGATCCTGTCATAGGAATGAAAAAAGAAGATGGCTCCACGATACCTCAAAAGAAAGCAAGCTCGATACAGGAGATGCAAAGGAAAGAGGGAGCCATTCAGATATATAGAACAAATTGTTGGAAATACTGAGAGGGGGGTGAACCAGTGTTTCTTTTCAATTGTTATTATTATCAGTTTAGATTCTTCATAATTTAATCAAAGAAATGATTTTATTAATTATAGAAAAGGATTGAATACAATAACTGATGAATCTTGCCAACCACCAACTTGGACTTTGATGAGCCTCGACCTCTAGGGCTTCGACACTTTCTTATCAAGGCATCAACCCCAAGGACACCAATCCTATGTTTGCCAAGCACCAACTTGGCCTTTCCAAGGCACCAACCCCAAGGGCTCCAACCCTATAGCTTTTCTTTTTCGAGGTATGTTTGGTTGTATTCCATTGCTCCAAAGTCTTCTTCACTAAGCCCTGTCTATGTAGTCTTTGCAACAGGTCGCGGTCTACACTTCTACAGATTCATTACAAGTTTGAGCCTTTCAAAGATTAACCCAGTCAAAGAATTTATTTTCCCGCTCGATCTTTGGCTTCCTTCTTTTCCCGCTCGACCTTCGGCTTTCTTCTTTTCCGCTCGACCTTCGGCTTCCTTTCTTCTGTCCCTTCAAGTTCACGAGTTGTGAACTGTCTCTTCTTATCTATGATAGATGCCCAATTCACCTACTTGAAGTGAAGTGTTTTAACTTGTATTTATACGAGTCTCACCAATAACCAAAAGACACGTTCATTGGGAGGAGAGGCCGACTTATGAGGTCACATATTAAGAAAATATATCAGAGGGGCCTTTTTGTTAATATTCATCCAATTATATCATAGACTTGTTTATTTACAGAAATCACATAGGAGAGGCTATACCCACATGGAGGTCCCACATGCCACGTCATTCCTTTAATCCCGCAATCGCAACTTTCATGAAAATTGGAGGTTTTACAAGTGTGCACATGCTCTGTCTTCCGATATTACATTGTTGATGCCCCTACTTCTGACGGAGCGAATGCGATATTCAATAACCTGTTTCTGATAGATCAGTTGGGTCCACAAGTCTATCACAATCAGAGGTTTTACATGTCATCCCTTTAAAACTTGTGATTCAACGGATGCGATATTACATTATGTTATAGTGGTGCAGTCGGGTCTGCAATAATATCGCAATCGCAGTTTTTAACGTGACATCCCTTTATAACTTGCGATATTGTACTAAGACATGTTATAATGGGCAGTCGAGTCCGCAATACATATCGCAATCGGAGTTTTAATGTGACAAGCCTTCATCACTTGCGACGCAAAGCTTCTGATACGGCGGATGCGATATTAATTAGGGTGTGTTGTAATAGGACCATCAAGTCCGCAATGCTCTTCCGATATCGATGTTTTCTTCCTTTCGACTCTTACTCTTGGCTTGGCTTTCCTGTGGCTTCTCGTTCCTGTGATTTCTGATGGCTACTCTTTGATGACTTCCGATTGCTCTTCTTCCGATAGCTCTTCCTTTGAATTTTGATAGCTCTTCTTTGATGGCTCCTGTTATTGACTTCCAATGGCTTCCTTGATGCCTTTCCTTCTTGGCTTCTTGCTCCTGTTACGTCACGGATCTGCTTCTCCTTGGCTTCACATCATTATTAAGTATCCCAAAATATTGCCATATTGACATCAATGACAATCTAGATCAACGCAAATAATTGATACTCTTACGAAGACAAGCTATAAGGCTTGTGGTATTGACTTCCCAAATTGAAAGGAAGTCTAGAATTTCCTTTGGATTTGAGAGGGAGTAAAGGAGTCCCCTTGAATAGGAGGAAGGATCTATTCCCCAATCAAAAAGGAAATAGGGCTATCCTCTCTAGTTGAGAGGGAGTGATGATAGACATCACATGTGCATTTTCTTCTTCATTATCATGCACTTGACTAGGAATAACAATTGTAAGTCTAAGTGAAGGTAATGAAGAGAGAATAGTGGAGGATTGAATAGGCGTTGGTGCTTTCCTTGAGGATGGACAATCCAAGATAGGTAAGGTACCAACAGTCTTTGAAAATGAGATAAGTATCCAAGATAAGAGTGGTTGAAGAGGACCGATATTCTTTGAGGATTCGGGATTAGGAATCCAAGATAGGGAAAGTCCTAAAAGGACATACCTTGTAAACATTTGAATGGGGTATGTGCCTTATAGAGCTAGTGCGATATCTCGCATAAAGCCTCCCAACATAATACTGTTGAATGAAATAGAACTTGTATAGTTAGGCCTCAGAGACAGTGTTGGTCATAATGTCGATGCTTACAGTTGGCTTATCAATCTGATTCTTCTTATGAGAACTCTCAAGTCTAAGAATGATGTTGTATTGGTAGTACAATTATGAATGCCTCCCTAGTTAAGAGGGAGTGCTAGAAAAGTAACTAGTTTCGGTCTTCATAATTGTATAAGAAAAAGAAAAAATTATTATTTTAAAGCATGGGTTTTATGCTTTTTATTGATGGTCTTCTAGGTAAAAGCATGTTCTTCATGCCTCAGGGTTTGTTAGGCCATAGGATTTATTGTCATGAGTCAAGAAAGTCAACATCATGTTTATAAGACCCTTCCAGGCAAAATATATCTTGTAAAAGAATTTATTTTGACTCTATAAAGTCCTAGAAACCTCCAAAGTACAAGTCAGCCCTAGCAGCTTCAAGTCGGCCTAAAGGAGGGAATACAACCACTTGGAAAGGCTATATAAAGGAGAAGATTTGACCTCATTTGGAACTCATCATCTCACAAGTTCGATCTCAAGAGAAGAAGTTTGATCTAAAGCTAAAAGAGGCAAGAAAGGAGGAGCAAAGGTCTAGAAGGCCAAAGGAATCCAAGAAGTCAAGGAGAAACTTGTTTTTGGGCGTTATCTCTCTCACACGTGCGAAATTCTAAGGATTCTACAGCTACAAAGGAGGTCGAAATTGCAAGTTCGAGTTGCAATAGGATGAGTTGCAGTATCAAGTTGTTAGGAGAAGGAATATTTTGTCTTGACCTTGGAAGGATCTGACTTGCTCAAAGAAGGATCTCTTGAAGAAGTTGGATTAAAGTTTTTGTAGCAGCTACAGGGCCAAAGTTGCAAGACAATGTTGCGGGGTCGAAATTGCAGTTAGAAGTTGGTTGATGTAGGATTGAGTTGTGTCGATCTAATTTTCTTGGAAGGGCTGACTTGGTACTTAGAGGAGGACTTGGTCTAGGGTTTGGGTCCTTCTTGTCTCATTTGAAGCAAATTCAATAAGAGAAGAGTTTTCTGGGTTTTCCCCTTGGAGGAGTTTTGCCCTGGCTTGGAGCCTAATATCTATGTTCGTTGTCTTTACTATTTTTTCTCTTGATATTTATTTGATGATAAGGATCTAATAAAAGAACAAAATAAGAAGAATAAATGTTCACAAACAAGTATTAAGGTTAAGGAAAATTGGAATTAATAGTTGCCATACTACATTTTCCAACAATTATGACAGTGACGCACAAAAGTGATATCTTCAGTGATGTATGGCAGTGTTTTTATGACAATGATATATGGTATGTTAGTGATATATGATAATGATCTTATGACATTATGATATATGGCAATGATATCTTCAGTGTGACGTATGGCAGTGATACTTGTGCTCTTGACAATGATATGACCGTGACACGTGCTCCTACTTGAGTCAGATATCTACGCTTTTGTGACAGAGATATGGAGGCAGCCCTTACAATTTCATTTATTGATCAGAGGTGTTGTGGAATGCTTGTTAACACCTCAATGGAAGGCTTGTCTGTTGCCTTCTTATGAGGATTCCGCATGATCCAGGGTTGCCCCTAGGAGGCCTAACGTGATTGATGTTGAAATACTTATGTCTCATTATAATTGTAAAATGTATCTCAGTTGAACATTAGATGAATATCTAAAGAAGATGAAGAATTGATTTTGGGGTTTCCCCATTGTGGGGTTTTGCCCTAGTCTTTGACGTAAATCTTGGTGTCTCTATTGTGTATGTTTTTCTTCTAATATTCATTATTGTTATGCTACATTGTTGATGTTAATGTTCTCTCCATATAACTGTTTATGATGATATGAAGCGAATGTAATGTGTAAATTGCTAAGAAACCAAATTCGTTCCCATGGCCCCATGTGTCCCGAATCAGACACAATTTAGTGGGACACATGTCCTCCGGATCATGTCCAATCGTGTCCCAATTGCAGGACACGTGTCTTGCTTTTTTGACCTTCGCATGCCCATAAACGACCAATTTGGGCCATTCTAACATCACAATACTCATTCTCTCTTGTTGTGGGCTTTCTATGGGTGTGAGAGAGCGAAGAGCAAAGGGTGTGGGAGCACTTTGGATGTGACTCGAGCAACAGGTAAGTACATTTTCTCTTTATTTTTTTGCATTTTTATTACAATAGTTTGCACGTGCATTTGTTTTACAAATTTGTGTTCTCTGGTTTATTTCACCTACTTGTTTAACTACTAACAAGTTATTTAACCATATAAACACTGAAATAAACACAATAGAGTCTCAACCATCTACAGATCAACAACTGAAAGAAATAGCAAACACACAAGTGACACCATTATTTTTGGACAATTGTCCCTAGAAAAACCCAATTTGGGAAAACTGGTGCAGCAGTTCTGAGGGTTTTATTATTAAGCAGTTTTTCTAAGTAAACTGGGTGCTAAACTAGCTCACCCGACAAAGAAAATAATCTAACAGTAATACATCTCTATTCGAAAGTAGATATTCTAAAAGTTTGCCCCACAAAACCCTCTCCAGCACAATCTAAAGCTCAACATCAGCCCTCCAGGCCTCTGCGTCAGCCTGAAACCCTCTACGTCAGCCTTTTGAGGCTTTTTGCAGCCTCTCTGGCCCTCTGTGTCACTCTTGCAGCCTCTGCATGGATGACACGGGCCCTTCTGGCCTTTGCGCAGTCTCTACTGCCTCTGCGTGGCTTCCTCTGGCTCTACACCTACCTCTCTGCTCTCCGATGGTCTTCCGGCACTATCTTTGCCTCGTACTCACTGCTCCTTATTGCAAACTGGTCACTAATTAAATTTCACTTAGCAAACCCCGCTCTAGAATATTGAATGATTGATCACTCTTGTGTGTTCTCCAACTGAACCTCAAGCCTCCTCTTATACATTTCCTGTTGGTCCTTTAATGGCCGAGATTACATCTCTAATCAATGGCTAAGATTAGATTTGGCTTCATCCATGTCAACCTTCTAACCCAATTTTATATTAATACCCATTAATATTTTATTTTTCCTAAGTTTAGACTTAGGAACTCCATTAAAATATTAATTATTTTAATATCTTTGTAGCTGCATAGAATCTACCCAAACCATTTCTAGGTCTTGGAGATCTCATGTATTTTAGCCTCTCCACCAATTTTCATGGCTAGAGTACATCCGATGCTACCCCAAATCAACAATTTGTGCATTTTTTCTTTTTTTTACAACATTCATGGCTCAATCAAGGGCAACAGGGAAGGGGCAAAGGAAGGGAAGAATGTCCCCATTGGAGATGCCCCTCCTCTTCCAATTTAATCAGGGTCTGCAAGTGTTCACTCTATTGCAAGTGGGGCTGCAACAGCAGCTTCAAATGTTGAGGGAAGACAGCAGCCTCAAGATAACAAATATCCCTTGTGGAAATATGTCACAAGAGAGCAAAGACCAGGCAACAAGATAAAGGGAGGAGGTTGTTGGCATTATGACACAGGTTTGGCACTATGACACAGGTGTTGTCTTGATGGCAACTCACTTAGATGACAGATCACAGTTTAGGCTCTTAGAATGAAGGAAAAAGAGATATATGTAGGTTCCTCTTAACCAAGCCGCGTATACACGCAGGATCGCCTATCAAAAAGCGTGTATGCGTATGCACGCACTTTCACGCAAGGAAAAGCACGTACATGTGGGAAACTTGTTTTTGGTCCATGGTTTTTGGTCCTTGGTATTTAGACCTATGGTTTTGGACCATGGTATCTCATCCGAAGTGTTGAACCCAGGTATTTGGACCCAGGTATTGGTTCTAAGTCTAAGTTGCAGGAAACGTGGGCAGGGGGTCCGTTTCCCTAGGGGAAACGAAACGAAACTCGTTTCCCCGTACCGTACGGCCTGGAAACGCGTTTCCGGCCGTACGGCCACGTTTCCCGAAACGGAAACGTGGCCGTGCGGCCGGAAACACGTTTCCAGGCCGTACGTGCCACGTTTCCCCAAAAAAACACTTGTTTTTTAATTTATTTTTTTTTTAATTTGTTTTTAATTTTTTTTAGGGTTTCCAGGTAGTTCTAGAAACCTATTCTAAAGTTATAAAAGAGCAGCTTGGCTCATATAATGTAAATGTATCATTCATGCTTTATGATTGCACATATATATAATAATAATTTTTAAATATTTTTAATATATATATATTTTCCAAAAATTTGGGGAGGTCGCGTTTCGTTTCACTTCCCGTTTCGGAAACTCGTTTCCGTTTCCCCGTTTCGTGCAACTTAGTTCTAAGTGGTTTTGGACCATGGTATTGAGCAAGGCCTAAGACTATAAAAGGGGAAGGAGATCATTAGGCCAAGGCACTCAAGGATTGAATATCTTATGAAGAGCAAGAACTAGAATACTGGTCATTGGGTTCTGGTGCATAGCTGGATCTGAACCAAGGAGTATCCTGAGCGCTAGAAGAAGGATAAGTTCTATTGATGGGTCAAGATCTTAAGGCTTGAATAAAAGTATCTTTGTGTGATTTTGATCTATTATATTTGGCGCATGACTTGATCTATAAATCTGATAATCTGGAAATAACTGATGTCTGAATAATTGAAAAGGGTAAATTATCTTTTATAGATTTGTACGCAGGTTAGGCATAGCAAAGGCATGTATACACGTTGGTTCGGTAATTCAAGACAGCGTATACGCAGGTTTGCCTTAATACAGAAGCGTATGCACGCAGGTTCTTCATGTTGAAGTAGTGTACGTCTCATAAAATATGTGTTAGCTACTTCTGTTTATTGTTGTAGTGTTCTGGGTTCAGGATTGGTTTTTGGTTACTGTTACTATATTCTGGTTAGAGCATTTAGAGAAGTGATTGATTGATCCAGTTTTGGTTGGTGCAAAAGGGATTGATTGATGCAGATACATTTGATGTTTGATTGATGTTATTTATGGATCTAGTCTAAAAATTTATGGAACGTGGTCCCTGGAAGAAAAGAGAAGGTTGTAGCCTTCTGTAGGTCAGCACCTACGTACTAGTACATCAGCTAGTACAAGAGCTAAGGGCGTTGTAGCTCCCTTCCAGGAGAAGCTGGAGAACGAGAGAAGGTTGTAGCCTTCTGCAGATAGAAGCCTACGTACTAGTATAAGACTGCACCAGTACAGAAATATTGTAAAAAGATGTTTCTTACTAAAAGAAGATAGGGACGAATTGCAGCCGGTGGTTTTCACCCACATTGGGTTTCCACCTTATATCTTGTGTTCATGTGTGTGATTGCCTATACTGTTTACTGCACTTGATTACTGTTTTATGGTTTTGATATGCAGATTAAGATCAGCTAACTAAATCAGAGGTCTGCAAGATATACGCGGTTTTCTCTAAACATAGTTGCATATATACGTAGATTTAATTAACAGAAGTAGCGTATATCAATTTGTTTATGGAAATGAAAAATTTGTTAAATTGTCAATACTAATTCCCACCCCCCCCCCCACCCTCTCAATATTATTTCCAACAAAGGCAATGTTGCTTGAAAATGAAATTATTGCAAAACTCATTTCATGAGCACATATTTCCATGTGAAAGCTCATTTGTTGGCTTTACCAAGTTGTGGAATTGCAACATGTACACAGGTGTCTTTAGCTAAGAGGAAGGAAATGGAAAAAGAGGCCAATGTTGGTATGGAAAAGGTGGCTGCAACATCTAAAAAAACGAGGACCCCCTTCCATTCTTGAGGGAAAGCAGTAAGAAATTTCCATTTGAGAGTTCTCGTGGGGGACAAGCAGCAAAAAGAAAGGCAATGGCACTTGGTCCAATGGAAAAGATTTTTCAGAAAGAGAAACGGGAAGAGCTTGATCTCACCATTGCATTTTTTTTCTATCAAAACTTCATATCCTTTAATGTTGCACGCTCACCTTTATTTATTGAGATATGTTGAGCTCTTACTCAAGCGACTCCATCAAGGTATGTGCCTCCTGGGTTAGAGAAGCTTAGAAACACACTGTTGACGAAGACAAAGAAAGAGGTGGACAAAATGCTTGAGCCTATTAAATCATCATGGCCAACATCTAGGGTAGCATTGTTTCTGATGGATGGACAGATCCAGCACACCACCCACTCATCAACTTCATAGTGTCTTCCTTGAATGGTCCAATTTTCTTGAAATTAGTGGATACAATTGGACAATAGAAGGATGCACAATATATGGGTGAGTTGTTTATTAAATTTATTGAAGATGTAGGTGTTGATTCTTGTGTGCAAATCATTACAGATAATGCACCTGTTTGCAAGGTTTGTGGCGTTATTGTGGAAGCTAAATATCCACAAGTATTTTGGACACCTTGCATTGTCCATTCTTTGAATTTAGCACTTAAATCTATTGCTTCTGGTGTGCTTTGGATTGGAAGCATTACTGAGGATGTGCGCCATATCCGCAACTTTGTACGAAATCATACAAATGCCCTCCCTATCTACAAGAAGTACACCAATCTATCATTGTTGAAAATTGTAGATACACAGTTGTCTCTTCATTCATCATGTTGAAGAGGTTGAGGGAAGTCAAGGCCGCTCTTGGGGCCATGGTTATTTCAAAGTTTTAGTCTTTTTGGAGAAAGACAAATCAAGTAGCCTCAAAAAGAGTGAAGGACAAACTGTTAGATGATGTTTGGTGGGAGAGGGTAGATATACTTATTCAAATCATGGACCCTATCATTTCTTTGCTTCAATTTGGAGATACATACCAACCCATCCTAGGAGAGGTTTATGAGAGATGGCATTCCATGATTGAGTCTGTGTGGAGCATTATTTAAATTTTACAGAGTCAGTGCCCTGAGTATGAGACATCATCAGAGACCCTATTCACCACCATACATGATATTCTTATCAACAGATGGGACAAGAATTGCACACATTTACATTGTTTGGCTCACTAATTGAACACAAAATACTACAGCCATGAGTGGCAACTGTTGGCATTATGATATAGGTGTTGTCCTTGATGGCAACTCACTCAGATAAAAGATCACAAAACAGTAGGTTAACAGCAAAGAATTACAGATCAGACTACAAAGAATGAAGAAAAAGAGGTATACGCAGGTTCACCTTGACCAAGGTGCGTATACACACAGGTTCACTAAAACAAGTAGCATATACGTACACACGCACTTTCACAAAAGGAAAAGTGTGTATATCTTGGAAAACTAAGTTTTTGGTCCAAGGTATTTGGTCCATGGTATTTTGATCCATGGTATCGATCAAAGCTATCTGGTTCGAGGTATTGACCCTAGGTATTTGGTCCAAAGTATTGGTCCTAAGTGGTTTTGGTCCATGGTATTGAGAAAAGCCTAAAACTATAAGAGGAGAAGATCATTAGGCCAAGTGTGCAAGCATCAAATATCTAATGAAGTGTGAAGATCTAGTATGCAGGTTATTGGCTTATGGTGTTGTGTTTGATCTGAACCAGGGATGAACCTTAGCGATTGATGGATCGGGATCTTAAGGCTTGAAATGAATTATCTTTATATGGTTTGATCATGTTTATTTTATATCTGAATACTAACACGTGTTGTTCTGTAAATATTATGATCTCGGTATAACTGAAGTCTGGAATAGCTGCAGAATTATGAATTAATATTTGCAGATGTATACGTTGGTTGGCTTTGAGAAAAGCGCATATACACGCAGGTTCGACACAAGAAACTAGTGTATACCTTATAAAGTATGTTTCAGTTGTTTCTGTTTGCTATTGCAGAGTTTTGGGTTCTAGTTTGGGTTCTGGTCACTGTATTCTGGTGACAGTATTCTGAATGATCAGATTGATGGGTTGTCAAAGTGATTGGTTGGTTCCAAGAGTGATTGGTTGATGCAGATGTATTTGATGATTGAATTACAGTTATGATGGTGTTGATGGATCCAGTCTGAAAATTTATGAAACGTGGTCCTTGGAAGAAGAAAGAAGGTTGTAGCCTTCTGTAGGTCGCAGCCTACGTACTAATAAACATATCGGCTAGTACAAGAGTTATGGGGTTGTAGCTCCCTTCCAGTAGAAGCTGGAGAACAAGAGAAGGTTGCAACTTTCTACAGGTAGAAGCCTGCGTACTGGCATAAGTCTGCACTAGTACAAAATTGTAAACAGATTTTCTTATTATTAAAAGAAGACAGAGACGACATCAGCAGGTGAGTTTCACCCACATTGGGTTTCCACCTTATATCTTGGTGTTCATGTGTGTTGCTTATGTGTGATTCTTTATTTTGCTTTTACTGCGCTATCTAATAAATCTCTGAATACTGATTAAAGTTCAATGCATGATAAATTGGGTAAATCAAAAGTTCTCTACATATATGTTGGTTGCTTTAAGTACAGTCGTGTATACACACTAGTTCACTTAGCTGAAGTAGCATATACAGATCTGTTTGGAAAATTAAATTATTGATCTGATAACACTGATTCACCCCCCTCTCAGTATTATTTCCAACACTCACATGGATGGAGAAATTTCACAGGAGAGGAAAGTTGCAGTGAGGAGGATTTTTCAGGATAGAACATCCCTTGATGAGGTGGAGCATGCCTTTGCAGAGTTTCCCACTGGCACTGGTTGATTTGTAGGATATGATGTGATTAGAGACAAGGGGGCTAAGAAGCCCTATTCTTGGTGGGCAACTCATGGGGCAACAAGCCCTCCTCTATAGCAGTTAGCCATGAGGCTCTTTTCTCAGGTGACTTCATCCTCTTGTTGCGAGAGGAATTGGAGCACATGTGGGAATTTGTATAGTTGCAAGAAGAGTAGGCTGGAGCAGTCCAGGGCAAAGACAATGGTGTATGTGCACACCAACCTTCGTCTTATTTATAGGCAGAGGGATGAGTGGTTGAAGGGAATGACAAAGATGTGGGATGTCTTTCCTGATGATATGGTTTTGGACAGCAATGTTGAGTTGGCATTGGCCAACATGAATCTTAATGAGGCAGTGTTAGAGCCTATCACTTTTGATGATGGTGATACTATAGAGGGGTCATCCTCCACACCAGCAGATGCAGAGATGACATTGGATATAGAGGAGGAGGATGCAGCAGAGGAGAGTAGTGGTGACCATGATGATGAGTATAGTGATGCTGATTTTGATGATGAGGATTGATGACTCATGAGCTACCTATTGCCTTCAGGCTTGTATTTGTTTTGTATTTGCTATTTCTATTTGCCATTGGCATTTCTACTACCTATGTAACACTGTACACATTTTGATTTTGATGACTTAATGAGAAAACTACAGTATCTTGTTTTTTTTCTATTGGATCATTGATGAGTATGTATTATAATTTATGATTTATCATATTTATGTCACAATGTATTTGTATCCATACTGTTACTTTGTAAAACTTACATCTAGATGAAGATCTATGTTTGAATCAATGAATTTGTATCATGAATGAGAATTTGTGTAAGAAATATCTAATTTTTTATTATATATATAATGTGTCCTGCTCCGGGGGGTCAATGTGTCCGTGTCCGACACTTGAAATCTTTTGTGTCCTGTGTCCCCGTGTTAGGTGACTTAGGTAAATTGTTGAAAAATTCAGAAATGCAATTATCTACAGCAGAGAACTATCTAGCTCTAAAATTAACAGTATTTTATGCCGCAAATTGGCTGGAACAGTGGCACATATCAGCATCATAACCCAGCGGGAAACCAAACTAAGTGAAGTGAGCCAAGAATTTGAGGAGTTGTTGAATACAAAGAAGTTGTACTCCAATATCTTCATTAATGTACCTGCTAGAGACAACTATAGATCCTACTAACCAGCACATTGCCCTGAACTCACTCCTAGTTTCACTGAAGAAGGTGTCACTGCTCTCCCAGGGCACAACGGAATACCACATAATCATGGAAAGTCATCCATACAAGACAAAATGATTGCATCAAACTGTGGAGTCCAGGTGGCATACCTTCGGGACATTGTGATGTTCTCAATTGGATATCCAACCAGAGTGTAACAGATGTCAACCTTACTCCTGAAAGTTTCAAATATTTTCCCTTATTATATCTGTAAATTACAGGAAGCTTAAATGTCGTAACTGACCTCAGAGGAGCCCAACAGTCATAGGAAGCAGTTACTAACTTAATCTATAATGTTGTAAAACTCTTTGTAAAAATTGTTGCAACTTTTATAATTTTGTTGATATAACTTGCCACCAAAGATTGGAAGCTGATTGGCCAATAATATATAGAAGCCTTTGAAGGCCATTGATGAAGTTCCACTTCACATGCATGGTGTCTGTGTTTCTAGCTACTCTTAAACAATTCATTTATGTATGTATCTGTGAGATATATTACTGCTAGTTCTTAGGTTAATCTGGAAACTGGTTTGTAATTTGAAATTTTCTCTCTTGTGGTTTCAGTTCTGTAGCTTTCTATATTGAGTAGTTGTTGGTTCAGGATCTTACTATTCTGTATTTTGTTCTAATAAGTTAAGTGTTCAATGTTGTCCAGGATATCAGCGAATTGTTTCCTTGACTGTACATTTGTGTTGTTTTCCTCTCATTGCTTCCATTTTCTGATCTATCTTTCCCTTTAGATAAGTTAGAATAGTTGCATTTCTACATTTAGAATAGTTGCTAGATTGATAGGTGCACCCACCACTCCAACAATCACACACTTAACAGCACCCACACACAACCGGCAATGGTTACCTGGCCACAATCCGGATGGGTCTCTTATCCCAAATGGTGTGAGGTCTAATTGGGACCTCATACTGGATAGAACCCCTTAACTGTTGTAGAGTCATTTTCCCTTGTCAACACAACCTTTTCATAATTAAGGTAAGAGCTTCGACACATTCAACGAGGCAAATTGCAATTTGTATCAATGCAAATGGCTGCATATGAGAATGAACCAAGATTCACATTCCTAATATCCACTCAATCTTCCTTCCCAAAATAAAACCATACCAATGTTTTAACTAGTAATTTCATCTTACATAACCATTGTTCTGCTACATTCACAAGATTAGTGGAAATGAAATAGTGAAGATAATTAAATTGAATACACGCAACTGATCTCAACGACTATCTTAGACATAAAAACCAGCAAATTGTGTTTACCATCTTCATGAGTAAGTTGAGCAATGCCACCAATTGCTTCTTTGGCTTTACGAGGAACAGCCAAAGAATTAACATGAAAATCCTTGCTTGCACTTACACCTAAGGATGCAGGTATTCCCTGGCAAACAAGGATTCGCACAAATGTCAAAAAATATAATTCGAAGAGATATCCGGTGTTACTTTTAAAACATTCCACACCTTGAAGAGTAAACCGTTAGTGTCTTGGAAAAACAAAACCCATTTCAGTCCTGAGCTTTGCCTGCATGAGAAAATCATATAGTTTAGAAGAGTTACAATTTATTGATCTGTCCTTTAAAGAAAGCAAAGAATATTTGCTGAAAGCAAAATGAGAATTTAGTCTGAAGTTAACAATATTAAACTGTACAGGCCAACAAAAGTCCCTTTTCCAAGCTATAACTTCTCATCATTGAATGGCAACATTATTATAACTATAAGAATGTTTGCAGCCACTGTTATCCTGTTATCATTTTTTTTTCTTTCCTTTAATGTTTTGAATTTGGTCCTTTCGTTACACTGGTGGATAGAAATGGGATTCAGCAAGCATACCATTTATGTAGAAGCCCACTAGAATAAAGAAGTGCATGCACATCTCCATGCCCATGCGGTTTTGTCTGCATGCATAAAGAAGAAATACATCAAGATAACTTTGAATTTATTTTAAATAATTCAATTTCCCCAAGGAAACTTTGGTTCGCAAAATTGAACTGCATCCCCAATCTCCTCATCAAGTACATAAGCTGCAAGCCATTATATTCAAAAAGGTTTGTCTCTTGAATAGCTGTATACATGGATGGTAAATCCAGGAAAAGGATCTACTAACCTAAGTTTGAGATAGTTGACTAACCTGAATTTTATACTTTTCTGAAGGATCTAATGCCAAATTAGCATCAGCGTCTGCCAAGCACGCCACCTTTTCCTGTCAAAACATGGGGAAAAAAAATCAAATCAATATTTAAACTTATATTATGTCCAAATATTTGTGATGTCCCCATCTATATGCAAAACACTATTTAAAACATCCATAAAAAAGAGCAGAGTCACCTGCTTCAAAAGGTGCACTTGATTAGACTTCATCCCAAAATATGCATTTGATTCAAGAAGCTCTTGAGTTCGGCTGTGTGTATCATCTGATGTCATTATCACTAAGGGAATATGCCTGTCAACATTCCCTGGCAGTACTAGAATAATTTAGCATTCCATACTATGAAGGGGAATATAAATCAGATCACTTATATAATCTGGTATGCTTCAACTGTAATCTGAAACTACCATTCAAATCTAAAGACACTACCAATTTAACAAACTATTTAAGTGTTTTTTAAGGATATTGTCCAATACATCAAATTTAGCAAAATATCAAAGAAGTTGCTTGCATCCAATGTCCACATGTAATAACAACAGGAAATTGTTATCAAAGAGGCTGTAAGGCTTAAACAAACGATAAAAATTACCAACAGAAATTAAACATGGAAATGACCAGATGGAAAATTAAAGAATTCAAAATTGGGAGAGATCAGAAAATTTAGCAATTTACAGGAGATAGTAATTTAACTACAGGCAGAGTGTATGGTATTCAAGATTAGGAACCACTTGCAGGGGAAGCCAGCTTGCAATTACAGCATGCAGGAATGCTTTGTTTTCAAGAGAGAAAAGGGGCAATTTGAGACATAGAGGTCGGCAGATTTTCACATGATGATGAACTTTTGCAGAGCATCTCCAACATTTTGCAGCATATCACACAAATTGGAGAGCTTATTAAGGAAAGATGGACAAACAGAAAAGAAATCATAGCCCTCTATGAACAATTAGCCTTAACTAGGATGTTACTACTTTCAGTAGATAACTGAAAATAAATAGCTGTACTTTATAAAAATGAAGAGACGCTGCTTCAACATTTCCTCCATTTCTATGAATGCATACCTAGAATGGTCCTTAATGGCAAAAATTTAATAAATTCTCATGGCAATTGAAGAACCTTCGAAGAAAGAAAGCATGATTACAAGTGTAGGTTTTGAAGAGCACAGAGATCAATACTGATATCATTCAGAAGTACGTCAAGCAACAGAAAGCTACATCACCAAGCAGTAAATAATGGTTGGACAGAAGTGTAATCCCATATGAAAATTAATATTTTATTATTTTATTGTCACAGTAAACATAAGCAAACTTGAATGAAAGACGTCACAGACAAAATCAAGTTTGTTGAAAAAAATACAAGACAGACATTTACAATCTCGGAAGAGGGCAAGCAAACTGAAAACGATCAAAACCAAGTAAATATTTTGCTTGGCAATTTGAGGGACCACGAGATGCTCAGGATATGGTATCATGCACAACTTGTACATACTTGTAACAAAGTGGACAGGTCAGTCTTTCATCTAGGTTTGCTGGCAAAAGATTGCTAAGGAAAGGTCATATTTAGATGAATTTCTAGACCCTGATCACCACCAATGGCACTTCTACAATGCTCTTAACCAGGCCCAAAAGCTCACTGGTTCAGACAAATTTGTTTTAGAGAGCCTTGTTACCCACCACCAGTGAGTGACCCCTATAGGAGAATTTTTCTCCTAGATTTGTCTTCAGCCAACAGCCAGCAGCCCCTTGCAGCCACCAAATAGCTTGATGTGCCACCATTCTCCGCCACCTGAGCCAGCAATTATGTGCCCTCACCCATTTGTTATGATCGTATGTTTGAAGGTGGGCCTTCCAGTCCCAAAGGTATGGCTTTTCATTATGTAATTGTGCATATTTGCTTATTTTTCTTGGACACATTTGGACATGGATTAGTGGGGGGATTCGGCGGAAAGAACAGGCTTGGTTTGTACTCTTGTTCATTTGTCCCAACTTGGTGGTTAATCTTGTATCCTAATCCCATGGGATCTCCTTTATTGCCTACTAGCTTTAGAAGTGGCACTACATTGGAAACCCAGATTTTGGTTGTGTGGTCCCACTTCCCGACACCATATACATCACTCCCTTCCGCTCATTATAACCCCTTTTCACTCTTTTCCCATCCGGGTCGACATTTGTCCATTGGGTCCACAATGTTGAGAATTTAAGGGCATTTTATTTATTACAGATTCTCTTACTTGATTACTACTTGTGTACATCTTCTTATATTGTCTTAGATCCTTATTATTGTGTGTGTTCAGTACATCAAATAGCAACCAAAACAATAAGACAGTGACACAATGTTTAGGCTTTCAAGCTAGGGCTAAAACCTCTCCTCTTGAGAGGAAAACCCTTCAATCTCTTCTTATAGATGTTTAGTTGACGAATACCAAGACCCTTGACAAAATTTGACTCAAGATTACCTCCAAGCTACTTGTCACTATCCCCTGCACTATTCGGCTTTCAATCCACAGTCTATAGACTTGATGTCATTGTACTCCTTCAGTTCTCGGTCTCCTTATACCTTCGTTGTCTAGTCACAGTTCTCGGCTCCTTCTTCCTCGACTGCCACAGTTCTTCGCTCAGGAATAAGTTACTTCGTTCATGTCACTGTCTTGAGATAGTCCTTCATGCTCTTCGTTGTTATGATAATGATAGGACAGGCCACCACCGAGAGCTATACCGAGAGCAGTCACTGTGTATATATATATATATATATATATATATATATATATATATATATATATATATAGTCCTTCGAGAGTTATGTTCAGACTTCCGAGAGCTTGACACGATGTATATGTATAGTAGGCAGACTTCACCGAGATATTACCCTTGATCATTGTGTATGTGTATCTTCTTCATTGACTGTATTATGAATGATCCGAAGACTTGTTTATTTGACACAACGTCACTCCTTATATATACATATAGATCAACGATGGTACATTAGGCCGACATGAGTGCCTTAAAGCTAGGCCGACATATCATCAAGGAGATCACTGTCTTTTATTTAGCCGACTTGCACAAGGATAGTGACACTTGTTCTTGGAGCGTAGACCTTTGACCTTATGACTTTTATAATACTTATGATGAGACATAAAATCCTAAAGACATCAAGAAGAAGTCTTTGACCTATGGTAAACACATCTTGCTCATGAAACCCATGATGCAAGGAATAATAATAATAATTTGTTTCTTCTTTTACATAATATCATAATTACAAGTCATAATGAAAACCGAACCTAGTTACATTTCCTTCAACACTCCCTCTTAACTAGGGAGGTATTCATTAAATGGTACATGGCTATTCTCAATACTAAAGAGATCTCATAAGAAGAGTTAGACTAGTAATCCAATTGTATGGCATCAATATAACCAACATTGTCACATAGCAAGGCCTTGACTAACAGCTCTTATCTCCTCATAGATTAGAGCATAATGTTGGCGAGACCAATGATGGTAGACACCTTCATCATTGTCTCTCAAGGTACATACCCACCCCGGTGTTCATTGAGTATGACCTTCTAGGAGTATTCTTATCTTGGGTTCCCAACCCTCAAAGAATATTGGTCGTCTTGCCTACTCCTGTCTTGGATGCCCTACACATCCTCAAAGAGCATCGATGCCAGATGATTACCCAATCCTCCATTCTTTCTTTCAAAGTGAAGACAAGAATGTTGTGTCTATCTCTCCCTCTTAACTGGAGAAGATATGCCCAAGTTTCCTTTGATCATAAACTTGCCCAGGTTCCCTTTTAATAAGGAACTTGTCAGAGCTCCCTCTTGGCTAGGGACTCTTATATATCAGACACCTTTTCTTCATGGTTTCCTTCATTACTTGATCAACTTCTCTCCTTGATGTCATGAATTCAGTTGAGCTTCTTCCTTGTAGGGCAACAGCCATCGATCACTTTCCTTGGTTTGTCATGTCATTCCTTTCTTCACAGAAAGTGGCCTTCTTCATATATGGAACCTTCGTCATATGGCTACTTCTTCATCATGCTTCTTCTATCCACCACATGAATGCTAGTTGTACTTGTATTTACAACTCTTGTTTGAGTGGCCCTGCATGAACTTATCCAAATATTTTTCAAGAAATCAAAACATATTAAATCAAGTCATACCTTACAAGATGACTCTTCATCATGACATCTTTTTGTAGGTATCAGCATCTTGCATACATGTTGACACATCTCCCAAAGATATCCATTGTCCAAGGTCTTCATCTTTTCCATCAGAGTCTTCATATCTTTCCGGGAGATTTTCTAGTCAAGTCTTCTTGATCTTTTGGATGTTGATTGCCTTCGTCAGGGTTGAATACCTCGCGATCTCTTCCTTCCTCACACATTACATTCCTAGTAGCTTTCAATCAGAGTTTCTTCATTGTAGTCGACCACCTTATACTTCATATTAGGACATATTATGTTGATTTCATCTAGGGTGACTTATGTCTTCCTACATCCTTTCAGAGGAAGAGATCCTTTTTCTCTTGAGAATATTATAAGGATTTTCCCTCAAGCATCAAGCCTTTAAATCACACTATGCCACTTTCAAATACTTTGTGGAAACTTCAGATCACAAGGCCGCAAGATGACATTGCTTTAGGGCTTGAAACCAATAAGTGTTGCCTTAGAAATTATGCGTAGACCCTTACTCCAACCCGAGAATTTGATGAACAAATCTTGATTACTTCTATTCTGCTCCTTCAAATGGACTATGACCGAACCGCCAATACCTTGCAGAGATTAGGGCTATAATGATTTGTTCTACTCATAAATATGCTCTAGGGAAGGGCCAAAAAAAAATTAGATGATCCAGCGAATACTAAAGGATTGATAGACATTTAGAACCAAGATCAGTTAATTGTGCAAATCCTAAATTAATTAGGTCAAGGTTGCATGAGAATTATCACTCAAAAAACAAGGCCACAGTTTTTACTTCAAAAAAAACAATTTTTATGTTGAGAATTTAAGAAGGTTGTATATCACGAGTATAGTTTAGGCTACAAGGATGTTGTTCTCCACAGGTTTTGGAAAATGCTCACACCCACAAGTCGAATTTTAGTATGTTCCAAATTGCACTCAAAAAAATCTTTGTTGGACCTTGGCACAAATACTTGGATGGAGCAAACTTAAATCTCTGGATCAAATTAATGTGTATTGCAACAATGATGCTCTTGATTGTCTTCCAAGATTCACGATGTCTCGGATTTTTGTTGGAGCATTCAGCACATTGCAACAACCAAACCAAAAATCTTATACCTAGATACCAAACTAAAAAAATTCACCAATTTTGCCTCAGATCTAACAATAGAACGAGAATATATCAATGTTTTCTTCCTACAGTAGTAAAACAAGAACCCAGCAAATATCCCAAACATTTGAGCCCAAGGTTGGGAACATTTTCTACAAGGGCCGAATTTTAGGGCAATAGTATTCAAAAGAAATTCATTAAGTTCGTTGCACCTTAGGAGAGAGATCTCAATCCTTTATATAGATTTCTAATAGATAGGAGGGGCTTCCAAAGATGACCATTGGAATAAGTTTAGGAGGGCAAGTAGATTTAAGATTTAATCTTTATTCTAAAATAACACCCTAAGAGAAGGTCGCTTTCCCTTTTAGATGAGGGTTTGCATATTTAATAAAGTCCAACAATCCTTAAAATAATATTTAAGATCCCTTAAGAAGTACTTTAGTCAAAACATGGACGAGAGAATCCTTCTTCCTTGAGTTGAGTAAGCGTTGGCCTATGGTAGGGTGCCATGTGACAATGCATGGGGTTTTAGCCCACGAACTGGGCTCTTCAACTTCAAACACAAATATCTCTCAAATCGGGAGGCCTCTCAGGGCATGCCACATACGACTGGAATCGGCATGACAAGGAAAATCCATTAGAGAGAATCTCCAAGGAAAATTCAATGATTTGCTTCTTCATAAACCTCCAACAAGTGTGAGGTATGTCCATCGACCAAGACATCCAAACCCTGGAGCTAGGGTTTCTAGCCATCCTTCAATTGGAGCTTCCAACTTGATATAATCTTGACAAATAGTAAGAGCGTTCATTAACAATCGTTGGCATTAATGACAACACCATTCAACAATCTCCCCCTTTGTCATTGATGGCAAAAATGTATTCCCCTTGCGATCACTGCTCCCCTAACTTCATGCATCAATCTTCTTCTCTTGATTCCTCTCCCCCTTCGACATCAATGGCAAAGGGTGAGTCCCCTTGACAATCTACCTAATTCTATGGACCTGTAATTGGTCTGTGCTCCCGTGTCAAAATGCCTTCCTCTATCTTCTTGCAAGATACCTGTCAGTCTTCAAAATCCTTTCCTCAATGCTTGCTGCAACAACTTGTCCACCCCTGTCATGCCATGCTTCATACGTATTGCCACTGATGATTATGGATCAACTTTTCCTTTCTCAACTTGCCATAGCTGAGATCATCTGCAATTTGCTCTAGAAACAATGCTAATGATTCCTTTGAGTTCTTCTAATGATCGATCACTAAATCGTGCCTCAATCAAGCACTATATTTGAACCTTCTCCTTCACAAACCTGTCTCCTTTATGGATCAGCTTCAAACTTGTTCTCACAGCCATTCTTGGGGTTGATAAATTCAGCCCTAAGATAATTAAGTCGACCCATGCAAATAAAGAACCTTTGGCACTGCAATTTCACCAACAAATAATCAGGATCTACCTCTTTAAAATTAAAAACTTAGCCACTGAATGTTTGAAAAATAAATTGGCCTGGGAGATGCTAACTTGGCTCTCTGGTTTTGAGGGAATTTCCGGAGAATTTCCCTCAATCCTTAGTACTCAGCCCTCATGGAAGAAATGAGCTCAGCGCTTTTGGAAGAGATGAAATCAACCCTCTTGGAGACGATATGACCTTGCAAACAACTTATCCAAATGATGTAAATTCTCTGCAATAAGCACAATGGAAAATATGAGATAATCTTCCCCAAGAGCTGACTAGGGTGGCACTCAAAGTCCACCGAAATTAGCTACTGAGTTTCTCTTGAAACTCCTAAAACTTGCTTGAGCTTCTTCTCAATGTCAATTAGAAATGATAGAATAGAATCCTTTGCAATTGAGTTCCCTCTCTGTTTATAATTTTTCATGAAGCCTCCCTCTAGCTTCTAGATCCTCCCCTTTTTATTTTATTTTATTGGTGATGCCTAATTTATATTAGGATACTTTTTGCTGCCATTTTGAATAAAATAATATTTTGCCTCATTTCTCTGTAATGCTCCTAAGTAAGAATACAAGTGATATACAAGCATACAATCAGTTCAGCAAACAAAAAAACGAAATAGACACTAAGTACCCATGGAAATGTTGGAAATAAGGAACTGTTGAGCCATTTTATTACTTCTACAAGAGCAAAAGGCAATAGTAGATAGAATGGTGCACCTAGGCTTGTCTCAATGGACAAGTATGACCAAACCCACGTGAGCAATAGCTAAACTGGAGGTTGCTACAACTGTTGCACCAATCTCCACTGCTCTGCCCAGAAAACTACTCTTTCTGCTAACTTCGAATGGCTGGAGACAACACTTCCCGTGCTCAGAAATTATGAGATTCGAGCTCTTGACTCCTTGACCTAAACCCAGAAAAACCCATGAAGGATTTTAGCTAGTTCAAAATTCTGAAATTCGACCCCCAAGGAGCCCAACTCCCACTGCAACTGCAAAACTCAACCTGCTGGATTCTGACTATAAAACCTCCTGGAAAGTGTCCAAAGTGTTAAGTTGATCCCTCCTACAAATCTCCTAACTTCCCAGATGAGTTTCTGGGTTGTAGCTCTTGCCTCCAAGACCCACGAAGTTGTTGGACTGGCCCTCTACGCAGTAGCCCATGCCTAGAATTGCTGGCTTCATTGGTTCCAAAACTCTCAAGGAATGTTAGCCTAATGTTGTCCTTCAAATTCCTTGGCTCCTCCGCAAGTGGCTGATCAAATATGGCTCAATCTCCCTCTACGTGTTCTCGTGGTGGCCTAGAAATACGCATTTCCTAAGTATAGCTTAATGATGGTGTTGTAGAGAACTCCCAGATCTCCTAAAAACGTTGGTGGAATTGCCTTCCTAGGGCGGACACTCAAGGTCCCCCAAAGGTAAGGTTGAATCTCTCGCTTGAGAGATTCGTGGTTGAACAGCGAGTTGACTCAGCTAGCAGCTGAGCAAACAGTCAAGGAAATTTGATTTGCAAGGTCAATGAATGATCCAAATGAGAGCCTCCTCCTCCTTTTGTCTTCATGGGCCTTCCTTGCCTCATGTGGACCAATCCATTCAGCAATTTGAATTCCCTCCAAGCCATTCGAATGGCCTAGTTCAAATTCCCACATGGGTGGCCCCCACCTTCCACTAGCAACCAAATTAAGTTGAAATTTCTCTTAAGTCCCTAAGTCGAAACTGTTGGGTCATTTTCTTTAGCCAAAAATGTGCAAAAATGTGTAGAGGTAACCTGTTACCAATGTGTTTGAGAAGGGACATGACAGTCCTCCTCTACCAAATGTTGCTTGCCCTCAAGCAAGCTTAGAGCTGGGTGCTCCAAAATGTGTTCACCCTCCCAGGTGGCATCCTCATCCAACAAGTTCTTCTAGCGTACCACAAACTCCTTGATGGTCCTACTCCTTAGCTTCCTCTCCCTCCTCTCCAAAAGATGGTCTCAGGCTCCAAAACCAAGTGGCCCTCATCATCCAGTGGCAGTAACTCTACTGTTGATGTCACCTGTTGCCGCAGCACCTTTTTAAGGCATGAGACATGAAATACATTGTGAATCCTGCTCCCTAAAGGCAGCGCCAATTCATAGGCCACCGCCCCAACTCGTCTGATCAACCGGTATGGCCCATAGAAGCGGCGTTGTAGCTTCTCGGCCCCTTCTGATTCAATGTGGACTGCCTGTATGGCTGTAACCGGAGGTACACCAAGTCACCCTCCTCGAAATGCCTCTCTGTCCAGTGTCAGTCTGCGTACACCTTCTGCTGGTTTTGTGTTGTCACCAGGTTATCCTTGAGCGCCTTGAGGATGTCTTGGCTCTCTGGAATCCAATCTTTGTCCTTTGGGGCCCAGCTGTCTCCAAAAACAACATCAGCAAAAGATAATACATCATAACCATACAGGGCACGGAAAGGAGTCATACCAATGGACATGTGGTGGGTGGTGTTGTAGTAGTACTCACCCAAATGCAACCACCAGATCTAAGCCCTCTATTGTCATGTCACATAGTTCCTCAAATACCCCTCCAACCACTGATTACTTGCTTTGTCTGGCCATCTGTCTGGGGGTGGTAGCTCGTGCTAGGAGTGAGCTCGATACCGACTAATCTGAAAAGCTCCTACCAAAAACCTCCCATCAACCTATTGTCCCTATCACCCACAATGTTCTTAGGAAGCCCGTGTAACCGAAAATTCTCCCTAAAGAACAGCTCTGCAACCTGTGCAACCGAGTACCTAGTGGGGATGGCAAAAAAGTGGGCATATTTGGTCAATTGGTCGACCACTACATAAATGCAGTTCTTGCCCTGCCCTGTGGGTAGCCTTGTGATGAAATCCATAGATATGCTTTCCCATTTCCCTCGAGGATGGGAAGCGGTTGTAGCAATCCTGCAAGGTGAATCAACTCCCCCTCGTTCTACTGACATGCCTCACACTCTTGTACGTGCTTCAACACGTCCCCCTTCAGGCCCTTCCACGTGAATCACTCCCTAACTGCCATATATGTCTTCTGGAACCCCTGGTGTCTGGATAATGGCGAGTCATGTGCTGCCTAGAACACTCTCCCTCAACTGCGAGTTGGGCACCAGAAAAATGTGCCCCTTGTAATAGATGACCTCATCCATCACTCGGTAGCGCTCATCTATGTGGGTACCCTCCAAGATCTCGCATGCCCTCCTATCCTTGAAGTACTCCACTAGTAGCTGACCCTTCCAATCATGGCAGATGCTCATGAGTGATAGACCAGTGGGTCTCTGAGATAGAGCATCAGCCACCACATTGTGCTTTCTCCGAACATACTCTATATCAAAGTCATAGGCCTGAACCTTGCTGACCCATCTTTGTTGCCTGCCGTTGAGGCCCTGCTATCCCATGAAGTGACGAAGACTGTTGTGATCAGTCTTCACCCGAAACCTCTTGCCTACCAAGTATTATCGAAATTTTGCCAATGCATGCATGATGGCCAGCATCTCTTTGTCATATATGGAATATGATTGCTCATGTGGTAGGAGCTTCCAACTCTCGAAAGCAATGGGATGCCCATCCTGTGATAGAACTGCTCAAACTCCCTCCCCGAATGCATCACACTCCACGGTGAAGGGCTGAGAAACTGCTCATAACCTCCTTGAGGCGATCAAAGGCTACCTGTGCTCCATGATTCCATGCAAAAGCCCCTCTCTTGGTCAAATCTGTCAAGGGTGCTGCCAATTGTGAAAACCCCTTGACAAACTTCTTGTAGTAGGTGCAGATACCCAAGAAACCCCTCAGTGTTGTCACATCTCGGGGCACTAGCCAGTCACAGATAGCCCGTATCTTCTCCTCATGGACCTTCACCCCATCAACATCGATGATATGCCCCAAGTAGAGCATCTCTGTCAAGCCAAACTCGCACTTGGATAGTTTGGCATAAAACTATTACTCCCAAGAATACGTAGCACCTCCTACAAGTGTTGGAGATGCTCCTCCCACATCCGGCTGTAAATCAAAATATCATCGAAGAAAACCAGCACAAACCTCCTCAACTATCTCTAGAAGACATGGTTCATGCACGACTGGAAGGTAGTTGGAGCGATGGTCAGCGCAAATGGCATGAACAAAAACTCGAAGTGCCCATAGTGGCATCGGAAAGTTGTCTTAGGGATGTCCTGATCTCTCACCCTGATGTAGTGGTACCTCGAACGCAGATCGATCTTAGAGAAGTACTTGGCTCCTCTAAGTTCATCCATCAGCTCATCTATGCGGGGGATGGGGTACCTGTTCTTCAGTGTCTTCAGGTTGAGGGCTCGATAGTCAATGCAATGTCCCATCCTTCTTCTTCACCAATACTACTGAAGAAACAAAGGGACTGGAGCTTTGCCCTATATGGCCCAATGCCAACAGCTCTTGAATGGCCCTCTCAATCTCATCCTTATAAGCCTTAGGATGCCTATAAGGGGTAGTGATCACCACCTGCAAACTTGGATCCAACTCAATAGTGTGCTCAAAATCCTCTGTCTAGCGGTTGCCCCAGTGGAATATCCTCAAACACCACTGCATATATGTCCAGCAAGGCCTGTATATCTGATGGTGGTGGTTGGGCCTATCCCCCAACTTCTGAAATCCTCAGCTCCACTGCCCATGCGATGTCCCCATGTCGCAAATCTGCCTCCATCCTGTGGGCAGAGACTGTCTGGGGTGGATAGGAGTGCATGCCTCTGAGAACTACTGATTTTCCATCTGACTCAGTACCTCCATCTCTAGTTTCTTCCATTCAGTAGTGACTCGCCCAAGGGAGTACAGCGATTGGACACCCATCACTATGTTGGTGTCTAGCACATCGACCACAAATAAGTGGTTTGTCATCGAGTAGTTCCCATAACTACTGTCAAGGCATGCACATACCGAGTGCACTGCATGGTACGGTCACCTGGAGGCTAGTACTAGCACTGAAAATCCCTATATAAAGAAGCAAGGACTCCCCCGGATGGGGCAAAGGATGCCCCTCCCTATGGAGATGGTGGTGGTGGCCCCCTAACTGCTAGACTCTCACCATCTCCAACACCACACTCCTGCTCGAACTCGTCCTCCTGGTCATTGTCTGAAAGGACCTCAATATAATGTGCTTTGCCAGCAATGCACTGATGGCATGGTGCTCAGGTCTCCCTGCAAGTGAAGCACAACTTCCTCCTCTTGAGGTCCTTCTGTGTCTCATCATCCAGCTGCCCCCGCCCCTGGGTGGTTCTCTGAGGTGGAGGTCTAGTGTCATGCCCCTTTTGTGGAAAAGGGGTCTGTGTAGGGAAAGGCGCTCTAGTCTTGGGGATGACCCCCTTTAGATCTCTAGTGCACAAAACTGCCTCCTGCAGCATGGAGGGCCTGCGTGACTTCACCAGTCCACGCAGGGGCTCTAGTAATCCCTCAATGAAGGTGTACACCCTCCGAGCCTCTAATAGATCCGGAACCATCACTGACACTCGCAGAAACTCTGAAATATACTTCTTTGGGTTGCCTACCTGGCACAAATGGATCAGCTCCCTGAAATGGGCCTTCAGATCTCTCTGGTCAAAGCGTTCCACCACCCTCATGGTGAAATCCTCATGAGAAGCCACATTGGCATGCCCCAACGTGGCCAAGCCATGAAACCACCAGTCATGGGCTTCCCCCTCCATGTGCAGCGTGGTCATCTTGATGGCTTCCTGTTTTGTCATCTGGTTGCGCTGGAAGTAGGTGTCCATCTTCTCAACCCAAGCCCTAGCAGTGCACTCGGAAATGCCATCGAATGTGGGGAAGTACATCCTCCCTATGGTTCTCTGCAACTCATAGCTTTGTTTACCCTCACCTCCATAGCCCTTGCTCTTCTCATTCTGCTTGAGCTTGTAGAAATCTCTGAACGAGAGTGCTTCCCTAATGTCTGCATCCATAGATTTCCAGTCTCTGAAATGATCTCCCATTTGTGTGGGGTCTTCACCCTTTGCTAGTTCGATATGTGCCACAGGTATGAAAGAGGGCAGTGTGGCTCGAGTTGGCCCACTAGCTAATGGGTGTTGTGCTGCTGGTGAGGGATGATCGAATCGCTGGGAGGCTCTAGAAGTTTCCCTAGATTAAAACCCTCTAAGAGTGTTCCTCTCTCTATTCTGCAGCTTTATCTCCTCCAGCATCTCTTTCTGGCCCTTGGCTAAGTCATTGAAAGCCCTTAGGAGGCTATCGAAAGCCATCTCTTCCCTGCTCTTAGGCTCCACCATGTCGTCCTCTTCTACTACTGCTTTTCCTTTGTCCTTCGTGTTTGGAGTAATCTCCAGCTCTCTTTCTCTGCTTCGGTGCCTCTGCCTTTTGTACGTGATGTTTTGTTGGTGAGCAATAGTTGAATTGAAGGTTGCTACAACTGTTGCACGAATCTGCACTGCACTGCCTAGAAAATTTCTTTCTGTTGACTTCGAATGGCTAGAGACACCACTTCCCATGCTCGGAAAATTATGAGAATCGAGCTCCTGAGTCCTTGGCCTAAACCCAGAAAAACCCACAAAGGATTTAAGCTAGTTCAAAATTCTGAAATTCGACCCCCAAGGAGCCCAACTCCAGCTGCAACTGCAAAACTCGACCTATTGGATTATGACTATAAAAGCTCTTGGAATGTGTCCAATGTACTGGGTTGATCCCTCCTACAAATCTCTTGACTTCCCGGATGAGTTTCTGGGCTGTAGCTCTTGCCCCCAAGACCCACGAAATTGTTGGACTGGTCGTCTGCGCTGTCTCCCAAGCCTGGAATTCGAACAGCTGGGTTGTTGGCTTCTTTGGTTCCAAAACTCCCAAGGAATGTTGGCCTAATGATGTCCTTCAGATTCCTTGGCTCCTCCGGCAAGTTGTTGATCAATTGTGGCTCAATCTCCCTCTTCGTGTTCTCCTGGTGGCCCAAAAATATGCATTTCTTTACTGTAGTTGAATGATGGTGCTGGAGAAAACTGTCAGATCTCCTGAAAACGATAGTGGAACTACCTTCCTAGGGCGGACACTCAAGTACCCCCGAAGATAAGGTTGAATCTCTCGCTTGAGAGGTTCGTGGCTGAACATCTAGTTGACTCGACTAAGCAGCTGAGCGAACAGTCAAGTAAATTTGATTTGTAAGGTCAATGAATGATCCAAATGAGAGCCTCCTCCTCCTTTTGTCTTCGTGGGCCTTCCTTGCCACATGTGGGCCCCTCCATTCAGCTATTTGAATTTCCTCCAAGCCATTCAAATGGCCTAGTTCGAATTCCCACATGGGTGGCCCCCACCTTCCACTAGCAACCAAATTACGTTGAAATTTCTCCTAAGTCCATAAGTCGAACCTGTTGGGTCCTTTTCCTTAGCCAAAAATGTGCAAAAATGTGTAGAGATAACATGTTACCAATGTGTTTGAGAAGGGACATGACATTCTCAATCAATATTATTTTGCTGCCATTCTCCAATAAAATAATAATTTTCCTACATTCTCCAATAAAATACTATTTGCCACCATTCTCCATTAAAATAATAATTTCCGCTTTTCTCCCTCAAAATAATATTTTTTTCTCCTTTTTATTTAATATCACCAAAAATTGGCAAAATGCCTTAGTGAATTTTGCACTACAGAAATTGGGAACATTATAGTCCTCCCCACCAAAAATTGTTTGTCCTCAAGTAATATGTTGTTGCTCCAAAAGTTGGTGTAGCTAATGTCCAGGTCTCGAATGTGCCACTGAACTACCTAGGAACCATGCACCATCCTATTAAGGTGGTCAAGGTGGTCCAAGAAGAACCAGTTATTATACTCTTGTATGTGGATGATCTACTAGTCACATGTGTGTATTGTCAGATTCAGGAATGCAAGAAGCAGTTAGCAGTCGACTTCGATATGAAGGATTTTGGAATTATGCATTATTAGTTGGACTAGAAGTATGGCAGAAGTTGGGAGAGATATATCTTAGTCAAAGTTATTATGTGATCAAGATGCTTCAAAAAGTTGGCATGATGAATTGCAAGCCCATGATGACTCCTATGGTTAAAAATTTGAAAAGATTGAGGAGTTCATAATCTAGTCTAGTAGATCTGACTTGCTACGGAAAATTGATTGGATCCTTGATGTATCTAGTGAATACCAAACCGAACATTTGTTTTACGGTAAATGTCCTCAGTTAGTTTCAAATGGAGCCAAAGCATGATCATTGGATTGCAGCGAAGCATATCCTAAGATACTTAAGTGGGGCTATACGTCACTGCCTCAAGTACACAAGGAACAAAATCCAACTTTCAAAATATACAGACTCAAATTGGGGTAGCAGTGAGATAGATGGAAGGAGCACATCAAGAGGATGTTTCAGCCTTGGATCTTCCATGGTTTCATGGATGAGCAGAAAGTTATCATACAGTTGCTTTAAGTAGTGTTGAAGTTGAGTATGCTGCTGCAAGTGAGGTCTGTCGAGAAGCAGTTTGGCTCAGGAAGTTGTTATTAGACTTGTTTGAAGGACCGCTCAGCCCAACATGGATATATTATAATAATCAAAGTTGCATAAGATTGACGGAATACCCGGTGTTTCATGCTAAAACAAAGAATATAAACAAGTAACACTCCATCAGGAGCTCGATACGAGATAGGGTCGTGGAGTTGCACTATCTACTTACAAATGAACAGGTAGCTGACATATTGACTAGAGCATTACCAAACAAGAAGCTCGAAACTTGGTACGAGATAGGGTCGTGGAGATGCACTACCTACCTACAAATGAACAGGTAGCTGACATATTGACTAAAGCATTAAAAACAAGAAGCTCGAGTTCCTGAGAGGTAAGCTTGGTTTGGTGGATATCTCTTCCTTGGTTGAGAGGGAGTGATATCGAATAGTTCTTGTCTTTATGGGTCAGGCACTAGACTAAGTCTAACAGCCGCAAGTCTTAGTGAAGGCCATAAAGTAAGAATGGAGTCTAGAGGATTGGATAAGCATTTAGATTGAAACTTCTTATGGATTGGAGAATTCATGGAAAGAAGTTGATGATTGATGCTCTTTGAGGATGAGGTAGGGCATCCAAGATAAGAGTAGTCGAAGAGGACCAATATTCTTTAAAGATCCAGGTTTGGGAATCCAAGATAACAATAGTCTTAAAAGGACATACCTTGTAGACATTTGGATGGGGTATGTACCTGGAGAGGTAGTGTGGCAGAGCACGTAAAGCCTCCCAGCATAATGCTCGTAATTAAAGATGCGCTTGTCTAGTTAAGCCCTTCGGGGACAATGTTGTTATGATTTAAAGATGCTTATCAATCTTACTCTTCTTATGAGAATGCTTCAAGATTGACATTCCTTGTGCTATGAATACCTCCCTAGTTAAGAGAGAGAATTGAAAATTGTAATGAGGTTCAGTCTTCATTATGATGTAATTGTAATCATGACATTATATATACTTTATAAAGAAAGAAAAAGAAACTATATTTATTTTTGAGTATGGATTTCATACTCAAGTTTGAGTCAAAAGCATGTTCTTCATACTTTTATGTCTTCTTTTAGGTCTTTTAGGTCTTTCTATGTCTTTCTAAGATAAAGAAAAATATTGGTCATGTGTCATAGTCCGATTTGGACTCATTGTAATGGAGAAAACTATTTATTTTATCATGTAAAACCCAGGGATAAACCCAAGACCAAGTCAACCCAAGAGCAAGGACAAGTTGGCCTAAGGGAGGGTTATTCGACACTCAAGAAAGGCTATAAATAGAAGGGAGCTCGACCTCATTTGGACACACAACACAATCTAGTTCGATCTGCAATAGTGAAGAGGAAGAAGAGTAGCTGGAGGACGAAGAAGAGTAGCAGAAGCAGAAGTTTGTCAAGGATCATCTCTCTCTCTCTATCTCACTAGAGTTTGTATAGCTGCCAGCTACAAGAAGTCAAAATTTTGGGGCAATTGTTGGGGGCCGAAATTCCATTGATGGGGCCAAAGTTGCAGTAGCTAGGTTGTAGTATCAAAGTTCAGGAAGTTGTTCGAAAGCAGAATTTGTTGGGCGCTGACTTGGGTCTTGGAGGGTTTATTGGCTTGGGTCTTTGGGACTTGGAGGGTTTATTGTCTTGGGTCTTTGGGTCTTGGAAGTCTCTTTTGTAAGCGGATTCTAAAGAAGATGAGAAGCATTTTTCGGGTTTTCTCCTTGGAGGGGTTTTGCCCTGGCTTGGAGCCTATATCTTGTGTACTTTGTCTCTTTGTGATCTTCTTGTGTTTGATAATTGCTTGATGAACATAATCAAAGATGTAATAAAAGAGCATCTAACATAACAACTAATTATCAAGCAAATAATAATCATCAAGTCTCCATATTTTCCAACAATTCTGAAATCGGGGATGCAGCAAGGATAAGGTCTGGGAAGAAGTTCAATTGAAACTTGTTCAATTTGCAACTAACCAATTTGCAATCTAATATGATTTAAAATAAACCAAGATTACATTTCAATACATTCATCTTGCAACATTCACACCTGGAGTTTCATTTCATTTTGCTTCCTAAGTTCATAGAGTTTATTTATCTTTTTGAAGCAATTGTTCTTCTAGTAAATACATTTTGTTTAACAAAGCATCTAGTTCCAAGCATTACTTTGGGCATTTATCTTTAAAGTGATTATTTCCAAGCATTACTTTCAAAGTTATTTTTTCACTTGGAATATTTACTTTTGCAAGTACCTTAATATCTGGCACTAGTCTACCTTGATCCACTTGTCTATTATTGCAATATCTTAACTTGTGGATGGTTATTTTTATTATGATGTTTTGAATTCATTTGCTGCAATTTATATATTGATTTCATTTGGATGTATCTTTGATCATTTATCTCTAACTCTTAACACTTAACATATTTACCTTTAGAATAGTTGAGCCTTAGTTATTTTTGTAGGGTCCACCCCCCTTGGCTTCCTTAGAAGTTAGCCTAGACGAAGGAGTTGAGATTTGAGTGATAGCAACTCAACTTGAGACTTGCCCCTAATGCCACACTAAGTGGAGTTAAAGATTTTCTCCACGATAATCCCACACATGGATTCAGGTGGCAACAAGCCACACCTCATTGTTGTCACTTAGTATAGTGCTTGCTTCCAAGCATTACTTTGGGTATTTATCTTTGAAGTATTTATTTCCAAACATTACTTTCGAAGTTATCTTTTCACTTGGAATATTTGCTTTTGCAAGTACGTTCATATTTGGCACTAGTCTACTTTAATCCATCTTGTCTATTATTGCAATATCTTAACTTGTGGATGGTTATTGTTAGTATGATGTTTTGAATTCATTTGCTGCAATTTATATATTGATTTCATTTGGATGTATCTGTGATCATTTATTTCTAACTCCTAGCACTTAACTTATTTAGCTTTAGAATAGTTGAGGCTTAGTAAGTTTTGTAGGGTCCAACACCCTTGGCTTCACTAGTAGTTAGCCTAGATGAAGGAGTTGAGATTTGAGTGATAGAAACTCAACTCGAGACTTGCCCCCAAGGCCACACCAAGTGGAGACAAATATTTTCTCCACGATAATCCCAAGTGTGGATTCAGGCAGAAACAAGCCACACACCTCATTGTTGTTACTTGGTCTAGTGCTTGCCTTGTAGGGTAACCCCCTACAAGACCTGCTAGATTTTGAGGAAACATCTTCGGCGTCGTTGCCAAGGAGGATTTGAGTCAACCTCTCTGTAATCTAAAGATTCAGAGTCACTCTTTTGAAGAGAATATCTCATATAACAAGATAGATACACCTCTAACAACTCCTAAATTGAACCCAATCCAATCCCATAGGAATACTTCTAAGCTCTAACAGAACAAAAGCTTCAAGAAGTAGGACTACAAAGAAGATTCTTGAGGCTCATACTCCCGACACCCCATTGGCTAGGAATCTCTTTGGTGATAATACCACTACCATCACAATGGATAGACCATGGATTATTCCTGCCTTCAAGCCTTTGGATTTGAGTTGCCAACCTAATGATCCTCATCGTTTACCTGATGAATATCACGAGTGGATTCCTAGATTCAATGGCACCAATGTCATCATTGTTAAAGAGCACATATATGATTTATATTAGGCAGTGAGTGATAGGCTTATCATGGAAGAAGATATTGTCATGATGTTATTTGCCCTCACATTTGATGGGAATGGTAGAGATTAGTATCTTAGATCTCCCCAAGTTAGCATTCCTAATTGGGATACCTTTCATGATGCATTTAAGAAGAGGTGGGCTTCAACATTAGATGGAAATCTTCTCCTTGGTAGATTCCTTGCAGCCACAAAGACAGAAAGAAATCGTGAAGGAATTCACTCAAAGGTTTGATAACCTACTTAGAGAGATCCTTCATAGATTTAGACCTTTTGATGATGTTATCCATTACCCACCAAAAGTTGATGACCCCTAGAAGAAATTTGTCTCCTATTTATCTCATCTAGTCAACAACACCAAGAGCCAACTTGTAGCCATTCTGACATGCCATTCATATCTCCACCACCTGCATCAGTCATATGTCCCTTGACCCATTTGTTAGGATCACATGTTGGAAGGTGGGCTTCTGGTCAAAAGGTACTTTATTCATTTTGCATTCGGGTGCTTATGCTTGCTTGTATTAAGTCATTTGGCATGAATTATAGGGTGGAAGGGTCTCGGTTGTAATCTTGTTCCTTCACCTTAAATGGGGGGGTTAATTTTCTATCCTAGTCCAACGCAACTGCCTCTAATGGCCTATTGCTTTACAAAGGGGCACTACTTAGGAATTCATGATTGAGATAGTGTGTTCCATCTATCTATTTTCATACTTATCACTTCCCTTTGTACATTACGGTCCCTTATTCCACCTCTTTTCTCCGAGTCCACTTGACCATGGGTCCACTGGGATTTAGCACACCCCCTCCCCTTTTCACATATTTGAGTCGGGCCTGGAAGTGTTGCCCCAGCAGGTTGATGCAGCTAAAAGAGAAAGAAAAAGCATATCATGGCCACAAGCAAGAAACAAAAGAAAGAAAACTATAAAATTCAAAAGATGGTCAGGACATTAATATTAGCACACGGGCAAAAGACAAGCATAATCTCTACCCCTTATCACTATGGCCATCACCCAGTTCATGGGGCCAATGTTGTCTTCTCACATCATAAAAAGGAACCCTTGCATCTCCCAACTCCTAGTGTGCGATGGACTACCCCACGATAAAGGGGTTAACCACTACTACACATCATTCAAAGCATGCTCTCATTTCCTAGAGCTTAGAGTAGTAATATAAAGAAAAAAACAAAAGGCAATAAGAGGGGTGGAAAAACAAAGGTTGGGGTAACTCGTGCATCCACGATTGCTCCCTCCTCACATTTGTATGCGCAAAATGTAGAATTCATCATCATTCTACCCCTTTGACCATGGCATTTGGCCTTGAGGCTCCTTTTCCTCCTCTATTCCATCGTTATTGACATGGCACGTATTGAAGGGAGCACAGAGGGCATGTAACTTCCCTTTAGGGATCTTAAACGCTTAATAGGGTCATCTATTAGCCACTCCTACCTCGGGAGGTAATGCTATTATGTGACTAAGACCACAATTTTGGAAGAAAAACCTTGTATGATATGTCATATTGCCCATTACTTGCATGCTTGGTCCACTTAGATGCAAAAATGATTAAATGTACCTGATGTCATAAGTTGTAGCACTAGATATTGTGTGATTGGATGGTGATTTCATTATGGGTTGGGCAACTTAGCTGGGGTCATGTCCACCAAAGGATCATAATGACACCCAGAGGTGTTGTGTTGAGAGCCATGGGTCCCAAGAAATTCATAGAGCGTCATTTGGCATCTTCAGCACCCCAGAGCTTTTGCACTCTGCCCTATATTTGCCCTGAGCTTTGTGACATTGTATGGCAAGTTATTCATTATGGGTTGCCATCCAAGGCCCATTTGTCTAAGAGTAAGTTGCCACATGGACTTTGTCTAGTCTGTGGTACTGGTAAACCAGAGACAATGAATAATTATATTTTGGGACTGCTGTCTAGCCAAGGACCTTTTCCAACACATACAGGATAAGCACTCGGCTTTATTTCAGGGAAAGTTAATTGGAGAGCAACAATCTTTGGTGACCCGAAGTGTCTAGTGCTCTCTGCCTTCACAGACATTTGGAATTGCCTAAGAGTTTCTGTGTTGTTTACTAACTGGAAGTTAAAGTACAAGTACGTTTTTAGTAATAAGGTTAGATCAGTTCAGTCCTCCTGTTGTAACTAGAGGGAAGAGGTATGTGTATAATTGTTGGCTAAAGGATATCTTCTCATTAAAGATGCTAACAAAACAGATGTTCCAGCATATTCTGATTTATTTCTGGTTTAGTAAATTTGTAATTAAGGAACAGGACCTGTTTATCATTGTATGTACCCCTCCATTTTTACTTTTGTCTTCTGTAAATTGTAGAAAAATTAGGTTCACTGCCAGCTTACACAGATTTCAAGCTTTTTTTGCTCAATATTAATTTTAATACCCACAGTCCATCTTAAACATATGACTGATACATAAATTAACATGCATTTAACTTGAAACCTATAGGCTACCTCTACAACATTTAACTTCAAGCTGATATAAATATTAAATGAGTAAGCAAACACCACTGAAAAATACACACAGCGACACAATTAATTTTGGTCAAACTTGAATCTGGAGAAACCCCACTGCCTCTTGGGGAAAACTAATTCTGGAGAATGAATTTTATCTAGCTTCTTCTAGAAAGGTTCTTACAGCTTAAATCACAAGAGATTTAACCTATCTCTATACTTGAAGCTGCATTGCAGAGGTTTCTTTAGCACTGAAAATTTGTGACTGATATTTTCTTGTCAGTCTTCTCCATCCAACAAAGAACACGTCCTCCTATCAGCTCTCAGGACACTGGGAATTTATATCAAGGAACAGTCACTGCTTCAGCTCTTTAACTTATGTCTTCTCAGCTGGAGATGACCCTCCTGTAGCAGGTATTTCCTCCCAAGGCAACACGCAAAAGTCTGCCTGAAATCCTCACAATATCGTGTTCAGACTGGCCCAAATTTTCGCATCTCAGGCCCACCATATTGTGAAAATTCATAATCCTCAAGAAACCCTTACTGCAGCAAATCTGAATCTACTTCACCTACTTGATTTTAATTACATTCATCAAGTTATTCTTCTGAATATTGAAGCAAATTACTTCTGCAGCCTACACTACTTAAATTTGATTTGCATGAAACAAGGAAACTGAGCAAAGAACAAGATACATAGGACACAGTTGTTTTTGGGCAAAATAGTCCCCGGAAAAACCCAATGTGGGAAAACTGGTGCAGCAGCTCTGAGGGTTTATTATTATGCAGGAGAAAATTCTGAATACAAATCTAAGATGCTCAACTAGCAATCCTTTATAGAGAAAATACTGGACAAAGGACATCTCACCATGTCACTGGAGAATCAGTGACTGATCTTCAGCTCTGGAAGGCTCTGTGTCGCCCTCTGATGGCTTCTGCGTCAAACTGCGTCCCCTTGGGCAGCTTTTGCATCACTCCACCTAGGTATTACGCTGCCTCTCTACTCTGGATCTTCTGCAAGCAGAGAATTTGACTTTCTTGCCTCCAACCTCACACCCTGGCTTCCCGCACCTAAACTTCGAATTTCCTTTGCAAAAATTTGACTTCCCCTCACTGACTATGCTGCCTCTGCATAGGCCAGCGTCAACCCTCCTCTGGACGTCTTATGTCCTTTCTCTACCTTGTATTCTCCAGAAAGTCCTCCCAAAATCTCACTGCCCCTCTGCTGCAAGATCTCCCCAATCGATTTTCCTCCTGAGAACTTCTCACCTTAGAAAATTGATTTCCTCAATCTCTGTGTGTTTCTAAATGAACCACAACCCTCCTTATACTTTTCTTGTTGAGACTTCAACGGCCGAGATTAATTCTCTAATCAACAACTAAGATTAAAACATGACTTGATCCGCCTTCTAGACCATTCTCACCCATATTTTGATTAATACCCATTAATATTTTAATTTCCCTAAGTTTAGACTTAGGAACCCTATTAAAAATATCAATTATTTTAACAAAATACAATCCAGGTGGAATTTCACTAAACGTTTATGGGTTCTTTAGAACTCATGTGCCTTAGCCTCTCCACCAATTTTCAAGGCTAGAGCACTTTGGATGCTACCAAAAACTAGCACTCCCTCTTATCGAGGAAAGTGCTCTAGCAACAATGTCCAATTGCATGTTGCTCTGCTTCTGAAGCACCTCCTCCCATGACACTGACACTGCCACTGCTGCATTTGTAATACAACTCCCTCTCAAATGTTGCATCTGCTATGCTGCTAGCACTGCCACTGCTAACACTGCATTCATACTGCAACTCAGTTGTTGAAAGAAGCAATTGAAAAACATCCAAAATTAACTGAACTTAACTGTGTTCAGCATAACACCATGAATGTTGGAATCTGACTTCTCTAGTCTCTAACCCTCTGAATCTTACGCACTGTTGCTGACTTCTGTACTGCTGCCAACCTTGCTCGGTGCTGATCAACTCCTGGTCTCGGCTACTACATTTGTCTCTCCAAGCAATCCACTGCATCATCCGACACTAATTCCATCTCGCTACTGCTGAATCTTAGGCTCCCATAGCAAGGAATTGATCCAAGAGGTGGACTCCTCAAGGATCCTGCCCACATGTAGTCCTCTCGACTACAGCTCAATATCGCCCCATTTCCCTCCTGGAGATGCATGGGCACTCATGGCAAACTCCTCTTCGTCAATCTTTGTTGGGACAGCCTTAGGATCATGTTTCTCATCGTAATCCTTTTTCTTCAAAGGACACCGGGATGCATAGTGGCCCATCTCGCCACAACTGAAACATTTCACCTTCGAAATGTACTCCTTCCGCTTTTGCTTCTGTTGTCCCTTTAATGCTAGAGCTGCATTCTCCTCCTCCTTGATCTTCGTGCTACTACCACTGTTGCCATTAAGGTTGACCTTTACAAGCTCCCTCCTTAATTCCTCCTGTTGAAGGCTTGCCCACATCTCCTCCCATTAAGGCAGTCTTTCCCTGCCCAATATGCTTTGGATGAAGACTTGCCATTCATCTGAGACTCCATTCAGGGCTATCCTCACCATCACGGTTGACTGAGGATTGGACCCCACTACAGCAAGTTGGTCTCTATTGTTTTGGGTAGCATTGGATGTGCTCTAGCCATGAAAATTGGTGGCCAGGCTAAAGCACATAAGGTCTCCAAGACCCAGAAATGGTTTGAGTAGATTCTAACCGATTTGGGAGATATTAAAATATTTATATTTTTAATGGATTTCCTAAAGTCTAAACTTAGGAAAATTAAAATATTAATGGGTATTAATATAAAACTGGGTTAAAAGGTTTCAAAAGTTATGGATCAAGCCAAATCTAATCTTAGCCATTGATTAGAGATTTAATCTCGACCGTTGAAGGACCAACAGGAAAAGTATAAGAAGAGGCTTGAGGATCAGTTGGAGAACACATTAAGGGAGACCAGTCCGTTCAATTTCTAGAACGGGGATAGCTGAGAAATTCGAACTAGTGGTCTCGAGAGTAGCAGGGGGCAGCAAGTACAAAACAGAGAGTCAAGATCAGTGCCAGAAGACCAGCATAGAGGCAGAAGAGGTAGACACAAAGGCAGTAGCAGACTGCACAGTCACTAGAGGGTCTACGTGGGTGACGCAGAGAGGCCTAGGGCTGACTTAGAGTGTCGGGGAGCTACATAGAGGTCAGCCAAGTTGACGTCGGGACTGGGATAAGTGTTGGAGGTTTTCTTCTCTCTGTTGGGTAAGACAGTTTGGCACCCTGTTGTACGAAAGAATTGTTGAATAATAAAATCCTCCCTTGCTGCACTGGTTTTCCCACATTGGGTTTTTCCGGGAACTATTGTCCAAAATAACTGTGTCGATGTGTTGATTCTTATGCATCTGTTTGTTTCTGATTTATGGTGTGATATCTGCAGCAAGATTTATTTTAATGTTTATTGAAGGAATTTCATAAATAACTTATTGGAAATAAGTAGGCAAAGTAAATGAGATGTTGCAGTGATAGAATTTTCACATGGTATCAGAGCAAGTAATCAGAGACAAGAAGGGAAAATCAGCTATGGGTTGAGACCATGATGCGGAGGCATCCACGTCAGGAGACTCGCATAGACTTTCAAAAATTTGCACAAGAGAAAGTGATTTCGATTTCTCTATGTTGGCTTCCAAGCTGGAAGAAGAAGTGGCTTGTATGACTAGTTTTGCATCATCAGAAGTATGGTATATGGACAGTGGAGCCTCTTGGCATATGACGATAATCAGGGAATGTTTCTCAGATTATCGAGAAGAGAAGATGAACTTTTCAGATCACCATGGGGAACAAGGCAAAGTGTACTCCAGTAGGGAGGGGTACCATATTTTTTCAAACAAAATGGGGAGAACAGTTCCATGCTATCAATATGATGCATGTACCAAGATTGGGGATGAACTTACTTTCCGTGTTGCAACTTCAAGGCAAGGGCTATGACATCTTCTTCATCAAGGAAAAAGTATATGTCAAACACCCAAGCTGGACAAAGAAAGCGCAGATCGGAATCAAAAGTAACAGGTTGTACAGATTACAACTAGAATCACCAATGGCACTAATAGAAAGTCATGGAGACAAGGACTTGAACGAACTATGGCACAAAAGAATGGGACATTTGCACCATGGGGCTCTGAGAATTCATGAGATGATGTATGCAGAGGATGTGCTCTAGGAAAGTATGCCAAGGCAACATTTCCTAGAAGTAAACACAGGACCAAGAGTGTACTAGGATTGATACACTCAGATATTTGCGGAACCTATGTCCACTAAAGCTTTGAGTGGTGTCGAGTACTTCCTTACCTTCATTGATGATCGCTCAAGGAAACCTTAGATTTATTTTCTTAAAACCAAGGACGAGGTTTTCTGTCGATTCAAAGAGTTCAAGGCTTTGGTAAAGAATCTGACTATGAAGAAAATAAAAGTTTTGCGCTCAGATAATGGTGGAGAGTATGTCGATAAGGACTTCACTAATTTTTGCGCTAAGGAGGGCATCAGAAGAGAGTGGACAGCTCCTTACAATCCGAAGCAGAATGGAGTAGCAGAAACGAAGAACATGACTATTACAGCTAGGGCCATGATGTATGATCAGGAGATGCCAAAATTCCTATGGGCAGAAGCATGCAACACAGTAGTCTATGTTCAGAAAAGGACTCCTCATTGGTCGTTGGGCAAGATTACTCAAGAGAAAGTTTTCAAAGGGAAGACACCTGAAGTTAATCATTTCAAGATATTTGGGAGCTTAGCATATTGTCGTGTACCCGAGGAAAAGAGGAAAAAGCCGGATCAAACTGCGGAAAAAGGATATCTAGTGGGATATAGCGAGAATGCTAAGGCATACAGAATCTATCTTCCAGGAAGCAGGAAGGTAGTGGTTCGACAAAATGTGAAGTTCATGGAGGACAGGGCTTTCAGAAAATCTCGTGAGATGCCTTCCAAGAAGCAATCAAAAGAGGAGTCGTTGGTTAAACCTCTTCAACCAACCGAAGTAAAGAATTCTTCCTCGGATCAGGAAGATTCACAGGATGAGGAGGAGCTAATAGAAGCACCTGCTGGCAAAGGAATAACTAGCAGGGAACTTCGTCAGATTCTGCGAGATGCAGAGGACTTCATCAATGCGCCAAGAAACAATAAGAGGGAGCGAAAACAGCTAGATAGATATTAGGCATTAGTAGCTCAAGATGGGGAGCCTGCCAATTTCCAGCAGGCAGCTCAACATCAGGTTTGGCTAGATGTGATGGTAGAGGAGTACAACTCCATAATGGTGAACGATGTCTAGGAGGTATCGCTAAGGCCTCAAGACAAATCAGTGGTAGGTTCGAGATGGATCTACAAGATCAAATACGCTACAGACAGCAGTGTTGAGAAATATAAGGCCAGGTTTGTGGCTAAGGGGTATGCTCAAAAGGAAGGAATTGACTACGAGGAAACCTTCGCCCCGGTAACCAAGTATACATCTACTAGGACCGTGATATCTCTTACAGCACAGCTGGGGTGGGAGATTCATCAAATGGATGTCAAAACGGCTTTTCTGAATGGGGTAATAGAAGAAAAGGTATACATTGAACAACTAGAGGGCTTTGAGACAAATAAGAAGTCGCATGTATGCAGGTTGAAGAAAGCCCTATAAGGGCTGAAATAGGCACCTAGAGCATGGTATGGTCAAATCCATGGCTACTTGCAAAAGATGGGATTTTTCAAGAGTGACGCGGATCCAAATCTCTATTATCTGGTTGTAGAGAATGAGCCGCTAATCTTAGTATTGTATGTGGAGGATCTCTTTCTGACAAGATCATCTAGGCTAATTGGGGACTGCAAGAAGAATCTAGCCACAGAATTCAATATGAAGGATTTGGGACGAATTCATTATTTCCTAGGGTTGGAAGTTTCGCAGCTGAAGGGAGAGATCTTCCTTGGGCAAGGGAGGTATGCTATAGAAATCCTGAAAAGATTCAGGATGGAGGACTGTAGACCCATGGCTACTCCAATGATCACCAACTAGAAGAAGATTGATGCATCAGAAGACAAGGATGTTGATCCCACCTTATACAAGCAACTCATAGGTTCCCTGATGTATCTGGTCAATACCAGGCCAGACATTTGCTATGCTGTCAACACCCTTGGTCAGTTCATGGTGGAACCAAAGAGGGCGCACTGGGTAACAGCCAAACATGTTCTCAGGTATTTACAGGGAACAGTCGATTATGGACTCTTGTACACCAGGGATAAGGATATCAGATTGAGTGGATTTACTAATGCAGATTGGGTAAGAAGTTCACAGGATCCGAAAAGTACCTTTGGGCACCGTTTCAACATTGGATCAGGAATGACTTCCTGGTGCAGTAGGAAACAGAAGTTCGTGGCTCTGAGCTCATTTGAGGCAAAATATATGGCGACAAGCACAGCTTCGTGTGAGGCCATATGTTTTAGAAAACTGCTTGTGAACCTATTCAGAATAAAAAAGGAGTTGACCAGGATCATGTGCGATAATCAGAGTTGCATTAAGTTCTCTGAGAATCCAGTGTTTCACGATCGCTCAAAGCGTATTGATATCAGGTGCCACTTTGTCAGAGATTGTGTCCAACGAGGAGCTGTACAATTGAGCTACACTCCTACAGAAGAATAGGTGGTAGACATCCTTACCAAGGCCCTTGGAAGAACCAAGTTTGATTATTTCAGGGGGAAGATGGGGATAATAAAGAATCCATTTCAGTAGCAGAAATGGGTATGATGTTGCAGTGCAGTAGCGGTCAGCAGTAGCACGATGCAACATGATGAGTAGGAGTTTGTAGTGCAGATGCAGTGTTGGAACTTGGGAAGAAGGGCCAACAGTAGCACAGATGCAGAGGGAGTCGCAATGCAAATGCAGTGTTGGGAAGTTGGACCAACAACAACGCGGATGCAGAGGGAGCTGCAGTACAAATGTAGCAGTGGTAGAGACATGGGCAGCAGTACAGGATGCAGCAGTGCAGAGGATGTTGGGCAGGGAGACTTAGCATCAACACAGGTACGGATGTCGTATGATCATAGTAATGCTCAGTGTGAAGTATTACTAGAGCATAAACCTTGCTAAGAGGGAATGTTGATTTGGGGTAGCATCAAATGTGCTCTAACCATGAAAATTGGTGGAGAGGCTAAACCGCATGAGACCTCCAAGACCCAGAAATGGTTTGGGCAGATTATAACCGATTTGGGAGATATTAAAATAATTAATATTTTTAATGGATTTCCTAAAATCTAAACTTAGGAAAAATAAAATATTAATGGGTATTAATATAAAATTGGGTTAGAAGGTTCCAAAAGTCATGGATCAAGCCAAATCTAATCTTAGCCATTGATTAGAGATTTAATCTCGGTTGTTGAAGGACCAACAGGAAAAGTATAAGAAGAGGGTTGAGGGTCAGTTGGAGAACACACTGAGGGAGACCAGTTAGTTCAATTTCTGGAGCTGGGTTAGCTAAGAAATTCAAACTAGTAGTCTAGAGAGCAGCAAGAGGTAGCAAGTACAGAACAGAGAGTTAGGATCAGCACCAGAAGACCAGCGTAGAGGCAAAAGAGGCAGACGCAGAGGCAGCAGCAGACTGCACAGTCACTAGAGGGCCTGCGTAGGTGACGCGGAGAGGCCCAGGGCTGACACAGAGTGTCGGGGATCTACCCAGAGGTCAGCCAGGTTGACACCCTGTTGTACGAAAGAATTGTTGAATAATAAAATCCTCCCTTGCTGCACCGGCTTTCCCACATTGAGTTTTTCCGGGGACTGTTGTACAAAATAACTATGTCGATGTGTTGATTCTTGTGCATGTGTTTGTTTCTGATTTATGGTGTGATATCTGCAGTAGAATTTATTTTAATGTTTATTGAAAGAATTTCATAAATAGCTTATTGGAAATAAGTAGGCAAAGTAAATCATATGTTGCAATGATAAAATTTTCACAGTCTCTGGTGTCCTGAAGACGTTGAAGATAGGAGTTAACTCCTTCTCCCTTATGCATCAATGTTTGTTGCAACACTTGTTCTAGGTAAATCTTCCATTTTTCGGAAGAGCCTTCATACAGTGAAGACAAAGCTTCCCACATCTCTCGGACTGTATCCTTGCCCTGCAAGTGTGAGACCACATGATCTCGAACTCCATCGAGAATGAGCCTCTTTGGCTTCCCTTTCTCGGCTTTGTACTTCTTTCTTTGATCACTGTAAGCAGGAACAACTACAACACTTTTGATGTAGGCTTCGAGATCATATTCTTCCAGAACAACAAAGAATTTGATCTTCCATATGACATAGTTGGAAGCCCCTTCCAACCTGTCCTGGTCTCTGAGACTATGCGATGCCATCTCACCCAACTGTCGAACTGACTCCTCTAGTCACTGCTCAGCACTGCTTCCTGGCAAGTGAGAAATTCGAACTTTTTCGGCAAAAGGTTCTCTGAGGAGAAAATTCCCCTTCTATATGTCTTCGCTCTTTTTTTACCGATTTCTGCCTCGGCAGAAACTGCGCCCTTCAAGCACTGCACAGAGGCTCTACGTCACTCCCCCTGCCTCTGCAAACTCACGAACTGGAAATCGTACCTCTGTCGACTCTCTCAGAGAGAGATTTCCTCGGAATCTCTGCTTCCAGGCAAGGACTGCGCAATCCCTTCAAGGGGATTCGAACATAGTTTTAAGACTCCGACTCCGACTCCGAAACGGTAATGACTCGGCCGGCTCGATTTCAATGACTCGGTTGTTGTAAAAAATACATTAAATATTTATTTTTTTTTATAAAAAAACATAATTTTAAAGATTTTAAACATAATTTTAAAGATTTTCATTCATGTTTCCAAACACACAGCACTATAATATAGATGGAAGACAACATATGATCAAAGTAGGCTCATGAACCAATCCATTATATCAAAATGGTACCCAATGGCAATACATAGTCAACTGTCATACATGATCAAAGACTCAAAACAAAAAACACATAACCAAGGAAGCTAGAAATGGCCTCTACAACAAAAGTAAACTGTGACGGTGACCAGACTCCAGTACTAGTACTACAGTACTACTGGCTAGTAGCTACTGTCAGAGGAGCCAAGATCATGTCGATCAATCTCTGGATCATCATCATCAGAGTCAGACAGGGGGGCCCCATGGCTCCTCCTCATCATCATCATCTCCAACTGCAACTATAGAAGTGGTACCACTAGCAAGCTGTGCAACTGCAGCAGACGCAAGCTGAGATAGAGTAGATATGCGGCTGCGCTTCTGTCATGGCTGAGCAGAGGAAGCACCTACAACTGGAGTACTTGCTGGCTGTGAGACTGAGGCTGGTGGATTGGGATCTGCATTCAACTGAACAGGCTGAAGTTGAACAACATGTTCAAGTTCAACTGATGTCTCCATATCTAAATCTACATCAAGATCCTCATCAAGATCAAACTCTGTTGGACGACTCTCCACTACCCAATCTGATGTTGGATCAATGTCTTCCAACACAATGGGATCTGAATCAGGTCTTTTGTTCAGCAAATGGTTTCGTCTGAGCTGAAGGTTGTATTGGACATAAACTAGATCATTTAACCGTTTTTGATCCAAACGGTTTCTCTTCTTTATGTGAATCCTCTCAAAGACAGACCAATTGCGCTCACACCCAGATGCACTGCAAGTTTGACTCAAAATACGAATTGCAAACCTTTGCAATTCAGGACAATGGCCACCAAAGGCCTCCCACCATTGTGCTGCAAAAAACATAGGAGTGTAATGAGTTAGCTCAACAAAATTACAAATTATATCTAGCTTTCAAATTATAAACGATTTAACAAACTTTAAAAAAAAGTAAAACTATTAAGAATTTGAAAATTGAAATTTTTGTTTACCTGGCTCATCTACTTCTATTGCAATCTTTGCTAAGTTCTTCCCAAAGGTACCTGCCGCATTGCTAAAGATATTGGCCTGTCGGTGTATCTTCAGCTGATCAGACTCCAATGGGATCATGCGTTCAATGCAATCAACCAGTCCATCTTTGACCTCCCCCCTCAAAGCTCCTGACTCCTTAGCTTTATAATGATACCGTGGGTTCAAAAAATACCCAGCTGCATGTATAGGGCGATGGAGTTGATTGTTCCATCTTTCATCAATGATTGCCCAAATGGGCCCATACTTTGCCACTCTATCCTTGTATACCGTCTTTATTTGCTCCTTTGCTTGATCCATAGCCTCATAAATGAAGCCCATAGCCAACCTTTCCCCATCTACCAACCGCAACACCTTAACTAGTGGCTCAGCGAGCTTCACAATCTCTGTTGCCTTTCTCCAAAAAGTTTCTTCATGAACTTTCCTTTTCAATTCTTTGCCTCCTGGTTTGTTAGACCAATTGCTTTGATTCCATTCATCACTGAAAAACATGTTTTGCAAGTTTCTATGTTGGGAAAGCATAGATTGCAATGTCAAAAAATGTGTAGCAAATCTAGTGATGGCAGGCCTAATAATATCCTTGCCCCCAGTGTGTTTCCTCATGAGGCTCAAAACCAATGTATGATTGTAGATAAATTTTGTTATGCTTTTGGCATGATCTATAGTGTTTTTGACCCAATCTAATTTTCCAATATCCTCAAGCATGAGGTCTATGCAATGTGCAGCACATGGGGTCCAAAAGATGGTCTTGTGTTGTTCCTCTAACAGTTTACAAGCAAGAACATAGTTAGAGGCATTATCTGTGATGATTTGAACAACATTAGCCACCCCCACCTCCTCAACAACCTGATCCAATAGCTGAAACAACAAGTGGCCATCTTTTACCTTATCAAATGCATCAACTGATTATAAAAACATGGTTCCCTGTGGGCAGAAGACAAGAAAGTTTATGATGGTACGGTTTCTTTGATCAGTCCATCCATCTGACATGATGGTACACCCTGTTCTTGCCCATGAGTCCCTGAACTCTTGCAAATACTCATTAATGGATTGAATTTCTTTCTACAAACGAAACCCCCTTAGCTCATGCATAGTAGGGCCTTTGAAGCCTTTTCCAGCAGCATGTATGGCATCAAACATAGGCTCATAATATGGTGAACGAGCAGCATTAAAGGGGATATCAGCATCATACCACCATCTAGCTATGTACTCACAAGCAATCTCCCTCAATTCTTTCTTCCAATGGTCATCTAAAGTGGGTTGTATTTGAGTTTTACTAACTTCAGGACCATGTGCATCTGATGGAGAGGAGGGAGTGAAATAACTTTTGATAGTCACATCACCCTTTTTCATTCTACCCTTTCCCTTATCTTGAACAGAACCAAAAGAGGGAGGAACATATCGGAAAGGGTTGGATGTATCAGTTTGAGGGATAGAGGAAGAACCCTCAAAATCATAATGGGGGTTCGCAGCCATCATTTTTTGTATCTCCCTCTTCCTCCCAATTTCAGCCTGTATGTCTCTTTACCTAGCCTTATCTTCTTTAAATTTCTCAAAGCTGGCCAACAAATTCTTCCTAATCTCCCCAATTTCTGGTGAGGTACATGGGGTAATTTGGCCTCTAATCCCTGCCAAGTGTTGTTTCAGCCTATTAATGCCCCCAGGACCTTCCTTAATTTTCCTATGGCAAAATTTGCATTGCATTTGACAATCAACCATTTCAACATATGCCCAAGCAGGATCTATTGCTCTAGGTGCCATTTTTTGACTAGGAAATGAAAGCAAACAATCTGAAAATGAAAAAAAAAACCTTGATTCAATGTTCATTTATTTGAAAAAAAAACACTCTTTAAGATTTCTAGATATGCACCTAAAATTTACTAAGCAAAAACAGATTTATAGAGGTGAAAAAAAATACCTCCAGGCACAAACTGCCTCAAGCTTGCTCCAAGAATCAGCTCCTCAATGCTGCTCCAAATGGCTGCCCAAGAAGCTCCTCACTCCAACTACAATGCTCCTCCAAGACTCCTCACTGCTGCTCCAAAACAAGCTCAAGAACTGCTCACTAACTCTCAAAGAAGACTCTCACTCAAATGCATAAGATTGTTGTGAGTGAATGAGAGCACTTGGGTGTGTTAAATAGGGTTTGGGGGGGGGAATGGACCCCAAAAATCATTTAGCAAATTCATATAACTATTTGGAGTCCAAACCAACCAAAAAACCATTTAAAAATCCATTAAACTTTTATAAAATCGCTGTAATACGTGTTGTTGGGCGGTTTGTTGTGACTCGGCCGAGTCATAACAGAAATGGTCGAGTTGACAGACCGTTCCAAAGGCCGTTTCATTGTTGGAGGCTGTGGCTCGGATCAACCCGACCGTTTCAGTTTCGAAACGGCTGTTTCTTAAAACAGTGGATTCGAATTGCTGCCAAATGCAACTTTTTGCCTCTCTACTCAGCGCTGGATCTGTTCTTCCTGTTTCAAAATCAATGCTCTGATACCATGTGAAAACTCCTAATCCTCAAGGAACCCCTACTGCAGCAAATTCGAATCTACTTCACCTACTTGATTTTAATTACATTGATCAAGTTATTCTTCTGAATACTGAAGCAAATTACTTCTGCAGCCTACACTACTTAAATTTGATTTGCATGAAACAAGGAAATTGAGGAAGAACAAGATACATAAGACAAAGCTGTTTTTGGACAAAATAGTCTCTAGAAAAACCCAATGCGGCAAAACTGGTGCAACAGCTCTAAGGGTTTATTATTAAGCAGGAGAAAATTTTGAATACAAATCAAGGGTGCTCAACTAGCAATCCTTTACAGAGAAAATATTGGACAAAAGACTGGTGCAATAATCTCACCCTGTCACTGGAGAATCAGTGACTGATCCTCAGCTCTGGGAGGCTCTGCGTCACCCTCTAATGGCCTCTGCGTCAAACTACATCACCCTGGGCAACTTCTGCGTCACTCCTCCAGGGTATTACGTTGCCTCTCTGCTCTGGATCTTCTGCTAGCAGAGAATTTGAATTTATTGCCTCTAGTCTCACACCCTGGCTTCCGACACCTGAACTTCGAATTCCCTTTGCAGAAATTCGACTTCCCCTCACTGGTTGTGTTGCCTCTGCGTCAGAACTGCGTAGGCCAGCGTCAACCCTCCTTTGGACGTCTTCTATCCTTTCTCTGCCTTGTATTCTCGAGAAAGTCCTCCCAAAATCTCACTACCCCTCTACTGCAAGATCTCCCTAATCGATTTTCCTCCTAAGAAGTTCTCACCTCATAAAATCGATTTCCTCAATCTCTTTCTGTGTTTCTAAATGAACCCCAACCCTCCTCTTATACTTTTCCTATTGAGACTGCAACGGCCGAGATTAAGTCTCTAATCAACAACTAAGATTAAAACATGACTTGATCCGCCTTCTAGATCATTATCACCCATATTTTGATTAATACCCATTAATATTTTAATTTCCCTAAGTTTAGATTTAGGAACCCCATTAAAAATATTAATTATTTTAACAAAATACAATCCGGGTGGAATTTCACCAAACGGTTTCTGGGTTCTTTAGAACTCATGTACCTTAGCCTCTCCAACAATTTTCAAGACTAGAGCACTTTCGATGCTACCAAAAACTAACACATATCATGCTCTGACTGGCCCAAAAATTTCACATCTCAGGCCCAAGAATCTCAGCCTCTTATTAGCTGCCTGTAGCGAGAGAAATATGATCCCTGTACGCTGCCTTTAACCCAGAAAATAATATGACCTGGGTGCTGAGATGAAGAGGGTTTCTCCTTAGAGATTCAAGCCTCTTCCGAAGCCTTGAATTCAACTTCCTAAGATTCGAACCACAGAAAATTCCCTTGCTCTCACTGCTGTAAGGTTTGCTTCTTGGAGCTTCCTTTTCCTTTCTCCTTGCCCTCATACACTCAAATCTCGAGCTCATCTCCTTTGGATTCCTTCCAAATCGAGGTCCTCTTCTTTCCTCTCCCATTCTCCTCTATCCTTTGCGAAAAAGTCATTAGAAGTAGAATGATACTTCCTTTTTCCCTTTTGTCTCTTTGAAAAAGATGGAAACCCGATCCCTAGGATCTAATGGCTGAGATTTAATCTCAAGCCATTCGATCAATTGCTAGGATCAATCCCCCACTTGACCCCTCATACATGTGGTCCCCTTCTTTCAAAAAGACTTCTTAGTACTTTTAAAGTTTTGTACCTTGGTGCACTTTTTCATATAAAGTAGCTTTTTAAACATAAGTCACTTTAATATTATAAAGTGAACTTTAGTACTTTACCCATAAAGTCACTTTTAGACACATGACTTTAATAATTTAAAATACATGGTACAACTCCACACAAAAATACCTTAGCCCCCTTTGACACTAATAATCTCACAATGTCAACTTCTGGCAAGTGATTTCCCACAGCAAAGCAATGGCTAAATCATTTTTCCATATATGATTAAAGCATATTGTAATTAAGCCCTCAAAATCTGAAATTGGAAATTTTTAGAGATTGCTACAAATGTATCATCTTAAGAACATCCCAAGCCCTGCATAACTTCTGTACAACGATTAGGCACATCCAAAGTCCAAGGATTCATGTGCCAATCCATTCAAATAAAATATTTCGGAATCAATATAGTAAACATTAAACGCAATTTATTATATAAACTGAATATTTGCGTTCAAATTATCTATTCTATATCTCTAGGCATCATTGGTGAACTAGAAAAATTTACCTTCCTTCTGTTTACAGCTAGCTTCCTGGAGAGCCAGTATAACCTCTACATACAATTGTAAGAAGCAAGTTCCAGTTGTTGTTTCTGAAGGCAGTGCCAACTGTAACATATCCACATACTCAATTTTCCATATAAGAATGATGGTATATACAGTCAAAAGAACATGACTATATAAAGATATCAAATATTTTCAGAATCATGAAGCCAATCCTGTAACCTTGTAAAAACACAAACAGAGTACATCCAGATTTTTCAAAAAACATTTTCAATTTTGCAATTCTTTACAACTTCAAACAAGAAATGCACGAATGTGTTTGACTGGAATTTACTTTGATACCACCATAACCAAGACGCTCCCCAAGTCCCCCTGCTACAAGAACAAATGCAGCATCACATGCTTCCCTAATCCCAGCTTCTTCAAATTTGATAAAATTCTCATCACCAAATGACAACACCTCACCAGCTGGTACCTGCAAACAAAAGTTATTCAATAAAACGTACCAACATGGGAGACAACTCATAATTTGAAATTGTAATATGAGCCATAATTCTGGAAAGAAGCAAGATAGAGATCATTAGATGCCAGATGAGATTAAGGAAGTCTGGAACGATAATTGAATTGACTCAATTGATCTATTAGATATACCACTGGCAAAGAACTTTTAGTCAGACTTTGTCACCATTTCTATCTCTATAGTTTATCACCCTTAATCTAAAGCATTCTTATTCAAATGACCAACATGAATATATAGCCTACTCTTTCAAGCAATTATGACACATAAGCTGGTCAGTTGTTTTAGATGGGCATAAATTTTTTGTACGTAATAGAAGTAACAAAAACTTCCGCTGTATTCACCTTACCTCTTGCCTTTTACCTGTTTTTTGCTTTGTATATCTCAATGTTGAGAACATCGGCATCGGGATAAAATCGGCAAGGGTCCTTAAAACAAAAAAACCATAAAAATCGGGAAAATATCGGTAAACATTTGGCAAACATCAGCAAAATTAAGATACCATCAAAATATTTTTTAAAATCGGCAAACATCGGGTAGGCCAAAAGATCGTGATTTCGAGATAAAACCGGGATGTTATCCAGATGTTCGCAACACTGGTATATCTTTCTATTTTGATAAAAATTCTTCTTTCCAAACAATCATTACTATTTTCTTTCTCACACTCAAAACATCTAGCACAGGTTGAAGTTATTAACAGACATATAGTTTATACTATAGTTTTAAAAACCAGAACCGGATTTTGAACTGGCCACCTATTTAACCGGGATTCGAACCGGAACCGGATCAAACTGGATCAAACCGGATTCAATGAACAAGATATGGAAAAAAATACATAAATTATTTAATTTTTAATGAAAAATTATCTTTAAGAGTTCAAACTGTGATTCCAAACTATTGGAGAAAAAATATGCAACATTTGTTCATCTATATACCATGTAAGGGTGAATATATCAAAATGGCAGAGTACAATACATGTTAACAACAAAATACATAATCAATGAGGCTCTAAGTGGATGTTGGAGTCCAAAAACAATGCTACAAGTTATAAGGCCACCAGCCTACTACAAATCATTGATCAACATGATCACTCATCAAACTCATCATTGATTCACCACTACTAGGAATGGGATCATCAACAACAGCTACATAAACATCATCTAGCTCTAAGTCTTTAGACTTGGATTGCTCAACCTTATAATATGGTAGAAATTGAAAAAGTTTAACATGCTTAGAAAATGATTTTGGTTTGAGTGAAGGGTTCATCTCCTCAACCTTATGATATGGTGGAAAAAGCTTAGCATGCCTAAACAATTATTTTGCTTTGAATGAAGGGAATTTTCTGTGGTTCGATTAAATCCCAGGAAAAAATCAGGATTAAATCGAAAAGCAGTGAGAGCAAGGGAATTTTCTGTCGTTCAATTAAATTCGGGAAAAAATTGGGATTAAATCCCCAAAATGCGATTTTTTTGGCTGGCCGATTAAATCAGCCGATTTTTTGCCAGTGAAAAAGTCGAGATTAAATCGAAAAAGTCAGGATTAAATCGGGACTTTTTCCAAAACATCGTGAATGAGGTAGTTTCTTTAACGATTTTTTTATTTTTTATTTTTAAATTGTGATTTTATTGAAAAAGTCAGGATTTTTTTAAAAATGAATATTTTTGTATTTTTTAATTTTGTAGACTTTTTGCCGACTTTTTCAAAAAACTCCCAACTTTAACGACACTTTCAACTTTTGAACCCTTGCCGATTTAATCCCGACTTCGACTTTTTCCACATTGCATTTTTGTTAAGGCCATGGTAGAGGATTTCAACAATCAATACCACCAACATCAACAAAGTTCAACAATCAATATCACCAACATCAAGGTACATAAAGGGCTTCTTGCTCTTGATTAAATGCTAATTCCATACCCTCACACAAGACAAAATCAAATGGAAAAATTGCAATCCCCCAAATCTTGAAATCCTGAAATCTATTTAGTTTGTTGAATTTTGAGTAAGATCTAAAATTCTAGTTTCTCCATATGAAATCCAGTGATGTCGGAACCACCCTCAGACATCCTAAGTCAATTCATGGTAATTTTAAAATTTACTCTTAGAATTTAGCATTACCATTGATTGTTGGTATTGCTAAGGTTGAGTTAGATATTTTGTTTAAGTATAGGGTTTAGGAGGGGGGGTTGGTTTTATGGCCAAGGGGGCTTGTTTTGGAAGGAAAGCAACCCAGGCTTCCTCCAAAACCACCTGAAAACCCGCCATCGTGTTGATTTTTCCCTTGTACCCCAGATCTTGTTTATGTCTAGACTTGATCATAAACACACTAAAGGTATTCAACTAACATCACTTTGCACAACGAAAATATAAGAGCAGTGAAATCAATAATAATACACAAGTTTTATGAGGCCAAAACGTGTTTCTGATTAGTCCATCAATAAGAAAATATTAGGGCTCTGATACGAAGGATTATGGCCCTTTATGAAACCCTAATACAACTAGTATCCCTAGTATACTATAAAATACAATTAGGGCTTGAGGTCTAATCCTTCAAACCTTCAATCTTCCCATCAAAACAAAGACAAAATAACTTGACTTACTTGCAGCATTCCTTTGCCGCCAACCCTTTTTTTCCTCTTTGCCCTTGATGTGCTTGGTTGTCCTTTGCCTCCTTGTCATACAAAGATTAGCTCCCTTTAGATCTCTATCAAACTTCCCACCCACCTAACAAACATTTGGATCAACTTCTCAAATTTTGGCTTATCCCTTCAGCCCACACCTACTTATTGTCCACCAATAGACTGCTCCTCAACCTAGTGGTGCATGTTCTTGTAGCCCTATGCCAATCCTTTGGCATTTTGGTCAACGTTCTACAAGCACTCCTTAGATGCTTCAGTCGGGCCTTAAACCTACAACAGCCTGCTTCAACAATCCTCCATATGCCCTCAGTCAACCTTATTTTCTGGTACAGACTTTACTACAAAAACCCTAGCCACAATCAGCATGATGTACTAAGGTCCTCTGGATGAAGCAAACTTTGCACGATCTCCAAGTGAAGTTTCATAAGCCCATTCTGATATTCTATGACAACACTAGCGCCATAAGTCTCTCCAAGAATCTTGTAATGCATTCAAAAACCAAATATATTCCTATCAGATATCACTTTCTTTGGGAACAGGTTACAAAGAAGAATATCAGGTAGTATACATTGGGACAAAGGAACAAATAGCTGACATCTTCACCAAGCCTCTACAATGAGAGACATTTGAGTATCTTCAACAAAAGCTCGAGATCCTACCAAGTTCACATTGATATGTATTCTTTCATGCCAAGCAGACATGGGGAGAAAGGCACTTTGCAGGAAGATATAGGAAGATATTTTGTCAAAGGGGGAGAGAAATCAGGAGAGGAAGATCAGAAGCATGGAGTCAAGGGGAGCAAGCAGTCCCAAGGGGAGAACGTGTGTTGCCATCAATGCCAAAGGAGCGGGATTGCTGGAATGTGGTTGTCATTGTTGTCAACCCAAACAACAGCCAAAAGAATCCCCACTTTTAACCAGGAAAATGATTGGGAAAATCAATGTTTTTTCTCTCAATACCATCACCATTTGATTCTCCCCACCATGTTGATTCCAATGGTAGGTAGCACACCACAGAACTCCTCATATTTGAGGAGATATGTCTTGTCAAAGTTGGAGCCCCATTATGTGGTAAAGGAGCCCCAAATTGAATATTAAAAGGCAGCTCTACTACAGGATAAAATTTGAATTAATATTCAAATAAAATTTCAATAAATATTTATTTATCTTGGTTGTTCCAAATCAGCCTCAAAAGGATTATACATCAAAGAGAATTGGGTTTATTAAGCATGAATGAGGTCGGACTTCAAATAAAATTAATTTTTGGCTTGTTGTAATGTCACCTCCTTGGCCTATTGGACATCTCAAACGCCCGCCCCCTCCGTCCCAAGAAGCCCCCCTCATTTAGTATAAATAAGGGCTCAGATTCATCCTAGAGCATCACTTTACACACTTATCTTTCTAAATTTTTCGTTTGCTCTTGTGAGACCTTGTATTTTCACGCTGATCAGAATAGTAGGCCAAGTATTTCTGGGTATCTTTGTGGTTCTTTGATCATCTTTTGGTTTGGTTCTTCATTGGTTTTATGAGGCTAAATCGAGGATAAATTCGTCTAGTTTGACACTAGCTCAAAGGCCTATTTTGTGGCCAAAATTCGGATCCTTCCTGAGGCTCTACTTGAGGTTATTTGGCCCTTTGCGGTGAGGCATACATGAGCAAGGTTCGATGAATCTTTGGGCATATTCGAAGGTCATTTCATCTCAGTTTGAGGACTGTTATGTGGTTATTTTTTTAGCACTTAAGGAGGCTTATTTTCCAGATCTTGAGGCAACCCCTTTTGGACCTCTTAAACTTGTTCTATGGCATTTTCGATGGTTTGTACCCTAGTCCTCTTTGCACTGTTATAGACTCCTTTAAAGGCTAGACCGAGACCATATTCAGAGGCTTGATCAGAGGTCTGTTTTTTGAAGCAAGACCTAAAGCTTACAAAGTCTAATCTGAGGTTGCTTAAAGGAAACTTTCAAGGCTATTTCCAAGGGTTATCCTTCAAACATTTGCTAAGTCTGGATCCGAGCTATTTAAGGTTGATTCGTGAGCATAACTGTGGTATATCTTTGAGTCTGAGAGGCTAACCAAACTCATGTTTAGGGATAAATTTTTAAGTGGTTTCAAGGTCTTAGGCAACTTCATATGTGTCTCTACTGAATTGCTCGAACCCCTCTAGCTGCTCTATATAGATCTCCTCAACAATTCTATTGAGGAAGCTTGTCTTCACATCCATCTGGTGAATCTTCCACCCCATCTATGTTGCAAGTGCCAAAATAGTCCTAATGGATGAATATTGTGCTACTAGGGAAAAAGTCTCGTCATAGTCTATGCCCTCAATCTGTGAGAAGCCCTTGGCCACAAACCTAGCCTTGAACTTTTCCACACTCCCATCTACTCCATGCTTCAACTTGTACACCCATCTGGATCCAACTATTGATTTCCCCTCAGGTCATGGAACAACCTCCCAAACCTCATTCTTCGTGATAGAGGAATACTCCTCCACCATGGCATTCTGCCAAACTTGCTGAGAAGTTGCCTCTTCATAAGAAGGAGGCTCGGTGTCCACCAACTCTGTCATCAGTGCCATATAACTTGTGTACCTTTGTGGTTGTTTACTCTACCAAAACATGGTGCTAGGAGCCCCGACCTGCTCCTATGCCTCTTGGATCAAACTCTCGGCCCACTTGGCCTTCTTCCTCCTATGGTGGGTGGCTTTGGTTGATCTATCTTCTCTCAACCTAGCTTGTCCTCCTCATCCTACTGCAAATCTTGTTGTGCTACCTGTTGACCATTGAAGTGGCACCTAAAGATTTTCTAAAGACTACATGCCCAAGGATGTACCAAAGGTTGCTTGTACCATCAAAGATCATCATATCACCAGAGTTTTTCGTCTCTATTTTTGCTTCTCATCTTTTTTTTGTTGTACTCAAATTCCACAATCCCTACGGGGACAATGTAAACATGGTACTAGTATGAGGAGTCGAGCCATGTAACAGGCTTGGGTGGCCTGGGACCTTATCATCAAGTGAGTATTACTCTAGGAGGTTTTTTTTCACCTGGTTAATTATCTTCTCCTTATGAGGACTTAATAGTTAATTGAGTTTTTTCCTCCAAGCATAACCCCAAAGTCGGAGTACGACTTGATGGTGAGGCCTTGGGTGAGACCTAGTGTCTAGGGTCATTGTATATTACCATACTAGATCACACAAAAAAATTCATGGAATTTGATTAGGTCTAAGGGGTCATTTTTTAAGTTTTTTTAATTTCCGGCGGGGCGGAAATTAGAATAAAATTTGTATATGAAATGTAATAAGTGATGTCTAGAGAAGTTGTATGGGGCATGAGTCTAAAAATTACACCTATCACCCTCAACTTTCTACTATGGCACACTTTGAGGGGTTAAAAATGTGTTCTAGACATTCAAAACCCGCTTTTCCTAAGTTTAGTGGGAAATCTGACAATAAATTAGACCAGAAATAAATTAAATGGAGAGAAATAAATTGTTCCAAGTGACAAAATGACATGGAAATAACTTGGAAATTATCTCAAATCAAAGTAGTGAGTCAAAGGACAAGTTGGACGATGATTTGGCACCTTGCATCATAAATACATGGTCCCCTCAAGGAAATCGAATTTCTTGACATAAATGCAGCAGCTTTTTACTGGGATATTCAAATTTGTGGAGTTAATTCACATTTGCGAGGATTTGGGAGAATATTTGGCAGAGATTTTTATGGGAAATTGTCCCCACATTGGTTTCCACTAAAAGAATGTTGAATGAATTAATTTGGAATGAGCAAACAGCTCAATGATAATACAGAGATATTTACAATAATAGAAACATCAAGTTTCTATGTAGAATATGGAAACACTCAGTTTCATCTAAAAAACTGCTAAAAGAATACAAATAGCAACAGCTAAAAGGAATGAGCATTAAATACTAAATAGGAATATTCTAATACCCTCCCTTAATGCTCAATCTATTTACAACACCAATAGATCCTCTGAATTTTACAAATTTATCAGGACCAAGAGGCTTGGTGAAAATGTCGGCGGGCTGCTCTGTTGTGGAAACATATTGCAACTGAACTGAGCCGTCTTCAACAAGCTGGCGAATGTAGTGGCAATGAGTTTCCACATGCTTTGTTCGTTCATGAAAGACTGGATTCTTGGCAAGTTTGAGCACTCCCTAATTATCACAAAACAAAGAAGTAGGCCCTGTCTGGGAAACATGCATATCTGCAAGCATACGTCGAAGCCAAACTGCCTCACAGGATGCCTTAACTGCTCCCCGATACTCTGCTTCTGTTGAGGAGAGAGCCACTGCCTGTTGCTTCTTACTAGTCCAAGTAACAGCACCGGATCCTAGATTAAACACATACCCAGCTGTAGATTTACGGTCATCAACCGAACCGGCCCAGTCAGAATCAGTGTAACCACGGAGTATAGGTTTGGAACTTCGAGTGTATAGGAGACCATAATCAGAAGTGCCACGCACATATCGTAGCACACGCTTTGCTGCTTGCCAATGATCAGCTTTAGGAGCTGACATGAAGCGAGAAATGTAGCTTACTGCAAAACTGATGTCAGGTCTGGTAGCAGTAAGGTAGATGAGACTGCCCACTAATTGCCTGAATAAAGTTTCATCCACAAGGGGAGAGGATGACTGTGCTGAAAGTTTGAGTCCTGGTTCCATAGGAGTCGTGGCCGGTTTGCAATCCTGCATTCTGAACCTGTCCACAAGATTTTTGGCATACTTGGACTGAGAGAGAAAGATTTGATTTTCAGTCTGCCAAACTTCAACCCCCAGACAGTAATGAAGAAGTCCCAAGTCAGTCATCTCAAAAGTGCTGCATAAATCTTGTTTGATCCCATGGATCAAATGTGCAGAGCTGCCAGTAATGATAAGGTCATCCACATAGACAACCACAAACAAGATATCATCACCAGTATGCTTGATATACAGGTTTGCATCAGATGGACTCCGCTGAAAACCCTGATCTGTCAGGTACTGATCAATTTTCATGTACCAAGCCCGAGGAGCTTGTTTCAATCCATAGATTGCTTTAGCTAACCGACACACTTTCTGTTCTTGACCAGCAATCTTGAATCCTGGAGGCTGCGTCATGTAGACTTCTTCTTGGAGATCACCATTTAGGAAAGCACTCTTTACATCCATCTGATGAACTTTCCAATTGAACTGAGCTGCTAGGGCAAGCATAAGCCTTATGGTACTCATCTTGGCTGTAGGAGCAAAAGTCTCCTCATAGTCAATGCCTTCCTTCTGTGAGAACCCTCGAGCCACAAGACGAGCTTTATACTTGTCTATGGTTCCATCAGCTTTGTATTTCACTTTATACACCCATTTGCAACCTATGGGTTTTTTTTCTGCAGGAAGATCAGAAAGTGTCCATGTGTGATTCTTCTGAAGGCTCTGGAATTCGGCTTCCATAGCCTGTTCCCACTCAGATGTACCCTTAGCCTCTGAATAGGTTTGAGGCTCAAAAGTACTGTGTAGGTTAGCCATAAGAGCAAAATTGACTGTAGACTGTTGTCTGTTCTTATGTCTAGAAGTTCTACCTTCAAGGAGCTCATCATCCCGGAGATCACCAATGGTTTTAGCCCACCATTTAGGCCGAAGACTAGAAGAAGCAATATCAGGAGTAGAGGAACCAATATCAGGAGGAGGTGGAGAAGACTCAAGAGCAATAGGGGCCGCAAGAGGAGGGTTATTTTCTGGAGGAAGCTCAGATAGAGTATTATCAAATACTGATGCTACATCATCCCTCCCATCAGGTGGACCGACCGGAAGAAGAACACTGTGAGGCTAATCCTCAGAAGAAGAAGACTGAAAGAATCCTCTGTCTTCATCAAATACTACATCCCGACTGAAGCTAAGACGACCAGTGGCTATATCTATCAGCCTATAGGCCTTGTGATGATCATTGTACCCTGTCATCATGAGTTTCTGGCTTTTGGAATCCAACTTAGAGCGCTTAGCAGCTGGAATCCAAACATATGCAACTGAGCCAAATACTTTGAGATGACTGATCTTAGGCTTACGGCCAGACCAAACCTCTTCAGGAGTCTTCCCTGTAACAGCCTGAGTGGGTGATCTGTTAAGAAGATAAACAGCAGTAAATACTGCTTCAGCCCAGAATTTGTTTGGAACACTCCTGTGTTGTAGCATGGAACGAGCCATTTCAACAACCGTGCGATTGCGACGCTCGACAACACTGTTTTACTGAGGAGTGTAAGGAGTGGTTAATTGACGTTTGATACCATGAATATCACAGAAGTTGGCAAACGCTGAAGAACAAAATTACCCCCCATTGTCGGTCCTAAGGGTCATGATGTTACAACCAGATTCTTTTTCCACTAAGGTTTTAAACTTCTGAAAGGTACTAAGAGCATCAGATTTATTTTTTTTAAAATATACCCACATCTTTCTACTGAAATCATCTACAATAAGTAAAAAATATTTGCAAGCAGTGATAGACGCTGTATTCATAGGACCGCAAATATCAGCATGAAGTAACTGAAGTACCTTAGATGCGCGCCAAGATTCTCCATTTTTTAATGAAGACCGATGTTGCTTTCCCGCTTGACAGGCGCTGCATACCCCCAACTGCTGAGTCTGAATATCAGGTAATCCAGACACAAGTCCCTCCCGAGAGAGCTGAGAGAGATATTGCATATTGAGATGCCGATATCGCTGATGCCATAGAGTGCTGATAGGAGAGATACGTGCTGCTAGAGCCACTTCTGGAGAGTCATCGGTGTCAAGTAGCCTGTATAGACCATGGTCCTCTAGGCCAACAGCAACTGTTAAACTAGTCTCCCTGTCAATAATGGAGCACTTGTGGGCACTGAACACTACATCAAGTTGAGGAGAATTCCTCATAATCTGGCTGACAGATAGCAGATTAATTTCCATACCAGGAACATAGTATACATTCAGAAATATAAGTGTGCGCCCACCAGACTGAATTTGAACTGTACCTCTGCCAGCTACTGTGTACTTTTCACCTCCGCCAAATACCACGGAATCACTGAAAGGTGAGAAGTCAATAAACCAGTCACGCCTGTGAGAGAAATGACGTGATGCGCCAGAATCAATGTACCATGCAGAGGAAGGAACAGGATCTGAAGACCTTTTAGCCATAAAGGTGTAAAAGGCAGACTCTGTCTGCTCGAAATGTTCTGCAACATTTGCTCTCTGATGTGGCCCTCCCTGTTTCCTCTGTTCAGAAGCAATCCTCTGTCGGCAATCTTTCTTCATGTGACCGAACCTGTGACAGTAATTACACTGCACACTTTTCTTCCTAGCAGGATCAAAAGGCTGAGAGGAGCCTTTCTGCTGAAAGGACTGAGAGGACTGATATTTTGCAGAAAATGCATTTTCCGAGGACACTGATGAAGCACTACTACCAAACTGTTGTTTCCACCGATCCTGCTGCAGAAGTTTGGTACATAAATCTGGAAACTTCAGATCAACATTTGTGGTGGTAATGTTGAGTGTTTCTATGAAGTGTTCATAAGATTTCGGTAGACTTTTCAAAGTAATGACTACCATATCTTCTTCCTCCATGGTCCGACCAATGGCTTCGAGCTAATCTCGAATGTCTTTAATTTTGTTGAGATGTTCATGTAAAGACATATGTCCGTCCATCATGATGGAGAACAACTGATTTTTGAGAAAAAAAGCTCTGCTTTTGTCAAAATGTCTCATGCAGTTCTTTCAACTGTTGCCAGATTTCGGCAGCTGTCTTGCCAGAAGGAATCTGTGGTAACTGATCATCAGCGACAGAGAGCTTGAGAAGCATAACAGCCTCTCGATTTCGATCATCAAATTTATCTTGATCGGTCCCAGCTGTACCGGGACGAAGCTCTTTGCCCAAAATGAGCTGATCAAGACGCCTGTATTCAAAAATGGTCAACATTCTTTGTTTCCAAATGTTATAGTTGTTGCCATTAAAGCGTTGATTTCCTTCTAACATCAGATTGGTGAGCGTGGCCATTTTCCCAAAGAAAATACAGAAGTCTGACACACAAAAAAAATGTAGCTGCCTGTTTATCCTGGTGTAAATTAAAAACAGACTTTGTTCTGCTAGAAAAAAATATTTACCCAGCAAAAATATCTCCCCAGTCTAAAACAATAGCAATACTGCTGTAACAAATAACACAGGACAGAGCTTTAATAAATGTGACAGGTCCAAATCATAAGGTAAAGTTTGAGGTTCCTTTCTCTGTCCAGATCTGAGTTTTGTCCTAAGATAAGCACAGGTCTGAGAATACAGTCTCCCACAGGTCTGAGAATGCAAGTCTACCACAAGTGTATACTGCTGCAATGTCCGAGCTATAAACAGGTGTCACAGGTATGCTCAGGTCCGTGGAGCTGCACCACAATCCGAGCTACAACAGGTGATTTCAAGTCTGAGTTGTAATGGAGGTTGTCATGATCACGATGGAAAAAATCCGCTGATTGGGAAAACACTGCCGGCAAACAGGACCGTTGATGATAAAACAAATACGTAGATTTAACAAAAGTGGACCCACGTGAGCCGTCAAATGCTTCACGTCTCAGCTACGTTCCGTGGTATAGTTCCACAGGTCCGAGGTGTATCCACGGGTTTGAAATATAACCCTTCAAATATCCACGGGTTCGAGCCTCTAACGCTGCTGGTTAATTATCGGTCTTTAATTACGAGAGCCACGATGAGGTGACAGGGGTTCAAAAAACAAATAGACTGTTGCCCATAACACGCAGAGCGTATTTTCAGACCAGCTCGATCACCAATCCAGAATAATTACACGACTCCGATTTTCAAAAACAAATGAGATTTGAATGAGAGAAAACACCTGGGTCACCTTTGCCAAAGAAAAGTAGTCCACGTGAATGTCTGTGGATACGTGTTGAGTTCGAGTAGCCGCCAGGCGTAGAAGAAAATAGCCAAATTCGATTCACGATTCCAAACCAGAAAAATGACTTTCACGATTCCAAGCAAACTGGCCAGCCAAAAAAAAATCCCGCTCCCACGAAACAGTCACCGCCACAAAATTAATTCCTCAGAAAAATGATCATGCAGGAGAAGAATCCATTTCTGTATCGAGATGGACGACTGTAAGCTTTTATCACAGCGAGCAAAGCCGAGGCTAAGACTCAGTGAAGGCTACCTGGCTTACAGAGGGCTCGACCTTAGAAAGGACTCAAGAGATTAAGATGCAGAGAGAATAACTGTTCAAGAAATCTCTTAACCTCGCTCTGATACCATAAAAGAATGTTGAATGAATTAATTTGGAATGAGCAAACAGCTCAATGATAATACAGAGATATTTACAATAATAGGAACATCAGGTTTCTATGTAGAATATGGAAACACTCAGTTTCATCTAAGAAACTGCTAAAAGAATACAAATAGCAACAGCTAAAAAGAATGAGCATTAAATACTAAATAGGAATATTCTAATATCCACCATATAAACTTGTCATTTAATCATGGAATTCGATTTTGCTTAAGGGATTCTTGATTCCACTTGGGAAATTCGAATTTGCATGATCTAATCTCTAATCAATGGCTAAGATTAAATTAGACTTGATACTTGTCTCTTAAAAGCTTCTCACCCATATTTTCATTAATACCCATTAATATTTTAATTTTCCAAAGTTTAGACTTAGGAACCCCATTAAAAATATTAATTATTTTAATAAAATACAATCTGGGTGGAATTTCACCAAACAATTTCTAAGTCTTGGAGATCTCATGTGTTCTAGCTCCTCCACAAAATTTCAGAGCTAGAGCACATCCGATGCTACCCAAAAATCAACAAGCTATTGATATAATCTTTCTATGCTTTAAATTATTTCATTTTCCATATATTCTTGTAAAGTTGCTAGCGCTAAGTTATATTGTATTAGCATTTGATTTGAAAGTAAGCTCTAGAGTTTGAAAGTTCTAGTTTATTTTCAAATAAATTTCTAGAAGTTTCAATTCATTGTTTGTTTATCTAAATATATATGGACTAATATTTGATTTGAATATTGTAAAAGATTTTTTGTTGAATCAAGTGTGAAGGGAAGTCTTTAGGGCACCAGCCCACTCTTGGAGCACCTTCAAAGGAACTCTCATTAGTTATTTGGATTCACTTAGTTTATCTTATGAAAAGTGTTTTGCCCCTCTCTGCACTAGAAACTCACTCTAAAATTCTCAGCAAACCACGCCCCAGAATTTTGAATTAGCTCAAGTGTTTCTCTCTCTGTGTGTGTTTTCCAACTAACCCCAAGCCTCCCTTTATACTTTTCCTGTTTAGAAATCAACGATCGTGATCTAATCTCTAATCAATGGCTACAATTAAATTTGACTTGATACTTGTCTTTTAGAAGCTTCTCACTCATATTTTCATTAATACCCATTAATATTTTAATTTTCCTAAGTTTAGACTTAGGAACCCCATTAAAAATATCAATTATTTTAATAAAATACAATCCGGGTGGAATTTCACCAAACAATTTATAGGTCTTGGAGATCTCATGTCTTCTTGCCCCTCCACAAAATTTTGGAGCTAGAGCACATCCGATGCTACCCGAAAATCAACAAGTTATTGGTATAATCTGTCTATGTTAAGAAGTATTTCATTTTCCATATATTCTTGTAAAGTTGCTAGTGCAAAGTTATCTTGTATTAGCATTTGATTTGAAAGTAAGCTCTAGAGTTTGAAAGTTCTAGTTTATTTTCAAATAAATTTCTAGAAGTTTCAATTCATAGTTTGTTCATCTAAATATATATGGACTAATGTTTGATTTGAGTATTGTAGAAGATTTTTTGTTGAATCAAGCGTGAAGGAAAGTCTTTGAGAGACCAGCCCACTCTTAGAACACCTTCAAAGGAACTCTCATAGTTATTTGGATTCACTTAGTTTATCTTATGAAAAGTGTCTTACCCCTCTCTGCACTAGAAACTCAGTCCGAAATTCTCAGCGAACCACACCCGAAAATTTTCAATTAGCTCAAGTGTTTCTCTCTCTCTCTGTGTTTTCCAATTGACCCCAAGCATCCCTTTATACTTTGCCTGTTGAGAAATCAACGGTCATGATCTAATCTCTAATATACGGCTACGATTAAATTTGACTTGATACTCGTCTCTTAGAAGCTTCTCACCCATAATTTCATTAATACCCATTAATATTTTAATTTTCCAAAGTTTAGACTTATGAACCCCATTAAAAATATTATTTATTTTAATAAAATACAATCTGGGTGGAATTTCATCAAACAATTTCTAGGTCTTGGAGATCTCATGTGTTCTAGCCCCTCCACAAAATTTCGGAGCTAGAGCACATCTGATACTACCCAAAAATCAACAAGCTATTGGTATGATCTTTCTATGCTTTGAATTATTTCATTTTCCATATATTCTTGTAAAGTTGCTAGTGCAAAGTTATCTTGCATTAGCATTTCATTTGAAAGTGAGCTCTAGAGTTTGAAAGTTCTAGTTTATTTTCAAATAAATTTCTAGAAGTTTCAATTCATTGTTTATTTATCTAAATATATATGGACTAATGTTTGACTTGAGTATTGTAGAAGAATGTTTGTTGAATCAAGCGTGAGGGGGAGTCTTTGGGAAACCAGCCCACTCTTGGAGCACCTTCAAAGGAACTCTCATTAGTGATTTGGATTCATTTAGTTTATCTTATGAAAAGTGTCTTGCAGGGATTCGTTTGGGCATAGCTTGTATACAAGCAATTATTTTAAAAAATTTAATCTTTGAAATAATGCTTCATTGATTCATATTAGCTATTTGAGAGCTTTTCTAAGCTAAACCAAGTGATGGGGTTCACTCCCATCACTTGATTTGATTTCTTATATATTATTTGTATTTTATTTAATTGTTTTCATATTCTTTCTACACTAATTTGTTTCTTGATCTTGCAACCCATAGGTAGAGTGTTGGTGATAAGAGAATCAAGGAAGGATCACACAAATTCTAACACTTTTTCCTTGTAAGACCTCTCAACCCTTTCAAGTTGATTTTTTTAGGAGGTTGTGGACAAAGAGGAGGGCTGTTTGTTGTCGCGCAGATTGGCACGACAACGCTCGGACCGGGGGCTGTCACTCTAATCCCCGATCCCTCCGTTTAAGCCTGTCTCCCGCGGCTAAGGGGGGTAGTCCCTGTGAGATGATGAGACCAACTGTCGACCAGTTGGTTGGGAGACACGAGACACGATATAAAAAGGGCTCGATGTATTTGGTTAATTTAGCAGACCAGTGCCTTAAGAGGATGTTATTAAAATGATTACTTGTTAAATGATATAAAAAGATGGACCATGAACAGCAATTATCTATCATCAGCTAAAAACACAATGCTCTTAAAATGACAAAAAACGATATCCAGCAGCTAAAAATTTGAAAAGATGAATGCTTTAAATCACCACGAGAATCATAAACCATCAACCAGATATCAATTTCGCATCTCGGCTTGAAAAAAAAAACTTTAGATCTCAGCAATAAAGATATAACGTGAAAGCAACTGAAATCTGGCAAAAATAATTTTCCACAAAAAAATTTTAAAATTTTTTTTTTTTTTTTTATTTATTTAAACTAAAAAAATCTAAACTATGAAAATTTAAAACTAAATCTAAAATCTAAAGAAATTTTTGTTTTATTTTTTTATATTTTAAAACAAAAAATAAAACCAAAATCTAAGAATCTAATTAAGGTCAAATAAAAAAATAAAACCTAACCAAAATCGAATTTTTAACCAAGCCTAAAAATAAAAGATTTTCATTTTTTATTATTAAACAAAAAACCAAAAGAAAAATCTACATTAAAATTTATAAATCTAAAAAAATAAAAAAAAGGTAAAACTAAATCTAAACAATTAACTATACAAACATAAATCTAAAACCTAAATATTAAAATCTATTGTAAATCATAAATCAAAACTATACAAATTTTAAATTTAAACTAACCTAAAAAAAAAACAAATTAAAATCTAAAAAGGCAAATTACGTAACCACACAAAACCTTAAACTAAACTATAAATTAAAATCTACGTTAAAACTAAGCTTAACCTTGTTCATTTTTTATTTATTTGAAATACAATTAAACCAATCTAAAGGAAATAAAACGAAATTATAAACAAACAAAAAAAAAAAGCCCTAAATCTAAGACTACGTAATATACAGAAAATCGAATACGTATTCTATGACCACGAAAGGAGTTTTGCTACCTTTTCCGTCTGCGTAAATGAGGGAAGCCTGACCTGTGAGGAAGATTGAAATGCAGGTAACCTGCATACAAACGGATTATGAAGCACTGAGCCGGCGGATGATCTCGTGCTACTTTCCTCACGACGCCTACAGAAACTTTGACTGCGGACAAATGAAAATCGTGTCGTTTGCTGGAATGATGCCCACGCTGTCACTTCGGACGGAAACTGTAACCTTAGACCAAGGGTTAACCACGCAATCGAAAGGCGGAAAGCTTAATACGATCGCAGTGACAGGACTATAGCCAAAAAAAAATCAATGCGTTTACCTGTAATACATTTACCTGCGGATGCTGCTTCGAAATGCTTCGATTGGGATTAGTTTTCTCACCTGGCATATCCAAAACGAAATCTTAACTGAGCGTGATTTACCCTCTGCGTGATGGCTGAGAGCGAGAGTCTTTTTGATGCGTTTTCCAATTCGCGGCTTCGAGTAGCTGGTCAGCAATCGAACTTGGAGATGGACGAGAATATGAATGATACACTGACTTCTTCCCTGCTGGCCTGATGATGAGGATGACGGACGTATTGCAGTTATTGAAAATTTCTGGCCGATGTACAGTGGATTGTTTTGGCGGACAGGGATGTGATCACAAAACTTTCTGCTCATAAACCCCTGAAAAGAGGCCCTGTACCTGCAATTTCAAGACAACAAAACCCTAATGAAAACTGTATAAAAAAAAAAATTTGAAACCCTAGATCAGCTAATTTAATGTACAGATTTAGCCCCTTCACAGCCAGATTTAACAATAAGAACAGGAAAATTTTAAAGAAAAGAAATTTCAGATTGTCACTGTAAAAAAAAAATTTCAGAAATTCTCTCATGCAGATCAGAAAAATAAAACCGAATGATAGACCCAGGATCAAATCCACTGGGCTCAGCAGAAAATGCTTGTGGGAGTTGGCTGGTTCAGCCGAGAACTTCCCCTAACGCCCACCAAATCTTCTTCAGCAAGGGTTTTTCTGCACAGCTCAGAAACAACCATCAGTAAAGAGGGCAAGAATGCTGCTAGATCTCAGGAAGTAATGGAGATACCTGCCATTACTTCAAAAACCCTAACAGCACCCAAACCCTAGCAAGTGAGCAAGATACCTGTACCCACAATACTCTACAAAAGCTATTATTAACAGCTGAAAATAACATACGCATAAAATTAAAACAATCTCACAGCATTTCAAGAGAGTAACACCAGCAAGATATGGACCCCAAAGTATTCTTTATTAACCAGAAATAAATTTACAAGAGAGCTTCTTCAGTCTTTGACTTACAGATCAGATGATTTGAAATGACCCCCTAAGACCCTATATAAAGGAAATGATCCTAACGGCTAGTTCGAGTGATCCATGTAGAAATGATCTCGACCGTTGATGAGGATCAAGACATCTCTTCATCTCATCCGTCGATTTATTAACTTAAAATATTATTATTTTATTAGTTAGGGTTTTTACTTCATTTTTTATTTTTATTTTTATTATTTTTTATTATTTTATTATTTTTATTAATTTTTTTTAATTTTTTAAATCATTTTAAAATGGATCACTGAACTAAGCCTTCGGAAACATCACCTAGGACCTAGGACTTAGGACTCATGAGGGGATTTAAAACATTTCTCGACCCTCAGGACACATTACATCATGACTTTTACAAAATTACATCTTAAGGGACAAACCCATTTAATACAGACCCTCACAAAACACCCAGTTCTGCGACACAACTATAATCTAGCAGATTTGACACACTAGGATTTTCCTAAAGTTCTAATGACAAAATCTATCCCGGCTTTGGGGTCAGGTTTGAAGGAAAACTCTGCCGATCCGTGGATCGGTGAGACAAAAAACCTTCCGGGACGTAGACTATCATCAGAAAGTTAGGTCCACCTAGGCAAATTACATACATGACTTCATGTCTGCTAAGATTATTTACAGTTAATACATGCAGACTGGGTTTACAATCAAAAAGATCAAACTGCTGATGATGGCAGGATGGCACGGACATGCTGATCAGGTGCTGCTTCTTTCTGTCATGAAAAACGGGGTGAACTGCATGGGTAGTTGACCAGTAGAGGTCAACATCTGGCTCTACTTGGGGACACGTTGCTGCTTGCAGGAATGTGAGAATCCAGAATCTGCATCCATACAACACAAAAAATAAGTAGCGTCCATCCAAAAATCAGCATATACGTTAAGCACAATAAAGATAAAAGCTCTTCATTTATTAACTATATAAAGCAGAGACGAAAATGCGGAAAAAACAAGGAGTAGGGTTAGAAATACGATACAAAGGATGCCCTACGGCATCAGATGTGTTCAATATAGTGCATACTGAGCATTTGCCTGCTTTCAGGCAAATCTGTCGGCTGCTTGTCGGATGTGCCATGTCCCATTTTGCATATGGTAGGACTCTTTCCTATCCGAAAATCAAGCTGCTCGCGGCCGTCTGATGCGCAAAATCTTCTCCTTATTTTCTTTCTCTTGCACTTTTTCTTTCTGGCAGGTCGAATTAATGATGACCTGGAACTTTTTGTTTCGAAACTATCAGATGAAGTGTGTAAGATATGCATGCTAAGTCTTTTTGTGTCTTGCATCTGATTTTTATCGTTTTTAAGCTTATCTGGATCACCTTCAATTATCCACCTAATGATCTCCTCATAGTAAGATGGAACTTGCTGCGGCAAATGAGAAGGCTCCTGGTTTCTCTTATCATCTGACCATTGTTGAATCTTTTGAACTTGTATTCTAATGGCATCCATCTGACTAGAGCATTCATCCCTTATAGCACTGATTTGCATGGCATGGTATTCTTGCATGTGTTTTATTACTTTATCATTCTTTTCCTCTATGTCCGTCAAGCAATGTTGTATGAAATTTATTTCTTCTTTATGATTCGCTCGCATGTCAGCCAACTGATTGTTATGATTGAATGTCATAGAGTCAATTTCCCTATCATGATCAGCTTTCATGGTCACCATATTCTCCTCTAAGACTGACATCTTGCTTTGCATGCTTCTAATTTCTGTTTCATATTTAATTTTCATGGCCTCAATTTCCTTAGCATGCTGATTTTGTGTAACCTCCAACTCCCTATTACGTTTTTCCAGGTGGGTGCCTAAAGTTTTAACATCATTGATAAGACTAGTTTGATTGCTTTCCATGTTTCTTACCAGCATCATTAGATCTTGCATAATTTTCTTTTGTTCTTCCCTTTCACTATTATTTGTCCCTGATTTTTTACTATCATGAACTTGATCTACATTATTTCCAGTGGATGACACATTCTGACATGATGAATCGTCTTGGGATTTTTCAGCTGGACCTCTTATTAAATTATTTTTATTCTGTTGCACAATTTTAGAGGCAGAAGGCAAGCTGTTTGGATAACCATATCTATCTTCAAAAGCATTTACAATGTCATTTAAAGAAGTAAAAGAATCCTTAGGAAAATTGTTAAACCAATTCAAAGCATCATCTTTTAAAGAAAGGACAAATAGACGCATTTTGATATCACCATGACTAAACTGAGGGGATCTGCAATATATGATCATGATGCGAATAAACAAGTCTAGATGCCTTTTAGCAGCGATTGGATCACCATCTGAAAAAATAGGTAATTCAGGAATGGCCTCCTCCGGAAGATCATGGAGACGGTGAGTAAAACGACATGGTTTGAATGAATAATCCATGATGAACAATAAGGGATCAGATGAATGATAGAACTAGCTCTTTGCTCAAGAAAATCAAAAGATGAAAGAAGTGGAGTCGCCACTTGAACAATAAAACTGATTCTAAGATCCAAGAAATAATCAACAAACGGATATGCGGGAGGCTTCTTGTCTGCGAATAATAAGAAAATGGAGTCGCCACCCAAACAAGAAACACACCGAAGAAATAAGGCAAAAAAATCCAAATGATAACCTCAAACGCCGAATCTGCCAGCTCAAACGAGAAATAAGAAGATGAGAAGATGAATGTCGATGAAACCCCAGGAACAGAAAAACTCTGTCCCCGGCAACGGCGCCAAAAATGTTGTCGCACAGATTGGCACGACAACGCTCGGATCGGGGGTTGTCACTCTAATCCCCGATCCCTCCGTTTAAGCCTGTCTCCCGCGGCTAAGGGGGGTAGTCCCTGTGAGATGATGAGACCAACTGTCGACCAGTTGGTTGGGAGACACGAGACACGATATAAAAAGGGCTCGATGTATTTGGTTAATTTAGCAGACCAGTGCCTTAAGAGATTGTTATTAAAATGATTACTTGTTAAATGATACAAAAAGATGGACCATGAACAGCAATCATCTATCATCAGCTAAAAACACAATGCTCTTAAAATGACAAAAAACGATATCCAGCAGCTAAAAATTTGAAAAGATGAATGCTTTAAATCACCACGAGAATCATAAACCATCAACCAAATATCAATTTCGCATCTCGGCTTGAAAAAAAAAAACTTTAGATCTCAGCAATAAAGATATAACGTGAAAGCAACTGAAATCTGGCAAAAATAATTTTCCACAAAAAAATTTTAAAATTTTTCTTTTTTTTATTATTTATTTAAACTAAAAAAATCTAAACTATGAAAATTTAAAACTAAATCTAAAATCTAAAGAAATTTTTTTTTTATTTTTTTATATTTTAAAACAAAAAATAAAACCAAAATCTAAGAATCTAATTAAGGTCAAATAAAAAAATAAAACCTAACCAAAATCGAATTTTTAACCAAGCCTAAAAATAAAAGATTTTCATTTTTTATTATTAAACAAAAAACCAAAAGAAAAATCTACATTAAAATTTATAAATCTAAAAAAATAAAAAAAAGGTAAAACTAAATCTAAACAATTAACTATACAAACATAAATCTAAAACCTAAATATTAAAATCTATTGTAAATCATAAATCAAAACTATACAAATTTTAAATTTAAACTAACCTAAAAAAAAAACAAATTAAAATCTAAAAAGGCAAATTACGTAACCACACAAAACCTTAAACTAAACTATAAATTAAAATCTACGTTAAAACTAAGCTTAACCTTGTTCATTTTTTATTTATTTGAAATACAATTAAACCAATCTAAAGGAAATAAAACGAAATTATAAACAAACAATAAAAAAAGCCCTAAATCTAAGACTACGTAATATACAGAAAATCGAATACGTATTCTATGACCACGAAAGGAGTTTTGCTACCTTTTCCGTCTGCGTAAATGAGGGAAGCCTGACCTGTGAGGAAGATTGAAATGCAGGTAACCTGCATACAAACGGATTATGAAGCACTGAGCCGGCGGATGATCTCGTGCTACTTTCCTCACGACGCCTACAGAAACTTTGACTGCGGACAAATGAAAATCGTGTCGTTTGCTGGAATGATGCCCACGCTGTCACTTCGGACGGAAACTGTAACCTTAGACCAAGGGTTAACCACGCAATCGAAAGGCGGAAAGCTTAATACGATCGCAGTGACAGGACTATAGCCAAAAAAAAATCAATGCGTTTACCTGTAATACATTTACCTGCGGATGCTGCTTCGAAATGCTTCGATTGGGATTAGTTTTCTCACCTGGCATATCCAAAACGAAATCTTAACTGAGCGTGATTTACCCTCTGCGTGATGGCTGAGAGCGAGAGTCTTTTTGATGCGTTTTCCAATTCGCGGCTTCGAGTAGCTGGCCAGCAATCGAACTTGGAGATGGACGAGAATATGAATGATACACTGACTTCTTCCCTGCTGGCCTGATGATGAGAATGACGGACGTATTGCAGTTATTGAAAATTTCTGGCCGATGTACAGTGGATTGTTTTGGTGGACAGGGATGTGATCACAAAACTTTCTGCTCATAAACCCCTGAAAAGAGGCCCTGTACCTGCAATTTCAAGACAACAAAACCCTAATGAAAACTGATAAAAAAAAAAATTTGAAACCCTAGATCAGCTAATTTAATGTACAGATTTAGCCCCTTCACAGCCAGATTTAACAATAAGAACAGGAAAATTTTAAAGAAAAGAAATTTCAGATTGTCACTGTAAAAAAAAAATTTCAGAAATTCTCTCATGCAGATCAGAAAAATAAAACCGAATGATAGACCCAGGATCAAATCCACTGGGCTCAGCAGAAAATGCTTGTGGGAGTTGGCTGGTTCAGCCGAGAACTTTCCCTAACGCCCACCAAATCTTCTTCAGCAAGGGTTTTTCTGCACAGCTCAGAAACAACCATCAGTAAAGAGGGCAAGAATGCTACTAGATCTCAGGAAGTAATGGAGATACCTGCCATTACTTCAGAAACCCTAACAGCACCCAAACCCTAGCAAGTGAGCAAGATACCTGTACCCACAATACTCTACAAAAGCTATTATTAACAGCTGAAAATAACATACGCAGAAAATTAAAACAATCTCACAGCATTTCAAGAGAGTAACACCAGCAAGATATGGACCCCAAAGTCTTCTTTATTAACCAGAAATAAATTTACAAGAGAGCTTCTTCAGTCTTTGACTTACAGATCAGATGATTTGAAATGACCCCCTAAGATCCTATATAAAGGAAATGATCCTAACGGCTAGTTCGAGTGATCCATGTAGAAATGATCTCGACCGTTGATGAGGATCAAGACATCTCTTGATCTCATCCGTCGATTTATTAACTTAAAATATTATTATTTTATTAGTTAGGGTTTTTGCTTCATTTTTTAATTTATTTTTTATTATTTTATTATTTTTATTCATTTTTTTTAATTTTTTAAATCATTTTAAAATGGATCACTGAACTAAGCCTTCGGAAACATCACCTAGGACCTAGGACTTAGGACTCATGAGGGGATTTAAAACATTTCTCGACCCTCAGGACACATTACATCATGACTTTTACAAAATTACATCTTAAGGGACAAACCCATTTAATACAGACCCTCACAAAACACCCAGTTCTGCGACACAACTATAATCTAGCAGATTTGACACACTAGGATTTTCCTAAAGTTCTAATGACAAAATCCATCCCGGCTTTGGGGTCAGGTTTGAAGGAAAACTCTGCCGATCCGTGGATCGGTGAGACAAAAAACCTTCCGGGACGTAGACTATCATCAGAAAGTTAGGTCCACCTAGGCAAATTACATACATGACTTCATGTCTGCTAAGATTATTTACAGTTAATACATGCAGACTGGGTTTACAATCAAAAAGATCAAACTGCTGATGATGGCAGGATGGCACGGACATGCTGATCAGGCGCTGCTTCTTTCTGTCAAGAAAAACGGGGTGAACTGCATGGGTAGTTGACCAGTAGAGGTCAACATCTGGCTCTACTTGGGGACACGTTGCTGCTTGCAGGAATGTGAGAATCCAGAATCTGCATCCATACAACACAAAAAATAAGTAGCGTTCATCCAAAAATCAGCATATACGTTAAGCACAATAAAGATAAAAGCTCTTCATTTATTAACTATCTAAAGCAGAGACGAAAATGCGGAAAAAACAAGGAGTAGGGTTAGAAATACGATACAAAGGATGCCCTACGGCATCAGATGTGTTCAATATAGTGCATACTGAGCATTTGCCTGCTTTCAGGCAAATCTGTCGGCTGCTTGTCGGATGTGCCATGTCCCATTTTGCATATGGTAGGACTCTTTCCTATCCGAAAATCAAGCTGCTCGCGGCCGTCTGATGCGCAAAATCTTCTCCTTATTTTCTTTCTCTTGCGCTTTTTCTTTCTGGCAGGTCGAATTAATGATGACCTGGAACTTTTTGTTTCGAAACTATCAGATGAAGTGTGTAAGATATGCATGCTAAGTCTTTTTGTGTCTTGCATCTGATTTTTATCGTTTTTAAGCTTATCTGGATCACCTTCAATTATCCACCTAATGATCTCCTCATAGTAAGATGGAACTTGCTGTGGCAAATGAGAAGGCTCCTGGTTTCTCTTATCATCTGACCATTGTTGAATCTTTTGAACTTGTATTCTAATGGCATCCATCTGACTAGAGCATTCATCCCTTATAGCACTGATTTGCATGGCATGGTGTTCTTGCATGTGTTTTATTACTTTATCATTCTTTTCCTCTATGTCCATCAAGCAATGTTGTATGAAATTTATTTCTTCTTTATGATTCGCTCGCATGTCAGCCAACTGATTGTTATGATTGAATGTCATAGAGTCAATTTCCCTATCATGATCAGCTTTCATGGTCACCATATTCTCCTCTAAGACTGACATCTTGCTTTGCATGCTTCTAATTTCTGTTTCATATTTAATTTTCATGGCCTCAATTTCCTTAGCATGCTGATTTTGTGTAACCTCCAACTCCCTATTACGTTTTTCCAGGTGGGTGCCTAAAGTTTTAACATCATTGATAAGACTAGTTTGATTGCTTTCCATGTTTCTTACCAGCATCATTAGATCTTGTATAATTTTTTTTTGTTCTTCCCTTTCACTATTATTTGTCCCTGATTTTTTACTATCATGAACTTGATCTACATTATTTCCGGTGGATGACACATTCTGACATGATGAATCGTCTTGGGATCTTTCAGCTGGACCTCTTATTAAATTATTTTTATTCTGTTGCACAATTTTAGAGGCAGAAGGCAAGCTGTTTGGATAACCATATCTATCTTCAAAAACATTTACAATGTCATTTAAAGAAGTAAAAGAATCCTTAGGAAAATTGTTAAACCAATTCAAAGCATCATCTTTTAAAGAAAGGACAAATAGACGCCTTTTGATATCACCATGACTAAACTGAGGGGATCTGCAATATATGATCATGATGCGAATAAACAAGTCTAGATGCCTTTTAGCAGCGATTGGATCACCATCTGAAAAAATAGGTAATTCAGGAATGGCCTCCTCCGGAAGATCATGGAGACGGTGAGTAAAACGACATGGTTTGAATGAATAATCCATGATGAACAATAAGGGATCAGATGAATGATAGAACTAGCTCTTTGCTCAAGAAAATCAAAAGATGAAAGAAGTGGAGTCGCCACTTGAACAATAAAACTGATTCTAAGATCCAAGAAGTAATCAACAAACAGATATGTGGGAGGCTTCTTGTCTGGGAATAATAAGAAAATGGAGTCGCCACCCAAACAAGAAACACACCGAAGAAATAAGGCAAAAAAATCCAAATGATAACCTCAAACGCCGAATCTGCCAGCTCAAATGAGAAATAAGAAGATGAGAAGATGAATGTCGATGAAACCCCAGGAACAGAAAAACTCTGTCCCCGGCAACGGCGCCAAAAATGTTGTCGCGCAGATTGGCACGACAACGCTCGGACCGGGGGCTGTCACTCTAATCCCCGATCCCTCCGTTTAAGCCTGTCTCCCGCGGCTAAGGGGGGTAGTCCCTGTGAGATGATGAGACCAACTGTCGACCAGTTGGTTGGGAGACACGAGACACGATATAAAAAGGGCTCGATGGATTTGGTTAATTTAGCAGACCAGTGCCTTAAGAGATTGTTATTAAAATGATTACTTGTTAAATGATATAAAAAGATGGACCATGAACAGCAATCATCTATCATCAGCTAAAAACACAATGCTCTTAAAATGACAAAAAACGATATCCAGCAGCTAAAAATTTGAAAAGATGAATGCTTTAAATCACCACGAGAATCATAAACCATCAACCAGATATCAATTTCGCATCTCGGCTTGAAAAAAAAAAACTTTAGATCTCAGCAATAAAGATATAACGTGAAAGCAACTGAAATCTGGCAAAAATAATTTTCCACAAAAAAATTTTAAAATTTTTTTTTTTTTTTTTTATTTATTTAAACTAAAAAAATCTAAACTATGAAAATTTAAAACTAAATCTAAAATCTAAAGAAATTTTTTTTTTATTTTTTTATATTTTAAAACAAAAAATAAAACCAAAATCTAAGAATCTAATTAAGGTCAAATAAAAAAATAAAACCTAACCAAAATCGAATTTTTAACCAAGCCTAAAAATAAAAGATTTTCATTTTTTATTATTAAACAAAAAACCAAAAGAAAAATCTACATTAAAATTTATAAATCTAAAAAAATAAAAAAAAAGGTAAAACTAAATCTAAACAATTAACTATACAAACATAAATCTAAAACCTAAATATTAAAATCTATTGTAAATCATAAATCAAAACTATACAAATTTTAAATTTAAACTAACCTAAAAAAAAAACAAATTAAAATCTAAAAAGGCAAATTACGTAACCACACAAAACCTTAAACTAAACTATAAATTAAAATCTACGTTAAAACTAAGCTTAACCTTGTTCATTTTTTATTTATTTGAAATACAATTAAACCAATCTAAAGGAAATAAAACGAAATTATAAACAAACAAAAAAAAAAGCCCTAAATCTAAGACTACGTAATATACAGAAAATCGAATACGTATTCTATGACCACGAAAGGAGTTTTGCTACCTTTTCCGTCTGCGTAAATGAGGGAAGCCTGACCTGTGAGGAAGATTGAAATGCAGGTAACCTGCATACAAACGGATTATGAAGCACTGAGCCGGCGGATGATCTCGTGCTACTTTCCTCACGACGCCTACAGAAACTTTGACTGCGGACAAATGAAAATCGTGTCGTTTGCTGGAATGATGCCCACGCTGTCACTTCGGACGGAAACTGTAACCTTAGACCAAGGGTTAACCACGCAATCGAAAGGCGGAAAGCTTAATACGATCGCAGTGACAGGACTATAGCCAAAAAAAAATCAATGCGTTTACCTGTAATACATTTACCTGCGGATGCTGCTTCGAAATGCTTCGATTGGGATTAGTTTTCTCACCTGGCATATCCAAAACGAAATCTTAACTGAGCGTGATTTACCCTCTGCGTGATGGCTGAGAGCGAGAGTCTTTTTGATGCGTTTTCCAATTCGCGGCTTCGAGTAGCTGGCCAGCAATCGAACTTGGAGATGGACGAGAATATGAATGATACACTGACTTCTTCCCTGCTGGCCTGATGATGAGGATGACGGACGTATTGCAGTTATTGAAAATTTCTGGCCGATGTACAGTGGATTGTTTTGGTGGACAGGGATGTGATCACAAAACTTTCTGCTCATAAACCCCTGAAAAGAGGCCCTGTACCTGCAATTTCAAGACAACAAAACCCTAATGAAAACTGATAAAAAAAAATTTTTAAACCCTAGATCAGCTAATTTAATGTACAGATTTAGCCCCTTCACAGCCAGATTTAACAATAAGAACAGGAAAATTTTAAAGAAAAGAAATTTCAGATTGTCACTGTAAAAAAAAAATTTCAGAAATTCTCTCATGCAGATCAGAAAAATAAAACCGAATGATAGACCCAGGATCAAATCCACTGGGCTCAGCAGAAAATGCTTGTGGGAGTTGGCTGGTTCAGCCGAGAACTTCCCCTAACGCCCACCAAATCTTCTTCAGCAAGGGTTTTTCTGCACAGCTCAGAAACAACCATCAGTAAAGAGGGCAAGAATGCTGCTAGATCTCAGGAAGTAATAGAGATACCTGCCATTACTTCAGAAACCCTAACAGCACCCAAACCCTAGCAAGTGAGCAAGATACCTGTACCCACAATACTCTACAAAAGCTATTATTAACAGCTGAAAATAACATACGCAGAAAATTAAAACAATCTCACAGCATTTCAAGAGAGTAACACCAGCAAGATATGGACCCCAAAGTCTTCTTTATTAACCAGAAATAAATTTACAAGAGAGCTTCTTCAGTCTTTGACTTACAGATCAGATGATTTGAAATGATCCCCTAAGACCCTATATAAAGGAAATGATCCTAACGGCTAGTTCGAGTGATCCATGTAGAAATGATCTCGACCGTTGATGAGGATCAAGACATCTCTTGATCTCATCCGTCGATTTATTAACTTAAAATATTATTATTTTATTAGTTAGGGTTTTTGCTTCATTTTTTAATTTATTTTTTATTATTTTATTATTTTTATTCATTTTTTTTAATTTTTTAAATCATTTTAAAATGGATCACTGAACTAAGCCTTCGGAAACATCACCTAGGACCTAGGACTTAGGACTCATGAGGGGATTTAAAACATTTCTCGACCCTCAGGACACATTACATCATGACTTTTACAAAATTACATCTTAAGGGACAAACCCATTTAATACAGACCCTCACAAAACACCCAGTTCTGCGACACAACTATAATCTAGCAGATTTGACACACTAGGATTTTCCTAAAGTTCTAATGACAAAATCCATCCCGGCTTTGGGGTCAGGTTTGAAGGAAAACTCTGCTGATCCGTGGATCGGTGAGACAAAAAACCTTCCGGGACGTAGACTATCATCAGAAAGTTAGGTCCACCTAAGCAAATTACATACATGACTTCATGTCTGCTAAGATTATTTACAGTTAATACATGCAGACTGGGTTTACAATCAAAAAGATCAAACTGCTGATGATGGCAGGATGGCACGGACATGCTGATCAGGTGCTGCTTCTTTCTGTCATGAAAAACGGGGTGAACTGCATAGGTAGTTGACCAGTAGAGGTCAACATCTGGCTCTACTTGGGGACACGTTGCTGCTTGCAGGAATGTGAGAATCCAGAATCTGCATCCATACAACACAAAAAATAAGTAGCGTCCATCCAAAAATCAGCATATACGTTAAGCACAATAAAGATAAAAGCTCTTCATTTATTAACTATCTAAAGCAGAGACGAAAATGCGGAAAAAACAAGGAGTAGGGTTAGAAATACGATACAAAGGATGCCCTACGGCATCAGATGTGTTCAATATAGTGCATACTGAGCATTTGCCTGCTTTCAGGCAAATCTGTCGGCTGCTTGTCGGATGTGCCATGTCCCATTTTGCATATGGTAGGACTCTTTCCTATCCGAAAATCAAGCTGCTCGCGGCCGTCTGATGCGCAAAATCTTCTCCTTATTTTCTTTCTCTTGCGCTTTTTCTTTCTGGCAGGTCGAATTAATGATGACCTGGAACTTTTTGTTTCGAAACTATCAGATGAAGTGTGTAAGATATGCATGCTAAGTCTTTTTGTGTCTTGCATCTGATTTTTATCGTTTTTAAGCTTATCTGGATCACCTTCAATTATCCACCTAATGATCTCCTCATAGTAAGATGGAACTTGCTGTGGCAAATGAGAAGGCTCCTGGTTTCTCTTATCATCTGACCATTGTTGAATCTTTTGAACTTGTATTCTAATGGCATCCATCTGACTAGAGCATTCATCCCTTATAGCACTGATTTGCATGGCATGGTGTTCTTGCATGTGTTTTATTACTTTATCATTCTTTTCCTCTATGTCCATCAAGCAATGTTGTATGAAATTTATTTCTTCTTTATGATTCGCTCGCATGTCAGCCAACTGATTGTTATGATTGAATGTCATAGAGTCAATTTCCCTATCATGATCAGCTTTCATGGTCACCATATTCTCCTCTAAGACTGACATCTTGCTTTGCATGCTTCTAATTTCTGTTTCATATTTAATTTTCATGGCCTCAATTTCCTTAGCATGCTGATTTTGTGTAACCTCCAACTCCCTATTACGTTTTTCCAGGTGGGTGCCTAAAGTTTTAACATCATTGATAAGACTAGTTTGATTGCTTTCCATGTTTCTTACCAGCATCATTAGATCTTGTATAATTTTCTTTTGTTCTTCCCTTTCACTATTATTTGTCCCTGATTTTTTACTATCATGAACTTGATCTACATTATTTCCGGTGGATGACACATTCTGACATGATGAATCGTCTTGGGATCTTTCAGCTGGACCTCTTATTAAATTATTTTTATTCTGTTGCACAATTTTAGAGGCAGAAGGCAAGCTGTTTGGATAACCATATCTATCTTCAAAAGCATTTACAATGTCATTTAAAGAAGTAAAAGAATCCTTAGGAATATTGTTAAACCAATTCAAAGCATCATCTTTTAAAGAAAGGACAAATAGACGCCTTTTGATATCACCATGACTAAACTGAGGGGATCTGCAATATATGATCATGATGCGAATAAACAAGTCTAGATGCCTTTTAGCAGCGATTGGATCACCATCTGAAAAAATAGGTAATTCAGGAATGGCCTCCTCCGGAAGATCATGGAGACGGTGAGTAAAACGACATGGTTTGAATGAATAATCCATGATGAACAATAAGGGATCAGATGAATGATAAAACTAGCTCTTTGCTCAAGAAAATCAAAAGATGAAAGAAGTGGAGTCGCCACTTGAACAATAAAACTGATTCTAAGATCCAAGAAGTAATCAACAAACAGATATGCGGGAGGCTTCTTGTCTGGGAATAATAAGAAAATGGAGTCGCCACCCAAACAAGAAACACACCGAAGAAATAAGGCAAAAAAATCCAAATGATAACCTCAAACGCCGAATCTGCCAGCTCAAATGAGAAATAAGAAGATGAGAAGATGAATGTCGATGAAACCCCAGGAACAGAAAAACTCTGTCCCCGGCAACGGCGCCAAAAATGTTGTCGCGCAGATTGGCACGACAACGCTCGGACCGGGGGCTGTCACTCTAATCCCCGATCCCTCCGTTTAAGCCTGTCTCCCGCGGCTAAGGGGGGTAGTCCCTGTGAGATGATGAGACCAACTGTCGACCAGTTGGTTGGGAGACACGAGACACGATATAAAAAGGGCTCGATGGATTTGGTTAATTTAGCAGACCAGTGCCTTAAGAGATTGTTATTAAAATGATTACTTGTTAAATGATATAAAAAGATGGACCATGAACAGCAATCATCTATCATCAGCTAAAAACACAATGCTCTTAAAATGACAAAAAACGATATCCAGCAGCTAAAAATTTGAAAAGATGAATGCTTTAAATCACCACGAGAATCATAAACCATCAACCAGATATCAATTTCGCATCTCGGCTTGAAAAAAAAAAACTTTAGATCTCAGCAATAAAGATATAACGTGAAAGCAACTGAAATCTGGCAAAAATAATTTTCCACAAAAAAATTTAAAAATTTTTTTTTTTTTTTAATTTTTTATTTAAACTAAAAAAATCTAAACTATGAAAATTTAAAACTAAATCTAAAATCTAAAGAAATTTTTTTTTTATTTTTTTATATTTTAAAACAAAAAATAAAACCAAAATCTAAGAATCTAATTAAGGTCAAATAAAAAAATAAAACCTAACCAAAATCGAATTTTTAACCAAGCCTAAAAATAAAAGATTTTCATTTTTTATTATTAAACAAAAAACCAAAAGAAAAATCTACATTAAAATTTATAAATCTAAAAAAATAAAAAAATAAGGTAAAACTAAATCTAAACAATTAACTATACAAACATAAATCTAAAACCTAAATATTAAAATCTATTGTAAATCATAAATCAAAACTATACAAATTTTAAATTTAAACTAACCTAAAAAAAAAACAAATTAAAATCTAAAAAGGCAAATTACGTAACCACACAAAACCTTAAACTAAACTATAAATTAAAATCTACGTTAAAACTAAGCTTAACCTTGTTCATTTTTTATTTATTTGAAATACAATTAAACCAATCTAAAGGAAATAAAACGAAATTATAAACAAACAAAAAAAAAAGCCCTAAATCTAAGACTACGTAATATACAGAAAATCGAATACGTATTCTATGACCACGAAAGGAGTTTTGCTACCTTTTCCGTCTGCGTAAATGAGGAAGCCTGACCTGTGAGGAAGATTGAAATGCAGGTAACCTGCATACAAACGGATTATGAAGCACTGAGCCGGCGGATGATCTCGTGCTACTTTCCTCACGACGCCTACAGAAACTTTGACTGCGGACAAATGAAAATCGTGTCGTTTGCTGGAATGATGCCCACGCTGTCACTTCGGACGGAAACTGTAACCTTAGACCAAGGGTTAACCACGCAATCGAAAGGCGGAAAGCTTAATACGATCGCAGTGACAGGACTATAGCCAAAAAAAAATCAATGCGTTTCCCTGTAATACATTTACCTGCGGATGCTGCTTCGAAATGCTTCGATTGGGATTAGTTTTCTCACCTGGCATATCCAAAACGAAATCTTAACTGAGCGTGATTTACCCTCTGCGTGATGGCTGAGAGCGAGAGTCTTTTTGATGCGTTTTCCAATTCGCGGCTTCGAGTAGCTGGCCAGCAATCGAACTTGGAGATGGACGAGAATATGAATGATACACTGACTTCTTCCCTGCTGGCCTGATGATGAGGATGACGGACGTATTGCAGTCATTGAAAATTTCTGGCCGATGTACAGTGGATTGTTTTGGTGGACAGGGATGTGATCACAAAACTTTCTGCTCATAAACCCCTGAAAAGAGGCCCTGTACCTGCAATTTCAAGACAACAAAACCCTAATGAAAACTGATAAAAAAAAAAATTTGAAACCCTAGATCAGCTAATTTAATGTACAGATTTAGCCCCTTCACAGCCAGATTTAACAATAAGAACAGGAAAATTTTAAAGAAAAGAAATTTCAGATTGTCACTGTAAAAAAAAAACTTCAGAAATTCTCTCATGCAGATCAGAAAAATAAAACCGAATGATAGACCCAGGATCAAATCCACTGGGCTCAGCAGAAAATGCTTGTGGGAGTTGGCTGGTTCAGCCGAGAACTTCCCCTAACGCCCACCAAATCTTCTTCAGCAAGGGTTTTTCTGCACAGCTCAGAAACAACCATCAGTAAAGAGGGCAAGAATGCTGCTAGATCTCAGGAAGTAATGGAGATACCTGCCATTACTTCAGAAACCCTAACAGCACCCAAACCCTAGCAAGTGAGCAAGATACCTGTACCCACAATACTCTACAAAAGCTATTATTAACAGCTGAAAATAACATACGCAGAAAATTAAAACAATCTCACAGCATTTCAAGAGAGTAACACCAGCAAGATATGGACCCCAAAGTCTTCTTTATTAACCAGAAATAAATTTACAAGAGAGCTTCTTCAGTCTTTGACTTACAGATCAGATGATTTGAAATGACCCCCTAAGACCCTATATAAAGGAAATGATCCTAACGGCTAGTTCGAGTGATCCATGTAGAAATGATCTCGACCGTTGATGAGGATCAAGACATCTCTTGATCTCATCCGTCGATTTATTAACTTAAAATATTATTATTTTATTAGTTAGGGTTTTTGCTTCATTTTTTAATTTATTTTTTATTATTTTATTATTTTTATTCATTTTTTTTAATTTTTTAAATCATTTTAAAATGGATCACTGAACTAAGCCTTCGGAAACATCACCTAGGACCTAGGACTTAGGACTCATGAGGGGATTTAAAACATTTCTCGACCCTCAGGACACATTACATCATGACTTTTACAAAATTACATCTTAAGGGACAAACCCATTTAATACAGACCCTCACAAAACACCCAGTTCTGCGACACAACTATAATCTAGCAGATTTGACACACTAGGATTTTCCTAAAGTTCTAATGACAAAATCCATCCCGGCTTTGGGGTCAGGTTTGAAGGAAAACTCTGCCGATCCGTGGATCGGTGAGACAAAAAACCTTCCGGGACGTAGACTATCATCAGAAAGTTAGGTCCACCTAGGCAAATTACATAGATGACTTCATGTCTGCTAAGATTATTTACAGTTAATACATGCAGACTGGGTTTACAATCAAAAAGATCAAACTGCTGATGATGGCAGGATGGCACGGACATGCTGATCAGGTGCTGCTTCTTTCTGTCAAGAAAAACGGGGTGAACTGCATGGGTAGTTGACCAGTAGAGGTCAACACTGTTATTTGGCAAGACCGTGGAATTTTGAGGAGGATTGACTCCTTGTTTTGACCAACATTTCATTCACGTTTGGAGGCCAAGCCTTGGGGCATCATGAGACACTTCTTCAATCTTGAGAGCTTTCTCATTGTACTTCATTTTCTGAATTTGACTTTCAAGAAGGAGATTTACAGCTTGAGAAGCCTTATACATTGTAAAGACTCTTCTTGAAAATTGCTCATCTTCTAACATCTAATAAAAGTTTACTTTTCTTGTGGGAGCTTGGGCTTTCACCCAAGGCATCATTTTCTTATTTTTGCAAGAGTAGGAACATGTGGTTGGTTTGATCTTGAGTTAGTTTTCTTAGTTTTTTCATCTTGCATGCCTTAAAATTAACACATCACTTTCACAAGTTAATTTTCTGAATTTTGCTTTTGTTACTTATTCTCATGATTTGTCATTTCAATATTAGCTTTCAAGTACAATTCTAAATCTTACTTTTGGAAGCAATTGATTTTATGCAAGACATCTCATTTCAAGTAGCAAAGTTTAACCATTTGCTTGATGTTGGTCTCACAATAGGCTCATTGTTTACATGCTCATTTATTTAAGTTATTTGCTCATTTTGCATGCATATAAATTTCAAGCTACATTGCTTTAGTTGGTTATTTGTTTATCATTTGTCAAAGCAATTATTTTGAATAACTTACATGTTCATGAAGCTTATGTATCTTGCATTATCTTGAGCAACTATCCAAGTTAATCTTTTTGAGAACATTTCCATTTTCTTGAAGCAAAGCATTTAGTAATCTTACTTAATTCATGTGCAAGCTAATTTCCTTTTCCAATTGAGTTTACATTTTGCAATTTACTTTGTGCACTATTTCCATTGTATTGAAAACATTGCAAATCTCTATTTGGAAAACTTACTTGCAAACCATATTAGGCATTTTAGTATAGTTGCATCTTAACTTAATTTACCTCCAAGCATAAGCTTGGTTGAAAGACCATTTTATGGATCCCTTTCTTTCATCAACTTGAGGGACATAGATCCTCTTATGTGGTTAACATGGTGACCTTGTAATCGTCAAAGCTACAGTCTCTGCAGCATCGAAGGCATTGAGTGTGTTGGGTAATGCAAGGAAGGTATCGTTATATAGTCGTCTTTCTCTTTGACCCCTTTCACAACTCACATAAGTGACTTGTTTCAAAACGATCAGAAGAAAGGTTACATCTAGACCAGGTATTTAGATTAAAAGTAATCAAACTTTAGTTTAGGTGCATTTCATGCTAATACATTTTACTATTTTACTAGCAAATTATCCATGTACTTGTCATTGATGAATATGATTTGAATTGAATATTTTATTTAGGCAAGTATTATCTCATTTATTTATTTTTGCAAGTAAAGTTCTAACTTGTTCCCTTTGCAAGTTATTTCCATATTGCTTCCTTGCTTGCTTTGAATTTATGAATGATCATATATTTTAAAAGTATTTCTTGAAAGCATATTTTATATCTTGCATTGGTATCATATCTTGCTAACATCTTTTGTTTGATTGATAGGATTGCTAGTGTTTCAATTTGAAGCACATTCATTTTATTTTGAGCAAGTATTATTTATTCTTAAAGCAATATTTGAAGGAATTGGTTTTATATGCGCTTATCATTATCTCATGTGTTGATGGGTTATTGAAATTCATTTTATTTCATATTGGTCACATTATATTTGCTCATAATTTTTAAAAGTAATCCATTTCACTCTAACATCTCCTAGAAACCTTCTAGCTTAGTTTTCCTTTAGGGACCACCCCCCTTAGCTAACCTACGAGAGAGCTTAAACGGAGAGAGTTGGGAATAGGTGACAGCCCCGTCTCTTTAATTTGCCACCAACCACACCTTGTGGGGTTAAGGGTTTTTCTCACTAAGTGTGTATGATAGGCAGCAACATTCTTTTGGCACTGGGGTCAGGGACAAGTCTTCTTGTATCTAGAAAATCGACTAATTTTTGTTTTTTGACATATTTGACTTTAGGATTAGATTCTTGCTCAAGTGGTGACTGCAGTTATTTCAAATTCTGCAAGAGTTTCTACTAGGAGGCATCCAAGTAGTCTAGTTATCCCCACTCTTAAGCCTGAAAGGGTTTTTAGAGAGAGGTTAAAGAGACTTTCTCATAGTAGACTTCTTGCTAATCTTGGGCAAGAGGCTATTTTTGATATCCATTTGCTTTTTCAAGAATAAGTAGAGCCAAGCATCATGAATGATCCTTTTGTTCCTTGTGATTTTACTATAAAAGGCTATCCTCACAATATCCCTGACAAGGGTATTGAAAAGTTCCCTTCATTTCAAGGTAACAATGCCATTAGTGTTGCATCACATGTTAAGAATTTCAACTTTTGCATTTTCAATTGGTGTAACAGTGCTAACTATGAGGATGTGAACATGAGACTTTTTGTTCTCTCTTTAGAAGAGGATGCTCTTGATTGGTTCACTGAGTAACCTGTTAACTCTTATGATTCCTTACAAGTTATCATCAATGCTTTTATGGGAAAGTTTGGAGAGAAAAAAGATAATCGACACTTGATCAATGCTATTAGCTTTATGAAGAAGAATGAAAATGAAGCCATGGAGGAATTCAATAAGATATTCAATGATTTGGTAAAAAGCATGCCTGCTACTATTAAGCCTCCTAATGAGTTTCTATTGTGTTCATATTTAGATGCTTTTGGTGTTGACACTGCCTATGAGTTAAGAAGAAAAGAGACTGCAAATTTGGGTGCATCTCAATCTGAAGCCTTAAAGATGGAAAGGGCTACAAGGGAATCGAGAAAGTCTGAAATGCCTAGTTTCAATAGAGGGCCACCAAAGTCTCATGATTCTAAGGGGTTGGCAAAGGAAGAAAATGCACTTGATCCGATCAAAGAATTAACTCAATTCATCAAGACTATGGAAGCAAATCACACTAAAGAGATGCAAGCCATGCAAAACGGGTTGGTGGCCATGGAAAGATCACAAGCGCAAGGATTCCAACCTAGGCCAAATGATAGATGGCAAAAGAATAAAACCCCTCCACAATATTATAGGCCTCCAAATCCATTACAGTCCACCAACATGGTAGATCAAATTCCCCTTTTTTGTAGGCCATGTAATGAGTTCCTTGAAGAGGCCACATGCCCATATGTAAAGAGAATTATGGAAGGTAGCATGTTGGGAGATGAACATGTAGGAACAAGCAGTCATATCAATATGTTCTCCATGGCAGATCAAGTATACACCATTAAAAGAAATCAAGAGATTGACCAGAGGCTTGATAATCTTAGGGTTGATAATATGATTGCAAATTTTGATAATGTCATCAAGATTTTTGGGGAAAAGCCTACATCTTGACAGATACTTGTTATTACAAAACATAAAGGGATGACTTATCAGAGAAGGGATATTCAAAATCGGAATAATTACAGATAAATTTTCACTTGGGCAACTGGGTGAATAATGCAAAGGTTTCTATCCCAATAACAGATCTTTTAAAGATACCATCTCAAAGGGAAAAGTTACTAAGTTCCATTGAAGTTACTCAAGGGGAAGTGTTGACCACTAGAGTGGCACCCGATGATTATATGAAGACCCCATGCCCAAGGATGATCCAGAGGACACTTGTACCATCAGATATCATCAGTCAACAGAGTTTTTAACTCTACTTCCATTTTCTCATCATCTTTCTTGTACTCAAATTCTACACCCTATGGGGAATTGTAATAAGTGATACTAGTAATGATGAGTTTTGAGTATGTAATAGGCCTAGGATATTGGGACTCGATTAGCAAATGAGTACACCTTGGAGTGTTTTTTTTAATCTAGTTAAATATCTTTTCTTTTTTCAGAGGCGGATAATTTTTTGGGTTTTTCACTCACTTTTTACCCCAAAGCTGGGGTGACGATTTGAAGGTTAAGCCCCTAACACATCTTAGTGTCTAGAGTCAATGTATATTATCATACTATATCACACAAAAAATTTCGTGAAATTTGGTTAAGTCTAGGTAGTCATTTTTAAATTTTTTAGATTTCCTGCAGGTCAAAAATTGCAAATAAAATTGTACTTGTAATGTAATAAGTGATGTCTAGAGAAGTTGTATGGGGCATGAGTAATGAAATTTACACCTCTAGGCTCTCACCCTAAACTTTCTATTATGACACACTTTGATGGGTTAAAAATGTGTTTTGAACCCTCAAAAACCCACTTTTCCTAAGTTTAGTGGGAAATCTGGCAATTAATTTAGCCATAAATTAAATAAATAAAGAAAAATAAATATCCACACATGCTAAATGTTGTGGAAATGAGGTGGAAAATTATGGGGGAGTTAAAGTGAAGTCTCAAGGTGATGTGGACTCCTAAAATCAAGAAAATGACATGTGCTCAAATAAAATCGATTTTTTGGCATTAAAGGAGAAAGTTGCTTACTTGGAAATTCGAATTTGTAAAGTTAATGCACATTTGGGACGATTTGGGAGAATATTTGGTGGAGATTTTTGTGGGAAATTGTCCCCCCATGGGTTACCACCTAAGTAACCAGATTCGTTATATAGGGTCCACGATTCTGAATCCATCGTGTCGGACACGATTTGCCCAAAAATCGTGTCCAAAAAACATGACACGTCGAATCCCCAAGCGTGTCACGAAATTCACCAGCGTGTTACGATTTTTGACATCGTGTCCTATTTTCCAGGACTCGTTTGGTGGAAAAGTGACCTGCGCGGGTTAGAAAAGACCGCATGTGTTCATTACAGCCACGATATTTATCATTTGGCAAGCGTTGTTTGATTATAAGCGAAAGGGGAACGAAGAAGGGAACAAAGGCATTACAATAACTGCAACCCACCACCTAAACTGATACGCAAGTAGACTAACGAGCAAAAGCTAATAATTCATGGTGGTTCAAGCAGTAGCTCGACATGCTCTTCAAGTTTAAATACAATTTTGCGCTGAAACCCTGAGATAGTATTGCCCATATGGGACATACACAACAGAGCTACACAAGATTCAACTTTGTACAACTTCCATGAATAAAAGTTCATAACTCTGGTTTTTAACAGTCAAACGAAATGGGTAAGGGGATCGAACATATTTATACTACATTCTACTCATTTTTTCCTTCCCGTGCATTTTTAACATTGCAATGCATATATTCATTCATTTTGCATTGATGAAAGAATGAATTCCTTACCCGGTAGGGGAAATGACGACCGATACCCTTACAAAAATGAGAATCGCAAGCTTTTCACAGAGCAGGGATCTCATCCGGCGCAGTAAACCCTCACTTTGGCGGGGTCCGATTTTATCTTGGTAAGTACGATAACAAACTACCGATGATCAGGCTGCCTGAGCATTTCATTGTTACTTGAGACAAAAGAGCTAGGGCTCCACCATATCTATATATCAGTGAAGAATATATTGGTGTTTCTTGTCAGCTGGTTTGTCATTGGGGTTACGAGAGGCTCAGTTTGGACTGAATCAATTGGTGTGATCTAGTCAATGGTTCTGTAATAAGTTCATTATGCAATTAAAATATATACATATATATATATATAGTTATTGTTAATAATTTTAATTATCAAAAAAATATTATGTTTAATCACGGTTAATTATCAAAAAAATATTATGTTTGTATCATTAATTAAAATTTGTGTAAGAAATATCTAATTTTTAATATATATATATATATATATATATATTAATAAAATAATATATAACGAATCCTACGTGTCCTGTTCCAGGGGGTCAACGTGTCCAAATCCGACACCACGAATCCCGAATCCTACGAATCCCAAATCCCCGTGTCAGGGGACTTAAATTACCACCCATATACACTTGTCATTCTATCATAAAATTCGAATTTGGCACATAAGGGAAGAAGAAAATGATGTCCACTTGCCAGAATTCGATTTTTACACTTGGCATTGGAACTCCATTCAACAAATTCGAATTTCTCTTTGGGATTGTCACCTCATGCCACTTGTTTAATCACTTCTACATTGGGATTGGCTCCAATGCCATTTGTCATTGTCATTCTTCATTGGGATTTGCTCCCAACTCTCTATATAATAGAGCCATGGGCTCTCACATTGTATCATGTATTACAAGCTATTGTACTTGAGGAGACTCTGCGAGATTGTATTCACTACTTGCAATATAATACAACAGTCTTTGGGGTAAAGCATGATGGTGTTCTTCTCCTTGCATGTGTGGTAGATTCTTGACTTGTTGTTATGCTTCTATTTATTTCCTCATGTCGTTATTTCTTTTATGCTTGTTTCAAGTTATGTTAGCATGCGGTTTTATCATATTAGCATAAGAATTAATTATTTGCTTTAGGAAAAGAAATCTTCTAGTGAATAACCGTATTCATCTCTTCTTTAGTTGATAAGAGGTGTCTAGGTGCACATAAAGAATATATAAATGGAGAAAGTCATTCTAGTGTGATACTAACCGAAGAAAGGATTTCTGAGAATGTAATGCACTAGCATCAAGACCAAGCCGAAGGACTAACTGTTGCAATGGACTCTAATGAATGGTAGGCCAAGTATGGATATTTGTCCTAGCCTTGGATAAAGGAAGACTACCATATACCAAGTTGGATAGATCTATTAAATTTGCCACCTCCAGGAGCCAAAGACAGAGATGCACTTCATTTTTTAGGTGCCCCGTTTACTATGAGATCAAAGGACATTATCTCTGACTATATCGGGATACGAGGGGCTCCCTCTCTACCTACTTCAAGTACCATGACCATCAATGTTTAGCCCTCTTCATCAAGGATATTTTAGCGCACAAATCTCAGCTCCTACACACCCTGACCCATTGTTGGATGACCAATTCGATCACCTCATACTTTCATGTGGATCCTTCATATTAGAGCCACAAGTGTCCAGTAGAGGTTTAGGGTGCACCAAACAATAGAAGGATGAGATCTTGAGCCCCTTCCTAGCCTCCCCCGCTTGTGGACCAACATATATCATCGATACCAGTTCAACATTGTCAAACCGTACATCAATTCATAGGTCCTTAGAGCATCAAAGGGACCAACTCCAGACAATTCAAGAGTAGGCTAACTCCAACCCATCTGATTACCTCTAAGTACCATAGGATTACTGAAAGTTTGTTCAAAGTTTCTTTCTTTCAACCACAAATGCTAGAAGTATCCCTCACTCCTACATCCCCACCTAGGATCATGTGATTGGACCTGTTGTTGGTGCTAGGAGACTTCAATTGCGAGCCTATGCCTAGCTCACCTCCCTCACAATCAATCATCAGACTTAGGAGTCGTTGACATCTTTGGCTCCATGACAAAATCTTTCTATCTCACTCATTCGTTCTTAGTAGCCTACTGATTATTTTGTATCATTCCAAGGCTTCTTATATGTGCGTCACGATGACACTACTTCTTGTTTCTTTCTTTCGTTATGTTATTTATAGCATTTTCTAGGAGCTACACTTACACTCCCATATCGTATTCATACTAATTGCACTCTTCTTTAGTACCAATGACCTACTTTTGTGGTCATTTATTGGACAGTAATAAAATCATCTTATCTTATCTTGGAAAATGATTGTTGGATGGTTCTTTGTCTCGGTTGATTATTGGTGATTCTTTGATGCTATGTGCTAATTTATTGTATGTTATCTTCTTCCATCTTATACTTGTTTATGAACTAGGGTTTAATGAAATTTTCACCAAATTTTTGTTGATGTTTTATGGCTCTAAAATCTCCTTCCACAATATTTTCATCAAGCTTTTCTTGAGGAAACTAGATTTATATTCCTTCATTTGAATCTCCAAAGATGGCATCAAAGTCTACCCCCCTTACACATGCAAAAATTGGATGAATTCGATTAGAATCTCATTAGGATAGTTCCAAGTTGGTTCTCATAGACTCTAGATGCAGACAGACCATCATATACCATGGTCAAATAGAATCTGCCAAATGTGCCACCTACAAGAGTCAAAGACATAGACATGCCTAATTTTTGGGTGCCCTCTATACTATGAGATCAGAGGACGCTATCACTTCCTATATCAAAATTCGAGAGACTCCCTCTCTACCTTCTTCAGGTACTAGGACTAGCAACGCTTGTCCTTCTTCATCAAGAAGATTTTCTGCCATAAATTTCAGTTTTTGCACACCATGCCCTACCTTGGGATAACCAGGACAATCACCTCATACTTCCATGTGGATCCATCAGATCAAAACCACAAGCGACTAGCAAAAGTTCAGGGTGCACCATATAATAGAAGAATGAGATCTCATGTCTCTTCTCAGCCTCACCACCTATGGGATTAAAGGATATCATCAAGAATAGTTTGGCAATGTCAAACCATATATCAATCACATTTCGTCATAGCACCAAAGGGACCGACTCCAAACAATTCCAAAGCAAGATGCCCCTGGCTCGTCCAATTACCTCCTAGCTCCATAGCAGTGGCCAAAGATCTATTCAAAATTTCTTTATTTTGACCTTAGATGCTAGGAGTATCCCTCGCTCCTACATCTCCCCCAGGATCATACAGCCAAATCCACCTTTAGTTCTGCGGGACTTCGACAATGAGCCAATGCCTAGTTCACTTCCATTGCCGTCAATTATCAACCTCCCAAGATCATATGGTCAAACCCATTGTTGGTTCCAGGCGACTTCGACAATGAGCCAATGTCTAGTATGCTTCCACTGCCAACAATCATCAAACTCAAGAGCCCTTGACATATTTAGGTCCATCGCCATATCTTCCTGTCTCAGTCATTCCTTCTTAACAAGCTATTGATTATTTTGTATTGTACCTTGATCTTTTATATGTGTGTCGCGACAACACTACCACTTGTTTCTTTCTTTCTTTATGTTATTAATATTTTTGGCATTTTCTAGAATTTGCGCTTGCACTCCCACATTGTACTTGTATTGATTGTAGTCTTCTTCAATCCCATTGACCTACTTTTGTGGTCATTTGTTAGACATTAATAAAATTACCTTAATCTTATTTGAAAGAAGATAAAAGGACGCTAAGGTTTAAAGTTGTGAGGAACACAAGTTTTCCTTCCTCATCCTCCTTGAAATTGCTTCCATCTTTATTCATTAAAATTTCTCTCCTAGACTCCATTAGCCCTTGATTGAGAAAGGCACTAGTCCTTTCTCTTGTGCCAATCCAAAGGGTTTTCTTTGTCATTATATGTGTTTTCATCTATTGAAACTTTTGTAATTTATTATCTTGTTTACTCATTAATCAACCCTAATCTTACACTTGTTTATCATAGATTCTAGAGTTGTTTTATTATTGTTGTTATGAAATATTTGCACGTTATAAATTGCAACCCTAGTTATAATAGCAAAGTCTAATTTATTGATTGCATGAGTTTGGGAACTTATTTGAGCCTCTATTGGTAAATCTAGCCCTCTAGATTTAGCCATCAAGACCTTTGAACTCAATCCCTTGAAATTATACCTTAAATCACACAAAACCCTAATCATTACATACATGTCCTTGGGTAAGTCCTGTAGTAGAATCCTTAAGGGCATTTAGCTTAAGTCTATTTGGGTTTACTTGATCTATGAGATCTACTTGGAAAGATTGCTTTATGTGGATTGTATCCAACCACAAAAACGAGGGGAGTAGTTGCTAAGGTGACAGCATTAACTATCCCATTTTTTCTCTCAATTTAGGTTGCTCAGTGAGGCTTTGCATTAAGGTCCTAGATATTGTAGTAACAGTGCAATTTCTCTTGGGGACATTTTGCATAGTTCTTCATATTTTTAGATTGAGTGAGCTCTTTTGGGGAGGATAAAATCCACATGATCATAGTTGACAATGTTGATGTGAGTAACATCAGAAGGTCTTCTACATTAGTTTGGTGTCTTAGCATGTGGAAGACAGTATTTGCCTCTTATAGTGATTTATGTCTTCTTTCCTAAGTTTAACTTAGCAAGAGTACAATAATTAAAGTCAGTTACTTATTGTGGACTATTGGGTTATTTTCTAAGGATAAATAATTTAATTATTATTTAAGTGACCTAGAAATAATCTCAACCATTGATCTCGAAGATGGTTCTAGAAAGAGATTAGCGTTAGGGATTTGGACTCAATTAAGATATAAAGGGAGCCTAACGTGGAGGTGAAGACACAAGACGAAGAGCACAATTTTGTGAGCGAGTCATCATTAAGAGAGAGTGAGTCTTTGTAGTACGAGTGGCTCATGACCAGTGCGCAAAGGAGAGGCTCGAGTGGGTTCATGTGAATCCAAGGAGGTTGTGTAGAAGGAGATTGTTGGGCTGAATTGCCAGAGGGAGATCATGTTTGTTTGTAGGAGGCTGAGTTGTTGGAGTGCTAGGGTTTTTCCAATGTGCATTAGTGGCAGAGCGCGGATCTGATTGCTAGAGGTTGAGTTCTTTGGAGCGATTTCATCTAGAGGCAGATTTCGTTGAGGTCGATTAACATAGGCAGAATTCATTCTAAAGGAATCGAGTTGCAATTTCCAGATTGTACTTCTCCTTGTATCTCTATGGGTCGAAAAACTCAAATTTTCCAAATAATAAAATGACAAAGAAATGTTTGTGGGTTAATTAAATCTGCACTGCTCTCTAACTTATGGAGGGGTTGTGGGCTACAGTGTACGTTGTAATTCTGATATTTGTAGTTCCAGCTCGAACCGGACTTGGCCAATTTCATCCAACTTGAACCCGACTCTACTTCTGTCGAGATCTTGAACTTTGGAAGCTCACTGTAAGCCAACTACTGACTCCACGGTTGTGATCTCTTCTTTGTCTTTAAGTGCATGTGCCTTCTCCTCAAAAAATCTATTGATTGTTTGTCTTGACTGCATTGATTATCAGCAATGCGTGTTGCTCTCGAACCCTCAATTCATCAGACACCCCAAAAATCTATTGATTGTTTGTCTTGACTTCATTGATTATCAGTAATGCACATTGCTCCCGAACCCTCAATTCATCTGAGACCCCTTGGTGTAGTTCATGTAAGGTCTGGATAGGGGGCGCCACAAGATTTAAGCTCGGGTTCTTCATATGCGTCAGTTGGGCCCTTTCGTCCTCTGTCTCAGCGCGCATAGATCCTTCTGGTAATTGAATTCAGAGTCATCTTTGTGTCCAGAACTGACCCGCTCGCTTGACTCAAGCTCGCTTACTTCCCGCTCGCCTGTCCAATGCTTGCTTGTACCCTACCTATTTGGACCTGCAACTCGCGCAGGTCCTGCTGCAACTTTCCCAGCGCCTACTGGTACTGTTCCTCAAAGTGGCACCAAAGCTTTGAGGTCGTGTTGCAAACCACATAACTGATTTCATTTAAGTCCTCCTCAATGAGGACCAAAGGTGTCGCGCCCGTTGTTTTGTCGGACTTTTGCTTTTACGTTGCCATGTGGTAGTCCTCTTCTTCCGCTTTTTGACCACGAAGGGGGATCCCAATTCCGCGCCCCCTTCTTCGTCTGCCTTGGTCTATTCCTCCTCCTGCGTTGTTTCAGGGTCTGACTCTTCAACCTCAATCGTAGTTTTGGCATGCTCGGCTTTTTTTTCCTTGGTTGCCGCTTCAGCAGCTTCCCTTGCCACAGTTGCTTTCTCCTGTGCAGCATTTTCCCAGGGAGCTTTCTGAGTCGCATTTTTTCTATTGTCGTGGTTTGTATTGCTGACCCTTCAGTAGTCATGCTGGTACTTGCATCAGCATCCGAAGGGGTGAGCCAATCACTTGACCACTTGCTAATGACCCCTACGATATCTTCTTCGACAACCAAGTAAGGTAGCTTGTGCCATATGCCCTGGCATCCTTCTTCGCTCGAATATGCAGATTATGGAAATCTGCCTTGATGTTTGCAATGTCGGTGTATTGTGCGTGCAAAGTAGGTGATAGCCTTGGTTGTTGGCTAATCACCATTCGGAGGTCCATCTCGAACAATACCCAATACATCTCCATGACACGCGCAGGGTCCTTAGTAGCCCATGTCGAAGCCAATGCATTTGAAATTTGCCAGGGAACTTTGTAAACTTACTGTCATTTAACAATACCAAATCTTCATTCTTGAAGGTGTGTTGTTTGATATGGCGATCATGCCATGCCTTTTCATGGTCCTTTTGCACCTTCCAATGAAATCCTACCAAGAAGTGATCCTCTCCCAGTTTTACGAGCTGTGCGAGTCGCTCCTCATAGTATCGCAATCGGCCATGTCTGTAACTGCTGAAATCCACAAACTGGGCACAATATATTCCATGGGCATTATAGCCTCCTGCCCATACACCAATCTGACGACGTTTGTCCTGTCAATTTCTTACAAGTAGTCCTATATGCCCAAAGGACCGCTGGTATGCGTACATCCCAGTCATTCCGCTTTGCATTGCAAATCTTTATCAAGGCGCTCTCTAGAATTTTATTGAAGGCTTCCACCGTTCCATTTGCGTGAGGGTGATAAGCCATACTCTTCTGATGATATACCTGGAATTCCTCAAGCAATGCAACAATTGTTTCATTTAAGAAGTGCGTACCCCTATCACTCATTAAAATTTTAGGGCAGTCGAACCAAGACAAGATGTATTCAAAGATAAACTTCATGGCTGTAGCTGTGCTACAGTCTTTCACAAGTTGTGCCTCCGCCCACCTGGTCAAGTATTCAGTCACAATGATAATGTATCTAGCCCCTGTCTTTTTCCCTGGTGGTTGTATTGGACCCACAAAGTCTATCGCCCATTTGTCAAACACCTGCAACATCACTTGCAATTTAGGGGCAATTCATCTCTTCGTGATGGTCTCCCCGTTCTTTGACAAACATTGCACGCCCTGCAATAGGTCTTAGAGTCCTTATGCACAGTAGGCCACCAAAGTCCTGCACGTAGGATTTTTTGTGTAGTCGCTCTCCCTGCGTAATGTCCTCCCACTATTCCTCCATGTGCTTCTGCCAGAATGCTTGGTCGTTCATACTCCGGGACATATCTGCGCAATATTTCATCAGAGCCCATTTTGTATAAATGTCCAGCAATTACAGAAAAATCAGCCGCCCGAACCACCAGTTCTTTCTTCTGTTGCGTTGAATATCCTTCCAAGTTTGTACCTGTACACATAAATTCAATAATATTTGCAAAGTGATTGTCTGCGACGCGGACAACGAAGAGCTGTGCATCAGTGAACCCTTCCTCCAAACTTGTAGACTCATCACCAGTCTCAATCCGCGAAAGGTGATCAGGACTAGCATTCAGGCGTCCTAGCTTCACAAGTACCTCAAAATCGTATTCTTGAAATAGCGACAACCACCTGCAAATCTCCCCCCCGCCCCCCCAACACAGGCTTGTTGACCAAATATTTCAGAGAATAATGCTTCGTATACATTTTGAAGTGCGCTCCTAACAAATAGTGTCGAAATTTCTGCAAGTCATAGACCATCGCTAGTCCTTTGCGCTCTGTGCTCGAGTAGTTCTTTTCTGCTTTCGACGACTTCCTACTCACAAATGCTATAGGGTGGTCAATATCTCCTTCGCCTGGTTGGGTCAGTACCACACCTAGCGCAATATAAGATGCATCTACATGAACATGAAACTCCTTCCAATCCGGGAATACTAAAATGGGCACAGTAACCATTTTCTCCTTCAAAACATCCAAACTTTTTTGACAATCCTCGTCCCAACAAAATATTGCATCTCTTTTCAATAGTCTTTCCATCGACGCAATTATTTGCGCATATGCCTTGATGAACTTCCTGTAATATCCAGTATGGCCCAACATTGCGCGCAGTTGCTTAACGTTCTTCGGGGCCTCCAAATTGACGATGACTGCAATCTTGGCAGGGTCTACCATCAATCCCTGCTTGCAAACCACATCACCCAAGAGTATCCCATAAGGTACACAGAATATGCACTTCTTCAGACTAGCAACATGGCGCTTTACCAATAGAAACATTGTCTAGTCATCAAAGTATACCTCCAAAAATTTGTGGATAAATTCCTTGAAGGTCACAATTACTACGCGCGAAGATATTGCGGCACATTCTTGATTGCAAAAGGCATCATTGTGTATTGAAAGAAACCCCACTCAGTTGCGAAGGTGGTCTTGCTCCGATCCTCTGACATCATCTTGATCTGATGGTACCCTGAGAATCCATCTGTGAAAGATTAGGCTTCCTGCCCTCCAACATTCTCCATTACCTCGTCTATAAATGGCGTAGGGAATGGATCATGGACGCACGTGTCATTTAGATTCCTCAAGTCTACGCATATTCGAATTTTGTCCTGCTGCTTCTTTTCTTGAACCACCATGGGACTCACACAGTCTAACTCCTTCACAAGTTCAATGTTCCCAACTTCCAACATCTTATCGAACTCCTTGCGCACCTTTTCTTTATATTTGAGATTTAATTGGTAAGGGCAATGCTTTACTAGCTTCGCATCTGGCTTTAAAGTAATCTTCATGATACCCAGATCCCCTACTATCCCTTTTAGATCAGAGAACTTGGTGGGAAACAAGTCCTGATATTCGTGCAACAGCTCCGCGACTTTATCAATTATATCTTCATCCCAATAGTCGCCTATCTTCACAAACTTCGGTTGCGCTTCTGATCCAATATTCACTTGCTTGGTCTTTAAAGGCTCTGATATATCAGGGATCTTCGCCTTAGGTCCCTCAACTTCACGTTGTCCTTCAGACTCAGGGATGTTGATGTTTCTGGGATCTTCTTCACCCTCCTCTGCGACCACATTATAACATTCAAGTGCATGGTGCAGCTGCATACTCCAATCTGGTTGTACCCACGCAACTAGTTCTTCAGGCATCTTGAATATCGCAGCTTTGATCATCTGCAGTGCTTCATCTATGCACTGAAACCCATCTTCAAAGTTGAAATTCAACAGAAAGCTTTCCTTCAGGATATATCCCATTCGGTGGTCCCATGTCGCAGTTCAGTTTCCAAATACCAGTTCATTGGGATGGTGTCCAAAGTATGAAAAAATATGTGAACCCACTCTGGTTGTGGTTCTTCTCCCCAGGCTTTCGTCCATCACGCCAAATGCTCATGTGGATCATCCTTCCCTGTGTATTTCTCTACCAAGCGGGTATTGGCATACCCAAACCTCAACTTCATGATTCTTCGGTACTCCTTACAATCAACAAAGTTGTCCTTATTGTTGGAAAATGTGCAACAAGAAATGTTAAATTTAGAATGTGATAAAAATAGACCTAAAAATAGCATGTCTAAAAATAGCAGTTTGGCCAGTGAGATCATTGGCCATCTTAGGTGAGAGGTGAAACTACTAAAAATAAAAAGTTCTAAAAATAGCATTTTTGGGTCCCTTCCTATTTATAGCAGTCCCTAGTCTATCTATAGGAAGTAAAATTAATTTTGGTCTTAACAGCAGTTGGAAATATTAATTAATTAATTCAGTTGAGTTAATTAGTTAAGGAAATTCGAATCTGAAATCTTTGTGAGCATGCACATGAGTTGTCCCACTGATTGAGGAATTTATCCTTAATTTCCTCCACTGATTGAGGGAATAAGTATGAGTTCTATAATGAGAGAGTCAGTTGACTTAGTTCTAACTAGTCAAGTCCAGTTAGATTATTTTAACAAGTTGTTAAAATAATAAAATATAGTTTGTTAATGCTTGCATGCATGTGACAACTATTATTTTAGATAACTGAGAATTCACTCATGGATAACTGTTGCATGTCAGTTCTGTCAGAGACCCAGTTGAGATCAAATGTGGGACAGTGTACTATCAGATGCTAGGATATTTCTAGTAAGTATTCCTTGCATGAGGAAGAAATCTATTTTCTTCTATGACTACATAGTTGGACTTGAGGTGACAACAGGTATGATTAGGCAAATTTTCAGCCTATATAATGAGGCCTAGGTAGTCCATGATTTTCATCTTCTGATTGAAGATCATCAGGATCTTTTGATTACAGAGAGAGCAGGATAGCTATTGAGCTTATTCTTTTTGTATGTTGTTGAGGATCTACACTTGATTGATAATACATGGTTGGGGTTTTATGTTGGTGCTTTCCCCTGGATATATCTTGTGTTATGTGTGATTATTTCTCTTGATCAGTTATGCATGTTTCTACTTGATGTTGCTCATGAATTCGATTATGCTTCCGCTTAATGTTTTGTAGAAGTAGAACAAGTAGTATGCTTTAGGACATTGCATATATCGATTTGTTCTACAGGTGGAATTTCTACATATACGTACCCCACCAACGGGCAGGCATACCTCGCAGCGCAATATCTAGAGCTTGGAATCGTTGTTCCTTTCGTACATCCCTTTCAAACTTATCCAAAAACAAATTAACATCTTCTAAACCATCATAATAAGGTAAATTTCATACCTCTGTGGACATGCATCGAAACGACTTTGTAAGCCTATTACAGCAAATCGATGATACTTCATGTAGTCGGTTATGCCAGTGCTCAAGCTCCTCATCAGAATCCGAGGTGCAGAAACTATCCCTATCCCACGCAATTGGTCCATCCACAGTAGGGTTGATCCAGTCCTTGTCGCACGCAATGATCTTATAGATCTGATCCAGGTCGTCTTCTTCTTCATAATCGCGGACTGGTTCAGTATATCGCGCACCCTCAGCTGGATCTAGTGGAACAATAACCCTAATCTCCTTCCTTTCAAATGTCATTCTTCGCTTTTTGAGATTGATAAACGCGTCCATGTCGAAGGCCCAATCAATGCCAAGTAGTGCAGGGCAAGGGTTGTTATCATCGACGATCTCAATCACCTCAAAATCAGCTAGGGTGCTTGCTCCTTCAATATTTCGTTACCCCATATAGGCGCCCCATAGGAATGATCTTTTGTTGGTTCACCATTCGTAGCTGGATAGGAGACCACTACAACGCAGGTCTCCCCATTCTCTCCCAAGTTTGCTTTGGAAAAACATTTGCATCATATCCTAGATCAAGAATTACCTGATCCATTTCGTACTCTCCAATTTGCACAGTCAGTGTCATCTCGCGACCGGTTCGTTTCTTGCTTTTACCACTTTGCGTATTGCGCACTGTTCCGGCAGAGGTTATTTTTTCCCATACAATTATCTATTAGTTCCTATAGCCCTTCCACCACCTTCCTATCCCTTAAAGGCTTCGTACAAGTCTTCAAAAATGTCGCTAACAACAAAGGGTCTACATCTTGCACGTTATCGTTTCCTCTGGATTTTCCCTGACTTCCAGATGTAGAGGCTTTCGCAAAGCTCTTCTTAGCCTCCACAGAGGTTTCCTTTTCTTTTCTTAGATTGAACCCCGCTTCTTTTTCAACAGCCTTGCATACCCGCCCATCAACTTCTGCCTGCCTCCCTTTGTCTTCTCCAGTGGCAATATCGCTTTGCATAACGATATTAACACTAGGCTCATCTTCATGAGGTTCTGACCTCATCATTTGGATGTTCTGCGTAGGTTGTTGGGTCTGAGTCTTCTTTTCTTGCATATTCGCTATAAGTATTGGGCAATCTTCTATGACATGGTCAAACTGCCTACAATACTGACAGGAAGGGTGTGTCAGATTCTGACAGTCACGCACGAAATGACCTGCTTCTCCGCAATTGTAACAGATGATCTGACCATGACCCCTTCCAGCTCCTCCTCCTCGCCCTCTTCCCCGGCCTTGAAATCCTTTGCACACCGCAGTTGCGCTCTGATCTTGAGGCCGATTTTCTGCCTGCATCCTATATGTATGGGTCCTTTCCATCATCAATTCATAGCTCCAGCAGTTGTGCTCATCATGTCCTACCGATTTGCAGAAAGTGCAAAATAACTGCGCAGGGTCTAGACAAATTTTTGCAAAAGATGACAGTTATCCGTTGCGTGTTTCCCAGAAATTTGACAAATAGCGCACCATAATGCTACTCCCACACTCGGCCCAGCAGTGTTTTCTGGCTTCAGGGGGATAGGGCCTCCCCCTATAAGATAATTCTGATAGACCGGGCAATGGTCCTTATCATGACCATGGCCCTTGCATTTCAAGCACCAAACTTCTACGTGCACCTTCGGCTGGACTTCCTTTCCTTTCTTGAGACTCTGCAACTCCATGTGTAAGCTAGCCAATTGTGATTGAATTTGTTGCACCCCCAGATTCGTATCCTGCACGGGTGAAGCCTCCAACCTCATGGAAATCTCCAAGGCTTCAGCTTGCGTTCCTATTTTCTGTTGAGACAATGGCAATCTCAGATGAGGCAATAGCGAAGCAATGTACCAATCTCTGTGTTGATCATTCGTGATCTTCATATTAGCCGGTTGAATTAGACACTTCAATCTTTGATCAAAGTCCCACACGACTCATTTACCCTCTGTTGGATCTCTTTAAACTCTGTCACTGACTGGGCTTGCGATTTAGGGTTCTTAAACTCATTGTTCAGTGCGTGTTGTGTTTCCAGCATAATTGCATTACCCGAACAAAACTTGATATACCAGCTCAATGCTCTGTACTATAGCATCGTAACCAACTGCACTTTCTTCATGTCATCATCTGTAATCTACTGTGCCTTCCATACAGCATCTGCGACAAACCAAAATTGTTCAGGGTCTTCAGTCCCCAGACCCTTAAACACAAGCATCTTCATCGCGTTTGCCATGTTGAATGATGGAGGTGGAGGTGGAGGTGGAGGTGGAGGTGTAGGTGTAGGTGTGTGAGGCAGAGGTGATGGTGGAGGTGGAGTGGATGGATTCAATATCCCTGCGATACCTTGTCTTACTACCTGCAGCGCACCTAGCAGTGTCCTCAAAACACTACTTTCTTCGTCACTATCAGACACTCCTAACAAAGGACTGTATTCAGCACTTGAATCTAGGTCTCTTCTGAATGTTTTCCCACTTCATGTAGCTCCCGTTAGATCTCTTCTAAACATTAATTTAGTGGCATAACCCTTTTTTTGCACAATAGCATTTTAATCCAAGTCTTCAGGGATTTCAAATACTTACCTCTTGGCCCCTTGAAAAACCTGCGCTCTACTTCGCTATAACTGGTGGACGTATCGATCGCGAATTCGGTAATGAATCCTCCCAGAATACTATCGATCCAGTAATTGACAGCCCGCGCGATTTTGTTTTCTAAATCCTCTAAGCGCTTCACCAGTTTTGGGGTCCACACAATAGGGTTGTCCAAGTTCCACGTGCCCTGACTATCTGCCAATTTTGACAACCACTGGTGTAATTTGCACGGAAAAGAACAAAAGAAAATTTCATGCTCGTCGGTATACAGATACCTATTCAACCACTCTTCCTTGGATAGACGTGGATTCCTGTTTTCCTAAGCCGCAAATTCGTGCAACTTCTATTCTATCCACTTCTCGATTTCCTTCTTAATTGGGAACCATTTATTCAACATCACACATTCCTCAGATAGATCCCGGTCCCGGCAACAGAACCATTTGTTGGCTTGAGGGGTCCTGACCTAGGTTCAGAGTTAGTTGTGCCAACCAACAAAACCCTAATTGTTGGCCCTTTCGGCAACAACCCGCGTAGCGCAGGCTGCAGTCTCACCCGAAGCAGTATTGGGGGATGACAAAACTAGGTTTCTGCATCCAAAGGTCAGTGTGATGGGTTCCTGCGGCTTCTAGGGCTTCTTTCAGTCTTCGCAAACCCTAACCCTTAAAATATAAATAATTGTAGTAACTCACAAAAACAGAATCTAAACCTTCGTGAAATGCTTTAAACATTCATAATAGTAAGTAAATAAGAAGATATGCTACTTTCGCACATCAATTAAGCATTACTTCATATAAATTCAGAATAATAGAGTGAATATACAGAAATTGCATAAGTAAAGATAGATGCACAAATACACAAGTATAGCTCAAAATAGTCTTTATTAGATGTATTATTTGTTGTTACAGACTCTTCTTCCCTGTGCACTCAGCTGTAGGGGCCCGCACACTTAGTTTGCAGACTTACCAAGGTCGTCGCGCACTCAACTTGCGGACTTACCAAGGTCTCCGTGCACTCAGTAGCAGGAGCCTTCCCCTTCACCTAAGTACAGGAAACAGACTTTCCTGCCTTAGCTTAATTGCCCATACAATGATCTTCTATTCTATCCTTTTTCCTTAGACTCGTTATGACTCCTTTATATATAGCCTTCTCTTTTACAATACCATGGTTCGCGAACCATGGGCAGGTCACAAAACCTCCTATCTTCTAACAAACTAAGGGACTAAGCCCCTTTTGACTCCTATGACCTTCGTGCTCCGCTCCCACAAAATGCGGAGACTTTACAATTATAACAAAATTAATGACAAATTTACTAGTGGTTTTATTTTTTTGGTGATTCAATAATTATTTGGGATTGTCGGGGATAAATTAAATCCCTGTGAGAAAATAAATCTGACTGGTATTAGAAATTTAACAGACAAGTCAACATTGATGGTATAAGGCCCAACAACTCCAATATCTTATTATTCTTTGACTTTTCATGGAGTTAGTTCGGGAAATATCACATTTTATTGTAAGAGAGATTAAGCTCCCTCTATAAAAAGGTCTTTTCTCCATTCATAGGAAGATTTCGGTGGTGTGAGAATATAAGGAAAGAGAGAAGTAATAGGAGATTGTAGAGCTTGGAAGTTGAAGATGATGGATGTGTAGCTCCCTTGTATTCAAATTCATGAAAACCAATGAAAAAGTGGGGTATTGATTTACTTTGTTGTATGGTTATGTACATGCTCCTCAATTATTGCTAATATTTTGTACAGATTCCTTACCATCATTCTAATTCTGAAGGCCTAATAATGAACCCACTATTCATTAACGATTAAGCAATGTGAGGTTCTCCCTCTTGTTTATTCGACATTCTAGTTGCACAATTGTTTTCCATTTTCTATCAAATTAAGTTGCAGATTGAAAGTACATTTCAGCCATAAAACAGTACCTTCATATTAGGATTGATGAGTGCCACACATATCCCTCAAAGACTAGTTTTTATAACACAATTCCAGCAAACACATAATGTTAAATTGCATCAAATTAGTTCCTTTCCGCATAAGTATACACAGAAATTATGAATATATCCACTAGTTTTTCATCCATTAGATAATTAAATGTAGCAAACTAGCCTTTTCTACCATATAGGCTACCCCGTAACAGTCGATTGTAACAAACAAGTTCTTTCATTCCATCCATTTCTTGACTTCATTAGCCTGTAGGTTGATAGGCATTGGTCCCATAACATCCCATTTCATTGTTCAAAACAATTTTTTCATGTATTTGAATTTTTCTGTGTGGATCTACTCAAAAGTATGCAGAGTGGGACACTCGTTGGAATATGGATGTGGAAATTATACACACTTGAAATTTGAGTAAACCTACAAGGAGATAAGTCAAAAATATGACGAAAAAAATAGTTTTCTTCTTTTCCCTCCAAAAATATTCTCCCTTGGGGATGACATCATCATCTTGAATCCTATTGGTTCTCTTAAAGTTGATTTTGTTAGTACATTTTTCATTTTGAGGCCCATTTTTTACCTCAAAATTCCCCTAATAAAGAGCTGTGGAAGTGACAGTGGGCAGCCTTTCTGAGTTACACAAAGCTATCAATTTAATGCTTCAAACTTTATACTTTGTGGGTGCTAGTTTTTGCTGTAACAGTAGCCATGCCCTGTCCTTGGCAGGCAGATTAGTCACCCATCCTTTCTGCATTGTTCTTTTAAAAGCCATGGAAAAAAAAAGGACCAACAATAGGGGACTGGCCCCCGGCAGCTTCTGTTCCTGGTGAGAGCATTCTAAACAATGATTCCTCAATGTATGGCACCTCTCTGCCCTTGCTCCCAGCATCTTTGGGTTCTCCCTCAACAGCCATTATAGATTTTGCAAAGAAGCATCAACCCTTCAAAGATGTGGTTAGCCAGCCAAGAATCTGTCTCCGACTCTCCACAAGGAAAGCTTACAATCAGCCAATTTCATTGCGGAGACAGTAAAAATAAAATGCACCCCTATTCTTCAAGCTTCTTATCCAAGGTTAAAAGGGCACTACAACGATTACAAAAAGCATGGTCTAATCTATAGATTTAATGGGTTAAGGCCATTATCTCCAGCCCTGAAGAATTGGACTGACACCTTATCCAAGGTTAAAAGGGCACTACAAAGATTACAAAAAGCATGGTCTAATCTATAGATTTAATGGGTTAAGGCCATTATCTCCAGCCCTTAAGAATTGGAGTGACACCTTATCCAAGGTTAAAAGGGCACTACAAAGATAACAAAAAGCATGGTCTAATCTATAGATTTAATGGGTTAAGGCCATTATCTCCAGCCCTTGAGAATTGGAGTGACACAACTGGACATCAGCTTACAATGTAAGCTTCTATCATAAATTTGTTTTTTATTGTTTATTTGGGAAGTTAAAATATTGTAGTAAGGCCACTGAGGAGGGACCATGGTTTCAGGGCAGAGCAGGCCTCTTTTCCAAACCCTGGTTCCCTAAATTTAACCCTGCATCAATGTCTACCACTTCAACAATATCCAGATGAGGAAACCAAATCTCCCCTTATAGTTGTGGAAAGAGGAGATCTTGCAAGAAAGGAAAATTGTAGGAAAATTCATTAAGATGGATCCCAGTCAAGAGTATAAAGCTCTGCTCTTGAGATTTCAATTGCACTCAGTAACTCGACGGTGTGAATACTACGTTTACATGTAGATTTTTTCTAGAAGTAATCCATCTAAAAAATCTTGCCCCAAAAAAGATAAGCAACAAGGTTGAAAAGCATCACACATCCTCCACAAATGAAACCAAGATGGATTCCGACAGGTTAGCCAAAAGGAGGAGGAAATAAAGTGTGGATGCACAAAAAGACAGCTGGAAACTCAGTTGCCAAAAATCACAATCCAACAAAATTAAAACCCTGAAGATTCAGCTGCAAAATTCTACAGATGGGAAAAAATATTTCAGCAAAGAATGCCCAATATTAGCTAAGCTGGCAAAGCAAGGACTTCCTCACATTAAGATACCAGCCTCAAGTTCTCAAGAATCAAAATGCAGAGATGAAGAAGAAATATAACAGGATTGAATTTCAAACTTTTACACTATCTTTGGTTGAACTTTTCAGTCTGTGCTGCCTACAGGTACAGTTGGCGCAGCATGTAACACAGTAAATTTAATAAATTTTGCTCTTCTTATAAAGTAAAGAAAAGAAGATGCACTTTGGGAAGATTTAGATTAGTACGAGTTCTGCATGTGTAGAACATTACTGTTGTAATCTTCAATTCAACAGTATTGCATTTTATTGCCCCCCGAGACTTGTGCAAATATTAAGGAACAAAATCATAGCATTCATTTCATTAAAAAAATTCAAATCAAAATTAGCAGTCTTGTGACAAATTTAAATTAAAATCAAAATCATGCTCCTATGAAAATTTTCCCTTGAAATCTTCTTTACAGTTCTCTCAAGAATTTCAAAAAATAAAAGAAAAACATCAGTTATTAAAAATTGCAGGTTCTAGTTTGCCCAATATGCTACAAGTTGAAAACATGGGTGATGGAACTCTTCAGACAATTGCAGTCACTTACTGAAGGGCTAAAGCCATCAAATGGATTCTTCCCAGCTTTCGAATCTGCCAAGAGTTGCCTAGCATTATGTATATATGAACGCAACCCACCTGGATAACTGGAATCAAGCTTTTCTACCTGTTGAACATATATCCAGATATTTCTAATTTACATTAGTCATCCCAATACCTTATTTCTTACTGCAAGTCCATAAGTTCACAAAAACATTGAATTCTCATTAGACCCGAAAGAGCTATTACAGTTGTAATAGACAATCTCTAATCATAAGAAGCACATGCAAGAAATATACCAGATACAATATAATGACAATCAAAATTTTGAAAGAGTGATAAATGCAATTGGCACAAATAGAAAAATAAATTAGACTATGATTTTTCTTAAATGAATACATAGAACACACAACAGAATATGGGAACAAAAGAGGCTCCATTTGAGGACAGAAGCTAGAACTCCACAAAGGATTCCAACCAATATAGCAACCTCGGGAGACAAATAACTGGAAGCTTAACTTTGGGGCTTCAAAACAAAACCTGGCCAAACCAGCAGAGTGGGGCTGCAGGAGTCAACAGAGATTAAGAGGCTCAAAGATGAATAGGCAAGCAGAATTTGATAACTTGACAATGTCTCAAATTGTGTAACAATTATCACTTCAAAGAACAAGAATAGAAGGTTAACTGGAAAATTGTTATAGATCCGCTTTCAAAGGATACCATAGAGGTCAATTGGAAAAATGAGTCAAGACTGGTTAAAGTACAAGGATTGCTTGAGTTTGTTGATAGCAGGTCATATCTGAATGGAAAGAAATCACATAGCAGATCATATAGCCAACTTATAATTCATAAGTGTGGGGAAGTATATGATGACATTACAATAGTGCAAGCATTGGAGAAGAGGTCGGTTTAACACAGTGTTACTTGGGAGCGGGAGTGAAAGCGGGGAGCGGGAGAGAAAACGGGAGCTTGAGCGACATTTTCCAAAGCTCCCAGTTTGGGAGTGAATCATGAAGCGATTTTTATATAATATATATAATTTTTATATTTTTTATATTTTGATACATATATGTCAACAAAAACATGTAGAATGATGAATTAGATATAAAAAACATAAAAAACAAAAACATAGATTGATCATTGAACCATCAACCATATAACATCAATCATCTAGAAGTTATAATCTTGATTCTTCATCAACCACGTCCACAAGTTAGTAACATACAACATATTGAGTCTCGTAGTCATGAATTCATCAATTTTAAAGTTTCAACTTCAAGCTTTCAAAATTGAAAATTCAATATATATAACATTTATCATCATTGATCAACAAAGTTGTACTTGTGAGCTAAGTCTAACCATTACAAGAAATAATATCTAACATGAAATGAAATGTTATAAAATGAATTATGAAATGAAATGAAACAACTTTCACGAAGCATCATATTCATAATTCAGAATCATTACCAATGAGTTATAATTGCCAACTTCAAACTTCAAACTTAAATTGTCACAGTCATATATTGTTTACAAAAATATCATTAAGATATGAAAGAGTCAAGAGTCAAGACTCGACAATTATGAAAACTAATAGAAACTAGAAAAGACAAGTAAATTGTAAATCTATTATCTACTACTACATGTGGCCCTTGCCACGAGAAGTGTCTAGACTCTAATGTATGAGCAGGTCGTGGTGGTCTTCTAGGAGTCTCCCGCACAGACCGACAACCAGAACCAGAAGGCGCATGCCCTCCACGTGAGGGTGTAGATGGAGGTGGCGACTGCAAAGGAAAAAGACTTAGAACTCGAGCACTGCTACTAGATGGTGGAGGTGGCATGGTTGTTGCTTCATCTTCCTCTCTTATAAGTTTCGCTTCCAGTTCTTCAAGATGTATAGTGCCATCCTCCAAATTATCATCCTCTGGGTGGTTGTCCCAAATTTTATATGTTGGATCCTCATAAGCCCGATCACAGTAATGACTCAACAACCTCAAGTTGTAGTGCACATAAACCAAGCTTTCTGCCCAGTTTTCATTGAGTCTGTTTCTTTTCACATTATGTATGATGTTGTAGGTGCTCCAACACCTCTCTGCAAAAGAAGTATTTACAACCTCTGAGAGAACTTTTTTTGCCAATTTTGGCAAAAGTCCATGGCCGCCATATGATTCCCACCATGTGAGAGCATCAAATCTGTCTTTATCTTCCATTGCATGAAAGGTACCAAACAAACTAGTGCAACTGAAGTATCTGCCTATCTCAAGACGCACACTAACACATTCCTCCCTTTCAGGTATCAACTTTTCTAATGCTTCCAAATATCTTGTAGATACCTCTTCATCTATATGGGGTTTGGACCTAACCCCACCCCCTGGTGCAGGTTGGCCCAACCAAGATGTAGAGTAGTATTTTAGCGTAAGGATATACGCCAAGTAATGTAGTGGAACATTAAGTTTACCCCACCGTATACACACACAATCGTGAATCAGTTTGTACAAGTTGGGATCATTGTTATGAACAATATCTTTTATTTGCCCCAACATGGTATCCATCTGCTCATACACCTCGCCAATCACTGGTTTATCTGTATCTGCAAACCGAATCATGTGACAAATGGGCTTGGTGAAATCCAATACTTGCCTCACACGTGCCCAAAACATACCATCAAGAGTGGCCTCCTCCACCTATTCAAAACCTTGCCTGTTAGCTGCATTTGTAGCCCTTTCCTTTAATACCTGCCAATGTGGAATTGATACCATGCTAGCCAATGACTCTCTTACCTTCAAAAGGCACCTAAAGGTGAGGTAATAGCTACCAAATCTAGTCCTCACAATCTTCAACAACTCCAATCTTGAGTGACTGTGGAAAAGGCCATGGGTATTGCTATGATTTGTAATAAATTGTATCATTTGTTTGCCTTTCTTGTACAAATCACCAATCCATTTGTATTGTTCGTTTTTGTTCTTATGCATCAAAAGGTTCATTATGTAAGCCAAACACCAAGACCAAAATATGTTGGGGTATTTATCCTCAATAATTGCTCCCGCTGCCTTACAATTAGGAGCATTATCAGTGATGTCCCTTGGATGAAATTATATGGCCCCAAGTAATGGTTCTGCAATGTTGATGGTGTTCTTGAACTTGTTTGAGTAATCATATGCTGAAAGAAAGATGGTACCACTAACAGACACAGCAGGAACATTTATCAATGACTTGCCTTTTACATTTGTCCATCCGTCAAATACAATGGACACCCTATGGTCAGTCCAAGAACTTGTCATTCTATTCAAAGAATGTGATATTTTTGCTTTGTCATGATCAAGTCCAACGGTTCTTGCCTTGTCATACTCAGGGCTCTTGTATCCTTTAGGGGCATCATTTATGGCAGAAACCATTTCGTGCCAATAAGGTGAGCAAAGAACATTGAATGGTATCTCACATGCATAGAGAAACCTATAAACTTTTGAATCCACATCATTCCTACACCCTTCATCAAGGAAATCTGATATGGTTCTACGCTTTAAACCTGGTGACCCTGTGCCTCCATATCCTTGTGCATGTGATTGTGAGCTTGGTTCAAAGAAACCCTTTGATTTTTTAAATTTGTATTGGGCTTCCTCCTCTTCCCTTATGTATTTGGCTCTATCTGCTGCTGACACACCTGTACAGGTTTTGATTCCTATTTGTTTATTTCCATCTCATGGCATTTTCCCGCAGAGGTGTTTTCTGGCACGAGTGTATGAACCTGTGTAATTATTGTTGCAATGGGGACAATGAAATTTAGTGGTTCCACCCCCTTTCCCTGCTTCAGGCCTGTTAACATATTTCCACAATGGGGTTTGGTCTTGTTTAGTTTTTTGAGCTGACTCATGTTCACTCTCCTCCAGCTCCTCCTCACTAGGGTTTTCATCAAATCCACTATGTCCCCCTTCTTCATCCCCTTCTTCATTTTCAATTTCAACCCTCCTTTTTCTACTCTCCAGCACCATAATAACCAAAAAAGGAACCAAGAAGAAGAAAATGCCAAGAAATATAACCATGATGTTTGAAATTTAAAGTTTTGAATCTGCAAAATTTAAAAAAATGGAATGGGAATGGGAATGGGAAATAGTGAAAATTTATTTAGGAATAATTTAATAAACATTAAAAAAAATTGCTAGACACTCTATTCAATATTGTAGAGCCTACCTCTTTGGCGTCCAATCTCCCCTTGCAAGCTCTTCAATCTCCCCTTGCTCCTTGCTTTCTCTTGCTCTCTCACTCTCTTGCTCGTTGCTCCTTGCTCTCTCACTCTCTTGCTCGTTGCTCCTTGCTCTCTCTTGCTCTCTCCTTGCACCTCACTCTCTCCTTGCTCTCTCTCACTCTCTCCTTGCTCCTCACTCTCTCCTTGCTCCTCACTCTCACCCTCTCTCAATCTCAATCTCACTCTCACTCTCACAATGATGAAATGAAACCCTTCCTCCCTCCTTTTATTTCCCAAAAAACCAATTTTTTTCCGCCCAAACTTTTTTCCTACACAACCCGCTCCCAACAGTCATTTTCATCGCTCCCGGAGCGACGCTCCTTGCTTCGCTCCGGAAATAGGCAAGGAGTGCAAATTTTTTTTACGAGAGCACACTCCCGAGTCGCTCCCGCCCGGAGCGCGGATTGGGAGCGGGATAGAGGAGAGGAGGGGGGCTCCCCCGCAACACTAGTTTAACAAAAGAAATCATATGATAACTCTTGTTGTTGCATCAGTTGGGAAAGTAGAGGTAGCTAAGATAATCATGCTAATATCCAACAAATGACCAAAAAGTAGTTCAATGGGACTTTTGAGTACAATAGTGGCAACACAGTGTAGAAGCATAAAAGTGACTCCCATATAAAGCAAGATTTAGAATGTAAAGTACAGATCTAGGCTAAAACATACACACTAGACTTGAAGAGTGGAGAGCATTCTGGCAAAAAAATGTACAAAGAGAGTACATCCAAAATCCTGATAAAAATAATGTAAGCAAATCATGGTTCATTAGAGCTAGCTCCCCTAACATTTGAGGCAAAATGAACGAAACTCTATATAGAAGGCTATCTGAAGGAGGACGTGGAGCAAGAGATGGACTGCAAAATGTGTTGCTACCTAGAAGATGCAACCGACAATTGAGACCTAGAAGAACACATATGACTGCTAGTGTGAGATATGGTACAACAATGTCCCTAGGGTCTCTAGGAACTAGATATGGCCACCTACCTCCTCACTAAACTAGGATGGGAAGCAAGGCCGCTATCAATCGATCACTTGATACCACTGAAGGGTAGGAGCATCATAAATTAGCAAGTGATCGTTTTGGTGGAGATTAATCTAAGGGGTGGTTATGGGATCTAGGAACAAAATCCAAGGGCCTCCTCACATACAAAGTTAAGCATCCTTGGTCTGGACACCAAAGGAAATTAGAGAGGCTCCACGACCCCCTAAATATTCAATGGAACTACCCCAAATCTTGTAATAAGAGGGGCAGTGAAATATGAAGTGCTCCTTCCTCTCAACCTCCTAAGGATGGCACAACTAGTGAATTCTATCCAACTGGTTAAACCAATGTTTGACAACAAGCCACGATCTATGTGAACCCAATAAAGTAGCCCAAGATAATGCAAAGAACAAGCATCCATTACAACACATGTACAAAGGATAGGCAATGAGGTCATCCCCCAAATCCATGAAATGCTCTATGTAGAGGACCTTATTTAGATGTAGTTATCCAAGTTACTAGCATTAATTGCCTGTAAATGTCATCCCCAGTAATCTTGTTCAATGCCCACCTAGTAGGCAAGAGGTGGCCAACTACCAAGTGCATCAAGGGAGTATTTGGAAAAAGAGAGGTGGTCCAACAAAATACCCACAAACTTCAAAAGCTCCAAGACCTTACAAAGCAAGAACGTGCCCACCCAAGGGAACTAGCTAAAGCAATGAATTCTAATGTGCAAAGGGCTAGGTAAGGATACCGATCCCAACTTACAATGATGTCAATAAAACTACGAACACAATGAAGGAATGAGATGAAGTCAAACGCAATCTAAAGACGAAGGGAGTGAGCACTAACTCTACAAGAACGATGCCTTGAGAGACTATCTACTTGGGTTTGTTAATGCACCGAAGGATAAGGGTCTGAAACCTCTCGGCAATGATCCAATCAAACTTTAACCTTTGAACCATAAAGAACTTATGTCAGATAATGGAGTCCATGAGAGACATCTTGGACAATCTATGTTGGAAATGGTGCCAAAAACATTGTCTCTCAAGCAAAGTCCAGGACTTGTAGCCCTTGCTGACTTGGAATTGAAGAAAATGCCCCATGTTTGTAAGATCATTTGACAAATACCCCATGTTAATGATTTTTTCCATACGTTTAGGCATGTTTTCCTGCCTACATTTTCCTTCTTTTTTTGTTATTTTGCTATGATTATCATGCCCATCAAACCATGTAAGGGTTTTTTCCATAATAGGACAGCAAGCTTGAATTTAGTTTTTAACTTTTTTATGCACCCTCTTATTGCCATTTTTCATTACAGATAATATAATTTAAATTTCTAAACAATTGATTTTTGAAATGAGGAGGCTTTTATTTTTTTGTGTAGTGGGTGATTAATGCCATTTTATGTGTTTTTGGCACCCTACGATTGAATTTTGAAGCTGTCCATTTACACTGCAAATATGCCAAAGGCCTTGGATCCATTTTGGCAATATGAGGAACTTGAAGATGAGGCAAACCGACTATGACTGAATTGTAAATTGTGACCAGCATATGACAGGAGGGGTTAGCCGGTTGAAGTACCATTTGCGTAAATTCCTCGAGCATGATGTTGAGATTTGTAAATCATCTAGCCCGGCGGTTATGAGAGTTGCACATGATGCAATTTATCCAAAGGATAGAAAGAAAGAAGAGGCAACTACAAACAGGGTCGAACGTGCAGGCAGATCTTCAGGGCTATCTACCTATGAGGCTGAGGGTAGTGGGAGGGGCTCCATAGCTTCACCTATTGAGAGCTCATCATTGTTTGTTCCAAAAATCAGAGTTGGAGTACAACCTTCAATCAAATCAGTGATAAAATAAGGGAGAAGCAAGAAGCAGACAGGGTTATCTTTTCTAGAGTGACATGCCTCTCAGCATCACCAAAAACAATCCATTTTGGTAGCCAATGTGTGATTCCATTGATGTTGTAGGCTCAAGGTACAAAAGCACTACATATGAGGAGTTATGGGGGCCAATCCTTCAAATAAAAAATAAGGACATCAACTCTAGATTGTCAGAGTTGAAGCAGTCATGGGAGGTCTATGGATGCATAGTGATGTCTAATGGCTGCACAGATAGGAAGGGTAGAACCCTTATAAATTTCTTGGTACATTGTCCTGGAGATACCATGTTTATTATTCAGTGAATGCATCAACACATGTAAAAGATGCAACATTCATATGTTAGTTGTTATATTGGTTTTTCCAAGAGATTGGTTTGCATAATTGTGGTGCAAATCACTAGATTGTCGGAGTTGAAGCAGTCATTGGGAGGTCTATGGATGCTTAGTGATGTCTGATGGTTGGACTGGTAGAAAGGGTGGAACTCTTCTAAATTTCCTGGTACATTGTCCTGGAGATACTATGTTTATTAGTCAGTGAATGCATCAACACATGTAAAAGATGCAACATTCATAAGTTAGTTGTTATATGGGTTCCTCCAGGAGATTGGTTTTCATAATGTGGTGCAAATCATAACAAATAATGCAGCTAATTATGTGGTTGTTGGTAGCATACTTATGGACAAACGCTGCTCATTGTTCTAGACTCGAGCGTTGCACATTTTATCGGTTTGATGCTTGATGATACAAGGAAACTCTCCTTCATCAAGGAAGTGATTGATATGGCTAAGAGCATCCCCAAGTTCATATATACCCATGCTTTTGTTCTTAGCCTCATGAGGAGATGCACCACAAATAGGGAGTTGCGGTGTCCTGCAATCACAAGTTCTGCCACCAACTTCATTACTCTTTTGTCTTTTCTTCAATGTCAATTTGAGTTGAAGAAAATGTTTCTTTGTGATGAGTGGCGTGATTGTAAATATAGCATGATAGAGGATGAGAGAGGCATTGCTAAATTGGTGTACATTGACTCCTTTGGCAAGGAGTGGAAGTGTGCTTAATTAGTGAACCTTTAGTAAACTTTTTGAGATTGATAGATAGTGATAAGCCTCCAATGGCTTATTTGTATGAGGCCATGGATAGGGAGAAAGAGACCATTCGAGTTTATTATGTGGACAACGATACCCCTGGATTTAATAAACACATGATGTTATGGGATGTGATTGGTGGACAAGGATGCTCCATCGACCCATTCATGTAGCAAAACTTTTCCTCAACCCCGCACTTTCGTACAAATGCAACTTTGATTTTGATGGCGAGGTTATGGAAGGGCTACATACTTGTCTTCATAGGATGGTACGTGATTCCAAGATTCACAGCACAATCAATTGCGAGATAAAGAGCTAGATAGTATTCAATTATGTTTTATTTGAAATTTAATTATGCTTTCTTTATTTTGTTGAAAAATTTTGGTGGTGAAACTATGGTGCAAGGGCACCAAATTTACACAAATTTGCCATCAAAATCCTCAATCAAACCTATAGCACTTCATGATGTGAGCGCAATTGTAGTGTATTTGAGAAAATACACTCAAAGAAGCACAACAAGTTATAACTTTGAACTTCAACTGAGCAATTACATTTATTGTAATTTATGAACCTCAAGAATGAAGATTCACTGAATTTTTTATGACAATTTTATAGGTTGGAGTTCCCGTGTCTTAATGACTTGATATATGTCCATTACAATCTCCAACTATGGGTAAAGCAAATGGAGAGAAGACTGGATATGGATGCCATTTCCTTAGACAATATTGATGTATTGTATAAGTGGAGGGTGGAATCTGAGGTTCCCATCATGGAGGAGTCACCTACATGTTTAGATGAGGAACTAGTACAACAGCAGAAGAAGCAAGAGGAGGAGGAGGAGAATGTGCCAACATCAACACCACCTTCTACAGATATTTATGAGCACAGTTCTATACCCATCAGTCATCGTCTGACATTTGGTGTAGGGCCAAGGCCTTATGTTGTTAGGGGCAGGCCTGGCAAACATCCCATCATCTTTTCCTGTAAAACGAGGAGAGAGCACTGATCTCATATAGCTAGTTGCTAGTTTTGTTTCTTTTTCCATTGTACATATGACTCATGATAATGAGATACATTTATATATGTGATGTTATTTTGTATTGGTTCTCTACATTTGAGTCATTGATTGGACAACTATCAGGGTTCGATAGGATTTTGTATCGACTTTCATGTATCATTTTTATTTGGCATCCACTGTATCATATATATATATATATATATATATATATATATATATATCAGTGTTTTCTTCATATTTATGTGCCAATGTGTTTATTATTTGATATTGTTGTTGCTTTATATGTTTGAAATTCTAAAGAAATATATATATATATATTGCATTTTTTAATGTCTGTCAATTGTTTTCCACTTTTTTCGTTGATGTTTCCAAAAAGATGTTTTCTGGACCCTTGTCGATATTTTCAACACTAGTGAAGATTGTGGTGGGACCAAATCAATAGAAACCGTCTAATAACGACATAGTTGAAGCGATTTATGATTCACTCATCAAGAGCATGAATGTCATGTTTGAAAAACTTTGTCGATAATCCCCCCCCCCCCCCCCCGCATCTCTTATGTGAGATGAAGAGGCATTTCTTGTCGAAAAAGAGGCAACAATATGATTTCTAACTAACATTGGCAACTACACTGGCTATGACACAAAATAGGGAATCCACAAAGGATGTTGTAATTGACCTTTATGGAAAGATTGAAGCAAAACGTTAAAATGTAGAAAGTTTTCATGTACAGCCTCCAGGGCAGTAAAAATTAGCACTATAAGCGTGGTATGTTTTGGTTAAGCTTGAAGAAAACATCTCAAGCATGGTTGAACTATAGTTTTTCATTTGTTTCTCCCAACTTGTTATACATTCATCTTCGACCAAATGAGTGCTTGGTGCATGAGTTCTTCATTCTTCTTCAATTTAATGAGCATTCACAATGGGTAGTTGGCACTTGTTGGAGAAAGAACACATTTTTATGGGATTGAGTTCATGCACAAGGGCATAGTGTTGAAAGGAGATGCTTCTAACATTTTTTTGATCCCTCGAGTTACTTGGACTAGGAGGGTGTACTTGGTTCATAAAAACTTGTGGAGTGGGTAAGTTGGAAATTGTGGAGACATAAAACTATGTGGAGTGGGTGAGTTAGCACTTGTGAGCATGTGCCTACCTATTTGGCACTTGTAGAGTGCTCCACTAGTGGACCCATACTCCATTTGTGAACCTAGTCTAGGGTTTTACCATACTTGTAATCACTCCTCTTAATCTATAGAAGGAAGGAAGAGAAAATTATTTGATATTATTATTAGATTACTTGATGAAAGCAAAATAATGTTAAGTAGAAGAGGTTGTAATAGTTAGAGTCTGTTATATGCTTGTTTTGCTTGGGTGGAAAGAGTAGCTGTGATAGCTAGCAGATTTGGGTTTTGCTTCAAGAGCTTGAGAGATGTTGTTCGTTTTGCATCGTCAACGTCGAAGAAATTGATTAATTGTTTGATGTTTTCATTTGTACATGGGTGGTGTTGATTTGTTGCAATGAAATCATCTTCATGTGCAATTGAAAGAGATTTGCTTCCTGTCCCAAATTTGCATGCAGATCTGATTTCTAGCTAAGTCACAAGACAGGGTCTCATGCCCGTATTTCAAGTGTCGGACACAAAATGTGCCCAAAAACGTGTCAAAAATGTTTTTTCTCATATCCAATCGAGACACGTGTTTTAGACGTGGCAAAAACATGCCCTAACATTTTTGGCTCTTAGGACACGTTTCCAATAAAAAGTGACATTTAAAACCCGTGACATGGTTTACTTTTGGGTTTTTTTGTCATTGTTCGTTGCTAAAGTCAAGTTTGCTCACACTGAAATTGAATTTGCTATGCAGTGTGAGGAATTTCGTTGGATTCGAGCGCAATGCTCACAACTTCACACTAAGAGCACAATTCACAACTTCACATTGAGAGCACAGTGCACAAGTTCTTCTAAATTTCTAGTTTTATTTTATCAATCATGGTTTTTCTAAATTTCTAGTTAGTAGTTCCTCATGTGCTTGAACAATTGTCCATGACACAAACAATGACCATTGAACTTTGAACATCATTGATGTAGTAAATTAATAAACTCATTAGTAAATTACTAAATAGTAGATACTAAATAGATATCTTCATTATTCATATCTGTAGATTTTCTAATTTCTAAAAAGTATGGATCAGGCACTATATATATATATATATAAAATGTGTCCCTTGTGTCCTGTTTCCAGGGCCGTTGTGTCTCGTGTCGAACACTCGTAATTACGTGTCCTCCGTGACTCGTTTCCTCGTGTCATGTGACTTAGATTTATAGGTGTTTTCGTGGTTAATCTATTATGTTGGCGTAATGAACAACTAGATAATGCTAAGCTGATTTAGTGTGCATTACTTCATATTTTATATCTCCATGATAATGGGCTGGTGCTGATCAAATGTAATTTTCAGATTTGATCCTCATATCAGATCTTGCCCTAATGGTTGTTGAAATGATCTAACCATTTTACTTGGGGTGTTTACACTCTTGAAAGGTGCCCTAGCAGTTTTGTTGATTACAAATATGATGTTTTGATGGGTTTCTAAAGAAATCAGAGTCAAAATTCGGGCTGAAACTTCTATGGCGTAAATCTGTCGCCTTAAGAGGTGCATTTCTAACATGGTATTAGAATGGTGATGCTGAAATTTTCCATACATTATAAGAAGACATCAACAACCTATGAGAGGGGGTTAACAGCAGAGAATTTCAACAAGTGTGATGCCCAAAAAGTTATAGTGATTGGAGTTGACCCATGCCTGTGAGAAGCAATATGGCATATAAGGGGTTATTCTGTGTAATGCACAAGAAGTTCTGGAGATTAAAAGGTGTTTTAAGCCTGAAAGGGGTGATTTGAACCTATAAAAGGTTGCATATTTTAGTTGATATATTTTGATTCGAGAACTTCTAGGAATGGGAAACTTGTTCAATCGCAATGTAATATTCCTAAGTGGAATATAACAATGAATACCAAAACCATGCACTAATAACAGCAATTAAAATTAAAATCATACACATAAATTAGAACACCAAGGAAATTGGGAGAAAATGCTGAGCCATCTTATTAATAATTGGGTGTTGAGTACATCAAATGATAGGAATGATAGAACCTGGGCTCACTGAGCAAGCTAGACAAAACCTAGGTGGAATTTTGCTAACCCAAGTGTTGGAATGGCTCCAACCTGCAAATGCACACTGCCCAGAAAATTCTGCTGCCTGCTGCCAAAATCGAACTTGAATTCTGCCCTGAATACTGCCTGGAAAATTCACCAAACCCATAAAAACCCAAAAATGTTTTAGGATGATTCCGGCTGACCAGGAAGCCCTCAAAAGTGTGAATGGCCTTCGCTGGCTGGTTGTGTGAACTATCGGAGGAACTCTGCTACTGGATGCCCAAAAATCCCCACTGAAATGCCTCTGAATTTCCCCTGCAAAAATCTACTCCAGAAACTCCCTATCTCCAGCCCTTATCTCCTTTGGTGGTAGCCTTCTTCTACCCCTGCACAAGCTTTTCCCAGTGAACTCTATGCACTGCCCAAATAAGAGAAATTCAGCTCACAAATAGCCTCAACTCCAGCCCTACAAATCACCATCAATCCTCCTGCTGTGGAATGGAAAATCCTCCTGCAATTTACTCTCTCTCCAAATCTCTTTGGCTAAGCCAAAATCGTACCACAAACTGCCTCTACGCCCAGGAAGTGTGAAGAATTGGTTGTCTTGCTGCAATTGCTGCCCAGTTGAAGCCCTGAAGTGGACTCCAAGTTCCCACTAGGGAGACACTCGAAGTTCTCCAAAAATTGGGGTGGAATTCGGCTAAAATTCCTGAGCTAAACAGCACTACTACTCCTGAGCTCAACAGCTCCAAGAGAGTTTGATTTTCTAAAGTTTGATAGACAAAAGATGCCACAAGAGTTCTCACTTTTGCCTCAAGTACTCCAGCCCATGTGTTCCCCTTTGTGGCCCCCACAATCCACTAGTTTTGTCGCATTTTTCCTTATGGGTCGAATTGCAACTCTTTAGTAGCCCCCCACCTTCCACTAGCATTTCGATTTTCTTCCTCCTGAGTCCAAAATTGCCTAAGCGTGCCTCCAACACTAAAATTGCAAAAAAGGCCACACTTAGAATATTTTATGCAATTGGGGATATTACACTCAAAGGGTGTGACCAACTCAAGGGAGCTTCCAAATTCAGACCTTTAGGATACAAGCTGCAAATGTTTATGTGGATCTCTGGTGCATAGTCAAGTGCAAAAGCTATCATTCCTATTGATCCTCAACAATTGCTTCAATACAAGATGAGGGTCTCTAAGGCAAAGAGGATTATTTTGGGAACGCCCGATTCCTCACATTGCAGGTAAATAGGAAAAAGTGTAAAATTCCGTAATGCTCAATAGTGGCAATCCATGCGAGCTATAGCATGGGTGCTTTGGTCACTTGCATTATGTAACCCTTTCACTCTTGAAGATTATGGTGCAGGGATTGCCAAACTTCAAATTGGAGTAAATCAGGGAGTACAAGGGATGTGCTCTTGGCAAGCATTAAAAGGTTGTTTCTTCAAGTAGTGAGTAGAAATCGAGAAATATTCTCAAGTTGATTCATTTGGATATGTTTAACCTATGTCTTCATCATCATTGATAGGGGGGCTATATTATGATTCATTCATTGATGATTCCTCTTGTAAAACTATATTTGTTTTATGAAGACTAAGGATGGAATGGTCAGCAAGTTCACAAACTCAGAGTGCCTGTTGAATACCGTACAGGGAAGAGGATCAAGGTATTTTAATCAAATAATTGAGGAGATAAGATGCTTCTATTAATGTCCAACAAATGACCAAAAAAGTAGGTCAACAGCACTGAAAAGTGCAACTAGCATATAATGTGGAAGTGTAAAAGGCTTCTCTTATAACAAATTCAAAAAAGAACCATGTAGGTATAAAAATAGGAAGAAGTCCAAATGCTGAAGTATCAAAACTCTTGGAGTTTATACCTCCAAGGAGTTTGACTCTTTTTGCAGGTATGCAGGGATGCAGGGATCAAAAGGGCACTAACAGTGCCTTGCAACCTAAAATTTAACAGACTTGCAGAGTGGAAAAATAGATCCATCACAGACACTATTAAGGCCATGATCCATGACATATATTTGCCCATGCATCTTTGAGTAGAGGCATGTAACACAGTGGTATATATCTTGTACTGCTGTCCTCACAGGATCTTGAAGGACAAAACACCAGAGCAAACATTCATTGTGAGAAACCCAAGGTATCACATTTTTGTGTTATTAATTGTCTAGTATACAATCATGTTTTAAATAAGAAAAGGACTGAGATTGAACCCTTGAGTATCAAGTGTTATTAATTATCTAGCATAAAATCATGTTTTAAATAAGAAAAGGACTAAGATTGAACCCTTGAGTATCAAGGGTATTTTTATCGGATACAGTGAGACATCCAAGGCTCATTGAATGTACATTCCAGCACAAAGAAACAATATGGTAAGTAGGGATGTCAATTTCCATGAGGATTGATGGTACTCAAGAACTCAGGAACCTCCTTTAATGGTTGAGGGAAAAATGTTCATCCCAAAGTCTAATCTAAAATGAAAAAAGAACTCATATTCAGATCTGAAAGAGTCTAGCCAAGTGAAGGAGAAGGAAAGATGAGATGACTTCCCAGACATGGCAGGATGCATGGAAAGAAGTGGGAGCACCTAAATCTACATTTTAAGTGGGTAAGTCCAAAGACAAGTTCCATAGACAAGAGAAGACTATGTAGAAGAGGTTGTAATAGCTAGGTTTTCTATTTGCTTGTTTTCTCTCAGTGAAGAGAGTCAATGTGGTAGATGTTAGGATATTCCGACACATAGGAAATAGTTAAGTACAACTTGGTCTAGTATAGAGTTAGGTATAGAGTTAGGTAAACTGTGTTTCTTTACCGTTGTACATTTTGTAACTTACAATCCGACGGTCACGATATGTAGTGATCCGACGGTTCATTCTCTCCTCGGTATTACCGACACTTGATCCGTGGCTTGACACCCGATTGGTCCATCAATTCTATTTAAAGCGCATGGAGGGTCATTTGTAGGGTAATCCGTGCATGAGAGAAGCTTATGTAAATTTTTATTCTTTGATTAATAAATTGCCTGAAGTGGCCGCGTTGGCTCAGGCCGTGGACTGTTTCCCTCTTTGAGGGTTTTAACCACGTCAAAAATACTGGTGTATTGATCTGTGATCTGGTTGTGAGCGGTGTCCTTTTGGTGTTCTTTCTGAGGAACTTACCCTGTAAATTCCTACATGGTATCAAAGCTATTTGAGGGCCGCGTCCGTTGGTGATCCAAATCTGAAGCCGGTGGAACTGCATCCGACTGTTGTTTCCTAGATCTGTTGTTTCTGACTGCTTTCGGGCCAAGAGGACTGCTCTGTTGTGTTCGGAGCATCTGTTCCAGTGAGGAACCCCTTTCGTTTCACGCCAAAAGGTTTCCGGTAGCCCTAGCTGCGTCTTTTTTAAGATCTGGAGGTATACAGTGTTTATTTGCAGTTTACTGTTATTTTCTCTCTGCTTATTTCGGTTTCGGTTTATTTAGCTTTTTTTTAACCGGATCCATACCTTTCATTTCTGCGTATGCTCTTTGCCCTGCGACTCTGTGCGATCTGGGCAAATCAGAAACAGAAAGGAAGGATTTTTCTCATGTGTATGCTCTTTTCCCTGCACCTTAGTGTGATCTCGAAAAATCAGAAACATTGAGAAAAATATTTAGTTTTTCGGCTAAAGCTAACTTTGAGCCGCAAGGTTCAATTTTTGAAAATATTTAGTTTTTTGGGTAAAGCTAACTTCGAGCCATAAGGTTCGTTTTCTTTGCATGTCCGTGTTGGGTTTTGTGTTTTTTGTTTTGTAGGGAAAAAGAGTTTTCTCAAAGCAAGCACGCAACCCAAGGCCCCCCCCCCTCTCTCTCTCTCTCAAATTTTTTGTATAGATCAATTGGTTCAAAGCTATTTTAAGAGAGTAGAGGTCTTGGGTTCAAGTCTCCATTTTGTGGGGGCGGACTTTTTCATTTCCGCACATTCCCACACTTCGTCGGCAACTTCAACAACTTTTTTTCAAAAAGCCATAACTTCTTCATCCGGAAGCCTTTTTCAGAGCCGTTTTTTTTAAACCAGCCTAATTTTTCGAGATCTATCCATTGGAACACTTACTTTCAGCATCTTCAGCTTCAGTTTCTGTTGAAATGGAAAGTCAATACCAAGTTACCCTTGACAGCACCAACTACTTCCAATGGTTGTCCTACATGGAGGATTTACTTAGAAGTAAAGGTCTCTACCGAATAGCCACAGGGCAAGAAAAGAAACCGAAAGATGAAGACAAGGCTGCTAAATGGGAAAATAGACAAGATCAAGCACGTGGTTTGATAGGGATGTCTATTTCTCCAGATCTTAGATTCCATATTGCAGAACTTGAAACTCCTCATGAAGCAATGGAACAACTCAATAAAATTTTTGGGATTAAAAATGAAATTAGAGCCCATCAACTTGAAAATGAGTTGCTTACATTGGACCCTAATAATTTTTCTTACATTGAAGATTTCTTGTCTAAGTTCAAGACTCTTAGATATCTTTTGGAAGGTGTTAAGGTTAAGAAAGAAGATAGTAACCTTATTTATTCCATCCTTACTAAGTTGGGACCAGCCTACTCTGTATTTGTTTCCACCTTCCATTCTACAAGAGAAGCCTTCATTTCTCAAGGAAAAGACTACAAGGCCCCTTCCTTTGACTCTTTTTGTGATTCTTTAATAAGAGAACAAGAAAAACTCTTACACCTTGGTCTTCTTAATCTTGGAAACTCTTCCAAGAAAGCGTTAGCCGCCCAGCAGCAACCAAATTCAAAGAATCCTAAGAAGTCATATCCTAAAAAGAATGGTCCTAAACCAAACAAGGGTCCTAAGCAATTTCAGCCCCAAAATGAAAAATCATTTCAACAATATGTTAAGGCAAATAAAAACAAAGGAAAGAAGACTGATAGACATTGCAATTTTTGTAATCGAGATGGCCACTTAGAATCAAAATGCTTTAAAAAGATGGAAGCCTTGGAAGCAGCAATGAAGAAGCATAACATCCATTTGGGGCAATCTTCAACTTCAACTTCATCTTCAGGAATGGCACTTTCTGCATGTGGTTGTCAAACATCTCGGTCTAGCTATGCATTAAATGTATCTTATTCTTCTCATTCTCATGAGTGGCTCATTGATTCTGGAGCTTCTTATCACATGGCCAAAAACAAAGCCATGTTTTCTTCTTTAAATGATTGTAACACCAAAAATATATATGTTGGTGATGATAGATCTCTTAATGTTGTAGGGACTGGAACTGTTCATCTAGACAATGGTCAGTTTAATGATGTATTATGTGTTCCAACCTTATCCTGCAACCTTCTATCTGTATATCAGATAACTCATTCAGGTGAAGGTAAAATCGTTGAATTTTCACCTCATGATGTTGTAATCAAGGACTTAAAAGATCCTAAACAGATTTTGGCTACTGGCATTGCTGATGATTCTACAAGGTTGTATAAGTTTCACAACTTTGGGTCACCAAATCTTCCCTCAGTATTTGTTGCTCATAACGATGAAATGAGCAAACTTTGGCATGAGCGATTTGGTCACTTAAACTATCGCTCCCTTCAGCATCTATGTAAAGAAAATATGGTGACAGGTCTTCCTATGGTATCTTGCAGAGATGGTGTTTGTTCCGGATGTGTACTCGGAAAACATCATCGGACAGTTTTGAAAAACGTGCCTCTTGGCACGCCTCAGCCCCTTTACAGCTTGTGCATAGTGATTTATGTGGTCCACTTCCAGTTGTGTCATTCTCTGATTGCAAGTATTTCTTAACTTTCATTGATGATTTCTCCAGACGCACTTGGGTATACTTCTTAAAACTCAAGAGTGAAGTATTTAACACTTTTTTGGCCTTCAAGGCCTTTGTTGAAAAACAATCTGGACATCAAATTCTTAAGTTAAGATCTGATAATGGCGGAGAATATGTTAAAAACACATTCATCAACTATTGCACTGAGAATGGAATTCAAATGCAACATACTGTTCCATATACTCCACAACAAAATGGTGTAGCTGAAAGGAAGAATCGCACCTTAAAGGAAATGGCTAATTGTATGCTACAATCTAAAGAACTTGGTCTTAGTTTTTGGGCAGAAGCAATTAACTGTGCAAATTACATAATAAATCGCACTCCTACTAAGGCTTTAAAGAATATCACTCCAGAAGAAGCATGGAGCTCAATCAAACCAGATGTAAGTCACTTTCGTGTTTTTGGAAGTGAAGCGTGGGCCCATATTCCAGATGAAAATCATAAAGCTTTAGAACCTAAGAGTGAAAAATGTACTTTTGTTGGATATTCTGAAGATGTCAAAGGCTATAGACTTATTCCATTTAAGTCCAAAAATGTTATCATTAGAAGAGATGTAAAATTTGATGAAAATATATCGGCCTGCGAGCCTAGTCCGGCGGATGTGCCACCTCTCCCTATCTCTTCTACCTTTGAAAACATTTCTTCTTCAGATGATGAAAGTGAGGATGACAATCCTCCCCCACCATCTCAGGATCCTCCTTCAGCTCCTGAGCTTCCAAAATGGGTTCGTGCTACTCGAGATGCAGCAGGTGATCTTGCCGGTGATCCTACAGATCAGCGACGCACACGTTCTCAGTTCGAGAGAGCCTCTTCTTTACTGGCTCAAGCTCCAGTAAATTATGATCCTGACACCTTTGCAGAAGCTTCAGGCCATCCAGATTGGGAAGCAGCTATGAATGAAGAATATCATTCATTATTGGCAAATGATACATGGGATCTTGTTCCTTTACCAAAGGGACGAAAACTTGTTAGATGCAAATGGGTTTACAGAACCAAGTATGGACCAGATGGGAAAGTTGATAAACATAAAGCTCGTCTTGTTGCTAAGGGCTTTTCACAGGTTGAAGGCATTGACTACACTGAAACCTTCTCCCCTGTTGCCAAAATGAACTCTATCCGCCTTGTTCTTTCCCTTGCTGCCTCTTTCAAATGGGAAGTCCATCAGATGGATGTTAAATCTGCCTTCTTGCATGGGGACTTGCATGAAGAAATCTATATGGAACAACCCATTGGCTTCATACAAACAGACTCCAGCCTTGTTTGTCGACTTAAGAAATCCCTTTATGGTCTCAAGCAAGCTCCTCGAGCTTGGTATGCCAAAATGGATAGCTTTCTTTTAGAATCTGGCTTTTCTAGGTGTCATTCTGACAATACTGTCTACACCAAGAAAGTGGGCAACTCTCTTATCATCCTTGTTCTTTATGTTGATGATCTTATCCTTACTGGTAGTGATCCCAACCTTATAAACCATGTGAAGTCTAGCCTCAAAAGGAAATTTGAAATGATAGACTTAGGACACTTACACTATTTTCTCGGTCTTCAAGTCTTGCAATCCAAGGAGGGTATTTCCCTTTCCCAGTCCAAGTATGCTTGTGATATTCTACGTCATTTTCACATGGAAGACTGTAAGCCAGCCCCTTCTCCCTTTCAATCTAGAGTCAAACTCTCAGTCACTTGTACTTCTCCTGAAGTTGATGCTACCTTATACCGTCAACTTGTAGGAAAACTTTTGTATCTAACCCATACTCGTCCTGACCTTTCCTTTGTTGTTGGCCTTGTTGCTCGGTTCATGCAAAACCCCCGTGAAAGTCATTGGAAAGCAGCCAAAAGAATACTTCGTTATGTTCGAGGTACAGTTCAGTTTGGGATTCATTACAGTGCCGAAGCAGCTCCTCTATTGGTTGGTTTCACTGATTCTGATTGGGCTGGTGACCCTGATGATCGGAAGTCTACTGCCGGTTATGTGTTCACTCTTGGTTCAGGACCTATTACATGGGCTTGTAAGAAACAAGCTGCCATTTCTCTTTCATCAACAGAAGCAGAGTATCGTGGTGCCGTAGAAGCTAGTAAGGAAGCCTTGTGGCTTCGTCAGATCCTGTCAGAATTTGGCTTTCAGCAGCAGCATCCAACTACACTTTGGTGTGATAATCAAAGTGCCATTCAGCTATGCAAAGATCCAGTTCAACATCAGCGCAGCAAACACATTGAACTGCACATGCACTTCATCAGAAAGCTCATTCACGACCATGTTCTTGAAGTGCAATATTGTTCAACAGATGATCAAGTTGCAGACATCTTCACAAAGGCTCTCACAGAGGCGAAGTTCACTAAACTTCGATTTATGGTTGGAGTTCAGGAAGTTGTCACTAAGGGGGGATAGGCTCTAGTGCCTCCTTCCTTCTCCTATTGTGTCATATTTGTAAATCCTTCAATCCTATCCCAAGTTGTTCTTAAGGGGGGATGTTAGGATATTCCGACACATAGGAAATAGTTAAGTACAACTTGGTCTAGTATAGAGTTAGGTATAGAGTTAGGTAAAGTGTGTTTCTTTACCATTGTACATTTTGTAACTTACAATCCGACGGTCACGATTTGTAGTGATCCGACGGTTCATTCTCTCCTCGGTATTACCGACACTTGATCCGTGGCTTGACACCCGATTGGTCCATGAATTCTATTTAAAGCGCATGGAGGGTCATTTGTAGGGTAATCCGTGCATGAGAGAAGCTTATGTAAATTTTTATTCTTTGATTAATAAATTGCCTGAAGTGGCCGCGTTGGCTCAGGCTGTGGACTGTTTCCCTCTTTGAGGGTTTTAACCACGTCAAAAACACTGGTGTATTGATCTGTGATCTGGTTGTGAGCGGTGTCCTTTTGGTGTTCTTTCTGAGGAACTTACCCTGTAAATTCCTACAGTAGATAGTTGATTTGTGTTTTTCTTCATTAGCTTGATAGAAGTTGTTGGTTTCGCATCATAAGCTTGGGAGAACCTGATTTTTTGTATTGTAATCATCTTTAATGTGTGGCAGAAGAATGTGTTTGTTTTCCCAAATATGCATGCATATCTGAGTTTTAAGTGTTTTGGTTGTAGATATATTGTGTTGACGTAATGAACAACCAGGTTGACGTTGAGCTGATTTAGCGTGATTTAATTTATTTGTGTTGGGTCAGTGCTGAGCAAATGTGATTTTCAGATATGATATTTGTTGAACTTTCTAACACATGGTAAACAAATTCTGCACTGTAATATAATCCTTACAGAAAACAAAAACAGCATAAAGTAAAATTGTATCAAAACAACTCTAAACTTTAGATCCAAAAAATTATAAACACATACTACAGAAAAAAATAAACAGAACTTAATAGATGACTGTCAGAACTTGTCACTGCTTACCATTAATTCTGAACGTGAAAATTTGCTATACAGAAAACCCTAAATTGCTAACTGTTAACTCCATTATTGCAGCCATACATATGCCCTTTCTCTTATAGATCCGAGAAGGGCGTACTTTCAGGGTTTACAAACTCCAAAAAAGGTCAAATTCGAAACAGAAAGTTGACTAAAAAGAAAACTAAACTTGGTTCTTCATGTTAGAACCTTATCCTAATCTATCCACCAGCTAAAAATAAGACAACTCGACACTTTATGTAGAACTAAGAGACAACCTTATCCATCTAAGGTTGGTGCCCTATATTTAGACTTATACCCCAGTCTTCTATAACTACTGCACCCTCATTATAATGTTGTACATATCTGCTATTGATGTAAAGAAGGTGCTCTGATCTGTTGGAAACATAATCATCTTGTGTTACATAAACATGGCTCATTCAATTGAATGGAAGGTGAAAAGCCTCAAGTGAAGGCCAATAGTCACGACAAGTCCAAGAGACCTCTTGGAATATGAAAACAAGGGACAGGAAAATGTGTATTAAATTTTAATATATCTATTATGTAATATGCATCTCACATTTATCCTAAATCTGTCTTCCAATTTTGTGAGTTCCAACAGTGTTATCAGAGCAGGTGTACTGCTGCCCTGCTTAAATTTTGTGAGCCACAAAGTTTTGGCCTTTGTAGACCTGTGTGCACCTCCTTATACGTCCTGGATTCTCTTCATCGGTATTGTTCCTTTCCCTGGGTTTGAAAAAGCAAAGGCCCATTACCTCTAGAAGATTTGCCATCCGCTCAACTCGTTAGATTTGCTATTTTTAATACTGTTAACTACCACCTTGTTGGTTAGTTCTAAGCTTCGTCTCTGCATTACCCTCCTTGTCAATCGTTGAGATTCCTCGCACTAGTCGTAACTTGACACCCCTCTGTAGTTTCTCTGCCTCACATCGGATTCTCTGCATTCTGCATCTGATCATTTCCTTACTGCGCTCCTTAGTCTTGATTGTCACTTACCCTATTGTTAAAGTTGTTGAAATATGTAACTAGGTTCGGTCTTCATAATGACATATGTAATCATGATTTTATGTATTTAATGTAAAAATAAAAATAGATTTATTATTGTTGTTCTTCAGGTATGGACTTCATGCTCAAGGAAATTTATTTTATAGTTCAAGCACCCATTGAGTGCTTCTATTTATTTTGTAGTTCAAGCATCCATTGAGTGCTTCTATTTATTTTGTAGTTCAAGCATCCATTGAGTGCTTCTAGGTTTGTCATAAAATCAAGTGAGTCATTGTCATATATTGAAGACACATTTGGGCATGTTACATATTGTAAAGAAAAAATTATTGAGTCAAAGTAGAGTCAAAAAGACCCTCCAAGACCTCGTCACAGTGCAAAGATCAAGTCGGCCTACATGAAGGGACAAGTCAGCCTAAAGATAGCAATTCGTACCCCTCAAAAGCCTATATATGAGAAAGAACTCGACCTCATTTGGATACACTCTCAAGCAAGTTTGATCTCCTCAAGATAAAAACTGGAAAATGACAAAGAAGAAGAACAACAAGATTGTATTCTCTCTCTCTCTTTCGTTAGGGTTTCTACAGTTACTGAGCAAGACGAAAATATAAAGTTGCTTCAAAGTTGTGAAGTTGCATTGAAGCTGTAAAGTTGCATCAAAGTTGTGAAGTTGCATCAAAGTTGTGAAGTTGAATCGCAGTTGTGAAGCTGCAGCTAGGTCGAAGTTGTGAAAGATCGAAACTGTGAATCTGCTAAAGAGGTCGAAGTTGCAGTAGAATCTTCTAGTTGAAGTTGCAGAAGAAGTTGTTGGGCAGAAGAATTTGCTGGAGGTCGAAATTGCAGGATTTGTTGAAGAACTTCGAGAAGGAAAGCTCATCAAGGGACTTGGTCTTGGAGGGTCTTGGTCAAGGGTCATAAGTCTTGGAATTCATCGATCGAAGGTCTATAAGAAGAGAAGAATTATTGTGGGTTTTCCTCTCAGTTGGAGAGGTTTTGGCCATGATTGATCGCCTATATCTTGTGTCTTTTGTCTTATTGTTCTTTATGGTTTGGTAGTTGTTTGATGAAGAAAACACTAATAATAAACAAGCGAAAGAATAAGCTAATAATGTTAAGTAAACATATACCACAAGCAATTATCATAGCAAGAGAAATCATCCAATGTTCTTGCCCCTAGATTTTTCAACATGGTACCAATGCTAAGGTCACAAAACAAGGAAGGCAGCTTAGAGGACACTCAAAGGCTGAAGCACAAGAAGATCATCAAGAGCATCAATCATCAAGAAGGACCATTCATCTCAAGGATCATCACATCTCGAAGAAGAAGACCTCAAAACCCTAGCTCATTCGAAGAAGGGTTCTACATTTGAAGCATCCTTGAGAAGCTCATACATTCCTCAATCATCATCACAAAGAAGATCTCAAGGACTCTTTCTCATCTCAAAGAAGGACTTCACATTGGATCATCTTGAAGCCTCTACATCAAAGAAAAGCAAGGAGAAGGTGTTGTCATCATCATCTAGAAATCAAGGTGATCTCCCTCTCTTAAAGCCAAGGATCACTCTTGAAGGAAGACAACTTCATCAAAGAAGACATCTTCTATCATCAACATCATCAAGAAAGGCATCAAGCTGAAAATTTCATCATTAAGGAGTAGCTTCACTTGACAAGTATCTTTATATCTATATCTAAAGACTAAATCTAAAAAATGAATTCACTTTGTAAGGAAAGCAACAAATTGGTTGGGTATGTGTTGTGTTGAACAACAACCCTCCATTTCATAAAAATTTTATACAAAATCATAATATGAAATGGGTCCCTTTTAAAATAAACTTAGATGTGTGAATAAATTGGTATTAACCTATCATAAGAAAAACCCTTATCAAAAGGATTAATGTAAATGAAGTACTTTAAAAACCTTTTGAATAGAAATAAAGTGGGTCTTTAAAAAAATTATAAAGTTCTTCATTATTACGATAAAGCGATCGCAATATCACATATCACAATATCAAGGGAAACATATGTAAAGACACATTCATTCACTCTGATCCGAAAAGGTAATCGCAATCGGATATTGGGAAAGGCAAATCACAAAGCACAATGAAATAGCCCCCTTGATGTCTCCGATGCGATAAAGTGTATCGCTATCGACAATCGGCAATAACAAGTCAACATATGATTAAAGGCACACTTGAATCCTCCGATGCGATAAGGCACATCGCAATCGGCAATCGGCGAAATCACATTGACACGGTAATAAAACCCAAACCCATTCCCCGATTGCGATGCATTAATAGGGCGCATATCTCGAGAACATACTTAAAAGGTTTGCATGCATTATATCACCTTTCGGTGATCGGAAATGTTTAAAACAAATATTAAAGCCTTTCCTTTCACGTTACCGCTCACCGATTTGTGGTTTACTTCTGATTATCCGCCAAAGAAATCTAAGCCACGCTTGAATGAATCATTCGTCATATAAACGACATGATGGACATTTAAAACCTCCTTTACCGCGATTGACAGGTTAAGTGGCTAATCAATGAAGCAGTTAAGAGTAGATATTTTCATTAGATTTTATTCGCGACAATCTTATTGTAATCCATTATCACTTGCTAATCGACGTAATTCCTTCTCATTTTCATATTTTCCTATAGCAGCATTTCTCTGTATCATGTTTTTTCCATCGCTTGCGCAGAACTCTGCTGAAATAAGAAATTTGAAACAAATGGGGAAGAAATCAAAGAAATCAGCAGCCGCAGCGCCTACAGCAACAGTGCAACCAGCCAAGGATCCAGGGCTAAGCAAAAAAGGGTTAATCTCAGACACTACATGCCTCGGCCTTGGAAATACCAGTTGGGAGAGCATTTACAATTTAATTGAAGCAGAGGAGCCTGAGGAGATATCAGAAAGCGCCACAGCTGACTCGACTAGCAAAAAATCGGAAGCATCCCTCAGAGATTTAGCCTGTTCATATTTGCACATAATAGCAACACGAGAAAAGATTCTTCCATACACTGACGTAGTGAGATGGGTGGTAGAAGAAATTCCAGTTTCAAACAGAACATTTTGCACAATTGACGGGAGGATTTTTGGCTCATTTCAGCCTGATGATCTAAGGAAAATGTATCACTTGCCTGAACCTGAAAAGAGGTACAACAAAGCCTTCCTTGAGAAATTTGCAAATGAAAATGAGACAGAATCGGCCCCGATTAAGCAGTGGAGACAGAATCCCGAGAAGCACAAACACGAGTCATCAGGTAAGTACTCCGTAGACTCATTGTCTTCTCCTTACTATTATGTCGGGGCAATGATGTGTAGAATGTGGGGAATACATGACTCTGCTAAATTCACCATTGAAATGGTCCTTTTAATGGAAGCAGCAGTCAATAGTTATGTGATGGATTGGGCAAACATTTTGTCCGACAAATTAGCCACAGCAATACTCGAATTCAGATCAAATACACGTAAAACTACCATGACCATCCCCCTTTTTTATTACAGTGCTTATATTATGGACACTCTTTGTTTTAACTCTGAATATCCGGTACTTGGATGGAGATGGACTCCCCAGGACCCAAAGCCAATCCATATTTATCATTGAATGTTATGGAAAGCCCACTACAAAGATCATCTGTACAAAATTTGCAATGGTTTTATGTTGCCTGTCTATTATGCTATTTTTGATAAACCTGCCCCGAGGATTTCCGAGAAAGCATGGATAGACTTGATTGCAGTTGGTAATTGGTTCGGAGAAGACAAGTTCACTTATATAAGGCTTTTTGGTAGCCTTACAAGACCCCATGTCCTTCCTCTATATGTGCCCGATAAGTTGTTAGCTCGAGAATTGGCTTACCAGATAACAACAGAAGGGACATCCAAAACTCTTAGAAATTATAAGAAGCAAGTATGGCCTACATTTCCTTTGAGATGAGGTGTTTACACTCTCCATGATTATAAACACGCAGAAAAGGAGGTAGAAAAAATACAAATGCTCAATCTTGCAACCATCCCCAACAGACAATATGATCCTAGAAAAGTTGCTTATAATGTTCTTGAACAAGCCAAACTTACAAGGTTCGATCATGAAAAAGATGAATTTGATGACCTGTTTTCCTCAGCAGAATCATTATTTCAGGTAAAAACATTGGCCAGGATCAGATATAAAGATGAGGGGCTGGAAGTGTTTAATAGACTTAGAGAAGAGAGGTTGCAAACTCTGCCTCTAGACTTATTAGCCACCACTCCAGCAATCCAGTCAAGCGAGCCTGAACAACAAATTGTTGACAAACCTCCTATTGTGGAAAAAATTCTCGAGAAAGGAAAAGAGCCAGAACAGGAGAAAGAACAGGAAAAAGGCAGTGAACACATGGATATAGATACTCAAATCGATCCCAAGCTCCTTAAAGAATGGCAACAGTTTGATTCCATTATAAGCAATCCTGAGAATTCACAGGGTTTTAGTACACCTCAAGTGACAATTGGTCACAAGACAGCAACAAGTACGGTTCCAACTGAAGGAACCAGCGGCCTACCCATAAGCAAAGATATAGAGATAATTCCTAAAGATCCATCGGATGAAATTGTTTTGCAGATAGAAGAAATACCACCATTAGATGTCTTTTACAGTCCTAAGCATAGGGTTGTAGTAAAAAGACAAAGGAAAAAGAGAAGGCTTGATCAATCTTCCCTTTTACCTGCACAGATAGAGATGGCTAATGTGGTATGGAAAGAAGAATTCAATCCTTCCGAAGACCTCACAAAACTCTCTCAATATGCCGGGGCCTACTCGGCAGCTACTATGGATAAAGCGTCAGAAGTGAGCAATTTACTCAAGGAAAAAGACCAAACAATTGTTTCATTGGAGGCACAGGTATCCGAAAGACAACAAAGAATAGAACAATTAGAACAGCAGTTAGCAGCACAGCAGCAAGTAAACAACCAATTAAACGAGCAATTGCTCAAGGAGAAACAGAGGATAGACCAAAGTGCAGTGCAGAAACAAAAGGAATTATCTACAGCATTGGCCAAGCTGAAGACAATGAATGAACAGATGAGTAAAACAAAAGATGAGCAAATCGCTCAATTATCACAACAGATAGAGAAGTTCAAGAGTTTTCCTCAACCAACAAAGTTCAGGTCTGAGGCTCTCCAGATCAATAAAGCATTGATTAAGCAGCTAAATTTACTATGTCATAATATTTCCCTTGTTGAGCCCCTCTATGAGATTGCTTCATCAATGATTGACAAATCAGTCGACGCCAGGCAGAATTTGGAACAGGCCGATGAAACTTTAACCAACTTTCTTGCTTGGCAAGAAACCAGTGAAGGGCAAGCTGCAAATCTGCCTAAAATTCTAGAATCACACAAGGAGATTCTTTTCCTAGAATGGCAATCGCAATTGATGAAAGCAGAAAGGGAAACTTCAAGATGCAGATCAGCAACCAGTAATTTGATTGAGTTAATCAATGATACTCTTTATCTATCTAATTTGATTTCACAGTGCACTCCAGGTAAATTGTCGTCAGCCAAAGCATTGGAACAAACATGCAATCAAGAATTGGAAAAGAAGCAATTAATCGGGGGCATCCAAAGTTTAACCTGGGACACCTTTTGGTTCTTCCTAGTTAAACCATACAGTCAAAAGGCAGCACTCAAATGTTTAACCGATGCAATCAATTACATGATTCCCGAAATTCATGATGCTACGTATTCAGCCCAACTACATTCTCGTCTGAGTCACCCTCCAGAATTGCAACCAATGCTTGCTATCTGCCAGCTCAAGCCAAAGGATGATCGGCCGAAACAGTGAATCATGCTACCGACTGCAAACAAACCTATTTTAAGGAGATCTTCATGATTTGGTTATACCACCTAATAATATTTTTATTTCATAATTAGTTAGTTTAGTTAGTATTTATAGACCCTTTCATGTCTTTAGAAAGAGTCCTAAATTTTTGTATAAAACTTGGATCGAGAAGTCACACTATTGTGCTTCTAATATTTTTTTTTATGTAGACTGGGCCTATATTCTGAATTTTCATGAAGAATGCTTTGATGAGATATGCACTATTGCTTTTTGTGAAAGTGTTTCTAATTTAGAAGACGGAAGTTGAATGCGATTGATATCAGGAAAAGTCCGAATTACATATGGTACTATTATCTATGTCTTTGCTCCATTATTTTATATGAATCGGCATTTATTTAACCTTGCTATCATTGGATATATGTATGTGTTTTAACAACAATCCTTATACTTATCACTATTGAAAGTTTAAGGAGTGTTATTCTCTCAATCATATTTATGTCAACGATATATGAAGAATAGTGTAATAATGTTTTCATGATTACTTTGTTCAACTACTTGAACAAAGTAATTATCATATGAATTAAGGACTTTGTTTACCAATAGAGTCATCTATATGCCTGTTTGTAGATAAAGATCATTAAAAGTTGCACTAAAGTAGAAATTTCCCGGGATAGATTAGTTGCTTATTATTTTTCATTTTAGAATAAATCATCCATCTATTATCATTAGATAATAGAAAATCAACCATTTATCCATCCTCTTTACAAACCATTGGGAAACTGGTCCCATTATATCCATTCGGAGCCACCACACCAAACGGAAAAGGAGCTGCCTTTAAGGTTCGGACTAGGTGGTTTTCCCCGATGTTGATGCAGCGATTTTTTAGGAGAAAAAATTTCTCCAAAATGGTCCTCAATCAGCAGCCCCTTGCAGCCATCAGCTAGCTCATTGTGCCATTTCTCTGCCACCTGAGCCAGCCATGTGGTCCCTCGCCCATCTGCCATGATCGTATGTTTGAAGGTGGGCCTCCCGAATCTAAAGGTATGCCTTGTCATTTTGAAATTGAGTATTGTAGTTTGCTTATCATGGACACTTTTGGGCATGGATTAATGGGGGGATTCGGCAGAAAGAATGGGCTAGGTCTGTGCTTCTGTCCCCTAGATCCCTTTTAGGAATTAACCTTGGATTCTAGTCCCGTGGGATCTCTTTTACTAACCATTTTGTTTTAGGGATGGTATTTCACGAGAAACCCTGAATTTGGTTGCGTGATCCCGCTCCCTTATTCACTTATATTACCTTCTTTCCATTCATTATTACCCCATCCATCATTTCTCCCACCTGGGTCCACCTTCCTCCATTGAGTCCACATAGGGTTAGCCTGCCCCTACACCCCTTGCCCCCACCTTGGGTCATGGCCTAGAATGAAGTCCGGCAGTGGATGTAGCTTAAAAGAAAGTTAAAAGCATATATGGCCATATTCAACAGGAAAAGTACCACAAGATGCAAAAGATGGTTGGGACAAAAACATTTTAGCATCTGGGCAAAAGCCAATACATGAGCTCTACCCCATTATCATGGCCATCACTCTGGTTCCTACAGGTTCTATGAGCCTTCTTCATCATATAGGAACCCATGATTGTCCCAATCCCTGGTGGGCGATGAACCACCCCACCTTAAAGGGGGGATTCCACTGCTATATCTTACACATCATGCTCTAACCCCTTGAGCCCCGAGCAATCAATCAAAGAAAATCATAAAAGGCAAAACGCATATAAAGAAGGGTGGAAAAACCAAGGTCGAGGCACCTCATGTAGCATGATTGCTCCCTCCTATACATTATAAACCCAAAGCGTAGGCTTCCCTCTTATTAGCTACCCTTTTACCCTAGCATGTGACCCAGGGTTGTCCCTTCTTGTCCCCTATTTCACTGGCCTATCTATCACATGCCACCACCTTTTGACTAATGTACCTTGACTCTATTATCCCCTTTAGAGGTAGAAACCACCCAATAGGGTGCTTGGTTAACCCATTTGGAGTTTAGGAGACAATGGCACATCCTAAAGCCCATTATGGAAGGGCAGGCCATTATGAACTCTCCACCTGTGGTCCGTGATTTGGGAAGCTCATTTACTCGATTTCTCTAATGACTTTTTGTACTAGAAGGCTAGGGGACGCATTGGATCTTATGCAGGATTGCAGATGGTTTCCATTTGGGGTTTGGTCTCCCTATATAGGGTCCTAATCCTCCAGAGGGCTACATTAGCACATGTAGGGTGAGCGTTGAGAGCCATGGGCCTCCACAACAACAGATTGCACTCCATGGATCCCCACAGTCATTCAAAGATTTCTCGTGGTTCACTTATTCGACGAGGAGGATGCACTTGATCCATCATGCCCAGCCGCCTCAAATCTACACCATACACTTGGCAGATGATCCAAGACTTCCACGAAGGCTAGGGGACGCATTGGATCTTATGCAGGATTGCAGATGGTTTCCATTTGGGGTTTGGTCTCCCTATATAGGGTCCTAATCCTCCAGAGGGCTACATTAGCACATGTAGGGTGAGCGTTGAGAGCCATGGGCCTCCACAACAACAGATTGCACTCCATGGATCCCCACAGTCATTCAAAGATTTCTCGTGGTTCACTTATTCGACGAGGAGGATGCACTTGATCCATCATGCCCAGCCGCCTCAAATCTACACCATACACTTGGCAGATGATCCAAGACTTCCACGATGATGTGGCATCACCTACACCATCATCCTAGCCCTTGAGGGCAGCCTACAAGCATCTTCGATTTGTTTGGAGACCCATGAGGACACTTGTGTGCCCCCAGATGTCATTTGGAGCACCACAAGTTATTACAAGGGGCCACCCCCTTGCCCACTACTTTTGAGGATCCTTCTCTTCATTATGGCACCCATGGACCTCATTAGGCCTCTTAGAGGGCCCTATGACATGCATAGTTTATTATTCGACCTCTTGAGAGGCTTGCTTTTTCATTTATGAGCTAGTTTGTTGGGCTTGTCACCAAAAATCTATGTTGCACAAAACTTCTAGGAACCCGATGTTTCGGGACGTACCCAATGCCCATACCCAAAACTCTGAAACTCAGCTGAAACTTGACCGAAACTCGACCACTATGTAATCATTTATGAAAGTTAATATACACTTGGTTTTCCTTCTAAATTGTCATCTATGGGTCTTATTCCCTTCTTTATTGCAAGATAATGTGTTATTCACTTATTTATAAATTTATTTATATATATATAAACATATATGGCGTTTCAACCAACGTTTCCATTTTTGGGAGGTGACATTTCTAAGTATTATTAGCACATTATTTTATTTTTGGGGCTTATGTAAGCCAAGGAGGCTAATTCGAACTCCTAAGATGTGTATAAATACAAGTGAGGTGAGATCATTTCTCATCATCACTTTGGATTGGATCTCTCTCTTCTTTAGAGAATTTCACACTTTTTCCTAGAGGATGAATTGGAGCATTTATGGATGAATTTTGATGTATGGTTATTGGTCTATCTTCTCTTGGAGCTTCTCTATTGTCATTTGTGAATGGTTGGATATACTCTATTGCATGTAAGTACGAAATTTTGATGTTATTCTTGCTACTTTTTTCATATATGCTAGATGGGATTTTTGTTGTTTTAAGGCTAATTGTTGCATGCAAATTATTGCTTAATATTGTGGGATTGTCTCTATTATAACATTCTCTCCATGTATGGGCCATGTAGTATGAGCGAAATATCCTAGGGGTAAACCTGACCTTAATAAGCCATTCCTCTTGTGCATTTGAAGTAAAATGCTGCAAGATTGCTTTCACCTGACCTAGCGGGGTTTGTGAAGTAATTTTGAGGCCTCCTTGACTAGGAACCAGGATTACAATCTTACACATTATCAACATCGACTCCATTCTCCCAAGGATTAAGGCATTGATCTACCAAGGGTGGTCACCAAAACACTAATTCTTTCACCTTCTCCCAAGTCTAGCCACATTGGGGTGCCTATGGCATCAATAACAAGTTAGCCACTGAAAAAGTTCAATCTCCTAGGATCTCCTATGCTAGCCCTTCCTCTAGCCCTCCTCCAAATTTGAAGACATTTTGATGGTGGAGTTGGGAGGAAAGCCAAGCCCTAGCTACGGGACCAAAACTTGCCTTGCCATCCCCAAGGCTAACACTTCCCCAGGTCAAAGCAACGTCATTGAGTGAAAAACTTTCTTTGATCCTTCCCACCTTGTCTAGCATAAGAATATCATTGATTGTTTTATACCTTCCTCATACCCTAGACTGGGTCCACTTGGCCCTGTGTGGTCCCACTCCTTCAAAGGACCATTCTTCAAGAACCATCTGGGATACCAATTCTAACAAGGATTTAGGGTGTGGGGAACTCCTTTCAAAGCCTATTCCCATACACTTAACCCCCAAAATCCTCTTCCTTTCCCTAGAAGCACATAGTACCTTGCTTAGAAAGCAAGCAAGCTCCATCCTTCAAAACCTTATGGGAAAGGGTCTGGGTCACTCATATCCATTGACTTATCATTCATTAGTGACTCCATACATATCGGGTCTCCTCCCATCGGTGAAAGTCCGTAAATAGAAGGGAGCCTTAGCCGAGGTGACAGTGGGCTAAGACTCCATTTGTTGCCCTTGGCCTAGCATTTGCCCTTTAGGGATTCCCCTCAGGTCCCCTACTAGTTTGAACGGTAACAGGGTCAACAAACTATCTTGCATGGAAGAAGAGGACAGATTTAATCCTCATAGAAAATGAAGTCATTAATCAGGTTAAGTTAATTATCGAACATCCAAAGGAAGAAGCTCAAGCCTTAGCAAAGAACATGAAAAGGGAAGTAAGGACTCAAAGGCTTCTTATAGAATCTACCAAGGATCCCCTCATACCTTATGTATCAAAATTAGAGACATCAAAAGAAATATATGAGAAACTAGTAGGATTGTTCTCTCTAAGTATTGTTGGAGAAGTGATATCCTTGAGAAACAAGCTATACAAAATGAAGACCTTCAAGGAAGATGGAATAGCCTCATACTTTATGAGGGTGTCAGAAATAAGAGACCAACTACAAGGGCTGGGAGAAATAATGTTTGATAAAGAAATGACCACCGTAGCGCTCAATGCCATAAAATCAATTGAGTCATTGTCATGTATTGAAGACCATTGGGCATGTTACATATTGTAAAGAAAAATTTATTGAGTCAAAGTAGAGTCAAAAGGACTCTCCAAGACCTCGTCATGGCGCAAAGATCAAGTTGTCCTACATGAAGGGACAAGTTAGCCTAAAGATAGCAATTTGTTTCCCTCAAAAGCCTATATATAAGAAGGAATTCAACCTCATTTGGATACACTCTCAAGCAACTTCGATCTCCTCAAGATAGAAGTTGGAAAAGGATGAAGAATAAGAAGAAGAACAAGATCGAATTTTTGGGCCCCTCTCTCTCTTTTGTTAGGGTTTCTATAGTTACTAGACAAAACGAAATTATGAAGCTACATCGAAGTTGCGAAGCTACATCGAAGTTGTAAAGTTGCATCGAAGTTGTGAAGCTGCATCGAAACTGTGAAGATGCATCGAAGTTGTGATGCTGCAACTAGGTCAAAGTTGTGAAAGGTTGAAACTGTGAATCTATTGGAGAGGTCAAAGTGGCAGTAGGATCTGCTGGTCGAAGTTGCAGTAGGATCTGTTGGTCGAAGCTGCAGAAGAATTTGTTGGAGGTCGAAAATGCAAGAGTTGCGGAGGAACTGCTAGAAGGAAAGCTCGTCAAGGGACTTGGTCTTGGAGGGTCTTGGTCAAGGGCCATAGGTCTTGGAATTCATCAATTGAAGGTCGATAAGAAGAAAAGAATTCTTGTGGGTTTTCCTCTCAGTTGGAGAGGTTTTGGTAGTTGTTTGATGAAGAAAACACTTATAATAAACAAGTGAAAGAAGAAGTTAATCAAGTTAAGTAAAAATCTACCCCAAGAAATTATCAAAGCAAGAGAAATCATCCAATGTTGTTGCCCCTAGATTTCTCAATAAGCATTACTATGACAGCCTGTCGCTTACCCTGCCTTAACAATTTGTGACTGCAATTATTGAAGCTTGGTTTTGAGGTGGTGTGTCGAGAGGGAAGCATTGAATTTGCCCTTGGTGCCCTCATCCCTCACGCCTCATTGCACTGTTGTAGGCTTGAAATCCTCTTGTCTTTTCTAAGTGCTCCAAAGCCTCAGCCTCTTCTCCTTCCATTGTTGTTTCTCTCTCGTGCTTGTTCATTGCTCTCTAAAAAATTATAAAGTGTGGACAAACAAGCCCTAAGATTTTTCTAGTGGATAGGCAGAGACAAAGTGTATGTCGAAGCCCTTATTAATCTTTAAAAGAAAGGGAGATACACCAACACAAACTTGCAGCTTGGAGAAAAGCATTGTCTAGAATTTCACATATAAGTGGTTTCGAGCTAGATGCCTATTATGGTGATGAAGGCGAGCTCGTGGGCAAGGCAATGCGACGAGTGTAGGAAAAGGTTAGAAAAGCATCCAACTAGATTGGATGAAAAGCTACTAGACTTTGAAACAATGTTGTTATGGGAGCAGCAACACAACAAAGAGGGGCCTAAGCTTGCAAAGATTATGGGCCCTAGTGGGGTGAGGAAAACCACCTTAGCAAAATTATTCTTCAACGCAACGAGGAAAACCACACTATTGTCCTAAACACTATGAGAATATGCACTGAAGGTAAAGAAATTGTTCGACCTGCAGTGACTAGATTTGCAACAAATTTCATATCTTTGCAATCTGTGGTTGAGCAAAAGATAAATCTGAACAGGATGTTCTTGGGCCCTGAGTGGATGGGATCTAAACATTCCAAGACCCCTGAAGGCATCGAAATTGCTGCACTTGTGTTTAATGATGACTTCTGGAAAGATGCCGAAGAGATTATTGTTGTGACGGAGTCCCTTGTTAGAGTTCTCAGGTACTTCAAGTCTTTTAACTTTTTCATTTTTTAAATTTCATTTCAAGCTTCTTTTTATTTACAATGTTTCATATTTCTTTAAATTTGGATGCTTGAACTTTCAGGATGGTTGATGGTGACAAACCCGCTATGGGTTACATTTATGAGGCGATGGATCTCGCAAAGGAGGCCATCAAAAGAAGATATGGGGATGATGAGACAAAGTATATGCCTCTTTGGGACATTATAGATGCACGTTGGGATAGGCAATTGCATTCCCCCTTACATGCTGCTGGGTACTTCTTAAACCCACAATATTTTTATGATAAGAGCAAATTTAATGAGGATGGGGAGGTTGGCAGAGGACTTATGACATGCGTGGAAAGGTGCTTCCCTGATCCAGAACAACAAAGTCGTGTCTTTTCCCAACTACAAGATTATAGGGCACCATCTAAATTGTTTGCCTATACCAGTGCTATAAGACAAAGGTCTAAGATGTTGCCAGGTACCCAGCTTGAAGGCTTCATCAATTCATTAAATTTGTTTAAACTTTATTTTGTATGTTAAATGTTTTATTAAATTTTCTTTTCTTTTTAAGTTTTTAGTATTTACTATTTACTAATTTAGTACTTCTAGTCTTCTACTCACAAACCCTTACCACTTGCTAGGTCTTTGGTGGCAAAACTTTGGTAGTGATACGCCAGATTTGAAGAGATTTGCCATTCGAATCTTAAACCAAGCATGCAGTGCTTCAGGTTGTGAATGCAACTGGAGCATGTTTGAGAAAATACATTCTCAGAAGCGCAACCGATTGACACAAAAACGTTTGAATGACCTTGTATTTGTCCATTACAATCTACGACTTCGCAACAAACAAATACAAGGTGAGATTCGAGAGCTTGAATTTGAAGGTTTCATAATCTAGTTCGTACTTTAAAGTTTAAAGTTCAAACTTCAAACTTCAAAGTGAAATTTTAATTCACATTTCAATGTCTCATGATAATGACAGGTATGGATCATTCACCAATCGACCTTGAAGAGATAGATTTGCAAGCTACAAATGCGGCAGAATGGGTTCAATTAGATGAGCCTCCTCTTTTAAGCCTTCATGACTTGGAGAACTTTGCGAGTCAAGCAAGCGAAGGAGTGGAAGGAATCGCTTCTAGTTCTCACTCTTAAGAGTCTTAGACTCTTAGTTGCTGATTTTTTTCTGATTAGTATGCAGTTTTTAACTTTTTTGTAAACTTAGAAGCATATGCTTCTAAGGACTCAAGACTCAGTGCTTTGGATCATGTGTGGACTCATAACATATATGAGATACTTATTTATTCATGATATTTTGGACATCTATTGATATTCTGCATTGTTTGGACATGCCTTTACCCAATATTAATGAAAAATGGTTTTTTTAATTCAATATATGTGTATATTTTTATTTAATGAATTCAACGATTTTTTGTAGATTTTTTCCCGATCCGATTAAAACTCTTCGCTCTTTTGCCTCGCCGATTTATTGCCGATTCCGAGTCTGGTAACATTGCTTAAAACAGTTCTAATTGAAGTCATTTTAACAACAGGAGAAAATATTTCATCAAAATCAATACCTTTCTTTTGTGCAAACCCCTTCACCACAAGTCTAGCTTTATACCTCTATATTCCTCCATCTTCTTCCTTCAGCCTGTAAACCCATTTATTCTTCAATTTAGTTTTTCCTGCAGGTAACCTGACTAAGTCCCAAGTCTGGTTATGCATTAAGAAGTCCATCTCTTCTTCCATGGCTACCTCCCACTTCTTCCTGCTTTCAACCTGCATTGCTTCTTCATAACATTCGGGTTCACCAGAATCAGTCAACAATAAATAATATAATGAAGGAGAGTATCGTTCAGGGGGTCTACTTATCCTGGTAGATCTTCTAACACCACTTTCAAGTGTTTGGGGTGCCTGTTGCTGTTGTGGTGGTTGTTGTTGTTGTGGTTGTTGATTATTATTATTTTCAGGCACCTTTACTTTTTTAGTGATTTCATCAAGAACTGCGTATTCCTTGTTTTCTTTTTCCTATTTCTTTTCCTGCAACTAATTTTTATACAAGACCTTTTCATTGAATATTACATCTCTGCTCCTAATGATTTTGTGGTTTTCATAATCATATAAGCGATAACCAAAATCATTAACACCATATCCAATAAAGGTACATTTCTTTGACTTTGCCTCAAGCTTTGTTCTATTTTCTTTATCAATATGGACAAAGGCCTCACAACCAAAAGGCTTTAAAAAGGTATAGTTTACCTTTTTACCTATCCATGCTTCCTCTGGAACACCACCATCCAAGGAACTTGAAGGCCCTCTGTTTATTAGATAAACAGCAGTATCTACAGCATCTGCCCAAAACTGTAAAGGCAGTCCTGCATGCAATCTCATGCACCTTGCACGCTCCATGATTGTTCTGTTCATCTGAACAGTACCTATCAAACTCTTTGCTGCAATATTCACCTCCATTGTCTGATCTAAGACACTTCAATTTCTTTCCTGTCTCAATCTCAACCAAAGTTTTCCATTTCTTGAAAATATCAAATACATCAGATTTATTCTTAATACAATAAATCCAAGTTTTTCTAGTTGCATCATCAATAAAAGTAACATAGTAACTAGAGCCACCGAGAGATGATACCTGAGCAGGTCTCCATACATTTGTATGCACAAGCTCTAATTTTTCGCTCTTCTTTTCTTTCCCAACTCTAAGAAATCTAAATCTCTTATGTTTTCCATAAATGCGATTCTCACAGAAGTCCAAATCAACATTCTTCAAACTCGGCAACAAATTCCTTGAGTGAAGAATCTTCATCCCCTTTTCACTCATGTGTCCGAGCCTATGATGCCATAATGCTGCATCTGCTCCTTTTGAAGTTAAAGCATTAACAGAGTTAGAAATACCATTGCATAAATACAATGTACCAACCTTTTCGCCTTTTGCTATTACTAGGGCTCCTTTGGTGACCTTCCAAGCTTTATCTGTGAAAGTTGTCACACAACCTTCACCGCCTAACTGGCCTGTTGAAATCATATTTTTCTTTAGATCTCGAGCATGCCTTAACTCCTTTAGTAGCCATTGGTTTCCATTCTGCTGTTTTACAAGAACCTTACCCATTCCAACAATTTTACAGGGTTTATCATCACCCAAACGGACTTGTCCAAAATCTCCTTGAACATAGTCATGAAAATATTTCTTATCAGGTGTTGCATGGAATGAGGCCCTTGAATCTACCACCCAGGAATTAGTAATATTTTCAAAAGAAAGAATCAAAGCATCTTGTAACACCTCACCTATCACATTTGCTTCATGATTGTTTTCTTGTTGTGCATCTCCTTCTTTTCCCTTTTGAGATCTACAGTCTTTCTTTACGTGTCCTTTCTTTCCGCATTTCCAGCACACTATCCCCGATCTGGACTTGGATCTGTCTTTCCTTGATTTACTGCAATATCTTGAGCTCTTTCCTCTTTCCATTTTTCTTCCCCAGACTCTGCACTCAAAGCATTACCCGATGTCTCACCGGAGCTTTTTCGTCGCATTTCCTCGCTAAGGATAGCACCGACAACATCATCAAACTTTAAAGTACTAGATCCAGAAACAGAGTTACTAATGGCCATTACTAAACCATTCCAACTTTCTGGTAATGGGCATAAGAATTACAGAGCTTTAACTTCATCATCAAAGTTTACCCCTACAGAACATAACTGACTTGTAACAGTATTAAAATCATTTAAATGGTCTGCAACAGATCCACCTTCCGACATCTTCATATTAAATAACCGTTTCATAAGAAATACCTTGTTTGAGGCCGAGGGTTTTTCATATAGTTTCAACTTTCTCCAATGCCTTAATCAAACCCTCTGTCGTTGTTTCCTTCGAAATGTTGAAGGCGACCGACGCTGCGAGGCACAACCGTATTGTTCCGAGTGCCTTTCTATCGAGAAGGTTCCATTCTTCATCTGTCATACCCGTCGGCATCTTTGTTTTTCCGCCCAATGGTAGGTATAGATCTTTCTGATACAGATAATCTTCCATCTGCATCTTCCACAGCGAGAAGTTTTGGCCATTAAATTTCTCGACCCTAAACTTACCATCTTCCGCCATTGCTCCCACTCGAACGAGGAACCCTTCTTTCCTGCGAGTTTATCAGCCAAATAGACCTTCGGCTCTGATACCAGTTGTTATAAAATTATATATTACGGAGCAATGGAACACATAAAATATTGCAGAAATATAAACACAGAAAACGCATAAAACAAGAGACGCAGATATACGTGGTTCACCCAGTTTACGCTACGTCCACCCCAAACAGCCAGTCCTTCCTTTCTATTATCCAGCAAAATGAAGAGACACAACCTACAGCAGATCCACTGTAATATCCTCTGTTTTCTCTCACAATCTCACCTCTCTATTTCTCGCTTACAGAATACACATCTATTACACAGCCTCAAATACAATGCCCTCATACAAAGAGAGGGGTTGCCTTCTAGGGCAAAAAACCCTAAACTAAACATAAGTTCTACCATCAGATCATCTGCCTAATGAACGGCCCAGATTGACTAGAAATTACTATACTTTTACAAGGCAATTTACATCTGTTTTTAGCTTCGGGGGACCGCTGGCCCCCGGACCCCCATAGGGGGGACAAGTCCCCCCCCTGCGTGGAGGGGTGTACAAACTTCCTGGGCTATACATCTGGCTAAAACAAAGACCTTTGAACAATCATGCTCCACACACAACACTTTGGTAGAATTTTTTCAAGTAACGCCAAATCCTTGAGGAGCCTAGCACTAATAGAAGGTTGTACGATTTTGATTTCTCCTATTGATCTAAAGATTTCTCTAAGAAGATGGTTGCTAGGTTTTTCCCCACAAATTGTTGTCTCTTTTCATGCATATTGTGATCTTGCTTTTATGGTAATTGCTTGATGAAGAGAGATTAAAATAAGAACACAATATTCACAAGTAATTATCAAGTTAAGGAATTTTATCATCTTTCTTAAAATTCCAACAACTTTGGTTAAGCCCATACCTAACACTCATCAATCCTAGTGTACCAAGCTCAAGGCGCCTACTACAACCTATAAAGGGCTTTCTTCTTTGCATTCATGAGTATCTCATACATGCACCTCAAACCCTCTCAGTTGATTCATGTACACTTCTTCCTCAATCAGAAAATTAAGGAAGGTTTTCTCAAATCCATCTAATATAACTGCCAACCAAAAATAGATTCTAAAGAATCAAGACATAATGGTCTTGATAGAAGTATAACTCACAACTAGAGCAAAGGTCTCCTCATAGTTAGAACCCTCTTTCGGGGAGAATAGCTACGAATTGAACCTTATGCTTCTCAATGCTACCATCAACCACATGCTTCAATTGTCCAGCCACTTTAGAATCCAGCGTTGGTTTTTGTTCTAGTCTTGACACTATCGCATTCTTTATGAAGGAGTCATGTTCCACAATGGCATGCCGTAGTACCTACTTTCTTGTTGCCTCTTCATAACTAGAATGTTTTGCATCAATAATGTAAGAAATCAATTCAACATAACTAAGGGAATTTCTACGAGGGTGACGTACCCAAAAGGAAGTAGATGGAACACCAACTTGCTGCATTGCCTCTTCCAATGTCTATGTAAGCCACCTCGACTTTTTGGCTATAGTGGAAGATATAATAGTTTTTGTGCTTGTGTTGAACCTATCTAACCTGCACATGTACTCCATGAAACTTGTGGATCTACACTTGGGGTAGGAAGGGTTGTCTCCTCCTCAATATTGGGAGCTCCTAGGACTGAGAAGACCATGCATCTTCATCTATCTTCACATCTCGACTTCCTACTATCTTCCTCTAAGAAGGAATATAAATCTTGTTAACATTAGAAGACTCACTATAGCCAACTAAAACACCCTTCAAATTGGAGGGTTCAAGCTTCATCCTCTTCTCTTGTGAAGCATGAATGTAAATTGAACTCCCAAACACTATGAAATGGGAAACATCTAATTTCTTGCCTATGAAGGCTTCCTAAGGGATTGTTTTCCTTCAACATGCTATGAGGACATCTATTCAATATGTAGACTGCAATACAACAAGCTTCTACCCAAATGAACATGCGAAAATGTAAGACATGAACCACAGACTTAGTAGTCTCTACTATGGACCCATTCTTCTGCTCGGCAAACCGACTTTGCTACAAATTGTACAGTACTATCAACTCCCTCTTGATCATTATTTTTCTACTTAAGGAATCAAAGCCATTGGAGATATACCACCCTCCATTATCTAATCTTAGTACCTTGATCTTCCTACCTGATTGATTTTGAATGAGACCTACAAAGACCTCATGCTTGGTCTTCATAAAATATATCCACATTTTCTTAATCATCAAAGAAAGTAACATAATAATATTTGATGTCAAAAAAGTTAATGACATGGGTCCACAAACATATAATATACTAAATCAAGAATCCCTCTTGATCTATGCTCGATGCTTGGGAATGTAGAGTTGGCATGCTTGTCAAGTGCACATACCTTACAAATTCCTTTCTTCTCAACAGTAAAGTCGAGGAATCCAACCCACCATGTTCTTTAGAAGAGGTAAGATACCATAGTCTGGTGACTAAATATTCTATGCCAGAGCTCACATATATTCTCATTGTTGTTCAACAAAGCTCTCTACTTCATTAGATTTGCTAGCAAATTGTAAAGGCCACCCTACCTAACTCTATCCAAAAGTCGACCAAAATTAAGGTTCTGACTTTTGATAATTACTTTCTGATCGTCAAACTCAACCCTATACTTCAAATTTGTTAGAAATGAAACTAAAGGGAGATTTTTAGTCATAGCAAGAACATACAATACTTCATTTAGAACAAAAACTTTTTCGATTGGCATATAGGACCATATAGACCCCAAAATAGCCACTTTATACTATAATGACCCATTTCGAACTAAAAGGAACATAGGAAGATTAGCATGCATACGAGACATGCATATGATAGCTACATATGCATGCATCGCATGCACTACACTAGTATGCGTACTAACTAATTATGGAAAATGTCCAAATATAAGGTAATGAATTAATTATCAAAGTGTTAAAGTAAAAACTAACATACCATAATCTAATGAATATATGTTGCGAAATACTTATTATATATACCATCATAATATATATAACTAGTACATCATTCAAAATATATATAAAACAAGGGATTTTATTAACTAAAAGAAAATTATATATTGTATATTGTATATTAATGAAAGGAGCTGACGATATAAATTTATAAAGTTCTAAATTAAATATTAAAAGGTTATAATTTAATAAAATATTAATTAATTCTTTAACAACAAGAAAATTCCTTAGCTTTATTAATAGTCACTTAAACGAGATATTAAGTGATGAGTAAAGTAATCAAAACGATTATAACCAAACACTTCATGTTCATTTTGAAATAAATATGACCGCATCTAAAAGAGAAGGGATTCTAGATGGAGAGAACCGACAATAGAGGAATGAAGGGCGGTGAATAATCTGGAGATGGTGCCCACTGAGGGGATGGATATAAGGAGACTGAGGGGGTATGAAAGTAAGATCTTTACTTTTCTAGTCTCAGGGATGTAGGAGGATTTTTAAGTGTTCTAGGGAGAAACAGAAATTTCTAATAGAGTTACGAGGGAGATTGAGCTTAGTTGTTCTTGGAGTTTTGGGCACGGGGGCCAGAAGACTTGTCTTCTAGATCTGGGAATCGAACAGGGTGGAACCTAGATAGCCTGGGAGGAAAAGTTGATTTGGTAGCCGAAGCGGGAACAACAACGACTCAGGAACACCTCCAAATGAAATTACAGTTAAGTACTTGTTAGTGATTTATTAATATTTAGGAATGTCTAGTTGCTTCGTGAATTTATGACTTCATTTTTTGATTAATGATTAAATTAGGGCTTTTCATTCTGCTATTGTGAGTGCTGAATTTCAATCTCTGGTTAATCTTTTAAATTTAGGGTATTACACTTTGGTATCACTGCCTGGTAGACCATGTTAAGGTCCAGTGAAACAAGTATAGTCCTGGATCAGCTACCTGGGAAGATACAGAGACCTTATGCTAGAAATACCCCAACTTATTTTGATTTTGAAGCACTTAAAACCTTATTTTGTATATCTTTACTTTATTATAGCTAAATACTTAATACTATCCTTTGAATTATTATATACTACAAAATATTACACATAAGAATGATTTCAAATAATTGCTTAAGTTAAGCAATAAATTTAACATTGTTGGTACATGGATACCAATATAAAGTATGTTATTTGCTTTACATTGTTGGTATATAGATATTGATATAAATTATGAACTAAGTTATGTATATGGTATTTATAATTTTACATATCAACATGAATGATGAGATAGAAATAAAAGAATGGCTACAATTGACTATTTAATGTGAAAACGAACTTACAGATATATTGGCTAAACATAACCAAATATGTTATATGAACTCAAAGATCAATATCATAGATGACAGCATATTAGGAATGCATAGAAATTATTATCTTAACATAATTAGTTTTGAATATATTGATGCATATGTTATAATGTGTGGATAAGTGTTTACATTGTAGATAATATCGTTACCAAACCAACTACCTGATGACAAAACTCCAAGAACAATTGAGGCTCAATGAGATTCCATGAAAGAGTGTGGACCCTGGTCCTACTAGGAGGGGTGGAGGTGTTGCCTACCGTTTATCTTCCAAAAACTGGGGTCATGGGAGGAATGTGCGAGTCACGCTCCCCAAGGCGTGTGATGATGACTGTCAATGCCTACTGGAAAATTAGGTCGACATAGTCAACTTTGTCACCCTTGAGGTTTATGAATTGCTAGATCAGTGTAGCTGACACCATGGCATATTCCTGTAAAAAACAGATAGGATGGGAGCAGAAGAGATTAAGAAGAATAAGATGATTCTAGAATAGCTCAGGAACTCGACTGGGGAAGGGCATGACTATGAAAGTTGCAAATCTATAAATGTTCAAAACACAAATTTTAAAGCATCTTCACATTAAACGAAAATTCAATTATGGTACGCAACCCTTATATGATTATACTAATCACTTAAATAATTACTAATATATGACATAAACCTTAACTTCGGGATGAAGTTTTCTTAAGGAGGGGTGTATGTAATGACCCATTTCGAACTAAAAGGAACAAAGGAATATTAGCATGTATACGAGACATGCATATGATAGCTACATATCCATGCATCCACTGTACTAGTATGTGTACTAACCAATTATGGAAAATGTCCAAATATAAGGTAATGATTTAATTATCAAAGTGTTAAAAGTAAAAACTAATATACCATAATCTAATGAATATATGCTGCAAAATATTTATTATATATACCACCATCATAATATATATAACTAGTACATCATTCAAAATATATATAAAACAAAAAGAAAATTATATATTGCATATTGCATATTAATGAAAGGAACTAACGATATAAATTTATAAAGTTCTAAATTAAATATTAATAGGTTATAATTTAATAAAATATTAAATAAATTCTTTAATAACAAGATAATTACTTAGCATCATTAATAGTCACTTAAAAGATCTATTAAGTGATGAGTAAAGTAAAGTAATCAAAACTATTATAACCAAACACTTCATGTTCATTTTGAAATAAATATGACCACATCTAAAAGAGAAGGGATTCTAGATGGAGAGCACCGACAACAGAGGAATGAAGGGCAGTGAATAATCTGGAGACGGTGCCCATTGAGGGGATATAAGGAGACCGAGGGGGTATGAAAGGGAGATCTTTATTTTTCTAGTCTCAGGGATGTAGGAGGATTTTTGGAAGTTCTAGGGAGAGACAGGAATTTCTAATAGAGTTACAAGGGAGATTTGTTAGGATATTCCGACACATAGGAAATAGTCAAGTATAACTTGGTCTAGTGTAGAGTTAGGTGAAGTGTGTTTCTTTACTATGTACTTTTGTAACTTACAATCCGACGGTCACGATATGTAGTGATCTGATGGTTCATTCTCTCCTCGGTATTACCTACACTTGATTTGTGGCTTAACACCTGATTGGTCCATGATCTCTATTTAAAGAGCCTGGAGGGTCATTTGTAAGGTGACCATTCATGAGAGAAGCTTATGTAAATTTTCATTCTTTTATTAATAAATTGTCTGAAGTGGTCGCGTTAGCTCAGGTCGTGCATTGTTTTCCTCTTTGAGGGTTTTAACCACGTCAAGAATACCGGTGTCTTGATCTGTGATCTGTTTGTGAGCAGTGTCCTCCGGTGTTCTATCTAAAGAACTTACCCTGTAAATTCCTACATGGTATCGGAGCTATTTGAGGGCCGCATTCGTTGGTGATCCAAATCCGAAGTCGGTACAACTGCATCTGATTGTCATTTCCTAGATCTATTGTTTCTAACTGCTTTCAGGCCAAGAGGACAGCTTTATTGTGTTAGGTGCATCTGTTCCAGTGAAGAACCCCTTTCGTTTCACACAAAAAGGTTTCTGGTAAACCTAGCTACGTCATTTTTAAGATATTGAGGTATACAATTTTTTTTGCAATTTTAGTTATTCATCTCTCTGTTTATTTCGATTTATTTAGCTCTCTGTTTTTTATTACCAGATCTATACCTTTCGTTTCTACGCATGCTCTTTGCCCTGCGACTTTGTGCGCTCAGGGCAAGTCAAAAACAGAAAAGAAGGATTTTTCTCATGCGTATGCTCTTTTCCGCCACACCTTAGTGTGATCTCGGAAAATCAGAAACATTGAGGAAAATATTTAGTTTCCAGCAAAAGCTAACTTCAAGCCATGAGGTTTGGTTTTTTTTGCATGTCCGTGTTGGGTTGTGTGGTTTTTTGTTTTGTAGGCAAAAAGGTCTTTACAAAATAGCCTCAGGCTAAGAAACTAAACCTAAAGATGAAGATAAGGCAGCCAAATGGGAAAATAGGCAAGCTCAAGCACGTGTGTTGATAGGCATGCCTATTTCTCCAGACCTTAAATTCCATATCGCAGAACTTGATACCCCTAATGAAGCAATGAAACAGCTCACTAAAGTTTTTGGAATTAAAAATGAAATTAGAGACCATCAACTTGAAAATGAGTTGCTTACGTTGGACGCAAATAATTTTTCTTCTATTGAAGATTTTTTGTCCAAGTTCAAGACCCTTAGACTTCTCTTGGAAAGTGTTAAGGTTAAGAAAGAAGATGGTAGCCTTATCTATTCCATTCTGACTAAGTTGGGACCAACGTACTCTGTGTTTGTTTCGACCTTCCATTCTACTAGAAAAGCCTTCATTTCTCAAGGACAAGACTACAAGTCCCCCTCTTTTGATGTCGTTTGTGATTCTTTAATAAGATAACAAGAAAAACTCTTACATCTTGGTCTTCTTAATCTTGGAAACTCTTCTAAGAAAGCGTTAACCGCCCAACATCAACCAAATTCATAGAATCCGAAGAAGCAGTATCCTAAAAAGAACGGTCCTAAACCAAACAAGGGTCCTAAGCAATTTCAGTCTCAAAATGAAAAATCAATTCAACAAAATGATAAGGCAAATAAAAACAAAGGGAAGAAGATTGATAGACATTGCAACTGTTGTAATCGAGATGGCCACTTAGAATCCAAATGCTTTAAGAAGATGGAAGCCTTGGAAGCAACAATGAAAAAGCATAACATCCATTTGGAGAACTCTTCCACTTCAACTTCATCTTCATCTTCAGGAATAACACCTTCTGCATGTGGTTGTGAAGCATCTTGGTCTGGTTATGCACTAAATGTTCTTCTTCTCATCCTCATGAGTGGCTCATTGATAATGGAGCTTCTTATCACATGGCCATGTTGTCGCACAGATTGTCCAGGCAGCGCGACAACGCTCAGACCGGGAGCTGTCACCCTGATCCCCGATCCCTCTGTTTAAGCCGTCTCCTTGAAGCAGGCTAAGGGGGGTAGACCCTATGGGAAAAAGGAAGACCAACTGGGAACCAGCTGGCTTGGGAGACACAGCAAGGGGAAACAAGCACTTGATCGATGTTAGAATTTGATTAGATCTTTCATTGCTTAAGACCAGTGCTTAATGGAGTCAATGAAAACCAAGTAATTAATTAACTGCTGCTGTTTATGAAGTAATTTAATGATTGCTTGAAAATATTTACAAAATATCAAAGATGTCTCAAGCAATGATTAATTTTACCAGATGCAAAATATTCAATCGATACGCAATGCCTTAGCAATTAAACTTCCAAAAGATCAAAATTCATTACTCAGAGATGAAATTCAAATGCTAACCAGTTCATAAAATGATTCATCACTTTCAGATAGCTAATTTTCAGATAAAACTTAAGCACAATTAACTATATAAAAATATCCCACAAAAGAAAAAAGACATGAAAATGAATTTTCAATTTTTAATTAGTCTTTTTTCAAAAAAAAAAGTAATTTTCAAATATTTTTTATTTTTTATTTTTTATAGAAAAATATATCTAAATCTAAATAAATAAAAGTCTAACTTTTAGATTTTTTAATTTTGAAATTTTTTTTTTGGATTTTTTAAATTTTTTAATGATTTTTATTTTTATTTTTATTAAAGTTAAAATAAGACAAAAATCTAAATCTAAAGCTAACACCTTATCATATATACATCAAAAAGGGAAAATTTATAAAATCTAAATTCTAAAAAAAACTCAAATCTAAAACCTAAGAAAGAAATTTTTATGTCCTCTTTTTATTTATTTTATTTTTGATTTTATGAATATTTTTTATGTTTTAGAATTTTTAAAAAATAAAATTGAAATCATAAAAGAAATATGAAACAACACTGAACGGAAATGAAACCTAAGCTAAATGAAATAGAAAACTTAAAATAAAACTAAAAACTAACTCAAAAATCAAATATCAAAATAATCTAAATCAAATGAAAATCGGAATTTTTATTTCAAATTTTTTTAGAATTTTTTATAGAATTTTATGATTTTAATTACATCAAAACACAAAACTAAAAAAAAGTTATAAAACCTAACACATAATATATACAAAACATAATCAAACACATATTAAATCTAAAGAATAAAAGACATCAAAGGTGCTAACTAAACCTAAACTAAAACAACGCATATAATGGAAATACAATACAAACATAACCCTAAAAAAGAAAAAATCGAACGTGTGATTTATGTGCAGGCTTGACGGTTTGAACAGGAATGCGTGGAGCGAAAGTATCTGAGCAAAGGAAGGCAGATGCCTGGGAGACTCCAGGATACACGTAAAGGAGCAACGAAAAGGTGAAATGGGGCAGCGAGTGAAGAAGATGGTGCGATAGTTGGAAGAGGACTACGTGTGGAGCAGCAAGGAAGTTTTGCAATGGTGAAGAGAGCGGATGAGAGGTGGCAACGTAAAACCTGTGGGATATGATGGGTGGGAGAAACTTGAGGGAGAGCAATCTTGCGTTTGATCGTTTTCTTGCAGGTTTGCATGGAGAGCGATGGTGAAATGTATGGCTGCAGGTGAAGGAGAATGCGGTTGCAGGGATGAGATGGAGCTGGAAACGCAGAGTGAGGTATACGTGGAGAGGTTTAGGAGATGAACACAGGAGGGAGCCAGCAATAGCTGAGGCTGCAGAGTAAGGATGAGGCTGGCTCGACAAAGGAGGGAGAGGAATGCTGGAGCGAGACAGCGTGTGGAGGTGTCGCAGATAGGAAAACAGCATAAAAGAATTTGAGATTTTCCGTCAGAAAATAAAAATTGACCTTAGGCAGCAGAGAAACTGAAATCGTAGTCCAGAAACTTAATTAAAATTTTAAGCTCTTCCTGCTTCAGATTGGCTGATGGAAACCCTGATCAGATTGCCTGATGGAAAACCCTGAAGAATTTTCAAAATATGTACCTACAATGATAAAGCAAAATGCCCAGAAACAAAATAATAACAAAACCTTGAAAAACCCTAGCTAAATAATTACAATATTCACATGCTGCAGGCTCTTAAATAGCCAGATTTGTCAGTATGCCACAAAAAATATTTTTAAGATTTCAAATATAAGATGACGTGCTTCAGAAACCCCTCATGCATTCACCAGAAAAGTTTAAATGATAAGCCCGGGATCAAAACTGTTGGGCTCTTTAGAAAATGAAATCCAGGAGTTGGCTGGTTCAGCCGAGAACTTCCCCGAACACCCGGTAAATTCAAAAGCAAAGATATCCTGCACAGCTTAATTCAACCATTAACAAAGAGGGAGAAAACGATACTAAAATCCAAATCTAATGGAGATACCTGCCATCATATTCAGAAATTTAACTACCATTCAAACCCTAGCAACTAAACAAGATACCTGCGTTTAAAATCACTCTTCATCAAGCTATCATCAATGGCTGAAAATAAATTTATGCAGAAAAATAAAACATCTTACAACACTTCCAGAAGAGTAACACCAGCAAAATTTCAACCCCAAAGTCTTTCTTTATTGCACAAAAAATGACTACAAGACAGCTTTCTTTAGCACACAACTCTAAGATCGAATGATCTCAAATGACCCCTGACACCTTATTTAAAGGAAAGATTCCCAACGGCTAGTTCGAGTGACCATGTCAAAATGATCTTGGCCGTCAATGAGGATCAAAATCTATTTTAATCTCATCTGTCGAAATTTTAAATGCATTTTAATATATTAAAAAATTAAAATCTTGCATTTATTTCCTCAAAACGTTGACTTATTATTATTTTATTATTTTATTTTATTTCTCAGTCTTTTATTTATTTTTAAATTTTATTATGTTTTATTTTTTTATTATTTTTTAATTTTTAATTTTTTTTTTATTATATTTTTTTTTTTTATTTGTACTGGACCCTCGAACTTAGCCTTTGGAAAAAACACCTAGGACCTAGGACTTATGAGGGGAAAAAACATTTTCTAGCCCTCAAGACACTTTATATCATGACTTTTACAACTTTACATCTCAAGGGGGAAAACCCATTTGACATAGACCCTCATAGACCACCCAGTTCTGCGACACAAGCATAATCTAGCAGATCAAGCAATTTGTAATAACCTAACCAAATAGTTGAGATTATTTCCAAATTACTTTTACATAGACTCGATCAAGTACATTAGGAGTTCCCTAAGAATGACAAAATCCATTCTAGCTTTGGGGTTACGCTGAAGGAAAACTCTGCCGATCATAGATCGGTGAGACCAAAAACCTTCCGGAATGTAGATTATCACTAGAAAATTAGGTTTTCCTAGGTAGTTTACATACATGATTCAAATCTGCTACAATTATTTACAAATTTACAGATGCAGACTGGGTTTACAACATAACATGATCGCGCTGATGATGACAGTCGAATGGCACGGACACGTCGATCAAGCGCTATCCCTTTTGCGAAAAAAGCGAGTGTACTATTATGGGTAGTTGACACGTAGTGGTCAACAGACCAAAAACAAAGACATGTTTTCTTCTTTAAATGATTGTAGCACCAAAAATATATACATTGGTGATGATAGATCTCTTAGTGTTGTAGGGACTGGAATTGTTCATATAGACAATGGTCAATTTGATGATGTATTATATGTTCCAACCTTATCCTACAACCTTCTATTTGTATATCAGATAACTCATTCAGGTGAAGGTAAAACTATTGAACTTTCACCTCACGATGTTGTAATTAAGGACCTAAGAGATCCTAGACAGATTTTAGCTATTGGCATTGCTGATGATTCTACAAGGTTGCATAAGTTTAACAACTTTGGGTCATCAACTCTTCCCTCTGTATTTGTTGCTCATAATGATGAAGTGAGCAAACTTTGGCATGAGCGATTTGGTCACTTAAACTATCGCTCCCTTCAAAATCTATGTAAAGAAAATATGGTGGCAGGTCTTCCTATGGTATCTTCCAGAGATGGTGTTTGTTCCAGATGTGTACTCAGAAAACATCATCGGAATAGTTTTGAAAAACGTGCCTCTTAGCACGCCTCTGCCCCTTTACAGCTTGTGCATGGTGATTTATGTGGTCCACTTCTAGTTGTTGCATTCTCTAGCTACAAGTGTTTCTTAACTTTCATTGATGATTTCTCCATACGCACTTGGGTATACTTCTTAAAACTCAAGAGTGAAGTATTTAACATTTTCTTGGCCTTTAAGGCCTTTGTTGAGAAACAATCTAGATGTCAAATTCTTAAGCTAAGATCTGATAATGGCGGCGAATATGTTATCAACAAATTCATCAACTTTTGCACTGAGCATGGAATTCAAATGCAACATACTATACCATATACTCCACAACAAAATGGTGTAGCTGAAAGGAAAAATCGCACCTTGAAGGAAATGGCTACTTGTATGCTTCAATCTAAAGGACTTAGTCTTAATTTTTGGGCAGAAGCAATTAACTGTGCAAATTACATAGTAAATCGCACTCCTACTAAGGTTTTAAAGAATATCACTCCAAAAGAAGCATGGAGCTCAATTAAACCAGATGTAAGTCACTTTTGTATTTTTGAAAGTGAAGCATGAGCCCATATTCCAGATGAGAAGCATAAAGCTATAGAACCTAAGAGTGAAAAATGTATTTTTGTTGGATATTTTGAAGATGTCAAAGGATATAGACTTATTCCACTTAAGTCCAAAAATGTTATCATTAGAAGAGATGTAAAGTTTGCTGAAAATATATCGACTTACGAGCCAAGTTCGGAGGATGTGCCACCTCTCTCTATTCCTTCTACTTCTGAAACTATTTCTTCTTCAGATGATGACAGCGAGGATGACAATCCTCCCCCACTTTCTTAGGTTCCTCCTTCAACTCCTCAGCTTCCAAAATGGTTTTGTGCTACTTGGGATGCAGCAGGTGCTCTTGCAGGTGATCCTACAGATCAATGACGTACACATTCTCAGTTCGATAGAGCCTCTTCTTTACTGGCTCAAGCTTCAACGAATTATGATCCTAACACCTTTGCAGAAGCTTCAGGCCATCCAGATTGGGACGCAGCTATGAATGAAGAATATCATTCATTATTGGCAAATGATACATGGGATCTTGTTCCTCTTCCAAAGGGACGAAAACTTGTTAGATGCAAATGGGTTTACAGAACCAGGTTTGGACCAGATGGAAAAGTTGATAAACATAAAGCTCGTCTTGTTGCTAAGGGTTTTTCACAAGTTGAAAGCATTGACTATACTAAAACCTTCTCCCCTGTTGCCAAAATGAACTCTATCCGCCTTGTTCTTTCCCTTGTTGCCTCTTTCAAATGGGAAGTCCATCAGATGGATGTTAAAACTGCCTTCTTGCATGGGGACTTGCATGAAGAAATCTATTTGGAACAACCTCTTGGCTTTATCAAAACAGACTCCAGCCTTGTATGTCGGCTTAAGAAATCCCTTTATGGTCTCAAGCAAGCCCCTCGGACTTGGTATGCCAAAATGGATAGCTTTCTTTTAGATACTGGCTTTTTAGGTGTCATTCTAACAATACTATCTACACCAAGAAAGTGGGTAAGTCTCTTATCATTCTTGTTCTTTTTGTTGATGATTTTATCCTTACTGGTAGTGATCCCAACCTTATAAACCATGTGAATTCCAACCTTAAAAAGCAGTTTGAATGACAGACTTAGGACCCCTACATTATTTTCTTGGTCTTCAAGTCTTGCAATCCAAGGAAGGTATTTCCCTTTCCTAGTCCAAGTATGCATGTGATCTTCTACACCATTTTCACATGGAAGACTGTAAGCCAACCCCTTCTCCCTTTCAGTCTGGAGCCAAACTTTCAGTCACTTGTACTTCCCCTGAAGTTGATGCTACCTTATATCGTCATCTTGTAGGAAAACTTTTGTATCTGACCCATACTCGTCCTGACATTTCCTTTTTTGTTGGCCTTATTGCTCGATTTATGCAAAACCCACATGAAAGTCATTGGAAAGCAACTAAAAGAATACTTCGTTATGTTCGAGGTACAGTTCAGTTTGGGATTCATTACAGTGCAAAAGCATCTCCTCAATTGGTTGGTTTCACTGATTTTGATTGGGTTGGTGACGCTGATGATCGGAAGTCTACTGCAGGTTATGTCTTCACTCTTGGTTCTGGACCTATTACATGGGCTTGCAAGAAACAAAGTGCCATTTCTCTTTCTTCAGCAGAAGCAGAGTATCGTGGCGTCGTAGAAGCTAGTAAGGAAGCCCTGTGGCTTCGTCAGATCCTATTAGAGTTTGGCTTTCAGCAGCAGCATCTGACTACACTTTGGTGTGATAATCAAAGTGCCATTCAATTATGCAAAGATCCAGTCCAACATCAGCGTAGCAAACACATTGAACTACACATGCACTTCATCAGAAAGCTCATTCATGACCATGTTCTTGAAGTGCAATATTGTTCAACCGATGATCAAGTTGCAGACATCTTTACAAAGGCTCTCACAGAGGCGAAGTTTACTAAACTTCGATTTATGGTTGGAGTTCAAGAAGTTGTCACTAAGGGGGGGTAGATTCTAATGCCTCCTTCCTTCTCCTATTGTGTCATATTTGTACATCCTTCAATCCTATCCCAAGTTGTTCTTAAGGGGGGATGTTAGGATATTCTGACACATAGGAAATAGTTAAGTATAACTTGGTCTAGTGTAGAGTTAGGTAAAGTGTGTTTCTTTACTATGTACTTTTGTAACTTACAATCTGATGATCACGATATGTAGTGATCCGACGGTTCATTCTCTCCTCAGTATTACCGACACTTGATCTGTGGCTTAACACCCGATTGGTCCATGATCTCTATTTAAAGAGCATGGAGGGTCATTTGAAAGGTGACTGTTCATGAGAGAAGCTTATGTAAATTTTCATTCTTTTATTAATAAATTGCCTGAAGTGGTCACATTGGCTGCGGTCGTAGACTGTTCCCCTCTTTGAGGGTTTTAACCACGTCAAGAATACTGGTGTATTGATCTGTGTTCTATTTGTGAGTGGTGTCCTCTGGTGTTCTATCTGAGGAACTTAACCTGTAAATTCCTACAAGATTGAGCTTAGTTGTTCTTGGAGTTTTGGGCATGGGGGCCAGAAGACTTGTCTTCTGGATTTGGGAACCGGACAGGTTGATCCCAAATAGGTTGGGAGGAAAAGCCGGTTTGGAGCAGGAACAACAATGGCTCAAGAACATCTCCAAATGAATTTACAGGTAAGTACTTGTTAATGATTTATTAATATTTAGGAATGTCTAGTTGCTTCGTGAATTTATGACTTCATTTTTGGATGAATGATTAAATTAGGGCTTTTCATTCTGCTATTGTGAATGTTGAATTTCAGTCTCTGGTTAATCTTTTAAATTTAGGGTATTACATGTACCTCCCATCAACACCAAACTCCAATTGCATGCCAATACCTTATTCCTTCAATTTGAAGAAAGTCAACTTGTTTGGAGTCACTATCAGCATACCAACCAACACCTAAAATTGTGTTGATGGAAAGGATTGACACCAAGGAAAAGATATTATCAAACCTAGTTACCTAGCAATGAACTTGTCCATTTTTGAAGCTTCAACACTTCTTGCAAACTCTTTTCATTATTATCACTTGCCCTTGTTGAGAAATCAATGCTAATAGGATTAGGTTTAGATTTCTCTTTCTTGATAATTACTTGTGAATTATGTTGGCTTCTTTTACTTATTTGTTATATTATCTTTCATCAAGCAATGACCAAATTATGTGTGCATGATGATCACAAAAACACAAGACGCAAGATGTAGGCACTCTGCCAGGGCAAAACCCTTATCTAGTGTAAAACCCAGTCAAAATCTCTTCCTTCAATAGTTTCCCTTGAGACTCTTCAACTTAGACAAAGACCTCCTCCACACCAAGCTAGCCTCTCCTTCTTCGATTCAACCTTCAACCGTATAGCAGCAGCACTTCAACCCTAGCAACTTCGACTTGGCAGCTTCCAACATCAGCGACAGCTTCGACCCTAGCAACTTTGACTTGGCAGCATCTGGCATTAGCAGCAGCTTCGACTTGGCAGCTTCCGGCATCGGTAGCAGCTTCGACCTTGACAGCTTTCGGCATCAGTAGCAGCTTTGACCTTGACTAGGAGACTTTGTTATCCTAAACCAGCCCACACGAGAGAGAGAGAGAGAGAGAGACACCAAAATTTCAATTTTCTTTTTCCCTTCCTTCTTGACCAAACTCGCACTCATTTCAGCCCTTCCTTCAAGTTCACACTTCTTCCTAGCATCCAACTTCCAATATCAAACTATGCTTGAGAGAATGAGATGCTCCAAATGAAGTCAAACTACCTTGTATATATAGCCTTCCAATGAGGTCGAATTGCCTTCCTTGATGCCAACTTGATCTTCTTGAGGCCGAGTTGGTGTGGAGGTTACATAATTCATTTTTGAATCAAAAATAATTCTTTTAACATCGTTTGAAAGCCCAAGAATGGTCTTATAAAATATACAATGATTAATGACTCCTTATTAATCCTAGGAGTCCACAATGGGGACTTTGATTAATAAAATGATGACCCAAGCATGAAACCCATGCTTTAATAAGTCATTGTAACAATAATAAAAAAAAATTTGACAAATACATTTTATGAAGACCGAACCTAGTTACATTTTTCAACATCCCTTCCCCTTCTAATTGAGACAATGAGAAGCATAGTGACGATGCTTGTTGTAGTTGAAGCACTTGAAATGCCTCAAGTCCTTCGTCTATTAAGAAGACCATAAGTCTTCTTCTTCTAACCCTTACCAAATCCTTTCTATCCTCCCTTCCCCACCTTATCAATGAGCGCTAGGTCTAGAACATCCTCGTATGTGGTTGAGACATATTGTAGTCTCATATCCTCTCCAATGAAAGCATCCCACAATTGCTCGAAGTCAGGTAACTCCCCCTAACCATAAATAATTTGGAAATAGTTGTTCCATAGTGGACTAAAGCCATTCAGAGAAATACAAACTAGCACATCACCCTTAGTTTTGTCCCCATCTATAGCAATCTGAACTCTCAGCTCTGTTATCCTCTATCTTCATGGGATAGCTTGTGACTATAGTTGTCTTGCTCATGTAGGTAGCGTTGAGCTTGTACTTTAAGACAGATTCATGTGTTGAATTTTTTACAAGATGCATAGTAGAACCAATCTTTTGATCTGCTAATTACTACGGAATAATCTTCAAACAATTTATATTATGCCACTAATATCATTGAGAAATTATATACGGAAAATTTCAGCAATAAATGCAGCAGAAAATAGTAAAGATCAGAAAGAGACAGCCATGCACAATAGAGACAACAAATTTTCCCTGAGAAACCCAAACTTGGAGAAAAACCAACAACTTTTCTTCTAGGAGAAATTTATTCTTCAGAAAGGTTTGCAATTCACAATTGTCTAGAAATTTGTGCCAGAATCCAAGACCAAATACCTATCAAACTTGGTCAATTTCAAGCAAGTCAATGTTGGTCAAACCACCCAAAAGTACAAAAGTCAACAATAGTCAACAGTCAAAATTCCGGTTTGCAATCAAGCTGAGTTTTGTAGTCAACTCGACCTGTGGGCAAATCTGTATTGCGGTCAACTCTAGTCAATGGTTAAACTCGATGAAACTAGAATTCAGTCAACTTCAATCAACTCGGCCCCTATCTGCTCCCATGTGTGACTACTTTTGTAGAGAGATGATGTGATGTGATGATGGTCAAAGTGAAGTGTCACATCATATATAAATACAAGTCAAATGGGTGAATTTTGACCAAGGGACACACCCTTTCATAGTGGGGTCGACTTGTCCTTTTTTAGCATACATGATGCCCAAAAAATAAAAAAATTATTTTAAATTTCACAAATCTTCTAGGCCGACTTAGGTGACATTTTGGCATCCGAGAATACCTCCCGATGTTGCACAAAAATCAGCACTCCCTCTTAGCAAGGGAGGTATTCTCTTTAGCTACAACAAATTTCCCCTTAGCCGAAATTTCTCCTCCATAAAAAAAATTGTTGCATGCCTATAAATCACTCCAGCCTGGTTTAGGAAATGAGAGTATCTTGGGCCATTTACCTATGGCCAAAGCCTTGTATGGCTTCTCAGGTAAATGTATAAATATCCTCTAGCCAAATCATCATGACCTAGCTAAAGTCCCTTATGGCTTCTCAGGAGAGAATTTGCCCTTCGACCATTCACCCCTACCCAACTAGCCCAGCCAAAGTCCTTTATGGCTTCTCGGGTGAATTACATCTATCTCCTCTAGTCAAACCAGCATGACCCAGCCAAGTCCTTATGGCTTCTCATGAGAAAATTTGTCCAATATGTGATTGTCCTAGGCCATTCACCCCTGGTCAAATCCATATTGACCCATCCGAGTCCTTTTGGCATCTCAAGAGATGGTCTATTCGATCTGCAAAGACATCAACGCTCCCTCTCAATAAGGGAGGCATTCTATAGCATGCCAAGCTTGTCTCGGAAGTATACAAACTTCACTCTAGACGGAGGCTTGGTGAGAATGTCAGCAATCTACTCATCTATGGATATGTTCCACTGCTCCTCTCTGTGCCATGTCTCGAATGAAGTAATATTTGACTTCAATATGTTACGACTTGTCATAAAATTTGGATTATCTAACATCTTGACACAGTGTTGATTATCACAAAATATCAAGGTCATTTCAAGCTCTTAATCAAATAGCCCTGCAAGTAGCTTCTTAAGCCATATTACTTCTTGACTTGCAGCATTAGCTGTGATATAGTCTACCTATGTTCTACTGAGTGCGACAAAAGTTTGCTTCCTACTAAACCAAGATATCATAGTCGATCCCAAGTTGAAGCAACATCCTAATTTGCTCTTTCTATCCTTTGCACTCCCAGCCCAATCCAAATCCATATATCCCTGCAGTTTCACTTCACCACCTAAGATGTATCTCAAACCATATCTAATTGTACCATGTTAATTTTCCACAAATTTTTGCAACTGCTTAGGTGAATAATCTAAAACTAAACTTTCTTTCACCAAGACACAGTATTTCTTAACAATAGATAAGTAACAAAATAAAACAGAGAAAAAAACACAGTCACACAATTACACAATTATTTTCTTAGAAAACCTAACTGGGAAAACCATCTTCTTTGACGTGGCCTTTTATTGACTGAGCAATTGAATCAATTACAAGGCAAATTGTTCAACTGAGAACACACTTGTTGTCTAGTATATCACCCTGCAATTATGTTGACCCGACTACTACTTCCTTGCTCTCTACCTGGCCTAAATTCCTCACGCATAGGTCTCCTATTTCCTAGTGCAAAGGGCCTCCTAATTCCTAATACGCGACTCTTATTTCTTAGAGCAGAATTGCCACAATGGAAGCATCCTCAATAATGATCCCATAAGGAAAGATCTCTCTCACTAACTCGTGAGCTTGCTTTGTCTCACAACCTTGTGCACACAACAATTGAATAACTTATGCCTTTCATCCTTCCTTTATAGATTTTGTCCATGCTATAATAGGCAAGTTACAAATTTGGATGTTGAGTTGTGGCTGACTAGTTAACTAAGTCGAATTGGTTCTCTTCTCCAATCATCAGTTGGAGTTATAACTTGTCCTCCTTCAATCAAGGACTGAAGTTCCCAACTCATCCTTTTATAAATTCGAACTACCACCTATCCTATAGTTAACTGAAGAAGACTCCTTTATAACTGGAACTCCAAATCTATGCATGAACTCCTGATGATTATTCCCATAAACTGGAAATTAACTCACCACAACTGGAGTCTATCTCTTGAGGACAATTCGAGGTCTTTCTAGCCAAGGAACTCACTAGAGAAGACCCTCTCTCGCTACACTTTTCAACATACCATGTAGGTACCTCAACACATGCTTTACTACAACCCAATGTATCTACCCCAGCTCAACCATATAAATTAGGGTGTTCACTACAAAGCAAATACTTGGCCTGGTGTTAACCAGGTACATCAAGGATCCGATCAACCACCTGTGCATCATGGGATCCACCAAATCTAAATCTAAAGCGGAATGACTCAACTCCTTCAAATTGGTTACTAGGTGTATCATCAACTCACAGTACATCATACTAAATCTCCTTAAAATCCAAACAATGTACTTCCCTTGTCCAAGGAAGATCTCATTTGGTCTCTGCTACACCTCTAATCCCAAGAAATAGTGCATCTTTCCAAGATCCTTCATCTCAAATTCTGAGGCTGACTCCCTCTTGCACCCAACAATGAATCTCTCTGCCCCTGTGATGAATAAATCATCAACATATAACATCAATATCAAAGGATTACCATCAATAACCATGTAGTAAAGGTCTGGATCCGTAACACTCTTGGTGAAGCCCAAACTCATTAAGTATCCATCAATCTTGGAGTACCATGACCCCTGTGATGAACAAATCATCAACATATAACATCAAGATCAAAGGATTACCATCAATAACCATGTAGTAAAGGTTTGGATCCGCAACACTCTTGGTGAAGCCCAAACTCATCAAGTATCCATCAATCTTGGAGTACCATGCCCTAGGTGCATGCTTGAGTCTATATAAAGCCTTCTTCAATCTACAAGCAGGGGACTCCTTCCCATGTACTTCAAAGCCCTAACGTTGTTCTATGTACACTTCCTCCTCAATCACACCATTGAGGAGCGCGGTCTTTACATCCATTTGATGTATCTTCCAACCCATAACAAAAGCAAGAGAAATGATAGTTCTAATAGAAGTGTACCTAGAAACTAGAGCAAACATCTCATCCAAGTCCACTCGCTCTTTCAAGGAGAACCCTCTCCCCACAAACCTCACTTTGTACTTCTTGACACTGCCATCTACTGCATGCTTGATATTATAGATCCACTTAGAAGTCACCACTGACTTCCACACATCATTCTTCATGATGGACTAGTACTCCTCCATCGTCGCTGCTTTCCAAACCCGTTAGCATGTTGTCTCCTCATAACTAGAAGGATCGAAATCAATGATGTGGCTCATCAATGCCATAGAACCCAAGTACCTCTGTAGTCGTTTGCTTTCCCTGAAAGTAGCACGGGGAATTGTATGTCCCTTTGCATCCTGCAAAGTGTCACGAAGCCATGCTTACCTCTTCCTGGTTCCTGCAACATCTTTCAATGGGTTCACTAATTTTGTTGGTTCCTCCTGATCATCTGAAGGATGAACAATTAGAATGGAAGGACATGTACCTGCATCCTTTGGAGTCTTATGCTCCTCGTTATCAATCTGTGAGACTCCCTAGACTTCCTGAAGGCTACTTCCTCATCAAAAATAACATCCTGACTAACCTCAACCTAACGTTGTCCTGGAATGTACATTGTGTAGGCCTTTGAAGTCTCACTATATCCCACAAAAGTACCTTTCTTTCCATAAGGTTTTAAATTCTTCCTCTTCTCCTTGGGAACGTGAACATATATTGGACAACCAAAGATCCTTCACTCCTGTGAATGCTTCCTAGGGAGTCTTGTCCTCCAATATCCAATGAGGACTCCAATTCTGAACATAAACAATTGTGATAGTTGCCTCTGCCCATAAGAACATGGGTAGATCCTGATCATGAATCATTGTCTTCACTGCTTCCACAATAGTCACATTCTTCCTTTCCGCAACTCCATTCTATTTGAGGATTATAAGGAACTACCCACTCACTCTCGATCCCTGCCTCCTTGCAAAAATCATTGAAGTCCCTAGAAGTATATTCTCCTCCATTATCTGACCTAAAACTTTGATCTTTCGTTCTACCAAGTTCTCCATCTAAGCCTAAAACCCCTGAAACTTGTTAAAAACCTCATCCTTGGTCTTCATGAAGTAGATCTAAGTTTTCTAAGAGAAATCATCAATGAATATCACATGGTATAAGTAGCCACCCAAAGAAGATGCAATCATAGGTCCACATACATCTAAATGTACTAGATCCAAGATCCCCTTGGATCTACTATCATGACTTGGAAACTATCCTTTGGAATTCTAGCCAAGTGCACAACCCCTGCAAATGCCATCATGTTCTACTTAGAGTTCTAAAAGACCTATAACCATCTGCCTCAATGCAAGTAAATCCATGTCATGTAGATGAGTAAATCTTTGATGCCATAACTCACATAAACTTATGTTGTCATGTACCAATGCCTGGGTTGGTTGTCCTATTAATCTGTATAGAGAACCCTCTCGAACACCAATTACTTCTGTTGAGTCCATGCTTGAGCTTTTAGGCCATATAAGAACCTGACTATTCATAAGTGCAACTCGATAACTCTATCTTCTAGTGTTGAGATAGAGAGCAGATTCTTCTTCGATACAAAACATCTCCCATGTATAGTGAATCTCCGAACTCCAACTAAAATGATGCTAACCGAACTCCCTTCACCTTATACTTGACATTATCTCCAAGTTCCACCTGCAATGTAGAATCTCTTTCTGTCAAATCAGTGAGAACATCTCGTATACTAGTCATGTGCCTAGAAGCACCACTATCCACTAACCAAACATCACTACCATTGGGAATAGTGCCTGAAAAAGTGGAAATAAAAACTCTCCTCAACTCCCTCTCGCTCTAGAATAGCTTCCTTCTGAAACTTGTCTTCCATTCTAAGACTGAGAATGTGGCAATAGATCAAAAAATATAGTCAAGCTGTTGAACTCTCGTCTCTTAGGGTGACTTTGTGGTTTCTCTTTTAACAAAGCTTTGATACCATGTTGAATTTTCTACAAGATGCACAGTAGAAAGTTAGAAACCAATCTTTTGATCTGATAATTATTACCTAATGATCTTCAAACAGTGTATTTTATGCCACTAACATCATTAAGCAATTATAAACACAAAAAATTCAACAGTAAATGCAGCGGAAAAATAGTAAAGATCATAAAGAGACAACAAATTTTCCCTGAGAAACCCAAACTTGGGAGAAAACCCAACAACTTTTCTTCTAGGAGAAATTATTCTTCAGCAACGTTTACAATTCCAAATTGTCTAGAAATCTGTACCAAAATCCAAGACCAGATACCAGTCAAACCTGGTCAATTTCCAACAAGTCAACACTGGTCAAACCAGACAAAAATACATAAGTCAATGCTGGTCAACACTCAAAATTTCAGCCTGTGGTCAAAAGGCCTATGGTCACATATTTACTATGGTCAATGGTCAAACTAGAATTCGATCAAGTTCAGTCAGCTCGGCCTCTATCTGCTCCCACGTGCAGCTGCTTTTGTAGAGAGATGATGTGATGTGATGTGATGATGGTCAAAGTGAAGTGTCACATCATGTATAAATACAAGTCGAATGTGTGAATTTTAACCAAGGGACACACCCTTTCATGGTGGGGCCAACTTGTCCTTTTTTAGCCTACATGATGCACAAAAATAAAAATTTTATTTTTATTTTCACAAATCTTCTAAGCCGACTTAGGTGACTTTTTGGCATGCTTGAATACCTCCCGATGCTACACAAAAATCAACATCCTGGACATGTTCACACTCCAGTACAGTTTTCCCGTACATCATACATATCTTTGGCACTCTCCTTCCCAATGATATGCGGGATCAAGGGATCCTTTACAGAATCCAACACGATTCTCTTCATGTTCAATGCACTTCTTGTTGTCTTCTACCAGATCTTCGGATCTATAGGTGTTGCAACCACCTTCTCCACAAGGTACCATAAGTCTGCCATATGTGTGAATTTCTACAATCTTAACTTCTATGGCACAAAGCTGGAGGCTCCCTCCAGCAAGTAGAGGGAATTGCCCTGGCTGCCACTGTCTAGAACAGGGCTACACTCCACAATCACTGAAGTCCCAAGGTCTTCACACCTCACAACCCTCAAAAGTCCCATGTGCCAATTACCAGTACCATTCTGCTCCAATCACTAAAGCTTGGACATCCTGCCCACTAAAAGCTTCTGACAGCTCTCTACTCCAGACACCCAGTCTGCCCATGCATGGAATTTGGAAGATTTCAGGTGATAACTCTGATATCATGTTAGATTTTCTAACACCTGGTAAACAGATTCTGCACTCTTATTCCTAACAGAAACTAAATGTGTATAAATATTAAAAACAGCTCTAGAGTCTAATCTTTAGATGCAAGTATCTATAAACACATACTGTAGAAAACAATAAACTGAACTTACAAGTATCAAAACATGTCACTGCTTTTCATTAATTCTGAACATGAAAAATCTGCTACAAAAAAAAAACTATACTGCTAACTTCAATACTGAAGCCATACCTCTGCCCTTTCTTTTATAGATCTGAGAAGGGCATACTTTTAGGGTCTACAAACTCAAAAATAGGTCAAACTCAATATAGAAGTCAGCTAAAAATAAAACTGAACTCAGTGCTTTATTTAGAACCTTATTCTAATCAATTTGCAGCTAAAAATAAGACAACTCAGTTCTTTATTTAGAAGCTAGAACAGAGAGATAACCTTATCCATCTATATAAAGTTGGTGCCCTGAATTAGAGATATATGCATGCATATGCTCTAAATTTAGACCTATACCTCAGTCTTCTATAACCGCCCCTACACCCTCATTATGATGTTTTACCAATCTGTTGCTGCTGTAAAGGTGGTGCCCAGAGATCTACTAGGTGTGCTGCTGCTGTTGTAGAAGACTGTCAAAGGTATATATAATATATTCTAATAAGTTTTGTATTAAATCTAGACCTAAACAGTGATAAAACGATCTCACCATTGTAATTACAATGTCGACACTCCTGAATGTTTCCTTAGCATTTCCATTGATTGCAGATCTGAAGTTTTGACAGGGGTTTCTGAAGAATTATGACTCAGCACTAGAGCTGAAACCTGTTGCAGATCAGCTCCCCTATAAGGTGAAAAACTAACATGAGCTAAAGGAATGATTAGAGAATAATAAGACTGATGTTTTTAGTAAAAGGACTGTATAGAATTTCTGGAGTTGGAGATGACAGGCATCAAAAAAGGGCTCATAGAGGTCTGTAGCAGAAGTTATACACAAAATAAGCATCTAACCAAATTGGCAACCATTGTTAATGAGGCAGAACTAACTATACCTTTGGATTTATGCCTGGCATGGTCCACCAAATGTTTTTTCATAAATGTGAATCTGAGGTTTTGCTGTCAAATAACCTGTTAACCCGTTGTAAATGATCTGTTTTGTATTCTTAGCCTCAAGGGATGTCAAACAGTTCAGGTGCCAAATTAATATGCAATTCTCACGTTCATGCCAGAGAACATTCATGCACTTCTTATTATAAACCTTTTTTGGATCAACAAGATGAGAATAAAGAATTTTCCTGAAGGTGACATCTACAAACCATGAATTACGAATCAAAGAAAATCTAATCAAATTGTGAACAGAAATCTTCCGCTCAACCAATATAGAGAGTATGAAAAACTACATATTGGTACCTGGTCAAAAAAGCTTTTTTTCTTCTCATCATCAATGCCTGGCTCAGGCCAATGAGCAAAAAGATGCTGCTGTGCCTCTTCTATCAACATTCTTGCAAGTTCTATCTGATCAAATGACGAGATATGCAAGTCAGCAACAAGTATAAAATTCAAAGTCAAAAATTTGAATATAACTCCCATTTTTAACTCCAACTAAAAATTAATTTTGGAGCAAAAGTGTCCATCTCTTTCTCCATTTCCGTGGAACAATTTCCTTCTCTTTGTCCTTCAAAAAGGAATTATAAGTTATAACTGAAATACATAAGCAAAAAGGAATTATCGAAGATCTTTGTGAAGAAGTTAAGGGGCACTTCATTGCGGGTTCTTCACCTCTTTTCTGTTTTTCTTGGGTGGATTTAGCGGCTGGAAAGAATAATATTAGGAGAAGAGCATATTTGCTTCAATAAGAGAACGTTAGAGTTGAGGTGAAACCCTCCCTCTGTCTTACTGTAATCATTGTATTTATTGAAGGATATTTGTTGTTGTAATGTCTTGGTTAGGGTTGCTCACTGTATTTTGAGAGCTGCCCTCTCTAAGGTTTGAAGGTTAAGGGTTGCACATTGGATGAAATCACAATTGAAGATGATGTATTATTGGTTGTTCATTCTATAAAGAAGGGTTCCTAGTCTTGTCTACTTCATTTATGACTTCATATGTGTCTGTCCTTTTATTATTCATGGTTAAGGCTGTATGTTATCGCTAGCTGATGTTGTCCTGGTTCTGAGGAGCATATTTGAAAGAGACCTATAATTTTCTGCATGCTGAAGTGAATCCATGTGGTTGGTTAAAGCATGTTTGTAAGCTAGCTAAGTGAATGCATGTGGTTGGTTAAAGCATGTTTGTAACCTAGCTAGGCCTTCTTTAGAACATGATCGAACCAGTGTTATCAAAACCATACCAGACCAGACTGAACCAGTTGGTTCAACCATTTTGGAGGGAAAACCAGTCCGAACCATTGTCACGGAATGGAAAAGGCCGGTTCGGTATCAAACCAGCCAGTTTTGTACAATGCTACCACGGACCTTTTGAAAAGCAACAATTTATGAGCAGGGAAGCCTAGTATTTGACCATATTGCCCTACTAATGTTATGCAATTAAAGGTAATGATAAATTCTTAACATTACCATTAATTTAATTGACTCAAGATGTTTGAAAGTGGGTCTGACCTCATTGGATTTCATATGGTGAAACTTTGAAAGTAAAATTTTAGATCCCACTCAAAATCCAACAGACTTAACAGCTTTTCAGGATTTTAGGATTGGGGGATTGCAATGTTTCCAATGGATTTTGTCATGTACGAGTATGGAACTAGCATTTCATCAAGAGCACCAAGCCCTATATGTACGTTGATGTCACTAGCATTGATTGTTGAATTTCTCTATCATGACCCTACTAAAAATGTACCAATCACAATATTAATGACAAAGATCACAATATAGGAAATGGTTTTGATGATATGTTGGTTATTAATTGTAGCAGGATATTTTTTGGATGCTAGAGGCCATCTAGGGCCTGTTTGTTGATGTATTTTTGGTTCAAAGATGGATTGCACTCGATATTACTTTGGTTATGTGCACCTAGGGTTGGAATTTCAAAACAGAGCTACCGTCAAATTTGTCAGTTTTCACTCCTCCTCGACCCATCTTCTAGTTTCAAGGAAAGGTCTTGATGGTTTTGTAAATTTTTAAACCGTATTTGACGGGAAAATTACCTCATGATGGGCACTTTGCCTGTCAAATTCCATTCTTGTGCACACCCTTACATGCTATATAAATGAGAACTTTTGCTTATGCGTGTAAATGGTTTGGATTTATATGGATGCACATGAATATATGTTTATCTTAAAATTTGAATATTTTATGTGTTTTTGTTTGACCGGTTTTTTGGTCCATTTTTTTCACTAGTTTTGGTCTAGTTCTAACCAGTTCCTGTTTCAAGGGGTCTACTGGTTTGGTCAACAATTTGGTTCTGATAACATTGGTTTGAACCTCTTGACTGTTGATCTTGACTCCATCGCCCATGATTGGCATTGGTCTTAGGCTCTTAGCAATCCACCAATGCCTTTATTCTAAGAATATCATAAACACTTTTACTAGGCTTTCTCCTCTATGCTAAAGGAGAGCTAGCCCAAAGTGAGGGGAAGAGTTGACATGGTGACAATAGGCAACATTCATAAGTGCCACTAGAGTTGCACTCCATTTAGTGACTTGTATAATCTTAATGCAAACCTAAGAGGTAACAGACAGGCCACATGCTTGCATTGTTGCTAATGCACCCCCTTCCTCAATTTTATTAGTAGCTCAAGATTAATAGATCAATAGTGATTGATGGTGGGCCTAATCCATAATAACATTGGAGACCATAAATTTCTTTCAAACTATAGCAGTAGCTTGACATATCTACACTTGCTTCCATGTGCTCTGAAGAAGAATATTGGAATCTTCGATGAGGGCTATGTAATAGAGGCTTCATATGTATTTTGTTATCTCGTCCCTATTAAGAATCTTTGTTTTTCTATGTATTTCAGGTCACAAATCTAGATGAAAATGCATTCCAATAACATTTGTTTCATCTCACCTTGGGGCTAATTAACTGATCCAAAGTACTTGTCTAATAAGCTTGTGCCAAGGATTGGACCATCTTTTTCACAATTGTTTATCAAAAATGACCCAATCAGCACATTCCCAAATCCAACATCCTTGGGGCAATGTGATGCCCAAACAGATCATAAAGGAGAAACAGTCGTAGAACAGATTGGCCAATGTCATTAATGTGTACATAACTGAACATGTACAATCGTTCATTGTGCAATACAAAATTACATCAAACGTTAAGCAATATAAAATTCTCGTTGAGGATAAAGAGTGCACGTCTTACTGTCTTCTCTTCCTCTCTTTATTAAGTACAGAAGAAATCCCTTACTTCGAAGATATGCATCGTATTAAGTGAGAATAGATCCATGTAATCTAGCCTGTATTGAGGCAATGAGTACATGACAAACAGCCCCTTCTCCTCAAATTAACCACAGATATTGAGACCCATCAAAACCTCCAAATGAGATGTCTTGGTTGCCTATATCCTATGTACATCAAATGTAATAAATATAACGCTATATAAAGCTGCAAAGCTTTGCAAGTTACAAATTACAATGCAGTGTCTGGATAAGATAACCAGGAAAACAGATGAGTTGTTTTCCAGTAAGCTAGAAAAAGAAGTTGGATCAAACTACAAAATGTTAAGCATGTAGAAATGAAGATGATTTCCAAAAAGAAAGAAGTCAAAAATCCACTAAATGTTCATCTTGGTTAAAAAGGAAACAACGCATGCATAAAAGCAAACTTAAAAATAAAGGATATGTTTTTGACAACATTGAGACAGACTCTGTTGATTGAGATTAGGCAATGACGTCCTTAAAAATTCTTTAAGGAGAGATGATGAAGAAACAATGAACGAAAGAAGATGGAATATATCAATGTACAAATGAGAAAGTTTATATACTCCCTTCACTCCAATACCCATAAAAGCGAAAAAAGTAAAGTACAAATACTTTAATGCAATAATTGATTTATTTATGCTCAAACATAACAGAATCAAAGCACAAGTACACATGTAGCGCTTTAAAACCCCTAAAACAATATCGGGAAAAGATATGCTTGTCTCTAAGATCACAAAGTAACAACTCATAGTGAAGGGTAAAGAAACAAGAAGAAGGAAAACCAACAGACCATTATAAAATAACCAATATCAAACAAGACAAACCTGTCTTGCTTCAAAAATTAGAGTAGGGATTTAAAAAACAACTGAAACTTCCATAGTTAAGCAATGAACTGAAGGGCAATATATGGCAAAAAAATGCCCAAAGACAAAATTCATAAAATCACAACCATTAAAAAATTTAAACATACCTTCTCAGAAAGACAGCTTGCATTGGATAGCAAGGAGGTTAATAACTAGGAAACAGGCATCCTCAGTAACAAACTTACACCAAATCATTTACAAACTTACACCCAGCAACAGAAGCCTTACAAATCAGCCAGAACCCAACGATGCTTGTTAGAATCATACTACGATCGAGAAAATTGCAACATACTTTAAAGAAAGCGGAGACTCCTGAGGAACTAGCATATGGAACCTTAATGATATCCCTTGACTGTCTTAAAAAAACTCTAAGGTGTATAAAGGTATGGATGCGCCAGGTAGTTGTGCCTGCGTTATTTTGATGTAATAACCATTATTATCACTTGTCCGCACCCTTTGCAGGCTAAAGAGATGACTTCGATATAGTTAAAAAATTAACTCACCACCAGAGCTTGCTTTCAAGTTAGTAATGACTTCTAAATTATAGACAATATACCATAGAAGGCCTCTTTTAAAAATATGTTTGCTTCTAACTTGACTTCTCATAACCATGAAAGCTAAGCTTTTTGATCTCACATTTAAACATAGGAATTTGACATTGTGGCTTGAATGCAGATCAAAACCGCGTTATTTTCAACGATAATACTGTTATAAGAATTCTGTGAAGTCTGCAATAGAAAATGCTGCAAGAGTACTATTTGCTTTTGGCTCGACCATCTGTAACTTGATCAAAGCCAGGTTTGTTCTTTGGAAATTGAGCGAATGACGGTTAGGGGCAGTACAATTAACTTACATATCAACAAGAGAGATAAAGTCATGATAGCCAACATCCCCTTTATCACAAAGCACTCTTTAGAAAAGAAAATGATTTGGATCCGTTGATTTCATTATCGGTACAATCATTAGCACATACATTTAACATTTTCACATATTTATCATTCCAATCACTCAAACACATACGCAGACGTGTATACACATACATACCTACATGTACAACAGGCGTCATTCATTTTCGCCCGTGTTAATTTGAAAAGGGCCTACCTGTTTTGCAGACAAAAGCCCTAAATTTTTCGCCAGAGGAGGTGAAGCCCAGCCTTGGCCATCGTCTGCTTCATCAAAATTTACACTGGAAAACTTTTTGATTGTCGATTCTACAGTCGCCATTTTCTCCCAAGCAACGAGCTCTAGCTTGACACCAGGAAGGCAAGATGCATGCACTTTAACAAAATAATTGAACCTGTGAATCAAGAGAGGAGAGAGAGATCTAAGTTCACCATTAACATGCAATAATTCCAGATGTCTATGAATTGCAAATTGCAGCTGCCCAAAATAAAATATGCACAATTTCAGTTTGCCATGGAAGATAATTAAGGTGTCCAAACTAACCAATAGCGATTATAAAAAATTGAAGAAAAAATATACACTACCCAACAGAGAACAACATAAAGATTTCAATAGATCTGTTGATCGGACGGTCGGGTCAGAACGTTTCATTACAAAATTCAATGCATGGAGATTTAGAATGTATAGGCAAAAGTTTCCTCGCTCCTTCAATTTCAAAAAAAAAAAAAAATCCTTTATGTAGATTTAAATGCAACAGAGCGAATTCATCAACACAGGAAAACATAACAGAAAAATATTCGGCGAGGTTCAAAGGTCTCACGTTTGAATAAACCTGAGCTCAATGTGCCATCAATAGCAATAACCCATATGGAGCCAACAACATAAAAGAGTTCAAGACAACTCACTGATATCGGGAGTACGAGGATTGTACTGTGACAAGATCAATGCTATAGCTCCACGCGGACCAAGACACTCTGGATCTTGTGGTATGGATTTGTGAGTTAAGACTAACACGCCCTGTGTCATGTGCCACGATTTGGCAACTAGAAGTGTTTTATATGCTAGATATTGATTGGCTTATTGCACGGGAATATAGAAAAACTGGGTGAGCTTGGTGCAAACGCACCTACTGTGTGAGCGGTTAAGGCTCGTCGCTCGGGTTTATAGAAACATGTTCGAATGGGATAGTGAGGACAGCAATAACGTATCGAGATACTTTGCTAGTGTTAATAAAAATTGGTGACACTTCACATATCCCAATATTACTATAAAAAAGTATATTTTATGGATTCATTTTAATGGTGGTTTTTTTTTTTAACAGACTGGAAAACTTATTATAATTTTGTTGAGGATAACTATCTCTGGTTGTTAACTAATTCGACACTCTTAATTAAGGAAAATCAGGCCACTTGGAATAACCAACTGGTAGTCTGTAAGGGGCAGGCTTTCACTCCTCACTCTTACCATATGAGTTTGGGTTTTGGGCCATTAACTTGTTTCCTTAATTCAGGCTTTCACTCCTTACTCTTACCATATGAGTTTGGGTTTTGGGCCATCAACTTGTTTCCTTAATTCCGAGGAAAACGAGCTCTAAGCTAAGCATATGTTTTAAGGCATACTCCAGGGCCAGGATCTACTCAGCCTCGAGAGGATTAAATTTCTAGAAGAAAAAAAAAAAAAAAAAAAAAAACAAAAACAAACAAATTTATTTTGTAGTATAAATTTTGAAGAAAAGTTTTGGTAAATCTAGAGTTAAAATGGATATATATTAGTTTTGAAAAAAATTAATAAAATGTTTTTATTATAAGATATTTTTTATTTTAAGTGGTTTTATATAATATATACATAGTTGACATTAAAATATTTTATTTATAATTCACATTCTCCACATTAAAACATCAAAATATTAATACATGCCCCCTATTAAAATATTACATAGATCATATATATATATATATGTGTGTGTGTGTTATATATATATATATATATGATGATGATGATGGTTAACGTCCACTGAGACCAAACAATGGTCTATAGGACCTAAAGAAACAAATTATTTATTTTGATTTAAGATTTTATTCCTATGCTCAAAAAGCTTGGAGAGAAGCCTCCCGAGCTCACTATAATTTTGACATTGTAAAAGGCTAGGAAGGTCAATATTGTAACAAAGATTGTGAAACTGAGATCTAATGTGGTTATACGCGGGGCATTCTAAGAGGAAGTGGTTTTCATCCTCGATGTTCCTATTCTCACATATATGGCAGATCCTTTCCATCCATGGCGTTTTATGAACTGCCCAACGACATGTTTCACTATGGAGCTCATGAGAATTTGTTCTAATCTTTGCTATATTAATTTTCTTCTTTGAGCTAGTTAAAATAGAGAGATACTTTTGATCTTCTAGGGTGGGGTTGATGACCTTCTTATAATAACTTAATTTTCTTTTAGCCGCTAAATCTTTCTCACACCACATTTTTTCTTTGAACTTAGATGTAACAATATCTTTAATGTTATTTATGTTTTGCAATGCATCATTTTCGTTGATCTCCCAATAGTTTAACCAGGCCCTTGTGTCTTTATGCCACCCTCGATTGAGCCTTAGGTGGTTTTGGCAAGAATTTAAAGCTAGCTTAGGAAGTCTATGATCGTCTATGTTACTGATTTTGTCCTTGTACAACAGAAACCTAAGCATAGCTAGGCTCTCAATAGGGGAAAGACCTGCTTCTATAAGGAGAATAGGATAGGGTGTATTACTTTTAATTTTCATGTTATAAGTTATAAAACGCTTCTGGATTTGCTCAATCTTTCTCCATGATTCTCTGGAGATGCTGCAACCCCAAATCTCACAGCCATATAAGATAACAGGATTGACTAAAGTTTCAAAGAAGAACTTCTTTTTATCCCACATTACGAGGTTTGCTATTTTACAATTATTTTCAAGACCAAAATAAGCTTTCCACCCCCCATTAATCCTTTTCTCAATGCTATGGTTCCAGTTGAGCTTGTGATGAATATCAATTCCTAGGTACGAATACACTTCCTCCAAGTTATTATTGTCATACATAAAATTAGCGTAAGTGTCCTTCTTGGATTTGATAATCATAACTTTTGTTTTGTCAGTGTTAACAGTCATACCCATGGTAGAGCAGAAATCCTTAAGAAGCTTGAGTTGCTTATTAAGATCAGATGGGTACCTTGCCAAAAGAACAATATCGTCAGCATAAAGAAGAAGGATGACGACTATCCCAGCTAAGGTCGTGCCACCACATCCTGCTTCCTCTAAATAGCCTTGACATATATATATATATATATATATATTTGTTGACATTAAAATATTTTATTTGTAATTCATATTCGCCACATTAAAATATTTTATTTGTAATTCATATTCGCCACATTAAAATATTAATACATGCTTCTTATTGAAATATTACATGTCTTATATGTGTGTTATTAATAATTTTTAAAAGGTTATATGTCAACTCCACATTAAATATTAAAGGAATCTACTAATAAAAAAAACTTCTTTACACTTTCTAGCTTTATGAAGATGAAGATGAAGATGATGGTTGACGTCCACTAAGACCAAACTTTGGTCTATCGGACCTAAAGAAAACGAATTATTTAGTTTGATTTAAGATTTTATTCATATGCTCAACAAACTTGGAGAGAAGCCTCTCGAGCTCACTATAATTTTGACATCGAAGAAGGCTAGGGAGGTTAGTATTGCAACAAAGATTATGAAACTGAGATCTAATGTGGTTGTACGCAGGGCACTCTAAGAGGAAGTGATTTTCATCCTCGATGTTCATATTCTCGTAGAGATGGCAGATCCTTTCCATCCATGATGTTTTAGGAACTACCCAATGACCTGTTTCACTATGGAGTTCATGAGAGTTCGTTCTAATCTTGGCTATATTAATTTTCTTCTTTGCGCTAATTAAAACCGAGAGATACTTTTGATCTTCTATGGTGGGGTTGATGACCTCCTTATAATATCTTAATTTTCTTTTATCTACTCAATCTTTCTCACACCACATTTTTTCTTTGAACTTAGAAGTAACAATATTTTCAATGTTATTAATGTTTTGCAATGCAACATTCCTGTCTATCTCCCAATGGTTTAACCAAGCCCTGATGTCTTTATACCAACCTCGTTTGAGCCTTAAGAGGTTTTGGCTGGAATTTAAAGCTAGCTTAGGAAGTCTATGGTCTCCTATGTTATTGAGTTTGTGCTTGTACAACAGAAGCCTAGTCATAGCTAGGCTCTCGATAGGGGAAAGACCCACTCCTATCAGGAGAATAGGATAGGGTGTATTTCTTTTAATTTTGAGGTTATACATTATAAAACGCTTTTGGATTTTCTCAATCTTTCTCCAGGATTCTCTAGAGATGCTACAACCCCAAACCTCACAACCATATAATATAGCAGGTGTGACTAAAGTTTCAAAGAGGAACTTCTTTCTATCCCACATTACGAGGTTTGTCATTTTACAATTATTTTCAAGACCAAAATAAGCTTTCCACCCTCCATTAATCTCAATGTTATAGTTCCAGTTGATTTTGTGATGAATATCAATTCCTAGGTACTTGTAAGAAGACACTTCCTCCAAGTTACTATTGTCATACATAAAATTAGCGTAAGTGTCCTTCTTGGATTTGATAATCATAACTTTTTTTTTGTCAGTGTTAACAGTCATACCCATGGTAGAGAAGAAATCCTTAAGAAGTCTAAGTTGCTTATCAAGATCATATGGGCACCTTGCGAGAAGAACAATATTATCAGCATAGAGAAGAAGGATGATGACTATCCCAGCTAAGATTGTGCCAACAAATACTGCTTCCTCTAAACAACCTTCTAGCTTGTCGATGTAAATGCCGAATAGGGTAGGGGAGAGGGGGCAACCTTATTTAACTCTGATATTACACTTAATATCTTTCGACCACCCCTCATTGCTCTTTAACTTGGCAATTACATTCTCTTATAACCTTATAGTGACAACTCTCAACTCGAAAGGAACCTTTAGCTCTTCTAATCTATTTCATAGGTTGTTTCTAGGAACCATATCGAAAGCCTTTCTAAAGTCGACAAAGCAACAAAAGAGATTGGATTTATCATTGTTGCATTCCTCCACAATGATCCTAAGCATAATAAGGTGGTCTGTTGTTGAGTGTTGCCTTCTAAATCCTGCTTGGCCTTTAGCCCGCTTACCTTCACTTTCAAGCCATATGCTCAACTTCTTTTCCAAAATAATACCATATAACTTGGCTAAGAGAGGGCTGATCATAATTGTCTGATAATTAGAGGGGTTATTTATATCCCCACTTTTAAAAATAGAGATAATGAGGCTTTGAGTCCAAAGCTTAGAGAACCCTTGCTTGACCCCTTGATTGAAAAGCTTGTGGATGTGGGGGATGAGGACAGGACCTCCAATTTTAAAATTTCCGCATGGTTAACCTTCAATGTCCTTAGTTTTCCCATTTGCTAAGTGTTTAACCCCAAAATCAATGTCTTCTAATGAGAAAACTTCTTTTGTTGTGAGCAGGGTTTTAAAGTTATCCATGACATTTGGAGATTCGTAAAGCTTTTTAAGATAGCAATTCCAGTCGTGTAAAGCAATTTTATTATTATCTTTAGTTTTCCTAGTTAGAATCTACCTCCAAAATTTCTTAGGAGCTACCTTATAGAGGTGTAAGAGATTCTCTTGTCTTTTACGAATATACTGCCTTTTTTTCCTTTTAGTTAGGGCTTTGTATATTTTTATCTTGCCAATTTTAAGAGATTCATCAACAGCTTCCTTAATTGCTCTCCTCACACTTTTATAATCTTTGTCATACCATGGGTTGGTTTTGTTGTTTCTTTTATTACTTGAAACTTCAATTGAGAACTTGTTAATAGGATATGAGAGGGTTGTAGTAAAATTATGATAGAGGTCTTCTATGTTGTCTATACTATATAAAGGAAGAAAATTATTTTTTAATTCCTTTAGAAAGAAATCGTTTTTGTTTCTATCAAAGATTATGTTCTTTTGTCTATAAGGATTATCTTCTATGGGATCTCTATACATGAAAAAATTAAGAGTTCGTGGTTGTTTAAGATGTCAAAATTTATTATTTCATTGTATAAAGGGAGATCAAAAATAACATAGTCTACCATGCTGCTACCAAGCCCATGGATGGAGGTCATCTAGCTAGAATTGGGCCACTTCTTTAGATCGTTGCAAACTATGACATCCTAAGCACTACAGAGCTTGACTAGCTCTGACCCAAACAAATTCTCCCCGAGGTCTTCAGAGATCCTTTTGTACTGGCTAGCCAAAGTAAGGTCTTCGTCTAACTAAAGAGGATTAGGGTTGGAATGTTTGCTTAGAAGAATAACTTGGTTGCTTGAAGTTCGAGCATTAAAGTCACCCATTAAAAGGATATTACCTTCATTCCTTAGGCTAGAAATATCATTCTCTAAACCATTGTAAGGACTATTTTTATCTAGACTCTTTTTCTTATAGAAGTTAGAATTGATGGGAGAAAAATTAACAAATTGCTATGTAGGTCTTTTTATTAATGTCAGTAATTTCTATCCAACTATATTGGTTGTAAGGGTCGTTTTTATAAACCCTAGCACGGGGGGAGATGTTCTTCTTAATGTAACAAGCTATACCCCCAATGCCTCTACGGGAGGATCGCTTGTTCCAAGTAGACCATAGTGCAAAGTCATCTATGTTAGGGACCTTAGATTCTTCGTGCTCCCAAGTTTCATCAAGCAATATAATATCAACGTCATTCGAGATCCAACTTAGCTTGGGGCCTTTGTTCCATGGAAAGCCCCAACAATTCCAAGAAAGAATTCAGAGCATGTTGAATTGTTATTTATTACTATCTTTTTGGTTTCTATTTCGAATAATGGCTTTTCAATTTGTTATTATTGCCCATTTTCCTTCCTTCCTAGCTTCTTTTACTTTTTGACGTTGAAATATCCAATTTATAACCCATATTTAATTTTTTTTTATTAATAATATTTTTAAATATTATATATAAATTTTATATTAAGAATAAAATAAATTACACGTCTTCTTTACAATGGAGAGTGAAAAATAATATATATATATATATATATATATATATATATATATATATATATATATTTCCTTTCAATGAAGTTGACATAAAATTATATTATTTATTATGAACATTAATTTTTTTATTTATGATTAGTACTATTTTTTTGTTATTAGTATATTTTGTTTTAAATATTACTTCATTGAACATAAAATGAATTGCACATCATGTAATATCAATAATATTAGTTGTACATGTCATTTGTAAACTTCATGTGAAGTAGTGAAGAAATTGCATATCTCCATCATGTAAAAAGAAAAAAGAAAAAGAAAAAAATATCAATTACTTTATCTCTTTATGTATACTTGATGTAAAATTAAAGTGGAAATTGCAGTGTTTTATTCATGGCCGGCATTGATTTTATTTTATTTTTTAGTATTTTAAATTTGTTAATGTGAGTATCATTTTATTATTTTCAAATATAATGCTACACGACAACATTAAAGTGCATCTCCACTCAAAAATGAATATTTTATTAAAGATTTTAATTTGGGAACTTATTTTCAATATGTATTGAGGTGCTAATGCACTAAAAAGGCTTGTTATCTCAATTGGTGGCATGTCAATGTCAATGAAACATTTTGACCTACCTAATGAAACATGTGTTAATGTCAATAGATTTTTTTACGTTTAGTTCTTGTACCCCTATTGAGTGCATGGTAATGTTAATGGAAAGTGTAGTACTTTTTTCAGAGAGTCGGGTTTGGTCATTTGGTGTGGAGTCATATTTATAAGTACCAAAGTTTAAGTCCCGCATCTTCAAATTGAAGTGGCATAGTTATTGAATGAAAGTGTGTGATTTAACATAAGTAAATGTGGTAACATTTTTGGTAGTCATTTCTAATAAATTTATTGTGTTCATATTGCTAGACACTTAATCTTCAAGGATTGCGTGAGAGATTTGTAAATATGTAAATTAGGTAAAATTGAAGATTTAGAATAGGAAGAGGCATTAAGATCACACATCATCATGTTACATAATCATTTTTACATTACTGCAAAAATACATTCAAGAGTCATTCATTGGCATGACATGGTATCAAAGTGACCGAAGCTAAGTTTAATTATGTCCATTGTTTATCTCTGTGTCGCTTCTCTCTCACCTCACTCCCATCTCTACCTTGCAAAAACACATCCCTTTATAGGCCTACCATTGCTATGGTAGCATTCCCTTTCCATCTCCCTTGTCGAACTTTCAATCCCCTCAAATTTGTATTTGGGGCCGGAATCAAGCTACCTTATGCTCTCTTGCCAATTTTTCCCTCTTCCACATCAATCCCACTTCATTATAAACAATTTTCTTCATGCTCAGCACTAGTTCACTCAGTTACTCTTTGTGCTCCGCATTGGTTCAATTTTTCATTCTTCGTCTTTCGCATTGGCCTTACTCTAGTGACACTAAGTGCTCCACATTGATTCACTTCATGACTCTACGTGCTCCATGTTGTCCTTACTTTGGTCTCTTTGTTGGGCTTATTTTGGTGACTCTTCGTGCTGGAGAAAATAAGGAGCAATATATTTAAATGTTGTGGTCTGGCCTGACATGGTATAATGCTTATGTACTCTAGCATTCATGAAAGTTGCATTTTACCGTGATAATAACTTGCATAGTGTAGGCAAATGCCACTCTCCACTACACGGGGTCATGTAGACCAAATCCGAGTTGTCCAAGCATTAGTTTTGTTATCCATCATAATAGTAGGGTTGTTGAGTCGTTATGAGCTTGTCTTGGCTCCATACATGAAAGGATTGATTGTATCTAAATTGATTATTTTATGGTTGGGAAACAAGATATATGTTTTTAATAATATTTTAGCATTATGAAAAGGTTTTGAGTTCAATATATTTGGATTGGTCTCAACTCTATTGAAAATTCATTTTTCATTTCCTTTATTGGTGTAGTATTGACTAAAAAAGGGAACTACCAAGAATGGTCTAGAAAGATTAGGCACACCCTTGTAATAATGGAAAGGCATCTATGAAGGAGAAGGTGAGAATGCACCTGCCAAGCCCACATCAGATAAGGAGTTGGCCATTTGGGAAAACAAGGACAACGAGGCCTATGCCTTAATTGATATTTCTAAAATAAAGAGGCGAGTAATCATATTATTCCAATTACAAGTGCTTGTGATGTGTTAAAGAAATTAAAAGATTTATATGACTCACACTCAAAATTGGAAGTAGTTCAGTTGATGATTATTCTCTTCATCCTAAAGTTGAAGGAAGATGACCCCTTGGCCCTAGCCTTAGAAATTAAAGCCATCATGCATGATGTAGAAGCCACTGGAGTTAAAATGGGCATTCCTCTCACAGTGTGTTTCAAGGACCTCTATCCTACATACTTTAACTATCTTAAATCCTTACAAGTTAGTGCCCAACTCAAGGACATTACTTTTGACACTCTTATGGAGAAGTTTGTAGGACAAGAGAAGGATTTTCAGGAGAGGAAAATAACTTTTAATCCCATGAAGTTGTATGCCTTGCACAAAAAGCGAAGAATCAATCACGAGTTTATCCTAAAGGAAGAGGTTGTAAAAGAGGAGAAAGAATCATATAACTAGTGAGTTAAACGCCATCAATAAGAAAGGTTTGATTTCCACTGCATTCATTGTGATAGAAATGGACTTGATGCATTCATATGTAGAATCCCATGGGAAAAAATCAAGTAAAAATGCAAAGAAGACAAAGGTAAAACACCAGATCCAGCAAAAGGCAAAGCACTTGAATTTGTTAATTACATTGTTTCTCATTGCAATATTGGAGTGATCAATCAATTTTTAGTTCAAAAATGAAAGTGCCCAAAAAGTCTTGAAACTGGCGTCAAATCGAAGTGCTCGTCGTTCTGAATCTAACGACGCTCGTTTCACCTCAATCTGACACCTTATGCTCCAGATATCGCGTTTAGATTGTTTTCCCAAATAGGTAAAAAATTTGCAGGTTGAAGTGCAAGACTGGATTGGACAGTCTATATGCTGACTGGGCAAGCTGACTATGTTTTTCAGGCCAATGGCAGGCTACCAAGTGGCCTCACCGGATTGGTTTGAATTGTCAGTTTATGATTGGCTGAAGGTTTGTTGTGTTGGACCAATTATAGGGTGCCACGTGGCCCAATCACGGGGCTGCCATGTGGCACCCCAGGGTCGACTAATTTTTTTTGTTATGGCCTGAATTGGCCTCTATGAGGATCGAACATGAGACCTAACGCCAGACAGAGCAGTGCCTTACCAATAAGTTGTGGGTGTTTCTTATTACCTATAGGCGCAAAAGCCTATTCAAGATTTCGTTGAAAGTTCATTGCGAAATGGGGTCGGGACTAAGCCCTGACCCCCAGTGACCTATCACCCATGAGACCATAGGAAAAAGGGAGTCGAGGGCTCGGGGCTTAGCCTCGGACCAAGTTCACGACACCACTGATGTAACCAAGGCAAGGATAATCACTTACGACAAGGGGTTAGAGGTATAGCCCATGTCTTAGTCATATGGGAAGTGTAGAAGCATGGGCGCAGAGTTAAAAAGTTAGCGCAGGATTCAGGGGCCAACCCCAGGTCCTTTGGAGCACCTATGTGATCGCGCGCAACAATTTTGGGGCTCGACAGGAAGGGCGGGCGGTTAGCCCAACCCTTGGACTCGTGGCACCATATGTGACCACACTTCGAAGATTTAGGCACTAGACCAATGGGAGCAAGCGTTAAGGCCCAACCCACAGCCTTATGTGCCAATGTGAGCATAATTTTTGAACTTAAGGGTTATTAGAAAAAAATAAAATTCCAACAAATTGCATTGGCAGAGGGCGAATTTGTCGCTCAGTTAGCAAAAAATAGGGTGGATTTGTAGGACAATTAGATTGTTCATCCGATTTGTAGGACAATTAACACTAAAACTCATATGAGAGCTTGGGGAGCCATATCTTTTGGAGTTTTGGCCAAATTGAGCTAAGAAAGAGTCCACTTAGGGGTTTTTGGATGTTTTGAATCCATTGGTGACCTTTAATTTCTTATTTGAGTGCATATAAGTAGTTTTTTTGCAGGTTTGAGACTAAGGGTGTATGGATCAATCAAGGTCTAGAAGCAATTCTAGAAGGTGTTTGAGCATGGAGAAGGCCTTGTAGGGGTTTTCTCACCTTCAAAAGTGTATTGCAACAATTTTTACTTGCAAGGTTCAGCTTAGGTTTACTTTTCTCATTATGTTATGTTGAGGGAAGTTTTGTTTATGTGCTTCAATGTAGAATTGAAGTGTTCACATGCTCATTTTAGCTCATTTCAGTTAGAGTATGGAATCTTTGTAGGAGATGCTTTGTGTTGTTGTTGTATGTGAGAATTCTTTGCAGGAGAACATTGCCTTGTATGGTTAATAGCCACATGTTTCCATCAGCAAACATTTATGTACTTCCTTTTACTATTGAATATATGAGTGGTCTAACTATGTTGGCAGACCCAAAGATGTATCTCGGGTGGGGTGAACTCCGTCAACAAATATTTTGTTATGTTCTTCATTATGCTTGTATGAGTTTGGTGCTATTATATTGCTTATGTTAATTTTACATGTGAAGAATAATTAATGACTTGAAGACACACTAGAAAAACATACTTTGTGACAAGACCCATTTTACCTTGCAAAGCATCAAAATGGTCCTATTTTTATTTTGTTTTATTGTGGAGAAGAGGAAGAAGACACCTACTCCATTTTTAGATCAGGTTGGTATCAGAGCACCAGTTGACCAAGTTGCAAGAATGGGCAGCAAAAAGAGTCTCCAAGAGCTAGAGGAGCATAATTTGGCTCTTCGTATGAAGAACATAGAGTTGAGAAGGATGTTAGAGATGGCTGAAGAGGAGAAGAGGCACATGCGACTTCAGTTGTAGCATGTGTTAGAAGAAGAAGTTCTTGAAAGTTCTACTCTTGTGCCAACAAGAGAAACCTCCATAATGAAACCAATATGTGGTCATGGTTCAAACAATGGTTATGGACCATATGAGGAAGATGATGCATGTGCATTTTGCAAACATCTTCAAGAAGCACACCATATTTCAGTTGATAAGAGTGGGTGGCTAGAGTCATCTACAATATCATTGTCATCATCATCAAAAGTTGAAAAGATGAATGGAAAGTTTAAGGAGGTAATTATCATTTCAAGTACAATTCCTCCTACTTATGTGCATAACACCTCTTTTGCAGCATTTGAGCAACATACTAAAGGCATAGGTATGAAGTTGCTTTCCAAGATGGGTTATGAAGGTGGAGTCCTTGGCATAAATAACCAAGGTATTATCAATCCAATCATGGTTGAGGAGAGACCGAAGTATCAGGGATTGAGATGTGGTCGAAGGGAGTATGGAGAATGTTCCAAACAGCTTGAGGTACATCAATTGTTATGAAACCAGCTCAAGAAAAGATAGAAAAGATAGATCAACGCCTTAGAATTCAGCCTCTTCGAGGGGGCAACCTCCTTTTACATTACATAAATGAACAATCCTTTGATGATACAAATGAAAAGACCTCCTTTCAATATATAGGAGTCTAAGGGGTCATAACATAATCAGAGCTGACATAATAATAATAATGTGAGGGCACAATAATAACAATAGTGGGCTTCTATGGGGCACAATAGTAACAATATGGGCACTACATGGGTACATCAATATAATAAGTGGGTTGTACTAATAACAATAAGGGGTTGCACTAGTAGTATAGGGGCCTAACATGCCCCTCTCCTTCAAAAAGCGTTGTCCTCAACGCTTGAGTAGTTCTTGATGCTTCTATATAAAATTCTTGTCCTCCCATGTGGAATCTTTAGTGGGTAAGTTCTTCCACTTGATGAGATACTCTAAAATTGATCGATTTTGTAGCTGTCGGGTTCTTGTTTCTATGACTGCTCCAGGTTCCAATAAGATTTTTCCTTCCTCTTCAATTTTTGGCAATATTGTTTGAATTGGGATCTTTTGCAACTTTTGAATAAGTGGCCATACTTCTTCGTCCTTCTTCCATTCATCCCTTGCTTCATTTATCCAATCTGGTTGGATAATATAAATAGCACAAAACAATGCTTCCACATCCTCATCCTTGAAGAGTCTTCCCATTCGGTAAGATCGCCATTTTTTAAGTGCATGTAGTATTGCCAACATTTCCTTCTCATAAATAGCTTGCTTGAGATGTAGCAGTAAAAATTACCCAATCACCTACATCAAAACATTTTTCACTGCGATGTTGATCTACATGTTGTTTCGTTTTATTTTGCACCGAAGTGGCGTTATCCTTTAAAAGTTGGAGAACTTGTTGTTGATGCTCGATGTGATCTCTCACTGCTTGAACATTTTTCTTCTTGATATGTCCTTCTATCTCTAGAGTTTTAGGAGTGGTAATTTCTTCCAATCCTTTACAAGATATGGTCGGATTCATTTCTTGATTCTCGATGTGATCTTTCACTTCTTGAACATTTTTCTTCTTTATATGTCCTTCTATATTGATAGTTTGAGGAGTGGTAATTTTGAACAATGAATTACAAGATATGGTTGGATTCATTTCTTCTTTCTCGATGTGATCTTTCACTTCTTGCACCTTTTTCTTCTTGATATGTCCTTCTATCTTAAGAGTTTGAGGAGTGGTAATTCTTGCCAATGCTTTACAAGATATGGTCTCATTCATTTCTTCTTTCTCTGGGGTGGGGTCCTGGCGTATATCTTCTTCTTTTGATGTTTCTTGATCCTTTTCTTCCTCTTCTTCATATTCTATGTATATTAATTTCTTCTCAGCACACTTATGATCTTTAGTGCATTTGCTATCACAATTGTAACAAAGCCCTTTTTCTCTTTTTTCTTCCAATTGTTGTGGTGTAACCCTTGTAGGTTGTGTAAGGCTAGGAGAAACAACACTTCCATATTTATAGTTGTGAGGGGTACGCTTCATGGTTTCCATAATTTTGCTTTCCACTACGTCACAAAGCCCTTTTACTCTTTCCAATTGTTGTGGTGTTGCTCTAAAGAAGGTGTTGCTCTTTGTATCCTCGTAATGTGCTATCATTTCCTCCGTGAAAATTGACCAAGTAACAAGTTGTTTACGAGAACAAAGCCCTTCATACCATAAAAATTGATCTGGTTCTAAATATGAAGATTCAATACATACATTTTGTAACAGTTGTACACCATGTAGATCAAAATATTGCTCCATCTGAAGTATCCAATTTACCGGATCCTTGCCATCAAACTTCCTCATCTTGCTTTTTCTTGATTTTAGGAGCTCGACCTTGAAACGACTGTAACTCTGTACTTTCAAATCTTTAAGTTCTAAAATTGTGATCTATAGTAGCCCTCTATGTTCTCTTTCCAATACCACAAGTCTGACCCAAATTGGATTCTCCAAGGAAGAGTTATGTGAAATCTCCCACAGTGACTTGATTATAGACTAGTTCAATAGAGCAAAATTGTATGACGTGCCATGAGTCACTGTTTCGACCTTTGGATCAGAAAAATGCATACAAAAAACTACAGTCTGTCCTCTTTCTGTACCTTCTTATGAAATTTCAATCTGATCCCCAGAGAGAAAGTTATGATGATTTTCCCCAGGTCACCTGTTTGGAATGTAATTCAGGAGTCTGCAAAAAGACCAACTTCCTCAGATCATATCTCCGTAAATATAGCGCGAAAAGCTCTGAAATTCAGACCCGAGGTTCAACGCGATTTCTTCTCAAATGCGTTTTTTTTGCAACTTCTGAAACGTCGCAGAAAAAAAGTTATAGCGAAAATGCCACAATGACCTGTTTGGAGCAGCGAAACCCTAGAATCCAAAGCTCTGATACCAAATGTTATGAAACCAACTCAAGAAAAGATAGAAAAGATAGATCAACGCCTTAGAATTCAGCCTCTTCGAGGGGGCAGCCTCCTTTACATTACATAAATGAACAATTCTTTGATGATACAAATGAAAAGACCTCCTTTCAATATATAGGAGTCTAAGGGGTCATAACATAATCAGAGTCGACATAACAATAATAATGTGAGGGCACAATAATAACAATAGTGGGCTTCTATGGGGCACAATAGTAACAATATGGGCACTACATGGGTACATCAATATAATAAGTGGGTTGTACTAATAACAATAAGGGGTTGCACTAGTAGTATAGGGGCCTAACATCAACCATCTGAGGATGAGATGTCACCACCCTATGACAATGTTCATTCATCTCCCAAGTGAGATGAATACTTGAAGGGACCTTGCATGGCATCATCCACTCCACTCCATCAAAGTTGCAGCCCTAGAGATAGGTATAATTATCATGGTTGTTTTCCAATGCATGGTAATTTTGAATACTTGTGGAATAAGTACCCTTGTACTTTCTGTGATGCATTTGACCATTGTGTGGTTGTATGTGAGCAACGTATGATAATGGTTAAAAGAATGGATCATATTCTAGGCATCAAGCATAATGACTCTCCTTTGCATGACAGAACTTTTATGTCGGCAAACAAGAGAAAGTTCTTTTGTACCCATTGCAAGATGCATGGGCATGACAATGAACGATGTTGGAAGTTACATCTAGAGCTTCATTAAAAGAAAGGAAAAGAGATTGTGAAACACAATGCAAGGGAAGTAAGAGGTGGCAAAGAGGACTTGAAGCAATCATAAGAAACCTTCAAGGCAAATATGATGCAAAAAGAGAACCCATAGGCCTAGGAGAGGCAAAGTTTGGGTAGACTTATTGTAAAGTTGCTTTGTAAATTTTGTAATTACTTGTTGTTGTTTACCTGTTTAGGTACTTTTGTAAAGTGAAAAATCATTGTCACTATGTTCAACAAGAATGTGTTTTTCATTGATGTATGTATTGGCTAGTTTACAAGTCCACATGTTCAAGGAATTTCTGTGAATGTACAAGATTTTCGTTCAAAGCTATTATGAAACCAGCTCACAAAAAGATAGAAAAGATAGATAAACGCCTTCACAATAATCCTCTTCGAGGGGGAAACCTCCTTTACATTACACAAATGAACAATTCTTCAATGAAACAAATGAAAGAATTCCTTTCTATATATAGGAGTCTAAGGGGTCATAATATAATCAGAACTGACATAACAATAATAATGTAAGGGCACAATAATAACAATAGTGGGCATAATTTACTTAATTTTGTATGATCCAATTGGGATTGTTTTGGACGATGGAGCGCGCAGGAGATTTTTCTCCAGCCCTAGGGTTTCAGGTTAGGATAGCTGCCGCCGCTTGCTGGTTCGCGCCGCCCTGGAGGTGCGGCCATGGTTCTAAGCGAAGGGAGGTTTATGCGGATTTACCCTGTGATGGAGTCGGAGTTTGCATGGTCTGCAAAACTGTCCCGCCAGACAGTGACGCGTTGTTCTGCAATGGCGGCGTTAGCTCCTGGCATATGCAGTGCCTGAACCCTCCTTCGATGGCTCCCCCTACCGGAGATTGGTTCCGTCCCGAATGTCCTCTCCCAATTCAGGACAACCATTCTCAACCTGTCGGTGTTAATAAGTTTTCCAGCGAGCCTGATGACGATTTGATAAGCCAGATCAGGGCGATCCAGGCGAATCTGAATCTTAGCGAGGATGAGAAGGCAAGGAAGAGGCAAGAGCTCCTGGCCAGAGGATACTCCAAGCAGCAAGGAAGCGGCGGCGAGGTCAAAGGTTCCAATCGGGAGGCCACACCGAAAAAGAAGCTGGAGATGTTCGACGAGAGCTTGAACTACGCTTTTTGCATGCAGCTACCCAAGCGACCCGTTACGATCGGCCAAGATCCTGAAGGCCTGCTCCCCAGGATGGGAAATAACTACGGCAGATCTGCTCTAGGAAGCTCAGGAAGCCCTGGCATTGCCTCATTTCAGATCCAGATCAAGCTTATATCTGGCAAAACCCTGCTACAATGGGTGAGAGCGTCGGATCTAGTGCAAGACCTCAAGCAGGCTCTGGAAATCAAGCTGGGGATTCCCTCTGCAGCACAACGACTTCTCCACGAAGGTAAACAACTCGAGGATCTCTACCCCCTGTTTTTTTACAGCATTCAGAGAAATTCCACCATTGCTCTCACCCTTCGTCTAAGAGGGGGCGCTACAGGACAGTCATCCTCAGCTAAGGCGTTTTCTTACAAGGATGTTGTCCATGCTAAGATGCCTAAGAGAACAGCTCCACCTGCTCAAGCTCCCAAGCCTTTCCTGGTGGATAAACTGGAGGAAACCCCCTCCATAGAAATAAAGCATCCATCGCTGGATGAGCAAACCCAGCATTTTGCGGAACATGGCATTATCTGCAGGTTTAATGGGCTATGGCCACGCACAACAGACCTCTACCAATGGATCCAATCTAACTGGACCAACAACTGCAAGGTTTTGCTATGCTCAAAGGGATTTTTCATCGTAGTGTTTGCCTTCGATGAGGACTATCAAAAAGCCTTAACTGGTGGCCCATGGTTCTGGGGTGCAGCTGGTTTATTCCTCACTCCTTGGTTCCCAGATTTCGATCCCTCTACAGCAGTTATCACCAAACTCCCCATCTGGGTCAGACTTCCAAACCTCCCAGCGAATCTATGGCACTTTGCGGTATTCCAAGGGATTGGCAACTCTCTAGGCCGCCTTTTAGACACAAACGTCTCTAGAGGGGAAAAGGGCTTATACACTTTTTCCTGGATCTGTGCAGAAATAGACATAAGCAAAGGTCTCCCGGACCAGATCAATCTCAAAATAGGAGATTTCCATTGGACTCAGACTTTGGATTACAAGAACACAGCCTTCCGCTGCCGCATCTGCCATCATACAGGCCACCTTCAGAGCTCTTGTCCCACGATGCCAGCCCAAAAGAAGAAAGCCAATACTAAGCAGAAATCCAAAAGCTGGAAGCCTCATGATCCTCCTCCCATGGACGATTTTGACTTCACCTCCGATGAAGAGGACGAGAATAAGGAAGGTGAGGCAGCAGCGTCGGAACCGGAACCGTCCTCGGCAGGTCCTGTGGTTTCGTCCATCATACCAGCCTCTCAGAAAAGGAACCATGAATCCTCCACCTCAGACTCAGATAAGGAGACCTCTCCGTCGACTCATCTCAGTTTGCAAATCATGCCAGCTCAGCAAAATCCTCCTGAGTGGGTCAAAGTTGGTAAAAAGAAAGGGAAAAAATGCAGAATAGTGGATTCCGCACATGTTGGGTAGAATCCTCTGTTCAGATCCTGCTCTTTTGTTCCTCTTGTTTCTTCTTGTTCAACATTGTTCTCTACTCTTTCTCTCTTAGGAGTCGAGGTGGACAACCAATCCTTTCCGGCTGCCTATGTTCTTGCTTCTCTTGTTTGTAACCTCGCATTGTACCATACGTTTTCTTAATAGAATTAGTTTTTACTGAGAAAAAAAAAAAAAATAGTGGGCTTCTATGGGGCACAATAATAACAGTACGGGGACTACATGGGCACAACAATATAATAAGGGGCTTCTACTAATAACAATAAGGGGTTACACTAGTAGTATATGGACCTAACATGCCCCTCTCCTTTAAAAAGTGTTGTCCTCAACGCTTCAGTAGTTCTTGATGCTCCTATATAAAATTCTTTTCCTCCCATGTGGAATCTTCAACTAGTAAGTTCTTCCACTTTATGAAATACTTTGAAATTGATCAATTTCATAGCTACTAGGTTCTTGTTTCTGTGACTGCTCCAAGCTCCGATATGAATTTTCCTTCCTCGTCAAGTTCTAGTAATATTGTTTGAACTGGGATCTTCTGCAACTTTTGAATGAGTGGCCACACTTCTTCGTCCTTCTTCCCTTCATACCTTGTTTCGTTTATCCCATTTGGTTGGATAATAGAAATAGTGCACAACAATGCTTCCACATCCTCATTCTTTCTTGAGAGTGCATCTGCCACAACATTTTGCTTCCCTTTTTTGTAGATGATTTCAAAGTCATAACCCAACATCTTTGTGACCCATTTTTGTTGCTCTTCAGAAGATAATATTTGTTCTAAAAAGTATTTAGTACTATCATGATCCGTTTTTACCTTGAAGTGTCTTCCCATTAGGTAAGGTCGTCATTTCTTAAGTGTGTGTATTATTGCCAACATTTCCTTCTCATAAATAACTTTCTTGAGGGACTTTTGTTTGTATGTATGTAACCATAAAAATACCCAATCACCTACATCAAAACTTCTTTCATTAAGATGTTGATTTGCCTATTGTTTCGTTCGATTCTGCACCAAAGTGGCGTTATCCTTTAAAAGTTGGAGAACTTGTTGTTCATGCTCGATGTGATCTTTCACTGCTTGAATCTTTTTCTTCTTGATATGTCCTTCTATATTGAGAGTTTGAGGAGTGGTAATTTCTTCCAGTGCATTACAAGATATGGTCGGATTCATTTCTTGATGCTCTATGTGATCTTTCACTTCTTGAACATTTTTCTTCTTGATATATCCTTCTATCTTGATAGTTTGAGGAGTGGTAATTTCAGCCATTGCATTACAAGATATGGTCGGATTCATTTCTTCTTTCTTGATGTGGTCTTTCACTTCTTGAACCTTTTTCTTCTTGATATGTCCTTCTATCTTAAGAGTTTGAGGAGTAGTAATTATTTCCAATGCTTTACAAGATGTGGTCGGATTCATTTCTTCTTTCTCTGGGGTTGGTTCCTGGTGTATATACTCTTCTTTTGACGTTTCTTGATCATTTTCTTCCTCCTCTCCATAATCAATGTAAAATAATTTCTTCTCAGCACACTTATGACCTTTAATGTATTTTTTATCACAATTGTAACAAAGCCCTTTTTCTCTTTTTTCTTCCAATTGTTGTGGTGTAACCCTTGTAGGTTGTGGAAGGCTAGGAGAAACAACACTTCCATCTTTATATTTGTGAGGGGTAGACTTCCTTGTTGCCATAATTGTTCTTTCCACTTTGTAGCAAAGCCCTTTTTCTCCCTTTTCTTCTAATTGTTGTGGTGTTGCACTAAAGAAGGTTTTGCTCTTTGTATCCTCATAATGTGCTATAATTCCCTCCGTGAAAATTGACCACGTAACAAGTGGTTTATGAGAAAAAATCCCTTTATACCATAAAAATTGATCTTGTTCTAAATATTAAGATGAAATACATACCTTTTGTAACAGTGGTACATCATGTAGATCAAAATATTTCTCCATCTGTACTATCCAATTTACTGGATCCTTGCCATCAAACTTCCTCATCTCGATTTTTCTTGATTTTAGGAGCTCGATCTTGAAATGACTATAACTCTGTAATTTCAGATCTCCAAGTTCTAAAATTTCTTCCTACTGTAGCTCTCTGAGTTCTCTTGCGAACCCCACAAGTCTGATCAGAATTTGATTATCCAAGAAAGGGTTATGCCAAATATCCCACGGTGACCTTATTATAAACTAGTTTAGTATAGCGACTTGTACAACATGCCATATCTCACTGTTTCAACCTCGGTACCTGAAACTGATATATAGAAAACTACAAGAAGTCATCTTTCTATAACTTCTTACAAAATTTCAATCTGATGCTTAGAGAGAAAGTTATGACGATTTTCCCAACGTCACCTGTTTAGGATGTAATTTGGGAGTCTGCAAAAATCCTAACTTCCTCAGGTCATATGTCCGGCAAGCCAAGATCTGAAATTTGGACCCAAGGTTCAAACCGATTTCTTCTCAAATGGGTTTTCTTTTTAGCTTCTCAAACTACGTAGCGAAAATGTTATAGCAAAAATTCCACGATGACCTGTTTTAGATGAAATTCTAGAGCTTCCAAAAACCTTAACTTCCTCAGATCATATCTTTGAAAATATAGCAAGACAAGATCTGAAATTTGGACCTAAGGCGCAACACGATTTCATCTCAAATGGTTTTTTTTTTGGCTTCTGAAACGTCGCATGTAAAAAAAGAGGTAAAGTTATAGTGAAAATGCCACGATGCCCTGTTTGGAGCAGCGAAACCCTAGAATCCAAAGCTCTGATACCAAATGTTATGAAACTAGCTCACAAAAAGATAGAAAATATAGATAAATGTCTTCACAATAAGCCTCTTCGAGGGAGAAACCTCCTTTACATTACACAAATGAACAATTCTTCGATGATACAAATGAAAAGACTTCCTTTCTATATATAGGAGTCTAAGGGGTCATAATATAATCATAGTCGACATAACAATAATAATGTAAGGGCACAATAATAATAATATGGGGACTACATGGGCACAACAATATAATAAGGGGGTTGTAATAATAACAATAAGGGGCTACACTAGTAGTATAGGGACTCAACAAAAGTTGTCTGCAAGTTTGTCATGTGTTCACTTATTTAAGTATTCAATATGAAACTTGTGTGAATAGAATCTTTACTTTTAAGAATTCCAAGATGGCTATGTTTTGTAGGCAAGGCCAATTATATCATTGAAATTTGTTCTGCAGTGTACTTTTTATGTACAAGCTCAGTTTGAAGACGTTAAAGCAAGTTTATGTTGCTTTTGAATTCCAAGATGGAGTCAAGTTTGTCTTCAACATTTTAACTTCAAGACGAAGTGTTTTTGAGTCATCCAAAGATGAGATTAAAGAGAATGTTCAGATTCCACTCATCAATATTTTGTTCTTGCATCAGCGATAAGAATGTTGGCTCAATTCTTAACAGGGCAGTAGGTCTTCCCGAAGAAGCAAATATTTTTCATAATGAGGAATGGTTGGTCGATATATGGTGTCCATCACACACCTTCCTAACTTAGAAATATCTTCATCAGGATATTGGGAATTGGATGCAGCCACCACAAGTGCATCAACAATATAATTATTGTTCCTAAGGACAACTTGGATTGAGAAGTCTTGGAACTCCTTAACCTTGTTCATTACATGTTTTATATATGGCTTTAGATTTTTATTCTTAGTACTGAAAGAGTCCTTTACTTGGGAAACAGTTAGGTGAGAATATCCTATAGCTATTTGTCATTGAATTTTCATAGAGCGGGCAACATCCAACCCTAGTAGAAGGGCTTCATACTCAACCACATTGTTGGTACATTTAAATTCAAGCTTCAAAGAAAACAATATGTGCTCTTCGTAATGGGGAGATTAAGTCTATGCTTGCTCCAAAACCAAGCCTTGAGCAAGCTCCATCAAAGTACATGGTCCAAATCCCCTTAGTTTTTTAGTACTAACTTGATTCCTTTTTTTTACAACCTCCACTAAACAAACTCGTAATCTTCCTTTAGTAATTCTTCATCAAATTCCCAGGAGAAGGTGATCATAGGCCTTGCAAAATTATACCTAGGTATGATGGCATTGGAGTTTTCTGCCACGAGAATTTTAATAGAGGATCTATCCTTAGTGATGATTGAATTTAAGTTCTCTACCCACTGCTTGGATAAAATCCCCCCCCATGTCGGAGGTACTTTAACCATAATTATATCCATGATAGTCTTCTTTTGAGGGTATCCTTGCAAGTAAACTTCCTTCTCCTCTATGATCCCATGAACTTTAACCTCCTTAGTATTGATTGTGTGCTTTTTAAAGCAATTTCTAGACACATGCAACATTAGATCTTGCATTATTATTAAAAGTACGATGTTAGCTGGAGATCCAGAATCAAGCAGACAATTCCTTATAATGCACCATGGAATTCACGCATCGATGTTTAGGGTAATGTAAAATGGAGAGGGGCCTAACTTAATAGTATATATCACAATTGAAGGATCACTACTAGCATTCCTAGGAGGTGTTGTGTCGTGCTTCCTTTTCTTCACCTTACTTTTCTTAGGTAGGAGTACATCCTTTTTAGGAGGTGTGCTCTCTTTGTCTAGAGGCATAGTGTTAAAAATGTAGCTAGTATCGGTCTTCATAATTGTTGTCTAGCTCATGAATGATATAATTATTATGTATTTGTAAAAATAACTAAGAAGAAAAAATTGTTGTAAAAGAAAGGGAAATTATTATTTTATAAGCATGGGTTTCATGCTCAATTTATTATATTTCTAGGTCAAACACCCATTATGTGCCTCTTTGTTTTGTGTCATGAGTCATTGTCCTTGTCATCTTGTATTAGACCCTTCTTGGGCTTATTGTATCAAAGAATAAATTTATTTTGTATCAAAAATGTAATTTGTGCCTCCTCCACCAAGTCGGCCTCATGAAGGGAACTTGTCCTCACATAACCACTATATATAAACTATGAGTTCGACCTATTGTGGCATCCAAGCAAGGAAGTTAAATCTGCAAATGAAAGAGGTGTGAAGGAGTGAATAAGGCTTGGAAAAGGAAGATAAACACTAGCGAAGAAAGGAGGAACCTTAGCGAAGGAAAGAAGATCATTTTTCTCTTGTTTCTAGTCCACGTGTGTGAGAATTTGAGTTGCAGAAGCGTAAAAAATTGCAGGTCATAGTAGAGGTTGAAAATATGATGCAGGAGGGCCGAAATCTGTGATTGAAGTAGTTTTCAAGAAGGTTGACTTTTGTTGATTACTAGATTTTTGTCATCTTGAAAGGACTTTGTTGGGAGGTTAACTTGGTGGAATGAAGAAGGTATTATTGTTGGTCAAAGGTCTTGGTTGTCTCATTTGATTTGGTTCTAAAGGAAGAAAAGATAATTACTTGGGTTTCCCCCTCGAAGGGGGATTTTTGCCCTGGCTAAGAGCCTACATCCCGTCTCCTTGTTTTTTTGATCTTCATGCATTTATGTTGATGATAAGAAAATAAAATAAGTTAATAAGATTATAAATAAATCACAATAATTATCAAGATAAGGAAATATTTATGCCTTTCTATTTTTCTAACATGGTTTCAAAGCTAAGGTGAAGTAGAAGAGGAAAAAGGCAGCTTAAAGATCAATAGCTTTCATGATCTTAAGAAAATATTCAAGAGAAGTTTCAAGGTAGATCATAATAAGAAGAGAAGTCTCATTTTCTGGACCTTTGAATACCTGTTGAAGAATACCATTTGGAAGTCTTGAAAGGTAATATAAAATTCTTGGATTCCTATATGCTAGTTTGAAGAAGAAAATCTATTTACGGCTACAAAGATATTTAGACTTCATCAAGTGTGACATTGAAAAAAATTACCTATGGCCTCATTGGTGAAATTTGAGAAAAAACTTCAAGAAGCTTATAACTTTAGTGTATGGAAGACAAGGATGGACCTCATCCTTGCAAGGAATAAAGTATTGGAATTAGTACAAGCTAAAGTCAAAGAACCTACAGATGATGTTGGAAAGGAAAAGTACAAGGAAAATGGCATTATACCCATGAACCTAATTATGGATGGAGTTAAATACAACTTGATTCCTTACATATCCATGCTAGATGCTCTCTCGAGGTTATTTACAATCAAGAATATTGGACAAGTGATAAGTCTAAAGAATGAACTTAGAACTATCAAAATGGCCAAATATGATACAATGTCCTCTTATTTTGTAAGAATTGTCCATATAAGAGGAACTACAAGTAGTTGATGAAATAATCCCTGAGAAGGAACCTATGATTGTTGCCCTTCTAGTACTACCAAAGTCTTGGAATGCCTTTGCAGTTGGAATTAGTAGTTAGAAAAATGATCCCTCCTTTGAAGAAATTTGGTATGCATGTACTCAAGAAGAAGCTCGTCTTTCCTTGATAGGAGGTAAGCAAGAAGATGAAAAAAAACCTCAAATCCCTATTTTGCTCATTTCAAGAAGAAAGGAGGAAAAAAGAAATTTTAAGGGTCAAAGAAAAATCTTACGAAGATTGACCTTTCTAAAATAGAATGTTATCATTGTCACAAGATGGGACATTATAAGAACCAATGCCCTAATAATCCTAAAAAAAGGAAGTAAGAAAGAGACAAAGCTATAGTTTCCACTCATGATCCTCCAAAGAAGACCAAAACTGAAGGTCATGAAGTCAAAGACTTATTCTATTAAGTCTTTAGGGATGTCACCCCTTGTATATCCTTTATCTATAATATAGGTCATTGTTTTTTAGGTTTTGTATAATTTTCTCTTATAATTGACTCTAGGATTAATCTTTCTTTTGATTCCTAGGGTTTGTAGATCTTGTTGGAAATATTGGAGGGGAGGGGGTGAATCAGTTTTTCTTAGCAATTAACACTTTATTAATCCTTTTCAGAGCATTAGGTAATATTCAATTATTACTATTGTTCTTATTCAAATAATCATAAATAATAATCAATAGTAGACAACACCATACAATAATGCAGAAAGATAAAACATAGGGCACAAATATTTTTTAGATTGGAAACCCCCTCTGGGTCAAAAACCATTGAATGCTTCTTTAGTAATTATCTTCTCCTCCTCTTTAAAATAAAATTAATTACATCAAATTTTCAACCACAACTAAAAGAGGATCCAACCCCCTAATTCACAAGATACAACCTGTAGGACACTACTAAACCTTAATAATTTGTTGCAACTAGAAGGATGCCCCAATGCCCTGTAAGTTAGGCCACAACCTGACGAGTGTCCCAACATTATGTTTACTAGATGTTTTAGGAAGGATGCTTCGTCACCCTATAGTTTATAAGCCCCAACTGAAAGACACCATAATTCCCTGTGCAAGCTACGACTTGCCCTAGCACCACCCTTCCACACTAAAGTGTTCTTAGGCCACAACCTAAAGGTGACTCCAATTAGTTACCTTGAACCACGTTACAAACCTGAAGTGTTGGCAGAACTCATTTCACAATTTTCAGGCTAGATCCCTCTATGCTTTGAATCATTATAAGATAGTTGAATAGAAGATATTGTTGTAATGTATAACCTGTCAAATCCTGGTAGCCACTATAACTGTACAAAACTATCCAAACAAATCATTGTACTATGCTGCACAAGTTGACCACTGCACTGCCCACAAACCCCTACTACCAAATCAACTGAAAATTGCACAAGCTAACCATTGCTCATCAATGTACAAATTGCTACCACTGACCCATAATTCTAGGTCATTGTTTCATTGTTATGTCAATTCAAATGTTCAAGATATCATATCAATGTACTATGTGTCAAGTATACAGGTGTGTATGTTATTATCTAGTTGTTGCAATCTTAGGAGACTCTTGTGCTAACGTTGCTGCTTACATAATATCAATGTATCAGTGTCCAAAAACGTTTGTCAAGAGTCCACTTCACTACATGGTCTATGTGTTAAGTCAATTTATGCTATCAAACAATTTGTATCAAATGCTGGGTTCACTTGTGTGTTCAAGTTATCTAAGTTACTGTTGTTAAGATAAAAAAAATCACAAGTTCACTATTGTCATGTATCAAGATAGCCACTTACTACGTCAAGTCAATACATATATAGATCGCTTGTTTATCATTCAGTCCTAGTTGTCAAATAGGTCATTGTCATAAAAGTTATTATTATATGAAGATATCCTTTGTTACAGTAATAATTTCAAGTCTGGAAAGTACTAAATCAATAGATTAATTTACACTTAAGACTATAAAATTTGTTAATAACAGAATGGACACAGGTCTATAATTGGATTGTTTATAAAACAAAAATACGCAAGATGTCTTCAGGTTGTTTTCAAAGGTTTCACCAAACACTTATTCAACTTTTGGCAACTACTAGTGGTTTTAACTATATATTTCACACATATGTTTGAGTGAACCTCAGTTATGGTTCCTTGTAGGACTTTAGACTTAGCATGTAAGGGAACTGCACTCTTCAAGTCTCAGATAAATTTATGATGTCAGATAAGAAGTATGCATACGTTCAAGTCTCAGAATGCTTGACTCAACCCAAAAAAAACCTGAAATGGATGCTCTTAGTGAAAGCCGAGCCACCAAAGATCACCAATAACTAGACCTGACCAAAAAAAATCTTGTAAAATTGATGCCTTAGCTACAGGTTATAATTACTGCAGGACCAAGATAAATTTCCTTGCTGCCTCAGTGAGAAAGTATCCTAACTGAAAATAGTTGTCATGGTATAGGTTTGTAATGAAGGAGGTCTATCAAAATGAATCCAAAAAACCACACACAGAGATCAAACTGTCCTTCCCTAAATATTGATCACAACTTACCACAGGGTATACACTTGTCCTAAAGAGCCACAATAAACCTTATATGATTGAGATAATTCCAAAAAAATTAGCAAACCAACTCCAGGTCTACAATAGATGAGGACTGAGGGTCTGTTCAAGATGAATGGATGCCTGAAAAAAAAAAGGGACAGGAAGAAGACTTAAAAAAAAAAACTTCACTCCTCTTGTAATAGTCACTCCAAAAGAATCGTCCTCCAAAACAAAGGTATTTTGTGTGCTATCTATTCCTTAAAAGTTTGAATTTTTTTGCCTCATAAATCTTCATACAGGTCAAAAGTTTCAAAGATATGACATTTATTTGAGAGTTGATGTGATTTGAGGGAGGCTTTAGGTGTCTTTTTATAGTTTTTGGTTAGACATATGTGTGGGCTTTAAGGTAGACGCTGGAGTATTTATGAGGTCCAAGTATCTTGTTAATATAATTAGCTACTTTTAATAAATATCATTTAATTGTGATCTTGTGCCCTAATGAAAGAACTACTTTACTTTTAATGACATAATAATCATTATCTAGTATATGTGTTAATGATCATGTATATAAATATTTTCAATTCCACTAGAATTTAGTGATTGGTTTAGAACATTTGGTCCTACCAGGGTTGTCAAATCAATGATTGGGTTATTGCCTTTGGTTCTTGAAACTATTCAACTTATGCACAATGAGATTGCCGCGAGAATTACTATCATATATTGGCAATCATAGGTGAATAAACTTCCTATACACTGCTTTACCTTAAGTTTTCAAGATGATACATCACTGTTAATATGAGCAAGTCAAATATTTAAACTAATGATAAGGTGTCATCTAACTACCCCTTGGGGTTTTAGCTCACCAACTGGGGTCATCAACTTCAAAAGTGAATACCTCTCAAACTAGGAGGATTTATGTGGTGTATCACATACCATCAGAAATATATTTTTGAGGAGAATCTAATCACATGAATTTCTAGAAAAAACTCAAATTTTTGACCCTTCAAACACCCTTGATAAATATGGGGCACGTCCATAGTCTAGGGAACCCAAACCCTACGACCTGGTTTTTCAACCATCAAACAATGAAGTTGCCAAATTTATGTAATCAGATAATCACTAAGAAGAATTCATTGTTCATTCGACATCAATGATTCGTGTTTTTGGTTAAAGTCAAAGCCAGTCAACCCCCGGGGTTGACATCAATGACAACACCATCCAACATATATATTATGTTTTGATAGAAATTTCTTGAGTTGTTTTGAGAAGTTGAAGGAATATCTCAAAATGTCTGGATCAATGCAAAATCAAGAGGGAGCTTCTACTTTTCTCAAAAGATAAGTATTCTTTATTCCTTTTATTACCTCATTGATTTCCTCTATATATTTAGCTTTATTTTTGTTGCTTGATTATAATCATTTCCATATGTTTTCCTTGAAAGAAGGTTTATAAGAATATTCTAAAGAAAGGATTGTGGCTAGATTAAGAGGGAGTCTATGAAAGGAAGATATGAGTTATGAAAGAAACTTTATTGCAAATTAAGCCCTTTAAGGTTTGTAAAGCGAACAACTCATGGTATTTTTAAGATCATAAAATTTGTAGTAGGTCCTCATCATCAAATAAAGTACGATCATTTTGCCTTTGAAATTTTCTTTCAAGGGTTTTACTATAGAATCTAAAGATTCTTATATTGTTAGGGTATTTGATTTTTAAATAAACCTTTATCATACTATCTTTCATTTATTCACATTGATAAAACTCTAGCCTTTTGATTTTTAGGGTTTTGTTGATAATATCTAGGGCATACGATAAAATCCAAACTCTTGTTTGTAAGTTTCTGTGGTGTTTTAGGGTTTAATAGATGTATCTAGAGTTTATGACAAAACCCTAGCAAAGGTTGATGTAAAAGTCTAGGGCATGAAAGTGTAACCCTAGGTGTAAATGCTTCCATTGTGGCTGAAAACCTAACATAATTGTTGATTATCTAAGGCTTATTTTCAAAGTTTTGATAACCTTGTATGCTCTCCTTGTGATAACATGATAGCCCTAGTTTGATAAAGTTAATTTCATGCTCTTGTACACATATATTTGTGCTTGGTTGTACTTGCTAATGAGATTTGCAGGTACATAGATTTTCAAGAGGTTGTTAAGATGTATGCCTACCTCATACTTGGACTTTATGATAATATTGGAGATGAATGCCCACCTCATACTTGATGATTAATTTATGATGATATTAGCATAATGAAAAGAGGGAGATGTAAGAACCTTGATGACGTTGAAGTTTATAATAATGATTAAAAGATGACCTTGTTTCCATATGAATGAAGTTTTGAAAGGTCAAAGTTCTTAGATAATACGATGATGCGAAAGAAAGATCTTGTGTAGCTGGAAGAATAAAGTTGTCGATGATGTACTTATCTCGAAGCTAAGAGAGAGTTGGATGAAGGAAAATGTATATCCTCCATAAGTTGAGAAGGAATACATGATTCTCTACTTCATATGTCATGTAGTCTTATGTCTTGTGAAGGACATAAGGAAAGAATGAGATCGAAGAATGGATAAAGCACTACTAATGGTTATTTGTGTTTGATGAGTCGTGAACAAGACTTGGTTGTTTTGAGAAGTGTTAATGCTACTTTTAGTGCTGCTTGAGAAGATTGGAAATGGAAGCTTTTGTCGAGATTTGTTTGGATATTATGATGACCTAAGAAACATCAAAATGGTTGAGGATACTAGATTTTATACTAGCATATTGACGGTAAGAACTAATATATTGGAAGTTTGGTACTGGTTGGGGTCGTGAAGCTACAATATGTTATGATGGATGAAAAAGTAGTTGATGTGTTGATCTCTCCCTAAGAAGTTTGAATATTTGACAAGCATGCTTGGATTGGTGAATATATCTGATTTGGTTAAGAGGGAGAGATGAGTACCTTAGTCTACATGCCTTTACAATGGTACTTGGGAGGACATCTTGGCCTAGCTGGTACTGGGATCTCAGCTATAGTTTGGCCTTGATGATGTCTAGATCTCGTTGGGAGGGTATCTTGGTCTTGTGGTGATTAATTTTAGTGTTTTAACTTGATGATACCTATATCCCTGTGAAGGTTGGTGCCTTGGAATGAATGCCTAGATGGTATCTATATCACGTTGGATTGATATGAGGATCTACCATGATGGTACCTATAGAGGCAATTTTCCTTGATGACACCTTAGTCCCTGTTGAGTTAGTGTTTTGGGAAGTAGTCTTGATGACACTTAATTTATACCTTGGCAGGTTTTGGCTTTGATGGTATCTAGCATTGTATATGTTGTTTCACTCTTCTTGGAACACTTCAAATTGAGGTCATCCTTGTACCGGTTGAAAAACTATGAATACCTCCCTAGTTAAGAGGGAGTATTGAAAATGTAACTAGTATCGGTCTTCATAATTGTTGTGTAGCTCATGATATGATGTAATTATTATGTATTTGTAAGAAGAAAGAAAAAGAAAAATTATTTTAAAAGAAAAACAATTATTATTTCATAAGCACGGGTTTCATGCTCAATATATTATATTTCTAGGTTAAAGCACCCATTGTGTGCCTCTACGATTTATGTCATGAGTTATTAGGTGGAAAACCCTCTCTAGGTCAAAAACCACTGAACGCTTCTTTATTAATTGTCTTCTCCTCCTCTTTAAAAGGAAAGTAATTACGTCAAATTTTTAGCTATATAAGCATAAAGATTATTATATTGTTAGGGTATTTCATTTTTAAATCAATCCTTATCGTACTATCTTTCATTTATTCACTTTGGTAAAACCCTAGCCTTTTGATTTTTAGGGTTTGTTGATAATATCTAAGGCATACGATAAAACCCTAGGTCTTACTTGTAAGTTTCCGTGGTGTTTAAGAGTTTGATAATTATATCTAGGGTTTATGAAAAAACCCTAGAAAAAGTTGATGTAAAAGTCTAGGGCGTGAAAGTGTAACCCTAGGTGTAAATGCTTCCATTGTTGCTGAAACCTTAACATAGTTGTTGAATATCTAAGACTTACTTTCAAAGTTTTGATAACCCTATATGCTCTCCTTGTGATAACATGATAGACCTAGTTTGATAAAGTTAATTTCATAATCTTGTACATATATATTTGTGCTTGGTTGTACTTGCTCATGAGATTTGTAGGTATGTAAGTTTTCAAGAAGTTGTAAACATGTATGCCTAACTCATACTCAAAATTTTGATAATATTGAAGATGAATGCCCACCTCATACTTAATGATGACTTTATGATGATATTAAGCATGAAAAAGGGAGATATAAGAACCATGATGACATTGAAGTTTACATTGATGATTGAAAGATGACTTTGTTTCCATATGAATGAAGTTTTGTGATAATATGATGATGCAAAAGAAAGACCCTATGTAGCTGGAAGAATAAATTTGTCGATGATGGAATTATCTCCCAAGTTGAGAGGGAGTTGGATGAAGGAAAGTGTATATCTTCCATTTGTTGAGAAGGGATACACGATTCTTTACTTCATGTGCCTTGTTGTCTTACGTCTTGTGAAAGACATAAGGAAAGAATGAGATCGGAGAATGGCTAAAGAACTACTAATGGTTATTCATGTTTGATGAGTCATGAACAAGACTTGGTTGTTTTGAGAAGTGCTAAGGCTAAGTTTGGTGTTGCTTGAGAAGATTGGAAAAGGAACCTTATGTTGAGATTTGTTTGGATATTATGATGACCTAAGCAACATAAAAATGGTTGAGGACCCCAGATTCCATACTAGCATATTGATAGTAAGAACCAATATATTGGAAGTTTGATACTGGTTGGGGTCGTGAAGCTACATTATGTTATGTTGGATGAACAAGTAGTTGATCTCTCTCTGAGAAGTTTGAATATTTGACAAAGATGCTTAGATTGGTGAATATCTCTAATTTGCTTAAGAGGGAGAGATGAGTACCTTCGGCTACATGCCTATATGATGGTACTTGGGAGGACATCTTGGCCTAGTTGGTATTGAGATCTCAGTTATAGTTTGGCCTTGATGATGTCTAGATCCCGGTGTGGGAGGGTATCTTGGTCTTATGGAGATCAATTTTATTGTTTGACCTTGATGATACCTAAATCCCTAAGAGGGTTGGTGTCTTGGCATGAAGGCCTATATGGTATCTATATCATGTTAGATTGTTATCAGGGATGTAGCTTGATGGTATCTATAGTGGAAATTTTCCTCGATAACACCTTACTCCCCATTGAGTTAGTGTCTTGGGAAGTAGTGTTTTTGTCGTAAGTTATTGTCCTTGTCATCTTCTACTAGATCCTTCTTGGTATCTTTGTATCAAAGAAGAAATTTATTTATGTGTCAAAAATTTAATTCATGCCTCCACCAAGTTGGCCTCATGAAGGGAACTTGTCCTCATAAAACCACTATATATAAGCTACGAGTTCAACCTATTGTGGCATCCAAGAAAGGAAGTTCAAACTGCAAACAAAAGAGTTGTGAAGGAGTTAAGAAGGCTTGGAAAAGGAAGATAAAAACTAGTGAAGAAAAGAGGAGCCTTAACGAAGGAAAAAAGATCATTTTTATCTTGTTTCTAGTCCATATGTGCAAGATTTTGAGTTGCAGAAGGGTCTGAAAATTGCAGGTTTGTAGTAGAGGCCAAAATTCTGATGAAGGAGAGCAAAAATATATGATTGAAGCAATTTTGAAGAAGGTTGACTTTTGTTTATTAGAAGCAGATTTGTATCATCTTGAAAGGACTTTGTTGGGAGGCTGACATGGTGGAATTGAGAAGGCTGTATTGTTAGTCAAAGGTCCTGGTTGTCCCATTTGATTTGGTTCTAAAGGAAGATAAGAGGATTATTTTTTTTCCCCTTGAAGAGGGGTTTTTGCTCGAGCTGAGAGTTTACATCCTATCTCCTTGTTATTTTGATCTTCATGCATTTATGTTTTGGTAGTTGCTTGATGTAATAAGATAAAAGAAGATATAAAACAACTTAATAAGATTATAAATAAATTACAAGTAATTATCAAGATAAGAAAATATTTTTACTTTTATGATTTTCTAACACATAGGTGTAGGAACTTCCTGCTCATCATCAACATGGTGCACTATGTTAATCATAGACTCACTTATAGCTGCACCTACTTCAAGAGCAAGATTCTGGGCTTGAAAGACATTTGCAGATCTTTTGCTCCTGACTGCATAATCTATTTCCACTACAAATTCTTTAAGGTATGCCCCAAGGAAAACGTCACTTGGAGGTTTAAGATTATCGGGGATGAAATGAACAAGAGTGTTGAATCTTTGGTTAAACTATTTAATAGGTTCTTCTTCCTTCCTTTCATTTGAGAGGAAGTTTTTATACAATTCAACCACATCCTTATCCTTCACCACAAAATTTAAAAGTTGGTGTTGAAGTCATCCCAAGTCATGATATGGCTAGTAAGGACAAGAACCAATCTTGAGCATAACCTTTAAGGGAAAAGGAAAAAAATCTTCTTAGGGTTGCCTTCCAACAAAAAAATCTTGGAATAATGGTACATTTCTCTCAAGGTCCTCGTCTTTCCTACCAGAAAAAAAGGGTACCTTATGAAATCGTTGGGGAGAGGACAAGGGGATCCTAATATGTTATCAAAATTTAAAGGATAGAACATACGATGACTCCATGGAACAACATTTCTACACATGCTAACCTGATCCAACAAAGGGGGATGAGGGGACTCATGATGTTATGAAACTAGCTCACAAAAAGATAGAAAAGGTAGATCAATGCCTTAGAAATAAGCCTCTTTGAGGGGGCAACCTCCTTTTACATTACACAAATGAGCAATTCTTAGATGATTCAAATGACAAGACCTCCTTTCTATATATAGGAGTCTAAGGGGTCATAATATAATCAGAGCCGACATAACAATAATAATGTAAGGGCACAATAATAACAATAGTGGGCTTCAATGGGGCAAAATAGTAACAATATGGGGAATACATGGGTACAAAAATATAATAAGGGGGTTGTACTAATAACAATAAGGGGTTGCACTAGTAGTATAGGGGCCTAACATGCCCCTCTCCTTCAAAAAGTGTTGTCCTCAATGCTTGAGCAGTTCTTGCTGCTTCTGTATAAAATTCTTGTCCTCCCATGTGGAATCTTCAGTGGGTAAGTTCTTCCACTTGATGAGATAATATGAAATTGATTGATTTCATAGCTGTCGGGTTCTTGCTTCCGTGACTGCTCTAGGTTCCAATATGTTTTTTCCTTCCTCTTCAAGTTCTAGAAATATTGTTTGAATTGGGATCTTCTGTAACTTTTGAATGAGTGGCCATACTTCTTCGTCCTTCTTCCTTTCATCCCTTGCTTCGTTTATCCAATCTGGTTGGATAATAGAAATAACACAAAACAATGCTTCCAGATCCTCATCCTTTCTTGAGAGTGTATCTGCAATAAGATTTTTCTTCCCTTTTCTATAGATGATGTCAAAGTCATAACCCAATATATTTGTGACCCATTTTTTCTGTTCTTCTAAATATAATAGTTGTTCTAAAAAGTATTTAAGACTATCATGATCCATTGTTACCTTGAAGTGTCTTCCCATTCGGTAAGGTTGCCATTTCTTAAGTGCAAGTAGTATTGCCAACATTTTCTTCTCATAAATAGCTTGCTTGAGATGTAGCAGTAAAAATACCCAATCACCTACATCAAAACATTTTTCACTACGATGTTGATCTACCTGTTGTTTCATTCGATTTTGCACCAAAGTGGCATTATCCTTTAAAAGTTGGAGAACTTGTTGTTGATGATCTATGTGATCTTTCACTACTTGAACCTTTTTCTCCTTGATATGTCCTTCTATCTTAAGAGTTTGAGGAGTGATAATTTCTTCCAATGCTTTACAAGATATGGTTGGATTCATTTCTTGATGCTCGATTTGATCTTTCACTTCTTGAACATTTTTTTTTCTTGATATGTCCTTCTATCTGGATAGTTTGAGGAGTGGTAATTCCGGCCAATGTATTACAAGTTATGGTTGGATTCATTTCTTCTTTCTTGATGTGATCTTTCACTTCTTAAACCTTTTTCTTCTTGATATGTCCTTCTATCTTGAGAGTTTGAGGAGTGGTAATTCTTGCCAATGCTTTACAAGATATGGTTGGATTCATATCTTGTTTCTCTGGGGTTGGGTCCTAGCGTATATCCTCTTCTTTTGACGTTTCTTGATCCTTTTCTTCCTCCTATTCATACTTTATGTAAAATAATTTCTTCTCAGCACACTTACGACCTTTAGTGCATTTGCTATCACAATTGTAACAAAGCCCTTTTTCTCTTTTTTCTTCCAATTGTTGTGGTGTTGCTCTAAAGAAGGTGTTGCTCTTTGTATTCTCACAATGTGTTATAATTTCCTCTGTGAAAATTGACCACGTAACAAGTTGTTTACGAGAACAAAGCCCTTTGTACCATAAAAATTGATCTTGTTCTAAATATGAAGATGCAATAGATACCATTTGTAATAGTGGTACACCATGTAGATCAAAATATTTCTCCATCTGTAGTATCTAATTTACAAGATCCTTGCCATCAAACTTCCTCATCTCTCTTTTTCTTGATTTTAGGACCTCGATCTTGAAATGACTATAACTCTGTACTTTCGGATCTTTAAGTTCTAAAATTTCAACCTGCAGTAGCCCTTCGTGTCCTCTTTCCAATGCCACCAGTCTGATCGAATTTAGATTCTTCAAGAAAGAGTTATGCACAATCTCCCAAGATGACCTAATTATATACCTTTTCAGAAGAGCGAACTTTTATGAAGTGCCACGTGTCACTGTTTTGACCTTAGGACCTGAAAAATATACACAGGAAACTATGGTCTGTCCTCTTTCTGTAAATTCTAATGAAATTTCAATCTGATGCTCAAAACAAAAGTTATGACTATTTTCCCCAAGTCACCTGTTTGGAATATAATTTGGGAGTCTGCAAAAAGGCCAACTTCCTCATATTATATCTCCACAAATATAGCGTGAAAATATCTAAAATTCAGACCCGAGGTTTCAAACAATTTCAACCCAAATGGGTTTTTTTTTGTGTCTGAAATGTTGCAGAAAAGTTATAGTGAAAATTCCACGATGACCTATTTGGAGTAGCGAAACCCTAGAATTCAAAGCTCTGATACCAAATGTTATGAAACCAGCTCACAAAAATATAGAAAAGATAGATCAATGTCTTAGAAATAAGCCTCTTTAAGGGGGCAACCTCCTTTTACATTACACACATGAACAATTCTTAGATGATTCAAATGATAAGACCTCCTTTCTATATATAAGAGTCTAAGGGGTCATAATATAATCATAGCCAACATAACAATAATAATGTAAGGACATAATAATAACAATAGTGGGCTTCTATGGGGCACAATAGTAACAATATGGGGACTACATGGGTACAACAATATAATAAGGGGGTTGCACTAATAACAATAAGGGGTTACACTAGTAGTAAAGGGGCCTAACACATCACCTCTCCAACGATATGTTAACATGGTTTGGGTTCCAACTTCCATGGGAAACTTATGGAGGATATATTTTCTTTGGAAGACGTGGAGTTTGGGATTAAGAAGCTTGCTAATGGGAAACCTAGGGATATTTAAGGCCATCAGCCTAGATACTCGAAATGGGAAGGTCTATTCTCATCCCTCATATTCGCAAACTTCTCAATTTGATAGTAAAACATGGCTTCCCTAAGCCTTGGACACAAAGCCTTATTGTGCCTATCTTTAAAAGTGGGGATAAAAATGTTCCCTCTAACTATAGGACCATTATGATTAGCCACATTTAGTCCAAACTGTGTGTGATCATTTTGTAAAAGAAGATTAGCATATGGATTGAAAGCCATGATATGAGAGATAAAGGGTAACCTGGATTTAGGAGACACAACTCAACAATTGACCATCTTGTCACTCTTAGGATAATTTTTGAGGAATGTCTCAATAGTAAAATTGATATCTTTTGTTGTTTTGTTGACTTTAGAGAAGCTTTTGGCACAATTCCTTGGGATAAACTATGAAAAAGACTCGAAGAGATGATGTTTCCTCTCAAGTTGAGGGTTGATGTAATTCGGCTATACAAGAATTTTGTCACCAATCTTAAGACCACCAAGGGTTTGTATAAAGAAATCAAATGCAATATCAATGTTAAGCAAGGGTGTCCCCTTCCCCTATCTTTTTTGTTATTTACATCATTAATCTAGAAGAGTGTTTGGAAGCTATGGGATGCGATCGACCCAAGCTCCCTAATATGGTCATTACTCTTCTCCTTTTATCGTTCTTCTAGCGAGGAGCCATGGTGATCTCAATAGGCAGCTCAATATCCTCCATGACTACTATTCCAACACAGATATCACTGTTAATATCGTCAAGACCAAAGTCATGATAATTAAATCCAAAAAGATAAACCATGGTAGTTTAATCTATGATAATAATTACTTGGAGAATGTTTCTTCATACAAATATTTAGGTATTGATATTCATCATCAGCTCAACTAGAATTGTAGCATTGAGAAAAGGATTATTAGAGGGTAAAAATCTTACTATGAGATTGAAAACAATTGTAAGTTGACTGACCTTTGGGTTTGGAGTAAAACAAAGTTCCTCTTCAAGACTCTCGTCCACCCTGTTATTTTATATGGCTGCAAGGTTTAGGGTTGCAATCTATCTAGAGAATTGCAAAGGAAGATTGAGTTGATCCAAAAACAATTTATAACCTACAACCTCAAGGTTAAAGGTAATACTCCCTATCCTATCCTCTTGATTGAAGCTAGCCTTTCCCCACTAAAAGCATGACTATGTTTAGGTATATGATGTATAAGAAGAAAATTTATAACATGGAAGCCAAGATGTTCCCCAAAATTACTTCTAACTCTAGCCAAAACCCCCACCTCTAGCTCAAGTGGGGATGACACAAATATGCCCATGCTTGGTTCGACTATTGGGGGATAAAGGAGGAGATTATCTTAGAGAAGGAGGATAATGTTAAAATAGTATTACTTCCAAATTTAAGGATAAGTTGTGGGATGATAAGGAGCTAGAGGGGAAAATGAAGCTAAGGTATTATAAGGAGGTAATATCTCCACTCTTTCTATCCAAAATTATCTTCTTTTTTTGAGCAATGCTAAGATAAATTAACATTGTTAAGATAAGAACTAATTCTCATGAGCTTCAAAGTGAAACCGGGTGTTGGTCTATTCCCAAAATGCCTTGGGATGAAAGAATCTGTCACCTTTGTGATACTAAGAGGGTTGAATATGAAAAACACTTTCTCTTGGATTGCCTGGCTCTTACTCACATCCGTTCTCATTTCCAAAACATTTGCCACACTACCAACCTTCCTGAATTGTTAATTCAACAAAACTATAGTAATCTAGGAACACTTCTTTCCCTTCTTGTTGGCCGTAGAAATAAAATATTAAAGAGTCTCAACTAATATCTTATCTTAAGGTCTGATAGACCACATTGGTCTTCGTGGATGTTAATCATCATCATCATATCTATAAAAAAAATTATATTATAATATTTTTTCTTTCCAAAATATAACATAATGTTTTAGTAAAGTTGTGATTTTTATTAGTTTAATTATATTTAAAATAAAAATTAAGTTTCACATCTTAAAATATTTTTAAATATTTACACTTTATAAATCATTGATCCGAATTTAAACAGGAACGCAACAAATTACAGATATAACCATAAATACAAAGATGGAGCAGAAATAACACTATCTTTCATTCATATCAAATAATGAAATATTCTTACAAACAAAATGGAAATGAGATTAGCTCGGGTGATGGTCACTTATCTCTGAGAAGAGATGTGGCAGCTACATGCCTCTGAACTGAGTTACAATGAGGCTCAAGGGCCTTTTTATTATTTAACAATAAGAGAAAACCCTAAACAACCAAAACCCTAAGTCGAGGAGATGTAATACCAAGAGTATATGGGCCCCGTTGGGGTTAGTTGGGCAACCAACTTTCCGGGATCGTAACTTGGTCATATTATTTCCATTTGACGCACATGATACCTCGTTGGAAAGATCTTTGTTATGAAACCAGCTCACAAAAAGATAGAAAAGAGAGATCAACGCCTTAGAATTCAGCCTCTTCGAGGGGCAACCTCCTTTACATTACACAAATGAATAATTCTTGGATGATACAAATGAAAGACCTCCTTTCTATATATAGGAGTCTAAGGGGTCATAATATAATTAGATCCGACATAACAATAATAATTTAAGGGCACAATAATAACAATAGTGGGCTTCTATGGGGCACAATAGTAACAATATGGGCACTACACGGGTACATCAATATAATAAGGGGGTTGTACTAATAACAATAATGGGTTACCCTAGTAGTATAGGGGCCTAACATGCCCCTCTCCTTCAAAAGTGTTGTCCTCAACACTTGAGTAGTTCTTGATGCTTCTGTATAAAATTCTTGTCCTCCCATGTGGAATCTTTAGTGGGCAAGTTCTTCCACTTGATGAGATACTCTGAAATTGATCAATTTCGTAGCTGTCGGGTTCTTGTTTCTGTGACTGCTCCAGGTTCCAATGTGATTTTTCCTTCCTCTTTGAATTGGGATCTTTTGAAACTTTTGAATAAGTGGCCATACTTCTTCGTCCTTCTTCCATTCATCCCTTGCTTCGTTTATCCAATCTAGTTGGATAATATAAATAACACAAAACAATGCTTCCACATCCTCATCTTTTCTTGAGAGTGCATATGCAACAAAATTTTGCTTCCATTTTCAATAGATGTCAAAGTCATAACCCATCATATTTGTTACACATTTTTTCTGTTCTTCTAAAAATAATAGTTGTTCTAAAAAGTGTTTAAGACAATCATGATCCATTTTTACCTTGAAGTGTCTTCCCATTCAGTAAGGTCGCCATTTCTTAAGTGCATGTAGTATTGCCAACATTTCCTTCTCATAAATAGCTTGCTTGAGATGTAGCAATAAAAATACCCAACCACCTACATCAAAACATTTTTCACTACAATGTTGATCTACCTATTGTTTCATTCGATTTTGCACCAAAGTGGCATTATCCTTTAAAAGTTGGAGAACTTGTTGTTGATGCTCGATGCGATCCTTCAGTGCTTGAACCTTTTTATTCTTGATATGTCCTTCTATTTTTAGAGTTTGAGGAGTGGTAATTTCTTCCAATCCCTTACAAGATATGGTCGGATTCATTTCTTGATGCTCGATATGATCTTTCACTTCTTGAACATTTTTCTTCTTGATATGTCCTTCTATCTTGATAGTTTGAGGAGTGGTAATTCCGACCAATGAATTACAAGATATGGTTGGATTCATTTCTTCTTTCTCGATGTGATATTTCACTTCTTGCACCTTTTTCTTCTTTTATGTCCTTCTATATTGAGAGTTTGAGGAGTGGTAATTCTTGCCAATGCTTTACAAGATATGGTCTGATTCATTTCTTCTTTCTCTGGGGTTAGGTCCTGGCGTATATCCTCTTCTTTTGATGTTTCTTGATCCTTTTCTTCCTCCTCTTCATACTCTATGTAAAATAATTTCTTCTCAGCACACTTATGACCTTTAGTGCATTTGCTATCACAATTGTAACAAAGCCCTTTTTATCTTTTTTCTTCCAATTTTTGTGGTGTAACCCTTGTAGATTGTGGAAGGCTAGGAGAAACAACACTTCCATCTTTATAGTTGTGAGGGGTAGACTTCCTTGTTGCCATAATTTTACTTTCCACTATGTAGCAAAGCCCTTTTACACTTTCCAATTGTTGTGGTGTTGCTCTAAAGAGGGTGTTGCTCTTTGTATCCTCATAATGTGCTATCATTTCCTCTGTGAAAATTGACCATGTAACAAGTTGTTTACGAGAACAAAGCCCTTTATACCATAAAAATTGATTCAATTCTAAATATGAAGATGCAATTACTTACCTTTTGTAATAGGGGTACACCATGTAAATCAAAATATTTCTCCATCTGAAGTATCCAATTTACCGGATCCTTGCCAGCAAACTTCCTCATATCGCCTTTTCTTGATTTTAGGAGCTCGATCTTGAAATGAATATAACTTTGTAATTTCGGTTCTTCCAGTTCTAAAATTGTGATTTGTAGCAGCCCTATGCGTCCTCTTTCCAATGCCACTAGTCTGCTCCAAATTGAATTCTCCAAGGAAGAGTTATGCCAAATTTCCCATAGTGACCTGATTATAGACTAGTTCAGTAGATCGAACTTGTACGACGTCCCACGTGTCACTATTTCGACCTTTGTCTCTGAAAAATACATACAAAAAACTAAAATCCGTCCTCTTTCTGTACCTTCTTACGAAATTTCAATCCGATGCTCAGAGAGAAAGTTATGACGATTTTCCCCAGGTCACCTATTTGGAATGTAATTCAGGAGTTTGCAAAAAGACTAACTTCCTCAGATCATATCTCTGCAAATATAGCGCGAAAATCTTTGAAATTAGGATCCGAGGTTCAGTGCGATTTCATCTCAAATGGGTTTTCTTTTTCGCTTTTGAAACATCATAGAACAAAAGTTATAGCGAAAATTCCACGATGACCTATTTGGAGCAACGAAACCCTAGAATCCAAATCTTTGATACCAACTGTTATGAAACCAGCTCACAAAAAGATAGAAAAGAGAGATCAACGCCTTAGAATTCAGCCTCTTCGAGGGGGCAACCTCCTTTACATTACACAAATGAACAATTCTTGGATGATACAAATGAAAAGACCTCCTTTCTATATACAGGAGTCTAAGGGGTCATAATATAATCAGAGCCGACATAACAATAATAATGTAGGGGCTCAATAATAACAATAGTGGGCTTCTACGGGGCACAATAGTAACAATATGGGCACTACATGGGTACATCAATATAATAAGGGGGTTGTACTAATAAAAATAAGAGGTTACCCTAGTAGTATAGGGGCCTAACAATCTCTCTAAGGACTACAATAAAAAATGCTAATGAAATGAAAGTTCTTGTAGGAAGACTGCCAAAAAAACTTCGTTTAGGACCTCAAAACAGCTACGGATTTCAGGACCCGAAAATTGCCAAAAATAGTAAACTATGCTACAATTAAGGAAACTGAAAAAACTAAAAGAAACAATGGTGGGGGTCCACGTGGAATAGGTGGGTGGCCACCAATATCCACCTAGATCAATCATACCATTCAAATTTGAAATTCTAATAACTTTCTACCAAATTTTAAACAATACCCTAAAATATTAAATTTTTTTAGAAGGAAAGTGTATATATAAAAAATTTAGACTATGAATTTCAATAAGTATATGAACTTATAGATATAATCAGGTCATGGTCAAAGAGCTTCACTCTATTTAAAAGCAACAACCTGACCACAACCTACACTTTCTGTTATTGTTGCGAGTATCAATGAAAAGCCAATGTGAGGCATGGGCTATCTTTACTTATTTTTTCCTTTCCACAATGGCGATTTGTGCATTAATATTATTATTTGTTCATTACATCGTACTGATTTTCATTGAAAAAGTACCCCGACATTGTTACTCTTAAAGATGATAAGGGTGAAGCAGTAGTTATCCTGAATAAGGATGATTACAGAAGAAAAATGACGAATCATCTATGTAAGAACGGTAGTTACAGGAAGCTTATAAGAATCCCATAAAAAAGTTTCAAAAGTTGTTGCCATTGCTACTAAATCCAATAACTTTGTTATCTCTATAATCCATAAGATGATTGAGAGCAACCCTCTTACTCCTAGGATCTATGGGCTCCCTAAGGTTCATAAAGAAGAGTCTTGGTGGGCCTACTTATATTCTAGCTAAATATTTAGGCGAGAAGCTCAAGACCCTGGTTGGTCGTACTGATTCGTTTGTTAGGGACTCCTACTCCTTTCTTAATGAGTTAAAGGATGTAAATTTTGAGCCTTGTGATATTATGGTTAGTTTTGATGTGGTTTTCCTTTATACCAATATCCCTATTAATGAGGTTGTTGAGGTAATCAATCACATTATTCAAATCCCGATACAACCATGCTTTTTGAGATTTGCCTTACCTCGAATTTTTCAACTTTGAGGGTGAATTCTATGAACAAACTTGTGGCATTTCCATGGGCTATCTTCTGTAGTAGCTAGCTTGTTCATGTAATATTTTGAATCTAAGGCTTTGATTTAGCCTAATTACAACCAAAGCTATGGAAAAGGTTTGTTGATGATACCTTCATCTTATGGTCTCATGGTAGTGATAGATAGATATGTTTTTTCAACATATTAATAATCAATCCAAATCAATCAAGTTCACCATGGAGCGTGAGGTTAATGGTAGGTTGTCATTCCTTAACGTTTTGATCTCTAAGAAGGAGGATGGTTCTTTCTCCCACCAAGGATTTTGTAGGAAGACTTATACAAAGCAATATCTTCATGCTATTTCCCATCAATTCCCAGCTCATAATATGGGATTTCTCAATACAGTAACTACTCATGCTTTAAGGGTTTATGATGAAAGTCACCTAAAGAATGAGATAATCCACATCCTTAAGGTTTTTGAAATGAATGGTTAAAATAAATACCAAGGAATTGAAGCATTTTTAAAGGAAATCAAAGGTCCAAAAGTAAGGAAAGATCTAGTTGAATTAGTTTATAGCATTCAACTTCCCTTTATCTAAGGAACTACCAATAAGATTACTCAGATCCTTGGGAAGCAAAATGTTTCATCTACCTTTAGACCCATGAACACCATTCATAGCTCCCTAAGATCTGTTAAAGACCCGGTACAACCAGGAAACATGAAAGGTGCTTATTTGATCTTATGTTCATGTGAGACCCTCTACATTGGAGAAACGAGCCATTCCATAAATCAAAGGATTCAAGAGAACACGAATGCTATTAAACAAGGTAGGGATCACTCTTCAACTTTAGCCAAGCGCGTTGAGAAGATAAAACACAATATTTGTATTGAGGATTCCTAGATCATTGTCAGGGTTGATAATTTCCATCACTAGAAATTAAGGGAAGCAATCGATAAATTAAAAAAAGGACTAATACGCTAAATAGGGATGATGGTTGGAAGATTAGTAGTTGTTGGATCCCATCCCTCTTTTCTTAGGTTTGGTTTGTTTTTTTCCCTCCTCTGTTTGGAGATTCATTCTCTTCTTTTCTTATTCTTGATCTTTTTATCGAATATTTATTAATTTATTTGATCCATTTCTAGTGTTTGATTTAAATTTATGTTAAAAAAAAAACCTTTATTCATTTATTTTAAAATTCATTTTGGTTATGTCTTTCTCTTTGAATTTGGTTTTCCTTCAACTTTTTGTTATGAGTACTCTTTCTATCATGACTTATTTAATTTTACTAGTTTCTTAAGATTGTTCTCTTTATAATTACTCGCTTTCATCAATAATTGACATATTTTTAATTTATTTAAATTTTAATTAATTATTTTATTATATTTTATCCCTATGCTAGGATTCTCTTAATCTTATTGTAATGTTTTACATTTTTTTTAATTCTTTTTGTTCCCCTTTCTTTTGATTATATATATATATATATATATATATATATATATATATATAAAATAATTTATTATAACAATTGATATAATATTTACACCGTAAGGCATTCCCCTTTGAGAATAACTCTGCTAGATGCCACTATGTATTGTTCTGCACCATTAGATGGAACTTTACACAATTGAGGATTTTAAGGCCATCAGAGTAATAGTTAATATAAAACTAATAGTAATAGTTAGAGCGTGTAATAGGCATGTTCAAAAAGTTGAACGATGAACGATTTCTTGATGTCCTAACGTGGAGGCAGAGGCTTACTCCCTCTTGGTTCTCTAGAAGAAGTTTCTCTTGCAGGGATTGCTCTATTTGTTCATCGGTGCTTCTAGACTTGAGTTTTTGTGGTAAGTTTTCCATTCAGGGTTTGGTCATTATATTTCTTTTTCGATTTTAATTCCAACGACATACTAAGGTTGATTAATTATGCTTTTGCTTGTAGGTGACCAAGGCTTGGAAGTGAGTAACTACCCAAAATTGACAAATTTTTTATGAGAGTTCCCATTCGTCAGTAGCCTTTGCTGACATTGAAAATATCACACTGTCTTCATGTTTTTCTAGGATCTTGCCTTCTGTGCAGGGTTTCTTACTTTTATCTTTGTTGATTTCCTTCTTTGATGTAAGGTTTCTCTTGCAAGGATTGTGTTATTTGTTTATCGGTCCTTATAGACTCGATGTAGAGTTTACATTAGAAGGCCTGGTCCTTCTCCACCAATGCCAACATCTCAAGCACCTCATTTGGTGGTTCTTGGAGGCATTTGGGTCCCTCCTGAGTATGCATCACATGTTGCTGTGGCATCCCACCAAGGCCCAGGACTTTATAGCACAGTGTCAAACACTACCAGTTCTCATTCACAATCTCACTATTTCCAATCACCAATGCCTCAAGAGAATTATTCTCATATGAATGTGTCTTCCCAACTGCAACTCCCACAACTTGGTTAGTGTGAACAACATTAGACTCCTTCATAGTCTCTAAGCTTGCCTCAAGGCACTTTATAATTAATTGGACAATCATATGGTGCTAAGGGAACCTCTGTGGATGGTGGCATAGAGGAAATTGTAGGAGAATATGGTAAATATGAGATTTCTAGTTGGAAAGGAGAAGAAAATGAAAAAATGTGGAGGCAAGAAATACCACTATAGTTTGTAGATGGAGATGAAGAGGACAACAGAGGTAGTGAAACTACTCTCAAATTCTAGGTTATTGATTTACATATTTTCATCCAGGGAAAACTTGACTTTAGATGGAAATGGGCTTTGGTGTTTGGCACTAATTCATTTTGCAGGTTCTTCCCACTTTGATATGTACACCATCCTTTGCATATCCTTCCGAATTTGCAACATCGAAGAGTTTGGTGCATCTAGCTTAGATTACTTCAATAGCTCTGCTTGTATGCCAAATTTTATCAAAATGATGTCATTAACACTTTTTTCTTCAACGTTAGTTCCTTTTCACTTCTTATTCACATAAGATATATTTCCTTATCTCTAATGGGAAATGTCGCTCAGTTCAATTTCAAATAAATGATATGGTAAGCCTCAGTCATTTTTCATGTTGGGTTCATCTTCAAAAAAGGTTAGTTTGGTTCATTTGCTAATGTTGTACTTTTTGATGCACTATTGTTTCTATCTTGCTAGCTTTTCACATTGTGCTTATGTTCTCTTTAAATTATTCTTAAGTTAGACTCTAGGGAGTGAGAATCCTTGCATATTATAGCTTTATTTATGTTTTTATCAGAGTTATTTTGTCAAAACCTATGTTTCTTCATAGCGTTGTTGAACTACTCTTTCAACTATTATTCAAAGAAACCTAAACTATTTTGGTGACTGTGGAGTTAGTTATAACTTCTCAAAATTGAGATATTGATGTGATTGTTGTATCCTGTTTACTTGGACAGTAGCAAACCCAAAGCAAATTAGAGAACTCATGAAGGTGGATGGGCTTACCAATGACGAGTCAAAAGTCATTTGCAGGTTTGTGCTCTAGAATTTATTTCTATCTACAATTAAGTTCAACCTTTGAATGGAATCTGATCTGTGTATATGGCTTACTTGACAAAAATATCATCTACCCACTAGTAGGCTTAGTACTTCTCCACCAACTCCAACTTCTCAAGCACCTCAATTGGTGGTTCTTGGAGGCCAGCAAAGGTAGTTTAACTACTCTCAAATTCTAGGTTATTGATTTACATATTTTCATCATGTGAAAACATGACTTTAGATGGAATTGGGATTTGATGTTTGGCATTAATTCATTTTGCAAGTCCTTCCCACTTTGATATGTACACCATTCTTTGCATATCCTTCCCAAGTTGCAACATCGAAGAGCCTGGTGCATCTAGCTTGGCTTATTTCAGTAGCTCTGCTTGTATGCCAACTTTTATCAAAATGGTGTCATTAGCACTTGTTTCTACAACGTTAGTGCCATTTCACTTCTCATTTACATAAGATATATTGTCTTATCTCTAATGGGAAATGTCGCTCAGTTCAATTTCAAACAAATGATATGGTAAGCCTTAGTCATTTGTCATGTTGGGTTCATCTTCAAAAAAGGTTAGTTTGGTTCATCTGCTAATGTTGTACTTTTTGATGCACTACTACTTCTATCTTGCTAGATTTTCACATTGTGCTTATGTTCTCTTTAAATTCTTCTCAGGTTAGACTTTAGGGAGTGAGAATCCTTGCATATTGTAGCTTTATTTATGCTTTTATCAGAGTTATTTTGTCAAAACCTATGTTTCTTCATAGCGTTTTTGAACTACTCTTTCAACTATTATTCAAAGAAACCTAAATTTTGGTGACTGTGGAGTTAGTTATAACTTCTCAAAATTGAGATATTGATGTGATTGTTGTATCTTGTTTACTTGGAAAATAGCAACCCCAAAGAAAATTAGAGAACTCATGAAGGTGGATGGGCTTACCAATGATGAAGTCAAAATTCATTTGCAGGTTTGTGCTCTGGACTTTATTTCTATCTATAATTAATTTCAACATTTGAATGGAAATATGATATGTGTATATGGCTTACTTGATAGAAATATCATCTACACACTAGAAGGCCTAGTCCTTCTCCACCAATGCCAACTTCTCAAGCACCTCAGTTGGTGGTTCTTGGAGGCATTTGGGTCCCTCCTAAGTATGCAACACATGTTGTTGTGGCATCCCACCAAGGCCTAGGACTTTATAGCACAGTGTTAAACACTACCAATTCTCATTCACAATCTCACTATTGCCAATCACCAATGCCTCACGAGAATTATTCTTAGATGAATATGTCTTCCCAACTGCAACTCCCATAACCTGGTTACTGTGAACAACATCAAACTCCACAGTCTCTAATCTTACCCCAAGGCCCTTTACAATTAATTGACAATCATTTGGTGCTAGGGGAACCTCTGTGGATGGTGGCACAGAGGAAAGTGTAGGAGAAGATGGAAAATCTTAGAGCTATAGTTGGAAAGGAGAAGAAAATTCCAAAAATGTGGAGGCAAGAAATATGGGAAGGGGTTTGTCTCTCAGAATACAACCACTATAGTCTATAGATGGAGATGAAAAGGACAATTGAGGTAGTGAAATTACTCTCAAATTCTAGGTTATTGATTTACATTTCATCCTAGGAAAAGTTGAATTCAAATGGAATTGGGCTTTAGTATTTGGCACTAATTCAATTTCCAGGTTCTTCCCACTTTGACATGTACACCATTCTTTGCAAAGCCTTCCCAATTTGCAACATCGAAGAGCCTGGTGCATCTAGCTTGGCTTGTTTCAATACCTCTGCTTGTATGCCAAATTTCATCAAAATGGTGTCAGTAACACTTCGTTTTACAACATTAATGCCATTTCACTTCTCATTTACATAAGATATATTATCTTATCTCTAATGGAAAATTCCGCTCAGTTCAATTTCAAATAAATGATATGGTAAGCCTCAACCATTTGTCATGTTGGGTTCATGATCTAGGGATCTTTTGCTTATAGATGTATGAAAAAAATCACATGTGAAAATTGCAGCTTAACATAGAAATTTAATGTGCACATGAGAGAAGAAGAAGAAACACGTAAGGCATGAAAAGAAGACAAGAAGACAACAAGACTTGATAACGGAGTTCATCCAACTTGGACTACGTCTCCAAGCCCTGCTCGATCAATGGGGAGGCCTTCATTCATTAAATGACATGAAAAGAAGAGAATATAATCATCAGCTACATAAAAAGAGGCTTATACCTCCATTCTGGAAGATGGCTGAGAAATGGAGAACTCAAATGGAGAAATGGATAGCAGCACTGTGTCCGTGGCATTGAGAGGGGCTGAAAACATATAAGATTTGTCCAATTCAGACAAAATGCACTATCGGCTCTCCTGCGCTGCTCCTGCCTCAAAATGCGTACCAAAATCCTCTCCCCTGCACTTCTGCGTGCATTGGGTTTTATAATCTAATGCCGCTTACAAATCGGGGGTCTGTTCATTTAGAATAGAAGTCATTCAGATGGACGGATCAGCGGGCGCAACAAAACCCCAAAAATAGGCCTTTTTCCATTTGGCCACTTTATTGCTAGTTCCCTTCTTATACTTTATTACCAGATGATACTGTTGAAGAAACTCATCCACCTGAAACGACGAGATTACTGCAACTTGGTCTGTGACTGAAGGTACTGCCAGGGTTGATGATCCATATGGATGATGGTCTCCTTGTCGATCAGGCAATGTTTCCACTTTTTCACACTCTGCACCGAGGCATAAAGCTCCTTGTCATAAGTGTGATAGTTTATCACAGCCTGAGAGAAATTCTCAGAATGGTAACATATCGGCTTCTTTTGCTACATCACTATAGCTCCCATGGCATAACTGCTGGAGTCTATTTCGATCTCGAATGGTTGTTGGAGATCTGGTAAGGCTAAGACTGGCGCGGTGTGATCTTTTGCTTTAATGTTTCGAAGGATTTCTATTGTCTTCCTCCCCATTGAAAGACCTATTTCACACTTGTCAATGTGTGCAGAGGTGCTGCAATAACAGAGAAATTGACAATAAATCTCCTCCAATACTGGACTGCACCTAAAAATCTATAGACCTCGGTTACACTAGTAGGCTTAGGCCAATTTACAATTGGTTCAACTTTAGAAGGATCAATCTTTAACTGAACATGACCAACAATATGACCTAGGTAACCCAAAGAGGTTTTCCCAAACTCACACTAACAATTTTACAAAGAGTTCTTCATTTTTCAATACATCAAGCACTTTCTTCACATGACACACATGTTCATTCCAACTTTTACTAAAGACAAGGATATCATCTAAATATACAAGAACAAATTCATCAATGAAAGGCCTAAAGAGATCATTCATGACCCTCATGAAAGTGGTTGGAGAATTGCAAAGTCCGAATGGCATCACCATCCATTCGAACAACCCCTGTTTGGTCTTGAAGGCAGTTTTCCATACGTCTTGCTTTGCAATTCAGACCTGGTGATAACCACTACGCAAATCCAATTTGGTGAAATAAACAACATTCTTTAACTGATCTAATAAATCATCTATGCGTGCAAGAGGGTAATGATTTTTCACCGTGATCTTGTTTAGTGTGTGGTAATCCACACACATCCTCCATGTGTCATCTTTCTTTGGGACTAAGACAATCGGTGAGCCACACAGAGAAATGCTTGACCTGATGACCCCTTGGTCCAGTGATTCTTGCACTTGTTTCTTGATTTCCTCCATCTCAATGGTCGACATCCTATACATGCCAATATTTAGTAAAGAAGCGTCATGCTGCAAATGGATCTTGTGTTGGATTTCCCTCTTCGGAGGTAATCCCTTCGGTTCCTGTAATAGCTCATCATAATTAGAAATCAATTCACATAATTCCTATTTATGTTCCTGATCACAACCCTGGAAAGCATCAGCTACTTCTACATCTTTTCCCCTTACAACCATAAGCATGCAACCCTTACTGGAATTCACCAACCTTTTCATTTGTCCTGCACTTATAAGGCTGGCATTGATTCTAGTTTGATGAGCCCTTACAATATATTCTACCCCATCTTTTGTGATTTGGTATTTGTTTTCATGACGGAAAAAGACTGCCTTCCTATCATATAGATACAGACTCCATAACACCATGCCACAGATATCCAATGGGATCACATCCAGTTCTACTTCATCCACTAGCTTAGAAGCGATTACAAATTTTACTTTACACTGCTTGGTTACATTCAATTTTTCTTTATCATGTATCCATCCAAGCGGGTAAGGTTTCAGATGTGGTTTTGTTTCTAAGCTGAGTTTCTTTACCAAGGATTCTGCAATTAAGTTTGCTTGGGATCCAATATCAAACAGAGTTTCTACTTTAGTATGATTTATGACAACTCTGATATGAAATAGCTCAATTCTCTTTCGATCATTAGGAAGGGACTCATTTACAGAACTAGTGCCTTCATGCGATTCAGAACTAACATGAGGTGTAAGAGTACCTTTTGTTCCCACTGCTGTGACTAATGCTTCATCTTGAAAATCCGATCCAAGGTCTTGTTGTGCAGTTGCCACTGTCTTTTGCTTCCCTTTTCTTCCATATTTATTTGGACGCTTTTCTGGGTGTTATTTCCAACAGTGATCGTCATTGTGGCCTTCCTTTTTGTAGTGATTGCAATACGACCTTTCTCCTTCTTTGGCTGTTGCCATCTTCTTCTCCTTTCCTTTCTAGTTCGCTTTGGATTTGCCATTGAGAGGTTTGAATGGTGGTTTTCTGGAATGATCATCTCTTTCGCTTTTGCTCATGTTCTCAATATGAATTGCCTTTACGTTGGCTGAGTTAATAGTGGTTGGTTTAAACAACAATAATGAATGCCTAATGTAACTATGTAATGAGCCAATGTACTTAGTTACTACTTCAGGTGTATCAAGTGCAATAACCAAATTTAGTGCTTGCTTTCTAAACTCCACTGTAAAACTCTGAATATCTTGACCTTTGCCTTGCCTTAAATACTGCCAATTCATTGATGCCTTTTGCTTGTAACCAAAGGAATAAAACTGTTCCTTTAACGTAGAAATAAAATCAGGCCATGAGGGAAAGAGGTTACCCACATTCTTATTGCTCTACAATTTGCTCTCCCACCAAATGAGAGGAGTGGTGCTTAGCCGTAGAGAGGCCAGCTGAATCTTTGCCTCATCCTCCACGATCTGTTGAATCCTGCACCAGACCTCAATCCGCCTAATCCAATTATTAATCTTCTTTGCGATACTTTCACCATTAAACATGGGAAGATCAAATTTAACATCTCATCCCTTGAATTTCTACGATTATGGTGGTGAGAGGAAGAAGAACTTTCACTCGTGGAAGGAGAAGGAGGGGGGTCTTCTCCACCATTTCCATGCGTTGAACCTTGTTCTTCTGGTTTTCTCCCTTCTGCTCTCTCCAGCCTTAAAACCAACTGACTGACATTCTCTGCCATTGAATAGAAGGTCTTTCTGAAATTACGCTCCTCTTCAAGATGAGCCTCGTCTTCCATGTTTCTCCTTCGATGTGCACGCCCCGCTTCGAGATCGAAAGGCTCTAGTTCCCCTTCGCCTCTTTGGAGCCTGTTTCTTGTTAGCATACAAACATGCAATTCACATCTAAAAATACCTGCTCTGATACCACTTGATCCAGGGATCTTTTGCTTATAGATGTATGAAAAGAATCACATGTGAAAATTGCAGCTTAACGCAGAAATTTAATGTGCACATGAGAGAAGAAGAACAAACACATAAGGCATGACAAGAAGACAACAAGACTTGATAATGGAGTTTTTCCAACTTGGACTACGTCTCTAGGCCCTGCTCGATCAATGGGGAGGCCTTCATTCATTAAATGACATGAAAAGAAGAGAATGCAATATTAGTTACATAAAAAAAGGCTTATACATCCATTCTAGAAGATGGATGAGAAATGGAGAACTCAGATGGAGAAATGGATAGCACCACTGTGTCCATGGCATTGAGAGGGGTTGAAAACATATAAGATTTGTCCAATTCAGACAAAATGCACTATCGGCCCTCCTGCACTGCTCCTGCCTCGAACTGCGTACCAAAATCCTCCCCCCTGCACTTTTGCATGCATTGGATTTTATAATATAATTCCACTTACTAATTGGGGGTATATTCGTTTAGAATAGAAACCTTTCAGATGGATGGATCGATGGGTGCGACAAAACCCCAAAAATAGGCCTTTTTTTGTTCAAACAGATAATACACAAAACAATAGAAAAACTTGATCGAAAGCCTTTTACCCGGACTTCAAATTATATGAAATCAGGCTTATAAACCCATCAGGTCCGACCCTTTATTGCAAATCACTATCGCTGATGTTAATGGCCCTGTATATCGGAATCTTGATCAACGATATGCTGATTCGTTGATCGCTGATGTGCCGATATGTCGATTGCCGATATGCCGATCACCGATATCGCCGATTAAATCTGGACCGTTAATTTGTTCCTTGATCGGACAGTCGAGATCGCATCGCATATTGCTATTGCTACGGCCCGAGGTTCTTCACCGATACCTTGGCATATGCCGATGCCGATCGTTGATGACGATCATCGATGCCAATTGCCGATGTCGATCCGATCGCCGACCGCAATCGCTAATCGCATGCCCCTGACTCCGATTAATTAGAGATTGCTGATTGGGGATCCTGTCCCCTTGCCTTAATTCCGCCCCTTTGGACCCTCCGATTGCGATTTTCCCTTTTAAGCCTAAAAGCCCATTTTTTTAGGAAAAATCCTCTTTTTCCAAAGGAACAAGGCAATCTTCTTTCTGCCATAACTTCATCATCCAGACTCGAATTGGAGTGTCGTTCGCATCGTTGGAATTAGGGTGATGAGCACTTCAATTTTATGTCAAGATACTTGCCTTTCTGCCACTTTGAATTTTGAGCTTTTCCATGCCATTGTGTCTAAAAATCCACCTAGATCAGTTCATCTTAAAAAAATGTTATTTTGGTTCATCTGCCAGTACTTTTTGATGCAATACTGCTTCTATCTTGCTAGCTTTTCACATTGTGTTTATATTCTATTTAAGTTCTTCTTAGGTTTGATCCAAGTGGATATTGGTGGCCACCCACCTATTCCACTTGGACCGTCACCATTGTTTCTTTCAGTTTTTCAGTTTCCTTAATTATGCAAAGTTTACTATTTTTGGTAGTTTTTCAGGTCCTAAACTTCTGGAGCCGTTTCGAGGCCGTAAACGACATTTTTTAAGCAAAATTCCTTAGTAAATTCACAATTAATCACATTGTAAGTTGTAGTCCTTGGAGAGATCTTTCCAACGAGGTATCATACGCGTCAAACAGAGATAATATGACCAAGTTACGACCTTGCGAAGTTGGCTGCCCAACTAACTCCAACGGGGCCCATAAACTCTTAGTGTTACATCTCCTCGTGTTAGGGTTTTGTTTGTTTAGGGTTTTATCTTATTGTTCAATAATAAAAAGGCCCTTGAGCCTCATTGTAACTAAGTTCAAAGACATGAAGCTGCCACATCTCTTCTTAGAGATAAGCTACCGTCGCCCAAGCTATCTTATTTCCATTCCGTTTGTAAGCATAGTTGATCCAAGTGGATATTGGTGGCCACCCACCAAGTCCACTTGGACCACGACCATTGTTTCTTTTAGCTTTTCAGTGTCCTTAATTGTAGCAAAAATTTACTTTTTTTAATATTTTTTTGGATCCTAAATTCCAGATTAGTTTTGAGGCCCTAAACGACATTTTTTGGGAAAAATGGGAGAAACATGGGTCCAAGAACATATTTCTCTTCCCAAAGTTGTAGTTCTCGGATAGATCTTTCTAACAAGATATTGTGCGCGTCAAATGAAGATCGTATGCCAAAGTTACGACCTTGAGAAGTTGGTGTACCAATTTACAGTTTGGTGTTTCATCTTCTAGGGTTAGGTTTTTGGATGTTTACGGTTTTCCATTGTTTCTCAACAATAAATAGGCCTTAGAGCCTCATCGTAATAGAGTTTAGAGGCATGTAGCTGCCACATCTCTTCTCAGAGATAAGCTACCATCGCCCTAGCTGGTTTATTTCCATTTCTGTTTGTAAGCATATTTCAGTATTTTATAGTAATGAAATGAAGAATTATTTCTGCTACATCTCTGTATTTATGGTTATCTTTGTAATTTGTTGTGTTCCCATTTAAATCCGAATCAGTGGTATCAGAGCGGTCTACTTTTTCTCTGTTTTTCTTTGCATGTCCCCATGAGGTCAGGATATAAGGAGTTAGGGCTTGAACTGGTTGAACTTTTGCAAGACCAGCCTTGCAAATTCCGACGGCCTCCCATGGCGGATGAAAAGAAAGACGAGGGGGTAGGAGATCCTATCAAAATCTTGCTCGAAGAATCCCTCGAGTGGCAAAGGAACACAATGATGGACAACTTTGTCTGGATCCTTTAGCAGCTACCTAGAGGTGACACATCGGCTTCCAACAGCTACTCTAGAAATGCCACATCCTTTAAGGTACAAGTTAATTTTGAAATTCCCATCTTCGAGGGTCAAATAGACGTAGATGCCATAGATAAATGGTTAAATTTGGTAGAAGGGTATTTTTCTATTCATGATTTTTCGAGTTGGGAAAATATTATTTTCGCTCTTCTCAAAGTAGGCCCCCATGTCAAGGACTAGTGGGATACCTACTGTGAGCAGAAGGATGAAAGCACGGGCTCACTATTTTCAGCCGCACCCACTTGGAATTCATTCTAGACTGCCATCAAGGAGCAGTACTACCCTGTCGGAAGCTATGAGGATAAATACATAAAGTGGACCACGCTATGGCAGGGAAGGGACCAAGACGTGTCAGAGTTTACCAATATTTTCCATACCCTTCGCAAAAAGTTGGGTATCAAGGATTCAAAGCAGCATTTGGTACTCAAATACCGCGGCTACCTGCACAAGTACATCTAGGAAGAAATAGAATTCTTGAACATCTCCTCACTCGGCACAACATACCGATATTCCGTTAAGGTCTGGCAAAAGTTTAAATAGAAGAAGCAGGACTTTGGATCTGCGAATCTGAAGTAAGGGAAAGGTGCCCCCAAACTATAGAACAAAGGACAAATCCAGGGTGGGGCGACCTAAGACAACTCGCCAAAGCTGCAAGCAAAGAACATCACTGCGAAGCTGAAAAAGGATACGGGGAACTAGTGTGAGTTCCATAAGAGTTCCACTCACAACACAAGTGAGTGTCGGGGCAAGCAGTCACTGGTGGCCAAGCTAAGGGTTTTAGAATCAGATGCATGTTTCGACTCTAAGTTAGAACCTGACAAGGGGAATGATAAAGGGAAGCAAAGTATCGATGCAGAGCCCAACGCCACCATTTCCACCACGAAGATCCAGAAGGAGGAACCCGAAGATCCAGAAGGAGGAACCCGAAGATCCAGAGGAGGAGGAGCATCTCTTCCACTCACAGATGTGGGTAAAAGGCTCTTCGCTACAGTTCATTATCGACAACAAGAGCCAAAAGAACCTCATTTCGGCAGAGGTCGTGAAGCGGCTGGCCTTACCGACCACAGCACATCCACAACTGTACACCATCAGGTGGCTTCACCAAGGATGGGATCTTCGCGTAAGCCAGTAGTGTCGCCTTCCATACAACATCAAGCCCTTCATGGATGAGGTATTATGTGACGTTGCTCCCCTTGATGTTTGTGGTGTATTATTAGGACAACCATACTTGTGGAAGTGACATGCTCTGTATGAATCAAGGCCCTATGCTATTATTGTTACTTTGGGAAATAAGTTGTACATGATATCGAAGGTAGCACCGCCTACCGCCATCTTTTTGGTTATTGCAAAACAATTTAGTAAGCTCATTTCCAAAACCAGAAAATTTGTTTTCCTGATGATACGCCCTCAAGAAAAGAAGAAGATAGTGGCCATGACCTCTAGATAGGGCCCCTTCGCACGATAACTATAGATGGATAAGGTCGTGGAAGAGTACGAGGACATCTTCACATTCCCCGCAGGGGTTCCTCTGTATTGTCAGGTCAAGCACTCCATCGATCTAACCCCAGGTGTGTCGCTGCCCAATGGACCAATCTATAGGTGCTTCGTTATGGAGAATGATGAAATCAAGAGGTAGATTCAGGGGTTGTTGCAGAAAGGTCACATCCATCCAAGTTCATCACCTTGTGGGAGCCCGATCATGTTGATACAGAAGAAGGATGGGAGTTGGAGACTTTGTATTGACTATCGGGTGTTGGACAAGATCACTGTCCATAATAGTTACTCGATCCCACGGATTGATGACCTCCTGGACCAAGTGAAGGGGGAAAAATATTTCAGCAAGATCAATTTAAAGTCAGGATATCACCAGGTACCAATTGAACCCTCTGATGTATGGAAGACTGCCTTCAAAGCCAAGGAGGGCCTTTTCAAATGGTTGGTTATGCCTTTCAGATTGACGAATGCTCCTGCAACCTTCATGAGGCTAATGGAACACATCTTGCAGCCATTCACCAACTCATTTGTAGTTGTATACCTGGATGGCATCCTGATCTTCAGCCAGAGTTGGGAAGAGCACCTCCACCACATCCGACAGGTTCTCCAAACACTGCGGCAACACAAGTTATGTGCCAATTTGGAGAAATGCACTTTCGGCATGACCCAGGTTCAGTATCTGGGATAAATTATTGATGAATGGGGGGTGCATGTGGATCCAGCCAAGATCCAAGTCATTTGGAACTGGACATATCCAACCACTCTGACAGAGCTCTGCAACTTTCTAGGTCTTGCCAATTTCTACCATAGGTTCGTGTTGGGATTTTCTCATATCACTTGGCCCTTGAGACAAGTCACCAAGGGAGAAGCAAAAGCAAAATTCTTTTGGTCTGAGTCTCAACATAAGGCATTCACAGAGTAGAAACATCACCTTTGCTTGGCACTAGTGCTCGCATTACCAGACTTGCAACAACCATTTGAGGTCGAGACAGATGCCTCTGACTATGCTATTGGGGCAGTCCTTACTCAACATGAGCATCCAGTGGCATATCATAGTGAGACACTTTTAGAAACAGTCTGGAAGTATCCCACTTATGAAAAAGATATGTATTCCATTGTATAGACCTGTCGATAATGGAAGCATTACATTTTGGGGAAGGAAACAGTCATCCACACAGACCACCGACCCCTGCAGTTCATACAGACCCAAGGGAAATTACAAAATGATCACCATCAGAAGTGGTCCATATACCTGCAACAGTTCCTTTTGAATATCAAGTATAATAAGGGCATCACGAATAATGTTGCAAATTGTCTCAGTTGACCACCGATCATGGCGTTAACCAGCGGCCTCAACTCTTGTGGGCACGATACTTTTGATTAGCCACTTCTCTACAAAAGCAACCCAGAATTTGGCCACACATACCAGACACTCTTGGAGGGTTAGCATGTTCTATATTCACCTCCAGGATGCCCTGTTATGCCACCTGGGTGATCTTTGTGTTCCTTCAAGCAAGCGTGCCAAGATTATTTGGGAAGCACACTACAATCGGGCTGTTAGGCATTTCGGGGTCGAGAAACGGTGGAAGTACTGCAAAAGTATTTCTATTGGCCGAATCTTCGATAGGATGTCGAGAAGTACATGAGATCATGCACTGCCTGCGCCATCGCCAAACCGACCATCAAGAAGCAAGGCCTCTATACCCCACTTCCTACCCCTAGTCGACCTTGGAAATCCATCTCCATGGATTACATGTATGGCATTCCTTCTACTAAGCATGGAAATGACTGTGTTTTTGTAGTTGTCAATAGGTTCTCGAAGATGGCCATTATGGCGGCCTGCAAGAAGAATATCACAACAGAAGCCACTGCTAAACTCTTCTTTGAATGAGTATGGGTACACTTTGGGATCCCACAGTCTATCATCTCATATTGGGAGAATAGGTTCCTCAGCACATTTTGGTCCAGCCTCTGGTCGATGCTGGACACCAAACTCACTAAGTCCACAACCTTCCATCCTCAAACTGATGGCCAGACAGAGGTTGTGAACAGGATGATCATACACATTCTATGCATGTACAACTCAAAGCATCCATGCACATGGGATTAGAGCCTCCCCTATGTTCAACACAGCTACAACCGGGCTTTCTACAGCTTGACTGGCCACAACCCTTTTCAGGTGGGCTTTGGATTCCAGCCACTATGTCCCATTAATGTGGCCACACCATTTGCAGCTACTCATGCAGATTCGACTTATGTCTAGTATGAAACAGATAAGGCAAACAACTTCATTGAGCACATCCAACATATTTGCCAACAGGTCCACGACATTTGGAGAAATCAAATGCCAAGTACAAGCAGTGACGTGATCAACATCGGGTGCCACACAAGTTTAAGGTGGGCGACAAAGTCTAGTTGCATTTGCAAAATGAATGCCTTACTGGAGCCTATCAGAAACTCAGACCACTCCAATATGGTCCTTACACTATTACCAAGGTTGTGGGATACAATGCATTTGAGCTCAGCATTCCCCCATTCCTTGGCTTGCACCCAGTGTTCAATGTGGACTGCCTTCAGTCATACTTTCCACCATTTCTAGACACATCCAACATTGCAGAACAACTCACAGCCACAGAGTTAAATCCAGATTGCATGGAACAAGCTGCAACTGATCAGATCATGGACACATAGATCAAGCACACTTGCCAACAAAATATCTAAATGTATCGAATTGTCAAAGCAAGCCAACTCCTTCAGTAGGGCAAGTGGCTCAATAGGGACTAAGTTCAACAGAAGTTTCGTCATCTCATGGAGGAACTCAACGCAATGGGGACCATTTCTTCCTAAGGGGCGAGGAATGATCCAGGTGGATATTGGTGGCCACCCACGAAGTCCACTTGGACCCGCACCATTGTTTCTTTCATCTTTTCAGTTTCCTTAATTATAGCACAATTTACTATTTTTAGCAGTTTTTCGGATCTTGAACTTTCAGAGTCGTTTTGAGGCCCTAAACGACGTTTTTTTGGGGAAAACTTGGAGAAACATGGGTCCATGGATTGATGTTGCTCTTCCCAAAGTTGTAGTTCTCGGATAGATCTTTCTAATGAGATATTGTGTGCATCAAATGGAGATTGTATGCCAAAGTTACGACCTTGAGAAGTTGGTGTACCAATTTACCCAAATGGGGCCCACAGTTTGGTGTTTCATCTTCTAGGGTTAGGTTTTTGAATGTTTAGGGTTAGGTTTTTGGATGTTTATGGTTTTCCATTGTTTCTCAACAATAAATAGGCCTTCGAGCCTCATTGTAACAGAGTTCAGAGGCATGTAGCCGCCACTTCTCTTCTAAGAGATAAGCTACAATCGCCCTAACAGGTTTATTTCCATTTCTGTTTGTAAGCATATTTCATTGTTTTATAGTAATGAAATGAAGTATTATTTCCACAGCATCTCTATATTTATGGTTATCTCTGTAATTTTTTGCGTTCCCATTTAAATCCGGATCAATAGTTCATTGTTTTTTTATTAATGAAATGAAGTTTTTTTATTGCTGCGTCTCTGTGTTTATGAGTATATCTGTAAGTTGTTGCATTCCTGTTTAAGTTCGGATCAGTGGTATCAGAGCGGTTTTCTCTTTCTTTGTTTTTATTTTCATGTCCCCAACGAGGTCAGGGTATAAGCAGTTAGGGATCGATCTGGTTGAACCATTGTAGGATCAACCTCACAAAACTCGACGACCTCCCATAGTGGAAGAAAAGAAAGACAAGGAGGTAGGAGATCCTTTCAGAATGTTGCTTGAAGAAGCCCTCGAGCGATAGAGGGATGTGATGATGGATAAATTTGCCCAGATCCTTCGACGACTAACCACAGGTAACGCATCTTCATCCAACATCCACTCTGGAGGGGCCACTCCTTTTAAGGTACAAGTTAACTTCGATATTCCCATATTTGAAGGCCTCATAGATGCAGATACTGTAGATAAATGGTTAAAATCTATTGGAAGGACATTTTTCAGTTCATGGCTTTTCCAATCGTGAAAATATTATGTTTTCACTTCTCAAAGCCGCCCCACACGTCAAGTACTGGTGGGAAACCTATTGTGAACAAAAGGACGAGTGTGAACCCTCGCTATTTTTAGCTGCATCCACTTGGAATTCTTTCTGAGATGCCATCAAGGAACAATATTACCCTGTCAGGAGCTATGAAGATAAATACATAAAGTGGACCACGCTATGGCAGGGAAGGGACCAAGATGTGTTGGAGTTCACAAATACTTTCCATACCATTAGCACGAAGTTGAGTATCAAGGATACTGAGCAACATTTGGTGCTCAAGTACCATGACTGTCTACATAAGTACATCCAGGACGAGATGGAGTTACTAGACATTTCCTCGCTCGGCACGGTGTATCGGTATGCTATAAAGATTGAGCATAAGTTTAAATAGAAGAAGCGGGACTTTGGATCTGTGAATCCAAAGCAAGGAAAAGACGCCCCAGACCACAGAACAAGGGGCCAAGCCAAGGTGGGGCTACCCAGGACAAGCCATCAAAGCCGCAAGTAAAGAACAACACCACGAAGATGAAGAAGGATATGGGAAAATTGTGTGAGTTCCATAAGAGCTCCACTCATGATACAAGTGAGTGTTGGGCCAAGCAGTGACTGGTGGCAGAGCTGAAGGCTTCCAAATTAGATGCAGGTTCCGATTCTGAATTAGAACCCAATAAGGGGACTGAAAAAGGGAAGAATATCATTGATGCAGAGCCTAGTGCCACCATGGCCACCACAAAGATCCAGAAAATTGAGCCTGAAGATCCATAGGAGGGGGAACGCCTCTTCCACTCATAGATGTGGTTGAAGGGTTCTCCGTTGCAGTTCATTGTCGATAGAGGGAGCCAAAAGAACCTCATTTCAGTAGAAGTCGTGAAGCGGTTGATCCTAAAGATTGCATCACATCCACAACCGTACACCATCGGGTGGCTTCACCGAGGAAAAGATCTTCCTTTCAACCAACAGTGTTGCCTTCCCTATAGCATCAAGCCCTTCACGAATGAGGTATTCTGTGATGTTTCTCCTCTTGAAATTTCTGATGTATTCTTAGGACAACCATACTTGTGGAAGTGACATGTTGTATATGAGTCAAGACCTCACTTTGTGATTATTACTTTGGCTAATAAGTTTTATAAGATACTGGAGGTAGCCTCGCGTATCGCCATCTCTTTGATCACTGCAAAGCAATGCAGTAAGATCATTTCCCAGACTAGGAAATTTGTTTTCCTTATGATTCGCCCCCAAGGCAAGAAGAAGGTTGTGGCCACGGCTTCTAGGCAGGGCTCCTCTGCACAGTAGAAACAGATGGACAAGGTTGTGAGGAGTATAGGGACATTTTCGCCTCACCTACAGGGGTACCTCTGCACTGTCAGGTCAAGCACTCCATCGATATGACCCCGAGCCCACTGCCCAATTGACCAACCTATCGACGCTCTGTTCTGGAGAATGATGAGATCAAGAGGCAGATTCAGGAACTACTGCAGAAAGGGCACATTAGGACAAGCTCATCACCTTGTGGGAGCCCGATTTTATTGGTATAGAAAAAGGATGGGACCAAGAGGCTCTCTATTGACTATTGGGTGCTGAACAAGATCACTGTCCAGAATAGATACCCAATCCCGTGGATTGATGACCTTCTGGACTAGCTCAAGGGAGCCAAATATTTTAGCAAGATTTACTTGAAATCATGTTATCACTAGGTGCCTATCAAACCCTTCGATGTGTGGAAAACTGCCTTCAAATCCAAGGAGGGCCTTTTTGAATGGTTGGTCATGCCGTTCGTATTGACGAATGCCCCTGCAACCTTCATGAGACGCATGGGCGACATCTTGGGTCCATTCACCAATGCATTCATGGTGGTGTATTTAGATGAAATCTTGATCTTCAGCTAGAGTTGGGAAGATCACCTCCACAATATTCGACAGGTCCTTCAAACCCTTCGATAACACAAGCTGTGTGATAACTTGGAGAAATGTACCTTTGGCCTAACTGAGGTTCAATATATGGGGTACATCATTGATGATCAGGGTGTACATGTGGACCCATCCAAGATACAAGTCATTTGGGATTGGCTAGACCAACCACTCTAATAGAGTTCCACAGTTTTTTGGGTCTTTCCAATTTCTACCGTAGGTTCGTGTTAGGGTTCTCTCATATTGCTTGGCCTTTAAGTCAAGTCACCAAGGGTGAAGCGAAACCCAACTTCTTTTGGTTGGAAACCCAGCAGCAAGCGTTCTCTGAGTTGAAGAATCACCTCTGTTATGCACTAGTGCTCACATTACCAGACCTACAACAACTATTTGAGATTGAGACATGTGCGTCTGACTATGCTATTGGTGCAATTCTTACTCAACATGGGTATCCAGTGGCTTACCACAGTGAGACACTTTCAGACACAGTCCGAAAGTACCCCACATACGACAAATAAATGTATTCCATTGTGCAGCCCTGCCTTCAATGGAAGCATTACATTTTGGGGAAGGAAATGGTCATCCACATAGACCACCGACCCCTACAATTCATACAGACACAAGGGAAATTGCAGAATGATCGTCATTAGAAATGGTCCACCTATCTGCAACAGTTCCATTTGAACATGAAGTATAAGAAGGGCAACACCAATAATGTTGTTGATTGCCTCAACGGACCACCAGTCATTGAGCTAATCATTGTGCTCGACTCTTGTGGGCATGAGACATTGGGGTGGCCGCATCTTTACAAGAGCGATCCAGAATTCAACAACATATAATAAACACTCCTGGAAGGAAAGAAAGTTCCAAAATTTCACCTTCAGGATGCGCTGTTATGCCACTTGGGACACATATGTGTTCCTTCAAGTGAGCATGCTAAGATGATTTGGGAGGCGCACTACAGTTGGGTTGCAGGACATTTCAGAGTAGAGAAAATCATGGTGGTATTGCAGAAGTATTTTTATTGGCCGAAACTTCGTCAGGATGTTGGGAAGTATATTAGATCCTGCACTGCCTATGCCATTTCCAAACCAACCATTAAGAAGCAAGGCATGTATACTCCTCTACTTACTCCTAGTCGGCCTTGGGAATCTTTCTCCATGGATTATATGTCGGGCCTTCCTTCTACTAAGCACGACAACGATTGTGTTTTCGTGGTTGTCGACAGATTCTTTAAGATGGCCATCGTGGCGGCCTGCAAGAAGAGTATCACAACATAGGTCACTACTAAGGTCTTCTTTGGGCAAGTGTGGGTACACTTTGGGATCCCATAGTCCATTACCTCAGATCGGGACAACAAATTCCTGAGTGTATTTTGGTCAAGTCTCTAGTTGATGCTGGATACAAAACTCACTAAGTCCATGGCTTTCCATCCCCAAACTGATGGCCAAACAGAGGTTGTCAACAGGATGATCGTACACATTCTGCGCATGTACAACTCGAAGCATCCACGCACATGGGATGAAAGTCTCCCCTATGTCCAACACAACTACAATAGAGCTCTCCACAGCTCAACAGGCCATAGCCCCTTTCAGGTAGGGCTAGGATTTCAGCCATTATGCCCCATTGATGTGGCCATACCATTTGTAGCCACTCAGGTAGATTCGGCTCACGTGCAGTCTGAAGCTGAAAGGGCTAACAACTTCATTGAGTGCATTCAACACATTCGCCAATAGGTCCATGATATATTGGACATATCCAATGCTAAGTACAAGTAGCGCCATGATCAACATCGAGTGTCACACAAATTCCAGGTGGGTGACAAAGTTTGGCTACATTTGCAGAAGGAGCGCCTTGTTGGACCCCACCGCAAGCTTCGCCCACTCCGATATGGGCCATACACCATCACCAAGGTCATTGGGTACAATTCCTTTGAGCTTAGCATCCCACCATTCCTTGGTCTGCACCCAGTGTTCAGTGTAGATTGCCTTCGGCCATACTTTCCACCATTGTTGGACACATTTGACATTGCAAAACAACTCACACCAACAGAGCTCAACCCGGACTGCATGGAACAGGCCACAACTGATCAGATCATGGACACATAGATCAAGAACACTCGGAAACAGAGGATACAACTATATCGAGTTGTCAAAGCAGGCCAACTCCTTCACCAAGGAAAATGGCTCACCAGGGACCAAGTTCAACAGAAGTTTCCTCATCTCATGGATGAAATCAACGCAATGGGGACCATTGCTTCCTAAGCAGGTAGGATCGATCCAGGTGGATATTGGTGGCCACTCGCCTATTCCACTTGGACCCTCACCATCGTTTCTTTCAGTTTTTTAGTTTCCTTAATTATAGCATAATTTACTATTTTTGGTAGTTTTTTCAGGTCCTAAACTTCCAGAGCCATTTTGAGGCCCTAAACGACATTTTTTGGCAAAATGTAATCTAACAACTACTAAGGTAATCACATTGGAAGTTGTAGTCCTCAGATAGATCTTTATAACGAGGTATCATACGTGTCAAACGAAGATAATATGACCAAGTTACGACCTCAGGAAGTTGGATGCCCAACTAACCCCATCAGGGCCCATAAACTCTTGGTGTTACATCTCCCTGAGTTAGGGTTTTGGTTTTTTAGGGTTTTCTCTTATTGTTCAATAATAAAAAGGCCCTTGAGCTTCGTTGTAACTGAGTTCAGAGGCATTTAGCTGCCCCATCTCTTCTCAGAAATAAGCTACCATAGCCCGAGCTATCTTATTTCCATTCTTTTTGTAAGCATAGTTCAATATTTTTCTATTAATGAAATGAAGTGTTTTTCTGCTGCATCTCTATGTTTATGAGTATATCTGTAAGTTGTTGTGTTCTTGTTTAAGTTTGGATCAAGGTTAGAATTTAGGGAGTGAAAATACTTGCATATTGTAGCCTGATTTATGTTTTTATTAGAGTTATTTTTCAAAACCTATGTTTCTAAATAACATTTCTGAACTACTCTTTCAACTATTATTTAAAGAAACCTAAACTATTTTGCTGATTGTGGAGTCAGTTATAACTTCTCAAAATTGAGATCTTCATGTGATTGTTATATCTATTTACTTATATAGTAGCAACCCCAAAGAAAACCAGAAAACTCATGAGGGTTGATGGGCTTATCAAAGATGAATTCAAAAGTTATTTGTAGGTTTGTGCTATGAAATTTATGTCTATCAACAGTTAAGTTCAACCTTTGAATGAAAATATGATTTATGTATATGGCTTACTTGATAGAAATATCGTCTACACACCAGCAAACCTAGTCCTTCTCCACCAACACCAACTTCTCAAGCACCTTAGTTAGTGGTTCTTGGAGGCATTTGGGTCCCTCCTGAGTATGCAACACATTCTGTTGTGGTAGCCCACCAAGGTCAAGGACTTTATAACGCATTTTCAAACTAACCAATTCTCATTCACAATCTCACTATTTCCAATCACTAATGTCGCAGGAGCATTATTCTTAGATGAATATGTCTTCCCAACTGCAACTCCCACAACTTGGTTACTATGAATAACATCAGACTCCTTCACAGTTTCTAAGCTTTCCCCAAGGTCCTTTACAATTAACTGGATAGTCATATGGTGCTAGGGGAACCTCTATGGATGGTGGCAGAGAGGAAAGTGTAGGAGAAGATGGAAAATATGAGAGTTCTAGTCGGAAAGGAGAAGAAAATGCCAAAAATGTGGAGGCAATAAATATGGGAAGGGGTCCATCTCTCAAAAAACAACCACTGTAGTTTGTGGATGGAGATGAAGAGGACAAGAAATGTAGTGAAAATACTCTCAAATTTTAGGTTATTGATTTACATATTTTCATCCGGGAAAACTTGACTTCAGATGGAATTGGGCTTTGGTGTTTGGAACTAATTCATTTTGCATGTTAAGTGGAATCCTCATCTCTCCCAACTACTGTTTTGTCACTTTTTGTGGAATTGAACTGCTAAAATACACATATTTGAACAAGGCCACTTTTTTTAATGTTGGTTTCCACTCCAATTCTTATCCATAACAAGTCTCAAAGAAACTATTCATTTTATATCAATTTTGATGACAACAACATCAACACGACTGTTCATGTAATTGATGACATTAAAAAATATGTAAGTGAAAAGTTTTATCGAGGAAAAATGAAGGGAAAATTATGTTTATAGCATGGAGGCTGATTTCTATAGCTTCATAGGAACATTACACAACATAGTTCCATAATTTTTCAATCAGTGTAGAGCTTCCATAAACTTTCAATCAGTGTAGAGCTTCTATAAACTTTCAATTAGTGTAGAGCATCAAGGACTTATAGGATTTTGATTGTTTTGTTTGGAATCTCTGACAGAGTCTCTTTTTCTCTTGAGGTGATTCATATTTTTCCATCGGTAGTTGTATCTAGCAGTCTATTCCATTTATGGCTTAAAAATATTTTTTGATAGTCATGGGCAGTCTTCATGCACTTTACCTTAGATGAAAATATATAACATACTTTGTTCTTGACTTCAAATGAAAGCCTCTTTTATTGGATTGATGAATTGAGATGTAAACTGTGTTAATATTTACTTCTAACGAAATATTAGTTTAAAAATTACCTTGCCTTTTCCATGTGCGTACCCTACATGAAACTTATAGTGTAAACGACTGCAATGAAGCTTTTCAATTCAGAATATTGAAATAGATGACAATAAATTTTTTTGTAAGCTGGGTAGTTTCTTTCTATTCCATTTCGAAAAAGCAAGCAAGTTATACATCCATATCCAACAGGATTGGATGGCCTCAATCTGCCAATAGGGAAACTAGGTCTATTGGCCATCTGACTGCATTGTAAGCCATCCAAAATTTAAAAAGTCTAAGACTGTCTAGCAACACTATATAAGTTTGATTGTATTTAATTTTCCTATTGGCTATGTAACTATAACAAAACCTCAAAGTCTGTAAAGAATTCATGTATAAATCTCAAAACTTTAAAAAACATAACCATGTTGATCATCAAATTACTCATCAGAAGAGTCTATGGGTGTCAGATATTTAGCACTGGACCTCGACAATTTAGACTATGGGAGGTAGGGGATGTGTTTCTCGATGCAATTGAGGCGAGCATTTTGTTGTTGGATTTGACGTTGAATGAGTTGAAATTCCCTGTGAATTTCCTGCAGATCTATGTCTAGCTTAGTTGGACCAACATAGGAGGATGCCATAACTTTTTCCACAATGTTCTTCATTATCCAATATAAATATACTACCTACAGAAAATGAGTATATCCACCTCTATAATGGCTTGGGTCTTGGACTAGGGTCTGTCAGTCCTCACAGGCCAGGTCGGTGTTCACAGCCTGCTATTTTAGATTTGACTCCCACCCTGAAATCAACTTTCGTACTTGTGGAAGCGTATTGATTTGATATGCCTATGTAGCCTCTAGGGTCATCCATGTGATGCTGCGATGCCCCTACCCCTGGACTGTCGAGGATGATATTACCTACCACCTCGACCTCGATCACTGCTCCGGCTCAAGACCCGCCCCCCCTGGCCTGAGTTACCTATCTGCAAGGAGGGTCATTCCATGATACTAAATTGAAGACCACATAAGAGCACACGAAACCAAAAACTAAGTACCACAAACACTGCCACCTAGGAGCCCATTCGAATCGGAAACCAACTCGCAGAGACATGGTCTGGCAGGATAGCCTTACAAGACCAGAAGAAATGCAACCCTGTAATGACATAATATAGTAGGATAGTAAGCAAGAGACTCATAAAACAAAGTAACTCAAGGGGATGACCCACCCTTGACACAAAAGGATACCATCTTCTGCCCTCAGCTCAAAGAACTCCCTTGAGGCCGAGATTGTTAACCATTCATGGGATTTCCTCTTCCTATTTCTCCATACCCGACCAAGCATATGGTTTATCTCAAAGCTCACTAATGGAGAGAAAACACATAAATCAGAGACACAAACATATCTCCATAATCATTCGTAGAATGTATAGCCATCAGAGAAAGAAAAATGGCAGAATAAACAAAAAGACTACAAAGGTGCACAAACCTTTTATAAAAATCTGAATTTCTTGCCTCCCATACATCCTGGGAGTCATCCTAACTTTCTCGTATCATTAACTCAAAAACAACCATCTTAATAATTAAGAGGTAACAATTAACCAACCCAGGAAGGTTGTGCTTAGAGCAAGCGAAAAAGGCACACGAAATGGATGATAATATTAAACAAATGGAAGGAAATTGTTTACAAGGTTCTAATATTCAAAATTGTCAATGTTGCATTATTGCATTTGATTGAGAAATAAAATTTGTCTGAGTTATTTAATTTGATATCCATGGTTGTAGACAGATAATCCAACTCAACAAAAAACCCTATTGTGACATGTTTAGGTGTAACACTTATATTGCAACAATCTTTATTGTTTAACAACGGATTTGAAGACCTTATTGAATGTAATTAAGATTTCTCTCACTCAAATTGTAACATATGCCTTCACTCTATGCTCTTTCCCCATATTCCATCGACTTACGACATTTCCTATGCAACATTTGGTGCAATTGCTAATTGTTTTTATGTTAATTTTATTATAACAATTTATGTTTGCATTTATTATAATTAGAATTATTTCCACATTTTTTGTAATTTTCATCGACCTCTTTTTTGTTTTATTTTTCCTTTTTTTGACTTTAATTATTATTAGTTTTGAAAAATGTTATAACATTTAATTTCTTTCCGCTTTTGCTAATTTCAGTCTCTTCTCATATACATTTTTTTATAAAATTTTATTTAATCTACAACATCTAGTTTTGGATTTAACCGTTGCATCCAATGAATTAGTCTATCCACCTTTGTCCTGACGATGAACCACAGTAAGTGGTTCAAAACACGTTGACCTCAATAAACCTATGTGACTTATCCGGAAGAGACTTCAAAGACAATATTAAAAATAATAATAACAATATAAATAATTATTTATTTTTATTTTATTTTGATGGAGTCAAAATGTTTACATTACACTAGAAAACTTTACACATATCTAATGGGCATAATCAATATTTGTATTATAAATTTAGTTAATTAAATATTATGAATCTTTAAATTGCATTTAGACACCACAACAAATATTACTGGGATATGATGCCAATTTTAAAAGTGTTACTGAATTTCAAGTTGAAAATTAGTTAACATACTGTTTATAATACCATGATTTGTTACTATTCTCATTTGTTTTAGTATAGATTTTTTTTTCTTTCAAATAATGTATATATAATCCATTATAAATATCTTTAATTATAATCCTTTGCACAATGTATATATATTACTAAAGATATTAGTATTTTATATGGGTATTGTGTGATTTTCTTTTCCATATTAACTCTAGATCTACCAAGTGTCAAGAGGGGATCAAATCTCTTTTCATTTTAAAAGAGATTTTTTTTCTTCAAAACAAAGGATCCAATATAAATTTAGATTGACAACACAAAACTAAGACCAACCAAAGAAAAGAAAGATACAAAATAGGGACTAAAGACCTTTGCCAATCTACAAATCCATCTTCATAAAACTAGGCAAAACAAAGGCCCTCAGGATACCAAAAGCATAAACTATATGGAAAATTAAAATAGACGATAGAGACTAGCGTGAAGAATTTCTCCACCAAATCATTCTTCCAGGTGGGATAGTCCCAGGCTGCATTTGAAGACCCTTTTTTTACAGTGAGTGTGCCTAAAGGTTGAATTCCATATAGATGTGAAATAAAGATATAGAGTGAAACTCACTACGCAACTCCTCCACCTTAGACTTCCATAAATAAATATTCATGACTTGTAATTTAGACTTCCTAGAGAGTTAATCAATGGTCATCTTGGAGTCTCCACCAATCATTATATTGGAGATAAATAAAGACTTTTCTATCATCATTAATGGCCAGGCAACCAAGAGTTTTGCTTTCGTATTCATACCCATACCAAAGCCCATTTTGGATTTTATGACATGATTTCTCCCAAGGAGAATGATAAATCCACTAACAAACTTATCTTGTTGTGTTGCACCGTTAAAAAAAGTTACAGGAAACTGAAGATTAAGTGCAGGGTTGATTACATTTCTTTTGTGGTGGTCTTTTATCTTAGGAGCATACTCCTTCCAAAAAGCAATAACTTTGGACAAGAAAAAGACACCTAAGAAAAAGACGGTCTATGCTTTCTTCCTTGCCTCTGCAAAGAATGCATACGTTGGGTCCTTGGAAACCCCTTTTTTGTAAATTGTCCCAAGAAAACATTTTGTTCTTCGAAACAAGCCACATAAAGGTTTTTATCTTTGAGGGAAGACTTCATTTCCATATTGAAGAGTACCACTAGAGGGCATCCACTTGACAATAGGAAGAGGCAATAGTTGTATAAAAAGAATTAGGATAAAAATCTTATGAGGAATTATCCTAAGCCAACACAAGACTGTCCATTAAGAGGAAAATTGAGAACAAATCGGTCCCATTCAATAACTAGATCACCTTTCACACTTAGTTCTAAAGATGAGAGTCAATAACCTCTGGAGCATTCAAAAGGAAAAGAATTGAAGGCTTGCACCAACATAAGAATACCTTTTGAGTTGAGAGAAGAGATCAATGGGTCAAATAAAAAATAGAAAGGACTTCCACAAATAAAAGGATCTTTTCCTAGACAAATCTGACAACTGTTACCAATATTCTAGGACAAACTTTTATAAATCCAAGGAAAAGAAGCCATACGACTTTTCTAGACAATAGACCCAAAAACATAAGAGGTTATAACAATTGTAGCTGATTTACAAACCCATTCATGCAAAGATTGATTTTTGAGATAATTATCTTCAATGATAGAGCTCCATAAACCATTATCTTCAAGGACTTCCCATAGTCTCTTAGCAGTAAGGGCTTTCCCAAATCAAAATAGATTTTAAAAAGAGGTTTGCACCTTAAAAGATGAGAGGTCAAATCCCTTTTCTCTGTAAAAGAGGTTTGTACCTCAAGAGTTTTGATCCCTCTCAGTGCTTGGTAGATCCAGAGTTAAGATAGATATAAGTTAGTTTAATTATTAGCTATACTTAATTATAATTATAATTTTTTAGATAAATGACTCTTTCAAATCAATCACATCAGTACTTTTGGGATCGACATTTTGAATCATCCTTTGTGGTTCATCATCAAGACATAGATGGAGTACCTGATCTAGTTAGAAATATATAATGTGGAGATGCTTCAACGAAAAAAACAAAGTAATATGTTAGAAAGTCAAATGTAATTAAACAAAAAGAATTGAAAAATTAATTTCTAAACTAATTAATAATTTATTTAAACGAATAGATCATTAGAAATAAAAATAAATTTCAATTTAAAATAGAAATAGAAATAGAAATATATAACCCTAAAATATTTGAATGTATAGTAAAATTGTTTATATTTTAAGGCTAAATATTATGATGGTATATAATTTATATCCAAATTTGAATATGAATGGTTTTTTGTTAGATATTATTATTATTATTATTGTTACATTAAATATGATTATTAATAATAAAAACATATTAAATATTTTCTATCAAATAATTACATGTATAATTGATAATACATATATTTTTTTTCAACTGTGGTTCACAGTCACTGAGTGACTACAACATCCACTAGTAATAATCCAAGCAGATCTCCTTGTTGGCTTATCTGGTCAGGCCTAACCCCAAGGGCATCAAGGAGATATGACCCCGTGACCTTCCAATTGGCAAGGTACTTAGCAACAAGAACTCGACCAATTGAGCTATCCCTTAGGCCTTTACTTGATAGTACATATTATTAAATATAGTATAATATTATTTATAATAATAAGCTAATTAATTAATTAAATTGTAATATATATATATATATATAAGTTAATCATTATGAAATTTTCATTAGTTAAATGCATATATTAATATTTTATTAAATATGATTATTAGTAATATGTATTAACTAAATAACTAGATAATATTATTTATTGTATATAATAAAAAGGCAAATAATTAATTACTTTGTTATATATATATATATGAAGAAAAAAAATTGCAACATAAATGAAGTCATGACAGGGTGGGATTTCATGAAAGAAGATTATGAAGAAAGGTTAGGAATCCAACTCTTTCTTATTTTCCACACTTATTTCTATTCAAATTGCTAACACCTCTCTCAATTTCTATGGCCTCCCTAAAATTCCTATGATGGAAGTGATCAATCTTGGTAATGACCCAAGACTCCTCAATACAAAACCATAGTGGATGATTGGAAACTTGAACCACAAAAATATTGGTTGTGATTGATCCAAAAGAGCTAGTTTTCTAAACATTATGAATGGCGAAAGTATATATCTATATCTATATATATTTCATTTTCATGTAAATTTTTTGTGTCAAAATGTTTTAATTAATTATTATTATTATTATTTTTAATTTTTATATAATTTGATAACAAAATGTCTTTTCCATACTGAAGTGAAGAGTGCCTCTCAACTTGGCTCAAAGTCCAATGCGTGGAGAAGGTGAAAGGTGTCATGCGCGGACGTTGTATTATGGGTTATTTGCAACATTTATTTCATGAGGAAAAGGTACAAGGCAGTTGGTTCTGAGAACACCATCAAACACTCAGTTGAGGTTTTCGAAGCAAGAATGGAGGATCAGGCTTGTGGGAGAGTGCAGGTAGGATGGATTTTCCCTGACAGGTGATTGTCCTGCATTTATGATAGACAAATTATGGGTTTTTTCAAGCACGAGAAACATAGGCTGAGGTTTAACACTTGACATCTGATGAATGTATGGCATAGGCCCTGTTCTGATTCATGGATTACCCAAGACTCGTCGTCATTGTTATATACTGGCTCTTTTGATAACGTAGGGTGGCAGAGAGCTCCAACATCTCTAGGGTGGAGACATACTATTCTAACTCTTTTAGGGTATGTGTTGGCAGATTATGTTTTTTGTGGTCAATTACTCTCACAAGATGTTCTAATCTCCATCTTGAGACTGGGGATTTTGGTGAGATATCAACCTGATTTCCTTGGGCTTGTTACTTCTAAGTCAAAAAACTGCTATATGTATCAATTCTCTTTGTGTCCAATGTCTAGCAAGTATTTTTCACTCTATTCAGGCCTGGGGTGGTCATGCAGTCAGTATAAGTCATTTAAATGCATATGGTGTAATTTTGGTCTATGTTCTTTGCGTTACACCCCAGTTCAAGTTATGTAGTTGGATATAGTCATGAGTGGTGGTTACTTTGGGCAATTTCCTCTCTCTAATTTTCAATCAAACCTTGTTATGGAAAGGGTTGAGGTCTCAAGGGAAGCTAATCAATGTATTTTGTGTGTTTTCTGCACTATTCCTCATTTAGGCTTTCTTTTCAGCTCATTTTGGTACTTCCTTCAGCTGATTTATAATCTCTTGAACCCTTCAGCTTATCTTTTAAATACCTCATATTGGTTTCCGGTGTCTGGTATAGTGGTTCCCTTTTCATTTGGTTCTAGTAGTGTGGGCCTTCGAATTGTCCAAGGGTTATTTACAATGTCCTAGGAGGAGAAATTATCTTTAGTTTTGAGATCTAATTAGTGTGGATTCCCGTTCGATCGAAATATTGGTTACTATAGGTACTTGGATGATGTCTACATTAGGTCCTTATCATTGCTAGTTGTGTCCTAGTTTGTGGTAACTAAGGGATTTGTGTTGCAGCCTTACCAAACCGTCGATCGAAAATTCCATTGTGGGTTGTCCCATAAGTTTCTTGTGAAGACTTACTATAGGTTCTCATGTCCAATGGCACCAAGACAACGACTCATCAATCGAAGGGGAGGCTCATCTGTGACTTCCTCATCTATACAACATCATATCTTTGGTTGGGAGTTAGTGGCAATTCTTTTTATGTTGTGCCTTTGTAGGTGTTAGGTTCTTATACCAATAGGAGTCATAATTTTGAATGGCTAAGGTTAAGCCTTGTAATATGTACACACCTTTGCTTTCTGCAAATGTTTTCCATATTGAAAAATAAAAAAATGAAAAGAGGGTATGTCCTGAGAGAAAAATCGAAGGACAAAAAAGAATAAGAAAAGGTCCAAAAAAGTGAAAATATGAACCCCAAAAACAAAATACCATGAGAGTGTGCAAGTCAAAATGCCACTACTATTTACTTTTATGCATAATAATGATTGTGTGCAACTTGTTGTTTATGCCACAATGCATGGTAATCAAATAATGTAATCTTGGTTATTCCATGCTTTGAATTTTATGTTTATAGTTAGAGAATAAAGTCTGAACAAAAAATATAATCTTGGCAGATCATCAGATAGGTAGAGTGAATAAAAGGAGCTCATCAGTTTAATCTGAGCCCTTGGAGGATATAAGGTTAGAATTAGATAGTTTACTTTGTAAAGAAAAGAAAAAGATTGACAAGGGTTTGATAGCCTAAATTTACCCTAATAAAGTGAAGAAAAAATGGTAGGATGAGTAAGTGGGTAAGTAGAAGAAAGGTTGTAGAAGTATCATGATTGATTAGACAAAAAATATATTTATCATTCTCATTGTTATCACTCAGGTTGTTCCCTACCTCCAGAAGGGAATAAGGCCGAGGTAACCACTAACCAATATTTTAGCTGCAGATCCTAGCCAATCTGCAACCAGAGAGGGCTCTCTCTTTATGATTTAGATTTGTTTTGTTATATATTAGGCTAGTTATGAAGCACAAGTTTTATTTGGTGTTTGGAAGATGACATTCAGTAGAGCAGGGCTGTAATGTGAGAGAAGTTCAGACCATTGGGTTGATGGAGTCTAATGGAAATAAACCTCTGGGTATGGTTTCTTTGGCAATAGGAGAACTACAGAGCAAGATAATTAAACACAGAACAATTTTCAAGCTGGAATAAGATGAAATGAAGTCAGGGAATGAAAGGCAATCAAGAATCTTTCATTATGTTAACAGAGGGAAATTGTATAAACATTATCAGGGAGCAGTTAAGAATTCCTTGATGATATTTGGAGTGAAAGAACCAGGGAGACAAGAGCAGTCAAGAATTCTTTCCTATGCTAGTCCTGTAGAAAACATAAAAAATTGTAGGAATTGAACACAGAGTACAACAAAGTAAATTCTGGGTTATCTTTTTTTTTTTTTTTTTTTTTTTTTTTTTTTTTTCTGTAACTTAGAGCATGATATTTAGATGGTAAATAAGACACAGATACAGTAACACAAGAGTACCGAAGACTTATTGATCCATGCATTAACACGAGAATTCTGCAATATATCCTTCTGCCATTGATTCCATAACCAACAAATTCACCAGCAAAGCATTCCAGCAATCTTTATTTCAGAAGAGTTCTCAAAACATACAGCGTAAGTCTAGAATGATATTCACCAGCCAACAACAATACATATCTTGGGGAAGTATTTATTAAAGAGTTTAAAAAATATCCCGTAGGAAAAATATCAAGAAATAAATTCATCCATCTACTTTGGCAAAGGCAATAACTGATATGGAAAAACCGCGCAGAAATGAATGCAGAAGTAACTATGTTGTACTAGCCGCCTTAGGTGTTCCGCTATTGTTGACTTTTCAGCTTAAGTAGTCGGCTAATAGCTGCTTCTCTGATTTGCGTTCCTGATGTGCTGTCACTTACCACCTGTGCCTGAGTTTGCCTTAACGCTTTTTAGCGCGAATTCCCTCCTTTGTCATTTTGATTTTCTGATAGGTGGCTCTTGTATTTGAATTTGCTAATGTGTAGCTGATCAAAGGAGAGAATGAAAATTACCTTGGTAAAACCTCAAGCATGCCCTCCCACCATTGATCTGTTGGTAGCTAGTGTCTCTGTAGTTTAATTAATGTTTCATCAGCTTCAGTATATGTGTAGTAATTTGGCTGGACTTCAAAAAGATGATTTATTTCATGTTCAATATAGAACAAATTTTCTAATTTGTCATATAAACTCTGTCTAGAGGGAGGTACTGTCTCTTCTGTGCTGCTTGATGATGCTGTGATTTGATTGGTAACATAGGTATTTACCCTGCGAGCATATTGTTCATGTGTTAACAGTCTTCCATTGCTGGTCAATAAGCTGGGTAACCCCTTGCTCTGTAACACTGCAAACTTTTGTCTGAAGGCATTTATTTCTGTTTGCATCTCTTGGCACTTTCTTTCTAAAGTTTGTACAAAATTCCTCATGGTTAGCACCTTTTTTACTAACAAAATTGTGTCTGTTCTGTTCCTGATATCTAGAGCTGCTAATTGTTCTCTAGTATGAGTATTCAAAAAATGAATCAGCTGGTTGGCCTGTTCGGGCTTGTTTGCCAATAATGCTCTGGATTTTTGAGTCTCAAATTGAGCTATCCCTATCAATTCAATCTGGTCATGAATAGTCTGGATTGATGTCCATTGATCAGTGATGGACTGGCCAATTTTACTCCACAAAATTGTTTTGATTTCTGCCAGAGTTTTGTGAAGAGTAAGGTCCTTCTCCAAGGCTTTTATCTTATTTTCCAGGGCCTTTACTTCCCTTGTCTTCTCAGCCACAACCATTTTTGATTTGTCATAATTCACCTCAATCTTGGCCAGTTTTTCTTTGGCTTCTTTTAATTCTGCCATTTGGAGTTCCAAAGCTTTTATTTCTTTCATCATATCCTCCATGCTCAGGCTGGCATCTTGTCCTGCTGCTGCTGTAGTTGTTGCTGAAGTTGAGGTACCTGCTGTTGATGCCGGATCAGTAGGAGGGATTGTTGTTGTAGTTGTAGGAAGAGCAGTTGTAAGAATTGGAGCTGTTTGAGCTGGCTGAGAGGCCAACTCTCCCTGTTTTCCTTGCAGTGCTGCCTCCAAGGCTTTCTCTGTTTCTAGCAGTCTTTCATTCATCCTCATTAACAAACTTACTACATCCTCCTCTTCTTTCTGTTGTGCAACTTCTGTGGTTTGAGGATGTATTGTAACTGGCAGCTTGAGCTGCCTCCTGAGGGCTGCTATGTCTTCTTCTTTCTTTTTTATCAAGGCCTGTATGCCCTTGGGATCCTTGGGATCATGTCCCAGCTCCATGATAATCTCCTCCAAAGATTTAATTCTGTTGTCCTTGGCTAATGAGGAGGCTTTCTCCAATTCCAATTGGGCAGAAGTATTATGAAGTGAATTTTTCAATATGTGGGCCAATATTGCTTTATCTGCCAAGGTGGAGTACACCATTTCTCCGGTTTGCTTATGTAGTTCAATCTGGTCCATTGGGTGGATGTCTTTAGAAAGGACTTCTAGATTGGTTCTGATATAATCAGCAGCTGACTGGGGCTGCTGTACTGTAGGCCTGAAGTGACTAAGGGTCATTTTCCCTTCTTGGATATCATAGGCTGCCATTAGCCTTTGTTGATTGGTGGGAGCCATTCTTAGCAATTGGTTATAGAGCTGGAACCTTACCGGCTCATTTCTAGCCTTGATTTCAGTGAATGCCTTCTTGATGTCAGAGCCTTGCTTGCTCTGTTGCCTGGTGGATGTAACCTCCACACCATGTTGCCTTTCTTGCTCTTGCTGAAAAGAGCTAGTTGATGTTTCCAAAATTGGAGGGGCTCGCTGTTCAGTTGTCTCCTCACCCCTTAAGTTGCCTATTGTTTCTTCTGTAAATTCTTCCTCAGAGTAGGGGTTCAACCTTTGCCTCTTCTCCCCTTGCTGTTCTGTGGATGCCCCTGTGGGTGTCTCTTCCTGCCTGTCCCTTTTCTTGGCTCTTTCCTCATTTAGAGGAGTTTGCAACACAGGGATTTCAGTTACCTTTTGTTGTGTTGAAGGGGCTTGCCCTTGAATTTTCTCTTTTGCTGTATCTGGCCGGTTTGCCATTGTTTCCTGCTGCTCTGAATGTTGCACTTCCTTGCCTTTGGATGTCCCTATGAAGGAGTACTCTCTTGGGAAGGCTGTTGTGAAGTTGTGGCAGATGATGTGCCCGCTCCAAGGTGTTGAGGCAATGTGAAAGGCACCTGTCCAAAAGAGTCCAGGTCAAGTGTCTTTTCAAACTCTTTCATTTCTTTTTCTAATCTCTCCTCTTCAGTAAGTTCCTCAACTAGTGTGCCTTCTAGCCATTCCTGTTGGTTAGCATATTGTTCAATCTCAGGGATTTTATGGTGCACATATCCTGTAAGCTTGTTTTTGACTCTTCTAAAACTTATGAAATGTTGAGGGTCATATGGTGACCAATGAAAACTTTGTTTCAGCTTAATTTTCTCTCTCAGAATATTGTCAGCTTCCTATGCCTTATCTTGAGCTGTGCTTTTTTCCTAGCACCATAGAAATGAGTCAAATATGAACTATTGAATTGCCGGTAGTATTCCAGGGCAAAGAGTCTCATAGGGACATATTTTGGCAGTCTGTAGGGGTCTAATTCACAGCCATAAATCCTGATCACTGTGTGCTTTTGGTAAAAATACCAGTCACCAATACTGTATTCCTTTGAGAGATGTAGGATTTTCTGCATTTCAGCAGAAAGCCTGGCAGGAGGAGTTGTTGACAACAAACAAGTGGCTAGATATATGAAAAGGTCAATAAACTCACAATATGTATATGGGGAGCTATGAACTTGATGGAATACTGAGGACCAAAATATTACAGACCTTCGCTCCCCCTTATCATCCAATTCTTTGAGGGAAACTGGGAAACTATCAAGTTGATAGTACAACAACAAATGATATATATATGAAGTGTACTTGAACACTCTCTCTCTGTCTAAATTCATGAATTGCTCGTGAATTTTGTTAGCTATGAAGGTGGCATAATCATACTTGACAGCAGGGGGCTGTCCTGGAGCAAACATGGACATCAAAGCAAAGACAGTCTCATCCACAATTTCACTTGTTCTGAATCCCAGGATGTAGGAAATCATGTCTATGAGCATTTTTCCAGGCTCATCAAACCAGGCATGGTGATAGGGAATTGTGTATCTGGAGTAGCAATCTGGTGGCATGAACATCTTGGCAATTCGGTCAACTTCTGCAGAGGACAACTTGGAGGCTTGATCCAACAAATGTTTCATGGAGAGAGGGACCAAAGGCTGAGTTGGCTTGAAGTGCAACATCTCATTTATAGACTGAGGGGTGATATGAAAGAGGACATTGCCAGAAGGGTCCATCACTGCCCTTTGAGAAGGCTCATAATTAGCACAACATTGATGGATGAGGTCAGGGAAGACATTCACTGAAGGCAGGTAGTATATAGGCATATTAGACTCCCAGATTCTAAATATGTCAACTTTGTTCCTGTAGCTATTCCTTATTTCACAAAAAGCCTAAAGGTGAGGTTTATCACCCTCCATGTCATCAATCTGGAAATCTCTATCAGCAAGAGGTAGCCACTCCAACTCCCTATGTGGTGCATTCAAGGGTGCAATATTCAGGGCCACTGGAGCCTCCATTTTCAGTTTGTTAAGTGACCTTTTAACTTGAAGTTAGAGCTTTTGGAGCAACAGACAATAGAACACTGGTTTTGGTTTTCCTCAGGAAATCACAGACTGAGTTATGTTTCTAGAAATTGCTGCTTTGGGTGAAATTCACAGTAAAAACAGAGTTTGCAGAATTTGATTGGGAAGCTGGAAAAAAGCAGGGGAAAGGGCACTCCTTTTACAGGTGTCTTTGGGCAGAATTCGCTCAGTATTTGGGCTCTTTCGGTGATTTACAAGCAGAAATGGGTTTGAGTCTCAGTTTTAATGGTTAATTTGTGGAGGAGCAGAATTCACAAGACTTCTTTGAAAAATGGGCAAACAGAGTGATTTTCAATATAAAGATGCACAGGCCAGAGCGTAATTCAACTGGAATTCTAACTGTTCGGGCAATTTTAGCAGAGAAAGTCAAAAAACAGGGCTTATCAGTGAGTTTTTTGGTAAATACCTGTTCTATGGGCGCCAAGTGCTAAATGCGGGTTGAGGAGCAAGGTGAGGGGCCGAGTTTGTGGACTGAACTCCTCAAGGTGGTGGACTGGAGCTATGGTGGCGAATTGGTCATGCTTTGCATGCGCAGTCGTCGTAAATCAACACGGAGAAATAAACAAAACTATCGCTTTCACGACCTTTTAACGAAATTTTGGGTTTTTTCGGGCTTTTTGGTGCTTTTTTGGGATGACGTCATCATGACGTAACTTTGTCCTGTAGCAGGGTACGGAAGGTGACGTGGCGGATGACGTGGTCGCTGACATGGACGGATGACATGGCAGACACGGCGGACGAAATGGTAACGCGGGCGCTGGCGTGGGTGCAGACGTGGTGGATGACGTGAGTAGCGGGAACAGGAGGCGGTTTGTGGTTTCCATCGGACCGCTTTTTGTATGGGGGCGGTTTGCGTCAGAACGGGCCCGATGCAATAGAAAGGTGACACGTGTCCTGGGGTATGGCGGGAAAACCGCTTTCCATCAGGAGCTAACAAATGGACGTGGGAGCGGCTCCGATATCGACGAGAGCCGTTGGATCTGGAGGGCCCGATCCAACGGTTGACGGGAGACATAGATGGTGGAGGTTTAAAAGAAAGGGACCCACGTCAATATTTTAACATTTTTCCAAATACATGCGGGTCAAAACTTTGGCTAAGAGGGTTTGTATGGTTTATGTGGGCGGGTTAGGTGTGGCTATTTATTTAACCGGGTGTTAAATAAATTCCAAAGACGCGGAGGGTTATTATAATGTTTCTGGTAAACGTTATAATTCCCAAAACTTTGCTATATGGCTATAGTTGCCAGGGGTAGGGATATTATATATTTTTTGGGTTTTTTATGTATTTTTATGTATAATAGGGGAGGGGAAATATAAGTGGGAGTTATATAATAGAGTTAACATGTTAATATGAATATAAGGGGAAATGCTAGGTGCATGAAATTGAATCACCTAGACTTGGGGGTGTGGGGAGAAATAAAACTTTACACAAGAAATGTGGCTTTGAGCTTTTAAGTAAACCTGAAGTTTCACTTAAGTTTTTATGGAAATGGAGTGAAGTTAAGAGTTTGAGCAGATCCCAATCTCTTTGAGGGATGTTAGTGAATGATTATTGTGAGGGGAGAGAGGGGGAGTTAGACATGCAACATCTGATTTGTCATCACACCTTTGCCATGGCATTTGAGATATCCATGAAACAAATCATATTCAAAAAGATGACACTGCTGATAGACCTGTTTCTGAAACTTCAATTTACTTACCCATTCTACAATTCCAAACATTTTTTCTTCATTTTGATTGGGTGCACTTGAACTAGCAAACCCTAATTTTCCTCTTTTCTTTTGGCTGCCCTCCTATCTAAATCTATCCTTATCTCTTCCAAGGGCTCAGATTGAGCAGTTGGGCCCTTTATTTCTCTATCTATCTAGTGATCTGCCAAGCTTGAACTGTTTGGACAGACCTTCATTCTCTATTCTACAACAGGAAATTTAAATAACGACTGACCCAGATTGAGCTGTTGGGCCATCCATCAAGCGTGCTAAGAAACAGTGTCTGCACATTGTGGACTTGCTTTGCACAAATAGGACAGTAGTGGCATTTTAACTGGCCACTTTCCTGGTCTTTCTTTGGGGTTCATTTTCTTTATCTTTTGTTGACCAATTCATTCTTCTTTCCCTTTGATTTTTCTTTTAGGGCATACCCTCCTTACATTTTTTAATTTTCTTTATTTGTTTACAAAATTTGGAACCTTTGCAGCATGGAAAGGATGATCATATTTGGCACTTCCATAGCCAATCATGAGAAATGACACCTATTATTATAGGAACCTAACACTCATCATAAAAGTTCCAAATATGAGTGAACAATCAAGCATGCAAATGATTCAAAAAGTAAATTAATTAACTTCCTCCATAGATTTCACCCCTTTACTTTACTAATTTCCCATAAATAAAGTTCAAAGTACTTAAACCCTTATGTCAAAGAGGCTCAGAGAATTTCTCTAACTTTTGGAGAGACCGGACCCTCGGCTCAAAGACTTATGGATGTTAAGTACTAGATTCCCCCTCATCAAAAATTCATCTCCCTTCATTCCCCCTCATTTCCCTAAAACCCCTTTTCCTAAGGTTAAAACACTATTTGCCTAGGGAAAGTAATCACCCCCATGTAAAACCCATTTTTCCCAAAAACCCACAAAAACACTTTAGCTTAAGTTATAATGCATATACGAAAAAAGCAAACAAATCACAAGAAAATACATTATGCTTAGCGCAATTCATTTCCGTCGTTTTCATATTAACTTCTAACTTTTATATATTAATTCCCATTAATACCCTTTCTCATATGTATATATTAAATCCCTTACATTAATATCTCTAGACCTAGTTTTAATTATAAAACTGTGAATTTGACCCAAACTTAACAAAGCTCATTAACTGATCGATTCACGATTACATTAAGTAAAACTCCACAAATCACCCCGCCGCCTAAATTTCATCATTAACCCATGCTTTATCACCATACCGCCACAAGTAACCCATCGCCCACCCCCCCCCACTTTACCCTCTACGCTCGTTCGTAGCACGATCACCATCCGATCTGAAAGACCACATCCAACGCTCATAAGCCATTTCGGGTGGGATCATCTGCTGAACGATACCCACCGAAAAAGTGGTTTTCCACCCAGCCCCTGATGCTACGTGTCAGCCGATGAGTGGAATCGGGTGGCCCCTCCCGAAAACCACCCGACGCACAAAAGCAGTGTGAAATAAACTGCTAACTGTCCTCTTGCTAAATGACAAAACCGTCTACTATTCACTTTGTGCCAAAATTCAAAAAATTCAAACCTTTACCCGTTTAACACGAAAACCCCGGTTTTGCTCGTTTTTTCCTATTTGTGCAGTAAAACCCTGTGTAACCCTTCTACACCACCGCCTCTGCTAACCAATTCAAGCATGGTTTAGCTCCCAAAAGAACTTTGGACTCACTCCATAGACCTATAAAGCTCGATAAAGCCATTAATGACCCTCCTTTTCAACTCTTAATACTTGATACTAGTCATAAGACCTGTTTACTCTGAGATTGTTATCAAATCTATTCAAACAGAGATGGAAAATAAAACATACAGTTAAAAGACAAGCAAAGGAAAGATGGAATTAAATGATTTACTATTGAAATAGACAATACAAACCTAAAATATACAGTGAAGGTAAAAGGATACAGTAAAGAGTAGTCAAAGTGTATCAAGGTTAAAGAGTATTAGATTGAATACCAAGTCAAGTAAAGTAGCACGCATGAAGACAAACAGCAGGGAAGACAATTACAAAGCATACAGATTCATGTGAAAGTGAAGATAGATGAAAAAGTAAATAGTAGATTTAAACATGAAGGCACTAAGGGTTAAATAGAGGTGAAAACACTTTCACGAGCTACAATAAAGTTTATCCAAAGTAAAAGTGAAAAATAGTTAAAAGAAATTTAAGGTTAAAAGATGAAATCAAAGCAGAAATGGTACATTATTAAGAAATTTCCTGTTTAAGCCATAGTTTTTCAGAAACTATTTCAACCAATACAAGATGAATTTTGAGAAACTAGAGGAGGTTCGTGTTCCTAGAAGGCTATTATACAAAAACCTTTCTCACTTTTTACACAGGTATTATCAAAAGTGAGATAAGTGCATGTATTTACAACACATTTTTCGGATTGTGCAAAATCCTGTTTTTGACATCTTTTTGCAGAGAATATTGTGAATAGATGGAGCTGAATTTTGGGAAAAGGAGAGAGATTTATCTCAAAAACATACTTATCTACAATAACCACTTTCACCTTTAACATATCTATCTCGGATTGAGATATACAAAGGTATCAATGGACCCTAATTTTGCAGAATTGCTGGGGTAGAATGCACAAAGAAAGGATGTAGTTAGTGACTGGGATGCCTCATCATCAATTAAGAGTTGCTATCAAATTCAAATTTCTCTTATTTGTCACCCTCAATCCATAAAAATAGTGCCAATAGATTCATTAATTTTGAATGTCGTTTATTTAAGTTTTATTAATGTAAAACAGTTTGAGATTTTTGTAAAACCAATATTGATAATTTTTCAAGATATTTCAGTTTAGAATTTGTATAAATACTTCTTCATTTGAAGTATTTTGGGTGGATTCCAAGAAAATTCTATAGACTTTTTCTCTCAAATCAAAGTTCTATTGTATCAATGATTGGATTGGCTTATTGGATCAAGGAATAAAGATCAGATATTTTACAGGATTCTTGTGTAAAGCAAAATACAAATAACTATTCTTCCATGTTCAATGCTGTTTTTCCTTATGCTTTTTCCATAATATTTTATGTACATTTATAAAATATAAATGTATAGAAAGGAATGATATTTCAGAAATTGCTTGAATGCACTCTGTCTTGACTGCTTTACATTCTATAATTTCTCCGAAACTATCTTAGCTAGGGAATTCTTAACTGCTCCTTAGCTTCCGTAGTTTCTCCTCTAGTATATAGCAATGGATTCTTAATTGCCCTTTGTTCATGATCACCCTCTATTCTTCATTCTGATCCCGGTCCAAGGATTCTTAAGTGCCCTTTCACCCTAGTTAGAATACTTCACTCATTAGGCCTAAAGGTTTGCATTTTGCTTTGCTAGCCTGCCTTGTGAACATTCCCTTTAATGATCTGGTCCAGTTATGGTATCCATTTGTTGACTCCATAGCCCAATGGCTTGAAGCCATAGCTCTATCCATTTGCTCCAAGAATTCCACCACCCAATCTTCAACACAAATCAAAACCCCCCTAAACTTTCATAACTAGCCTAATATCCCATCAAACAAAGCTAAATCATATAGAGAGAGCCCTCTCTTGACTTAGGTTGGTTGGAGCCTAAGCCTACAAGTTGGTTTGTAGCTACCCCAATGATCTCTTTCCTTAACCTTGGGAAATTACTGAGTGATAACATAGTGGCGACCATACTAGGGAGAACTAACATTTTCTTCAGAAATCTTTTACAGGTTTAGACTTGGTCTATGATGGTGGACAATTATTAGACACACAAAGGTTAAAATCATCCACCTGGTGACTCCAAATCAATTCCACAATCAAGACTCCATTGGAGGAATGAACCTGAAAGAACTATGTGAAAATATCAGGCTTTTAATTTGGATTGTTATCCAAGACATTGTGTTCTTTCTCATCAATAAAATTTTCCAATGTATATTGTAATTTAAAGAAGATTTTAGATTAATTTTTTATTATTTCCCTTTGAAAAGTGTAGATATAAAGTCTCCTTACACATTTGGACATCTGTCTTCTAACTCTTATGAATATCATTTTCCAATTAAGGAGCATCAAACAATCAAGACTAATCATACAACCCCTGTACATATTCTAGTGCCTCATAAAGTTCTTGATAGATATAAACCACTCATTTTTCCTCCTACACTCCATGCTTTCCCTAACAATTATTACAATCATCTCCCTAGGTTTGATGGAGAGAATGGTATCACTGCTCAAAAACTTATTCAAGGTTGTGAGAATTATCTAGACTTATTTGAAATTGATGAAGATGATGTTATTATCAGGATTTTTGCTCTTTCTTTGCAAAGTATAGTAAAGAGTTGGTTCAAGAATTTACCTAATGCAAGCATCTCAAATTTCCAACAGTTTTTCAAAATTTTCCTTGATAGATGGATAATCAAAGTCAAGATTCTTGTGATCATAGAAGAATATGTCATGAAACCAGCTCACAAAAAGATAGAAAATATAGATCAACGCCTTATAATTCAACCTCTTCGAGAGGGCAACCTCCTTTACATTACACAAATGAATGATTCATTGATGATTCAAATGAAAAAACCTCCTTCTATATATAGGATTCTAAGGAGTCACAATATAACCCAACCGACCTAACAATAATAATATAAAGGAACAAAAATAACAATAGAGGGATTCTATGGGGCATAGTAATAACAATATGGGGACAATAGGGGCACAAAAATATTAATAAGGGATACAACTACAATAGTAATGGGGTAATCACTAGAATTATAGGGACCTAACATGCCCCTCTCATTCAAAAAAGTGTTGTCCTCAACTCTTGAGTAGTTCTGGATGCTTATGTATAAAATTCTCATCCTCCCATGTGGAATATTCAGTGGATAAGTTCTTCTACTTGACGAGATACTTCGAAATTGATCGATTTTGTAGCTGTCGAGTTCTTGTTTCTGTGACTGCTTCCGGTTCCAATATAATTTTTCCTTCCTCGTCAAGTTTTAGCAATACTATTTGAACTGGGAGCTTGTCGCCTATAACCTTCTTTAAACATGAAACATGGAAAACTAGGTGCACTCGAGAAGCTGCACGAAGCTCCAATTTGTATGCCATAGTACCAATCTTTTGCAACACCTTGTACGAACCATAATACTTTGGTGATAATTTAGTATCCTTCTTAGCTTGCTTGAGGGAAATTTGTTTATATGGTTGTAGCCGTAGGAATACCCAATCACCTACATCAAAATTTCTTTCGCTGCAATGTTGATTTTCCTGTTGTTTCATTCTATTCTGTGCCAACATGAGGTTATCCTTTAAGAGTTGGAGGACTTGTTATTGATGCTCGATGTGATGTTCCACTGCTTGAACCTTAGAATTTTCTCTTAAATATGATGTGATGGATGGTGGCTGATATCCATAAAGTGCCATAAATGGGGTCATTTTTGTTGCTGTATGGAAGGAAGTGTTATACCACCATTCAGCCAGAGGCAACCATTTGACCCATTGTGTCTGTTTATCAGATACAAAGCAACGGAGATATCCTTCCAAACGTTGGTTTACTATCTCAGTTTTCCCATCAGATTGAGGATGGTAAGATGAGCTATGAGCTAACTGAGTACCGAGACAAGAAAATCATTTTGTCCAAAAATTTCCAGCGAAAATGGGATCTCTGTCACTTACAATAATCTTTGGGTTTCCTGTAGCTTTCGATTTTTTTCCATAAATGCAGTAGAAACTGTACTGGCTTTAAATGGATGTGATAATGCACAAAAGTGTGCATACTTGGTAAGTCTGTCAACTACCACCATGATGACACTCTTTCCCTCAGACTTGGGTAAACCTATCATAAAATCCATTGAAACCTTCTCCCAACGTTGGCTTGGAATGGATAAAGGTTGTAATAGACCTAGGGTCTTAATTGTTTCAACTTTATTTTGTTGGCAAATCAAACATTCCTCCACAAACTTTTGAATATCCCATTTAAGGCCATCCCAAAAAAATTCCTTCTTAACCTTGTGGTAAGTTTTTTAAAATCCTGAGTGCCCTCCTAAGGGAGAAGTGTGCAATTCTATAAGAATCTTTTGTTTGAGTTGGTAATTCTTACAGAGGTATAAGCGATATTTGTACCATAATGAATCATTTTGCCAGCTAAATGTATCAGATGTACTGGTATCTTGTTATAACTTTTGAATAAGTGCCCACACTTCTTCATCATTCTTCCATTCCTCCCTTGCTTCGTTTATCCAATCTGGTTGGATAATAGAAATGGTGCACAACATTCCACAATAAAGGTTTTTGTGAAGTCCACTGTAGCTAAGACCGGTGCTTGGCACATTGCCTCTTTAAGATGTTCGAAGGCCTTTGTTGCTTCTAGAGTCCATGAAAATGCATCTTTCTTCAATAATGTTGTTAGAGGTGCTACTATTCTCCCATAATTCTTAACAAACTTGTGATAATACCCTGTCACCTGAGAAATCCTCGCAGACGCTTTATGGATGTGGGGATTTTCCATTCCTTAATGGATTTAATTTTGTTAGGGTCTACCTTAACTCCTTCATGAGATACAATATGACCCAGATATTCCACCTCTTGTACTCCAAAGAAAAATTTGGATCTTTTTGCATATAATTGTTTCTCCTCCAATAGTTGTAGCACCCTGTCAACATGTTCAACATGATCCTCCCAAGACTTGCTATACATTAGTATATCATCAAAAAATACTAACACAAATTTTCTAAGGAAGGGTTTGAAAATGGAATTCATCAAACCTTGAAATGTAGAAGGTCCATTGGTAAGGCCAAAAGGCATGACCAAAAATTCATAATGACCCTCATGAGTTCTAAATGTTGTTTTCAGAATGTCTTCAATCTTCATTCTAATTTGATGATGATCCAGGTGGATGTTGGTGGCCACCCACCTATCCCATATGGACCCCCACAACTGTCCCTTTCAATTTTTCAGTTTCCTTAATTATAGCATAGTTTAGTATTTTTAGCAGTTTTTTGGGTCCTAAACTATTGGAGCCGTTTTGAGGACCTAAACGATGTTTTTTGGGAAATCTACCGCCAATGAATTTTTTTCAAAAAATCGTCTTTTTCTTCGTATTCCTCGGAGAGATCTTTCCAATGGTCTATCATGCGCGTCAAACGGAGATAATATGACCAATTCGCGACCCCGGGAAGTTGATGTACCAACTTACCCAGAAACAGGGCCCACAATTTGGCGTTTCCTTTTCTAGTGTTAGGTTTTGGAATGTGAAGGGTTTTCCATTGTTTCTCAACAATAAATAGGCCTTCGAGCCTCATTGTAACATAGTTCAGAGGCATGTAGCCACCACATCTCTTCTCAGAGATAAGCTACCATCGCCCTAGCTGGTTTATTTCCATTTCTGGTTGTAAGCATATTTTAGTATTTTCCATTAATGAAATGAAGTATTATTTCCGCTGCATCTTTGTGTATATGGTTATCTCTGTATTTTGTTGCGTTCCTGTTTGAATCCGGATCAGTGGTATCAGAGCGGTCTGCTTTTTATCTGTTTTTCTTTACATGTCCCCAACGAGGTCGGGATATAAGGAGTTAGGGATTGAACTGGTTGAACCTTTGTAAGACCAGCCTCACAAATCTCAACGACCTCCAATGGTGGATGAGAAGAAAGACGAGGGGGTAGGAGATCCTATCAAAATCTTGCTCGAAGAAGTCCTCGAGCGGCAAAGGAACGCGATGATGGATAGCTTTGCAGATCCTTCAGCGGCTACCCAGAGGCGACACATCTACTTCCAACAGCTGCTCTGGAAATGCCACACCCTTTAAGGTACAAGTTAAATTTGAAGTCCCCATCTTCGAGGGTCAAATAGACGTAGATGCCGTAGATAAATGGTTAAATTTGCTAGATGGGTATTTTTATGTTCATGAATTTTCAAGTCGGGAAAATATTGTTTTCGCTCTTCTCAAAGCAGCCCCTCACGTCAAGGATTGGTGGGAAACCTACTGCGAGCAGAAGGATGAAAGTACAGGCTCACTGTTTTCAGCCGCACCCACTTGGAATGACTTCCGGGATGCCATCAAGGAGCAGTGTTACCCTGTCAAAAGCTATGAGGACAAATACATCAAATGGACCACACTACGGTAGGGACGAGACCAAGATGCGCCAGAGTGCACAAACATTTTCCATACCCTTCGCACACAGTTGGGTATCAAAGATGCTGAGCTGCATCTGATACTCAAATACCGCGGCTGCCTACACAGATACGTCCAGGAAGATATGGATTTCTTTAACATCTCCTCACTTGGCACAGCATACCGATACGTTGTCAAAATCGAGCAAAAGTTCAAACAAAAGAAGCGAGACTTTGGATCTGCAAATCTGAAGCCCAAAGGAAAAAGCCAAGGCAGGGTGACCTAAGACAACCCGTCGAAGCCGCAAGAAAAGAACAACATCATGAAGCCGAAGAAGGACACATGAAAGTGGTGTGAGTTCCACAAGAGTCCCACTCATAACACAAGTGAGTGTCGGACCAAGCAGTCGCTGGTGGCCGAGTTGAAGGCTTCCGAATCAGATGCATGTTCCGACCCTGAGCCAGAACCCGACAAGGGGAATGGCAAAGGGAAGTAGATCATTGATGCAGAGCCCAATGCCACTGTTGCCACCGCCAAGATCCAGAAGAATGAGCCAGAAGACCCAGAGGAGGGGGAGCGCCTTTTCCACTCACAAATGTGGGTGAAGGGTTCACCGCTACAATTCATTGTTGACAGTGGGAGCCAGAAGAACCTCGTTTTAGCAGAGGTCGTGAAGCGGTTGGCCTACTGACTACACCACACCCGCCACTGTACAGTATCGGGTGGCTTCACGAAGGACGAGATCTCAAAGTTTGCCAGCAGTGCTGCCTTCCCTACAGCATCAAGCCCTTCATAGACGAGGTATTGTGTGATGTTACACCTCTGGATGTTTGCGATGTACTATTAGGCCAGCCATACTTGTGGAGGCGACATGCTGTGTATGAGTCAAGGCCTCGCGTTGTCATTATTTCTTTGGATAATTCATTATACAGGATACCGGAGGTAGCCCCACCTACCACCACCTCTGTGATCACTGCTAAGAAAGGCAGCAAGCTCATCTCACAGACTAGGAAATTTATTTTCTGTCTGGTTCGCTCCCAAAGTAAGGGGAAGATCATTGCTACATCCATGACCCCCGCGAAGGGTTCCTCCACGCAGCAGCAACAACAGAGGGATACAATCATGACAGAACACAGGAACAACTTCTCCTTACCCAGAGGGGTACCACACAAGTTTCAAGTGGGCGACAAAATTTGGTTACATCTGCAAAGAGAGCACCTTACCAGAACCCATCAGAAACTCATACCACTTTGACATGGTCCTTACACCAGTAACAAGGCTACGGGCAACAATGCTTTGAAGCAAAACATTCCTCCATTCCTTCGCTTGCACCGAGTGTTCAATGTGGACCGTCGCCGACCATGTCTCCCACCATTTCTGGACACATTAGAGATTGCAGAACAGCTCACCAGAGACCCAGCTAAGCAGAAGTGTCCTCATTTCAGGGAGGAACTCAACGCAATGGGGACCATTGCTTCCTAAGGGGGGAGGAATGATCCAGGTGGTTGTTGGTGGCCACCCACCTATCCCATATGGACCCCCACAACTGTCCCTTTCAGTTTTTCAGTTTCCTTAATTATAGCGCAGTTTACTATTTTTAGTAGTTTTTCGGGTCCTCAACTTCTGGAGCTGTTTTGAGGCCCTAAAGGACGTTTTTTGGGAAATTTACCGCCAACGATTTTTTTGTCAAAAAAATTGTCTTTTTCGTCGTAGTCCTTGGAGATATCTTTTCAATGGGCTATCATGCGCGTCAAACGGAGATAATATGACCAATTCGCGACCTCGAGAAGTTGATGTACCAACTTACCCAGAAACGAGGTCCACAATTTGGCGTTTCATCTTCTAGGGTTAGGTTTTGGAATGTGAAGGGTTTTCCATTGTTTCTCAACAATAAATAGGCTTTCGAGCCTCATTGTAACATAGTTCAGAGGCATGTAGCCACCACATCTCTTCTCAGAGATAAGCTACCATCGCCCTAGCTGGATTATTTCCGTTTCTGGTTGTAAGCATATTTTAGTATTTTCCATTAATGAAATGAAGTATTATTTCCGCTGCATCTTTGTGTATATGGTTATCTCTGTATTTTGTTGCGTTCCTGTTTGAATCCGGTTCAGATGATATCCTGAATGAAGATCCAACTTGGTGAAGTAAATTGATCCATGCAATTCATCCAGTAATTCATCAATGATAAGAATGAGAAACTTATCTTTAATAGTGAGCTTTTTGAGCTCTCTATAATTCGGACACATGCACCATGATCCATCCTTCTTGTGCACCAATACTACTGGAGCAAAGAAAGAACTTTGACTAGGTTGAATTATACCAGCCTCTAGCATTTCTGCTACCATATGTTCAATTTCACTCTTTTGGGCATAGGGATATCTGTATGGCTTGATGTTTGGAGGAACACTTCCTGGAATCAGATGAATAGCATGATCATGATCATGAATAGGTGGGATACCTTTGGGAGTCTCAAATACCTTGGAATGATTGTCCAAGACTTTTTGGAGATCTAGAGAAATAGATGATTTCGATGTGGAAACATTTAGTGAACATAATTGTGCAATTACACCTCTTTGTTCATTTTTTAGAAGCTTTGTCATACCGTTAGAGCTGATTATCTTTCCTGGTTTCCCTGTAATACCCCTTAATTCAACTTCCTTTCCTTCCACAGAAAATTTCATTAAAAGTTATTGAAAATTAAAAGCTATTGTACCCAAGGATTGTAGCCATTGGACTCCTAGTACAACATCAACACCTCCCATTGGAATGGAAAGCATTGGGCTAGTCAATACATATTCTCCCATGGATAGCTTGATATTATGGCACTTTCCAGAGAAATTTATCGTTCCTCCATTTGAAACCATCACTTGACACTTTGGTGCTAGATATAGCAAACAATTTAATTCTTTTTCTATCTTACAATGAATAAAATTGTGGGTACTTCTTGAATCAATCAACACTATTACCTTTTTCTTCTTGATTTGTTCTTTTAGCTTGATGGTTTGAGGAGTGGTAATTCCAGCCAATGCATTACAAGATATGGTCGGATTCATTTCTTCTTTATCTAGGCTTTGTTCCTGGAGTATATCCTCTTCTTTTGACCTTTCTTGCTCCTTTTCTTCTTCCTCTTAACAATCTATGTAGAATAATTTCTTCTCAGCACACTTATGACCTTTAGTGTATTTGCTAGCACAACTGTAACAAAGCCATTTTGCTCTTTTTTCTTCCAATTGTTGTGGTGTCAACCTTATAGGTTGTGAAAGACTAGGGGCAACAAAACTTCCATCTTTATAGTTGTGAGTGGTATGCTTCCTGGCTGCCATAATTTTGCTTTCCATTTTTCTTGCTAACCTGAATACCTTCTCTAATGAATCAGGTTCCCAAAGGCGAACATCATGTTGGATATTATCCTTTAAAGTCCCTATGAACACATCAATCCTATGCTCCTCTAGAATATTTTTTACCCTTATGTTCAATTTTTGGAACTCCTCAATGTGCTCCATTATTGAACCCTTTTGTTTAAGACTTATCAATTGGCTAAAAAAAGTGTTGCTTTTTGTATCCTCATAATGTGTTGTCAATTCTTCCATAAAAATTTCTCAAGTGATAATTTGTTTACGAGAGCAAAGCCATTGATACCATACAAACTTATTTGGTTCCAAATATAAAGTTGCAATACGTACCTTTTGTGTGTTTTGCACATTATTGAGATCGAAAAATTGCTCCATCTATAATATCCATGTTGGTGGATCCTTGCCATCAAACTTCCTCATATCAATTTTTGGAATATGGTGGGTCTTCAATCCAACATTAGAGTCTATGAAATCATGATTAACATTTCTTTTGTTCGCATCATGAGTTTCCTTTACTACCCTTTCACCATTAGTAAGTATTTCTTGTAGAAAATTTGTCAAATATGTCTTCAAATCTACATGCCTGCCTTCAAATCTATCTTCAAATCATCCATCTTAGCTTCCACACCATTCATATTAGTTTCCACGCCCTTTATCTTAGATTCCACGCCATTTATCTTAGCTTGTGAGAGTGACATTTATTGCACTTGGTCTTGTGATTTTGATATATCATGTAGCATTTCTTCCTCGTCTTCATGAGTCATGCTAGAGCTTTTAGGTTGCTTACTAGGTGTTTGAATTTTCTTTCCTTAGGGCATCAGTTACTGATAATACTGATAATAATGCTATACTATGCCCTTTTAATTCCTTCAAAATAATTTTTCAAACCAAGCTTAAGCAAAAAATTAAAAAAATCTACACACCTTTTTTCACTTTGTAGGACCTCGATATTGCCTCTGATGTATCTATGTAACTTTAGATCATCCAGTTCTAAATTTGTGAATGCAGTAGCCCTTTGTGTCCTCTTTCTGATGCCACTAGTCTAATCCAAATTGGATTCTCTAAGGAAGAGTTATGCCAAATCTCCCATAGTGACCTGATTATATACTAGTTCAATAGAGTGAACTTGTATGACGTGCCATGTGTCCCTATTTCGACCTTTGGCTCTAAAAAATATATAAAGGAAACTACAGTCCGTCCTCTTTCTGTGCCTTCTTACGAAATTTCAATCCGATGCTCAGAGAGAAAGTTATGATGATTTTCCCTAGGTCACCTTTTTGGAATGTGATTCAGGAGTCTGCAAAAAGACCAGCTTCCTTAGATCATATCTCCGTAAATATAGTGTGAAAAGCTCTGAAATTCAGATCCGAGGTTCAGTGCGAATTCGCCTCAAATGGGTTTTTTTTTTTTCTTTTGGAACATCACAGAAAAAAAGTTATAGCGAAAATTCCACGATGACCTATTTGGAGCAGCGAAACCCTAGAATCCAAAGCTCTGATACCAAATGTTATGAAACCAGCTCACAAAAAGATAGAAAAGATAGATCAACGCCTTATAATTCAGCCTCTTCGAGGGGGAAACCTCCTTTACATTATACAAATGAATGATTACTTGATGATTCAAATGACAAAACCTCCTTTCTATATATAGGAGTCTAAGGAGTCACAATATAACCCAGCCGACCTAACAATAATAATATAAAGGCACAAAAATAACAATAGAGGGATTCTATGGGGCACAATAATAACAATATGGGGGCAATAGGGGCACAAAAATATTAATAAGGGATACAAATACAATAGTAATGGGGTAATCACTAGTATTATAGGGACCTAACAGAATATAATCACTTAAGAAGACAGGCAGATGAAACAATACAAAAATTTTCAGATAGATTTAATCAAGCGTATTATTCAATGCCATCAAATATAAGACCTCCCCTTGATTCATCTTTTCTGCATTACCCAAGAGCATTAATTTCAGCTAAGAGAAAGAAACCCCTCAACACTGGAACAAATGCAGAACATTGTAGTAGATGTAGAAGTTAATCTGCAGATTAGAAGAGAAAAGTTGAAAGCAGAAGCAGAGGAAAACAACATTGCAGAGGTAAAACACAACATTTTGGTAAGAAAGATAGAGGAAAGGATACAAAAGATTACCATGAAAGATGAATTTTTTGCTCAAAATCACCATGACACATTTATTCCACGATAAGAAGAGATTGAGAATCATGAATAAATTCCTACTAACTCCAACTACCATAGATAAAAAAATACAATATGTGGAGGAGAAATCTCTTGATCTAATGTGTATGTTTGGTGACATTACTTCTTTTGATGATTTGCCCAAATATGATCAGTATGATGATAATCATGTTCTTCAAATCGAAACTAACTTTACAGAGCAATCAGAAGCTAGTTTGGGGAATAAGGAAATTCAGTTTCATCAGCTTGAAAATAGTGATCATCTTATTCATATCAGCTATGAAAGTGAGGAAGAAAGTGCAGAAAATTTGGAAATAAGTGAAGCTTCTTTGCCTCTTTGTTTTGATTCATTTCAGTTCATGAGAGAAAACTTTAAAGTAATAAAAAGTCAACAATCTTTAGGTATTGACATTAACAACAAAGAAGACAGTAAAATTCCTGATCAAGATCCTTCAGTTGCACAATTACAGTAGTCAAATTCCATTGAAACACCTGATCAAATAATACAAGAAAGTTCTATACCACTATATTTTGAATTATTTCAATTTTTAAAGGAAATGTGGTATGAAAACTCTAAAGAAAAGGATGAGCAACTTGTAGAAATTTGTGAAGTCCCATTTGAACCTATATGCAGTAAGTTGCAACATTCCTTCCAAGTTCTTTATGATCTAATAGCTGATAGGTTGGATGATAAATGTAATCAGAATTTTTGTCCATTAACAGACTATGAGAGTCAAAATCGAGATGATAATGGTTTCACCAGATAGACATTTCAATCAATAAAAGTATCATCACAAAGCTTATCTGAAAGTTTGCAGGGTGTTAAAGGTGAAAGTGATATTTTAGTTTCATGGCCTGGAGGCCATCCACAACAGATGTACAGTTGCTTAAATCAGTTCAAAAATAGTGTGTTACTTTGGAAGATCCTTTGGTACAGTTTCTAGAGTCAACAAAGGAAATCAAGTATTTCCTTATCTTCTCATTTGTTGATAAGGTTATAATTGGCTTTAGAATCTCAGTTTTAATCATAAACAAGCACAAGCAGCAAAATTCACCAATGTATATGATGCTTGAATGGTTGCATTGGCTATTTCATTTTACCTAACCATCAGTCAAAAAGTTTATTAGAGTAAGTGTGTAGGATTTCAGATTGAATAAATTCAGTTTTCAGTAGCAAGTTTATGTTAGACCAGATTTCAGTTTGTAGAAAAGGGTGTGTTTTCAGTTCAAAGTTTTTAGTCACAAAGATTATATAATAGAGCATATACATGTGTAGGATTGGCCCAATGGATTAGACTACTAGTCGACTGTGTTCTTGACATTTCACAAGGAAATGCCATCCCCAAGTGGAGCCACTGTTAGGTTCTTATACCAATAGGAGTCATAATTTTGAATGGCTAAGGTTAAGCCTTGTAATATATATATATATACCTTTGCTTTCTGCAAATGTTTTCCATAATGAAAAATAAAAAAAATGAAAAGAGGGTATGTCCTAAAAGAAAAATCAAAGGACAAAAAAGAATAAGAAAAGGTCCAAAAAAGTGAAAATATGAACCCCAAAAACAAAAGACCATGAAAGTGTGCAAGTCAAAATGCCACTACTATTTGCTTTTATGCATAATAATGATTGTGTGCAACTTGTTGTTTATGCCACAATCCATAGTAATCAAATAATGTAATCATGGTTATTCCATGCTTTGAATTTTATGTTTATAGTTAGAGAATAAAGTCTGACCAAACAATATAATCTTGACAGATCATCAGATAGGTAGAGTGAATAAAAGGAGCTCATCAGTTTAATCTGAGCCCTTGGAGGATATAAGGTTAGAATTAGATAGTTTACTTTGTAAAGAAAAAAAAAGATTGATAAGGGTTTGCTAGCCTAAATGCACCATAATAAAGTGAAGAAAAAAATGGTAGGATGAGTAAGTGGGTAAGTAGAAGAAAGGTTGTAAAAGTATGATGACTGATTAGACAAAAAGTATATTTATCATTCTCATCATAAAAGTTCCAGATATGAATGAACAATCAAGCATGAAAATGATTCACAAAGTCAATTAATTAACTTCCTCCATTCATTTCACCCCTTTACTAATATCCCATAAATAAAGTTCAAAGTACGTAAACCCTTAAGTCAAAGAGGCTCAGAGCATTTCTCTAACTTTTGGAGGGACTAAACCCTCGACTCAATGACTTATGGATGTTAAGTACTAGATTCCCCCTCATCAAAAATTCATCTCCCTTCATTCCCCCTCATTTCCCTAATAAAACCCATTTTCCTAAGGTTAAAACACTATTTGCCTAGGGAAAGTAATCATCCCCATGTAAAATCTCTTTTTCCCAAAAATCCACAAAAACACTTTAGCCTAAGTTATAATCCATATATGCGAAAAACAAACAAATCACAGAAAATACATTATGCTTAGCACAATTCATTTCCGCTGTTTTCATATTAACTTCTAACTTTTATATATTAATTCCCATTAATACCCTTTCCCATATGTATATATTAAATCCATTACATTAATATCCCTAGACTTAGTTTTAATTATAAAATTATGAATTTCACCCAAACCCCGACAAAGCTCATTAACTGATCGATTTGCGATTACGTTAAGTAAAACTCCGCAAATCACCCCAGCCGCCTAAAGGTCGTCATTGACCCATGATTAATCACCACACTGTCGCAATTAACCCATCCCCCCCACCCCCACCTTTTCCCCTCCACGCTCATTCGCAGCGCAATCACCGTCTGATCTGAAGGCCTACATCCAACGGTCATAAGCCATTTTGGGTGGAATCATCCACCGAACGATACCCACCCGAAAAAGTGGTTTTCTGCCCAGCTCCCGATGCTACATGTCAGCTGATGAGTGGAATCCGGTGGCCCCTCCCAGAAATCACCCGATTCAAAAAAGTAGCGTGAAATAAATCGCTAACCGCCCTCTCGCTAAATGACAAAACCGTCTACTGTTCACATTGCGCCAAAATTCAAAAAATTCAAACCTTTACCAATTTAACACGAAAACCCCAGTTTTGCTCGTTTTTTCCTGTTTGTGCAGTAAAATCCCGTGTAACCCTTCTGCGCCACCGCCTCTGCTAACCAATTCAAGCATGGTTTACCTCCCAAAAGCAGTTTGGACTCACTTCATAGACCTATAAAGCTCGATAAAGCCATTAATAAGCCTCCTTGTCAACCCAACGTTTTCCTAACAGTTTGTTTTATTTTACAGGCAATCAAAAGACCGCAACTTTGGATAAACAATCTTAATACTAGTCATAAGACTTGTTTACTCCGAGATTGTTATCAAATCTATTCAAATAGAGATGGAAAATAAAACATATAGTTAAAAGACAAGTAGAGGAAACATGGAATTAAATGATTTACTGTTGAAATAGATAGTAAAAACCTAAAAGATAAAGTGAAGGTAAAAGGACACAGTAAAGAGTAGTCAAAGTGTATTAGGGTTAAAGAGTATCAGATTGAAGACCAACTCAAGTAAAGTAGCTAGAATGAAGACAAACATCAGAGAAGACAGTTACAAAGCATACAGATTCATGTCAAAGTGAAGATAGATGAAAAAGTAAACAGTAAAAGTAAATCGTAAAAGTAAACCTGGAGGTAGTAAGGGTTAAATAGAGATGAAAACACTTTCACGGAATACAATTAAGTTTATCCAACGTAAAAGTGAAAAATAGTTAAAAGAAATTTAAGGTTAAAAGATGAAATTAGAGTAGAAATAGTACATTCTTCAGAAATTTCCTGTTTAATCCATAGTTTTTCAGAAACTAGTTCGGCCAATCCAAGATGAATTTTGAGAAACTGGAGGATTTTTGTGTTCCTAAAAGGCTAGTATACAAAAAGCTATCTCACTTTTTACACAAGTATTACCAAAAGTGAGATAAGTGCATGTCTTCATAGCCTATTTTTCGGGCTGTGCAAAGTCCTGTTTTTGACATCGTTTTGTAGAGAATATTGTGAAGCGATGGAGCTGAATTTTGGGAAAAGGAGAGAGGTTTATCTCAAAAACATACTTATCTACAATAATCGCTTTCACTTTTTACATATCTATCTCGGATTGAGATATACAAAGGTATCAATGGACCCTAATTTTGCAGAATTGTTGGGGTAGAACGCACAAAGAAAGGATGCAGTTAGTGACTGGGATGCCTCATCATCAATTAAGAGTTGCTATCAAATTCGAATTTCTCTTATTTTTCACCCTCAATCCATAAAAATAGTGTCAAATAGATTCATTAGTTTTGAATGTCCTTTATTTAATTTCTATTAATGTAAAACAATTTGAGATATTTGTAAAACCAATCTTGATATTTTTTCAAGATATTTCAGTTTAGAATTTGTATAAATAATTCTTCATTTGAAGTATTTTGGGTGGATTCCAAGACATTTATATAGACTTTTGCTCTCAAATAAAAGTTCTATTATATTAATGGCTGGATTGGCTTGCTGGATCAATGAATAAAGATAAGATATTTTACAAGATTCTTGTGTAAAGCGAAATACAAACAAGTATTCTTCCATGTTCAATGTTGTTTTTCCTTATGTTTTTTCCATAATATTTTATGTAAATTTCTAAAATATAAATGTATAGCAAGGAATGATATTTCAGAAATTGCTTGAATGCACTCTATCTTGACTGCTTTACATTCTTAATATTTTCTCCTAAACTATCTTAGCTAGGGAATTCTTAACTGCTCCTTAGCTTCTGTAGTTTCTCCTCTGGTCTATAACAAAGGATTCTTAATTTCCCTTTGTTCATGATCACCCTCTGTTCTTCATTCTGATCTCGGTCCAAGGATTCTTAAGTGCCCTTTCACCCTGGTTAGAATCACTTCACCCATTAGGCCTAAAGATTTGCATTTTGCTTTGCTAGCCTGCCCTGTGAACATTCCCTTTAATGATTTGGTCCAGTTATGCTATCCATTTGTTGACTCCATAGCCCAATGGCTTGAAGCCCTAGCTCTATCCATCTGCTCCAAGAATTCCACCACCCAATCTTCAACAAAAATCAAAACCCCCTTAAACTTTCATGACTAGCCTAATATCCCATCAAACAAAGCTAAATCATATAGAGAGAGCCCTCTCTTGACTTAGGTTTGCTAGAGCCTAAGCCTAAAAGTTGGTTTGTGTTTACCCTGGTGATCTCTTTCCTTAACCTTGGAAAATTACTGGGTGATAACAGGACATTCAAAAGGAATTTCAATCCTTGGAAGCACAAGAATTTGGTGAAAGACTGCATCATTCATATTCCGAAGTATGTGAAAGGAAAACAAAGTGGGTAACAGACTCAGGTAAATGGAGAAAACACATGCTATATTTCTTGCACTTAATATTTTCACAAAGACAAGTGGACTCTTTGCTCCACATGGTGTTGAGAGACAAACGAGTTGATAATTATAAGCTATTTGTGGGTCAGGAGGAAATGAAAAGGATAATGCAAGATATTAGATACAATATGGAGAAGCGATCATCAGTCAATATGGTTAGTGAAAATTCGTCTCCAGACCAACCAATAATCATTGTTGATGAATGATTCCACCTATGTTCTTTTGCTACCTGGGTTTTTTTTTTATGTGTTTTCATGTTCTCTTTCTCCTTTATATCATGTTTGTTCTATCACCATAGCATGTTTGTTTGGCCAATGGTCAGCAACTGTGTAGGCGATATATCAAATTACCAATAACTATGATATTTTTGTATGTGTAGATAATCATAACTCTTGGGTTTGTGAGGATAATAGTTTTTGGACGGGTTGACAAGGTCAACAAAATGTTATAAAGAACATCAGTTGTATTTTTTGTTTTTTGAATATCAATAGAAATCTTAATCGGATATTACAAAAAGAAGAAGAAGAGTGCATCTCAACATAATTAATATTTTAAATAAGTAAAACAAAACATAATTCTTGTGAGGTATGTCGTTTAGGGTAGAGGTGCAGCCCGCGCATAACGGAATATCCTATCACCTCCATGATTAATTAGTATGACTTCGACATGATACTCCCTTTGTGAGGCGTGACAGGAAGATTGGGGGCTGTATCAGGGTATCACGAATCTTTTTTTTTTTTATTGGGCGGTGCGCGGCACCACCGAACGCCCAATCTTCCGACCGCCGTTTATGGACTACACCTCAACCACAAGTACTTAACTTATTATTACCACACGCATTAATCTTTATGAAGTATTAACATAACCTTTCATCAATATTCAACATAAATCAACACTGCAATAATAATCCACACAACACGATTTATGGGAGGGGCAACTCCCCTAGAGTTCGCCCGACCAAATTATATTATAATCAATTCACAAAAGATTACAATTGGTGCGCCGGATTGAAGTCTCGGCCGCACACCCAACAATATACAAAGAGGCGTCGGGCAAATTCACGACCGCCCTTTTACAACTCGGGCAAACGCCCGTTTACCGCTGCACGACCCTCGGCCGAGTTGGCTCACCCGAGCACTAACTCGCCGGCCGGTTCGGCACCTCCGTCAATATACAACAGTCCAACCACGACCTGTGGCCGAGTTGGCTCACCCGATCTCTGGCTCGTCGCCGGTTCTGCGCCTTTACAAATGTGCAACGATGAAGAGTTATACGCACAATCTTCAGTCCGTGACTTAGATTGGACCTGTCACGCCCCAGGTCCCTAAAGGTGTTATGCGTAACTTATGGGTGCAGCCCACGCGTAACACCTTTAGGGACCTGGGGCGTGACAGGTCTCAGGCTAGCCCGGGTATAAAACTGAATACGGGAAAGGGCCGCATACAGGTGACTTGGGGTATTATCATGTCAGATGACCGAGCTGGCTGGAACTGCTCTCCGGTAATCCTGAGAAATACCATGTCCCCTTCACTAAAGCGTGCTTCCCGTCTCCCCCGGTCAGCATACTTTTTCATCCTCCTTGCAGCATCGTGCAAGCGCACCCTTGCTAACTCCAGGGTCTCTTCCCATGCCTTCATGAATCTCTTCGCATGAGGATTCCTCAAGACGCCCCCTGTTACTACAGTATGCGGTGCAACCGGCATCTGCCCATTTACCAACTCGAATGGACTGTACCCTGTTGCAGAGCTCTTCTGGAGATTGTAGCTAAACTGAGCAATATCCAGGAGCTCCGGCCAATTTTTCTGATCAGCTGTCACATAGTGTCGCAAGTAGTCTTCTAGCAACGCGTTGATTCTCTCGGTCTGTCCATCAGTCTGGGGATGGTAACTCGAGCTCATCAATAGTTCTGTCCCGACCAGTTTGAACAATGTTGTCCAAAATCTCCCTGTGAACCGTGGGTCCCTGTCTGACACTATGCTCAACGGCATTCCCCAATACTTCACTACGTTCTTAAAGAACAATTCCGCTGTCCGCTCAGCTCCACAGGGTATCTTTGTAGGAACAAAGATAGCATACTTGGAAAAACGGTCGACCACAACCATGATCCCATTATACCCCTGAGCTCTGATAGTGGAATTACCAATCTTAGGGCGTGACGTAAAGATTGTGTAACCTCTTACCCGGTGTCCATAAATTTGCGTGACCTAAAACTCATATGTTTCCCAACTCAAATTTCCGGAGAGGTCAAACACCAAAATATAAGATCATGTGGTAATGCATCTTAAATTTAAGTTTTAGGTCAGTGTGTAACTCTAATAAAAGTGGTATTTATCAACAAGGGGTCCCACAATACGAAGAGATTTTCTTCTAGATTTTAAAGTGATGTTTGACCGGTCTGGGAGTTGAGGTAGAAGATGAGCTTAAAGTCATCAGACTTTTTGAGATCCCAAGCTTGTTCATTTTGTGATCAACACATACCCTGCCCTTCGTCCTGTGTCCTTCTGTTGATTTAAGTTGACTTTTTGAGATCCCAAGCTTGTTCAGTTTGTTAACTACCCATACCCTTCCTTTTGTCCTTCGTCCTTCTGTTGATTTAAGTCAACCTTCTGTGGCTTTAGCTTGAACCTTTTTTCAATACCCTAAAGGGTGTGGAAAGGGTAGATGACTTTTTTTTCAACCTTAGTCCTGTTCATCCTTCTATTACTAAGGGCGCTTCACCGGTCACTACTAGGGCGTCATCTACCTTCATACCTTCACACTATGACCGTTTTTCACCCTATATGACGCCCCCAATATTTTTTTTGCTAATTGGGCGGGTGCGGCACCACCGTGCACGACCAATTTTCACTAATCATGCATATGGACTACGCCTTTAACCGAAACAACCATATGTTTACTGATTTAACTTTATCTTCAAACCGATAACTTAACATCGACTAATTATATCATAACCATACAAATCTTAATCTTTACATTCATAAACCAATGTATTCCCATATGAATAATTAATGGCTGTTCCAATCATAACATTTCTAACACAACCGAACAACAATAAGAACACGTATATAGGGAGGGCAACTCCAACCGAGTTCGCCCAACTGTTTTTATTATAAACCACTTCCAAATTTTTACAACCAGTGCGCCGGACTTAATCACGGCCGCACAGAATCAAATATTCAGAAATTACAACATAAACAAGTGTGCCGACAAACCTTCGGCCACACTTAAATATTACAACACAGACCTCTGCCTTTATGTATAAAAACCGTGCCACCGTTCACAAGATGCCTCTGCGCAAACCTCTGCACTATGCCATATTCATGAAACAGTTCTGCACTTTTGTATGCAAGCGGGTACCCACCCGGTTTACCGAACCGCTTGCATAAACCTGCACCAAACTCCGCCTATTATCTCTGTCCACCGTGACCATTAACTGTCCCAACCGTGACCTCCAAACAGCCCTCAACCGAGGCTCTAGAACAGTCCTCCAACCGTGGCAATTATCAGTCCACGAATGCGTCCATGAACTGTCCGCAACCGTCCTCAACCAAGTCCATTTAACAGTTCACAACCGAGAGCATATAACGCAGGTCGAACTGAAATATGCGAAGTCCTTTACTTCGAATTCCAATCTTCCTCAACCGAATCTCCTTTCCACATAACCAGCCACCGAAATATGCGAAGCTCCTTCTGACTTAATGCGCATAAGACATGCGCATTCTCCAAGTCTTATTCGCACTCCTTGTCCTTATGCGAAGGAGAGATATTGAGCGAATAATCGATGATCCAAATGAGCTCTCATACGCTCATATTTATACGTTTCTCTCTTATGCGTAAAAGGGGTTGCTCTCTTTTAAGCCGACTCCATCTTTTAACATAAAGAGCCCACGTATCATTTTAATTTATATTATTTTAATGAACCTCCATACATTATCTCTCCATAAAGTATGTCGGTTCTCAATATAAGCCCATGCTTTATCACATACGCCCATTCTTGCTGCCATGTGTAATGCACTCATGCCTTGGGTGTAAAGTGACTGTTTTGTCTTATTCTCCATTCATATACGCACTTCCTTTTATAATATAATGGCTACTCCATTATATCCACATAAGCTACGTATAATATATTTTATTTCTTTCTTCACATATATTATATTTCGCCCTTTGCTCCACGCATGGCTCCATATAACATATGTTGGCTTCTTTTCATTTCTCCATTATATACGCTCTTCCTTATGTCTCAATGGTCCTCCCATCATGCATATCAGCCCCGTATACATGGTTATTATCTCCATTTTATATTTTATTATCATATGTTCCTTTTTAATGGCCGCTCCATTATAAAGTCCCATACATGAGTTCTGTAACATGTCGTCCACATGCTATATCTGCACCTGCCATGTCTATCCCTTTCGGCGGGTCGGCCTTTGCTGCGCAAAGCCATCCACGCCAAAGGGCATAAATCTTCGGTCTTGTGTTCCTTAATTCGTGAGTCCTTTGTCCATACGTTCTTCTTCACATTTTAATGGCTGTCCCATTACATGTGTATAAGCCTCTTATAATGCTTCCTACATCTCGTTCGACACTTGGCCACATCCGGCCAATGTGTCTCCAATGTCGTACTGTTGGTTCCGCCTTCGTGCACTGATACAACCTGAGGTAGCTTGCCCGAGCTCTACCTCCAACCTGACCTGCGCACTCGACGTGCCGTCCTGAACCAAGTCACCGTGACCAAGATCTGCCTCACCGTTTACTCTTGCTCGAACCGTTTACTTTTGCTCGCGCTGTTCAACTGGACCGTTTACTTTTGCTCGCGCTGTTCAACTGAACCGTTTACTTTTGCTCGCGCTGTTCAACTGTTCTCACTGTTCAACTGATCGGCCTCACCCGATAACTCAACCTGCGTTCAGCCTTCGTGTCTGTCTGCCCGGTGGGCGGGCGCGCCTTTGCCCAGCTCGCCGCCCAACCGCCGTGTATGTCTGGGCGCACTCCTGCCCAGCTCGCCGTTCAACTGTCGTGTGTGTCTGCCCGATCCGCGCTCGTCTACCCGAGCTCGTCCCGTGTCGTCCGCCCGTCGTGTACGGGTCGTCCAAGTGTCGGAGGTCTGTCCGCCCGCGCCCGCCGTCGTGCACGAGGGCGCCCGCCCATCGTGCACGCCTGCCCGAGACCCGAGGGCGTCACATTCTCCTCCACCCGAAGTCGTTGTCGTCCCGACAACATGCCAACCTTAGTGACTCTTCACCAAGATCATCATCATCGTCGTCGTGACCCCATCACCTCAAAGTGTCTCATCGGTCCTCCACATCAAGTCACTCTTCCAAGCCATGCCCACACATGTACTTTGGAAGTATGCATCCCATACTGCATCAAAGTCATCTGACCTCAGCTCCTCAATGCATTAGACCTCTAAGTCACCATATATGATGTCCCAAAAGTCACAACGAACTCATGTCATCATGAGCTCCTCAAGCCATCCAATACCCAAGCATCCAATATGCCTCCATGCGGTAAGAATGCTCCATGTCTGCTCACGACTCCATCAAATAATCAACCTTCGGTTTAGTGAACTCGGTCACCAACCATATCATCATGTCATCATAAGTCCCTTCTCCATAGCTCCTCCACCAAAGGTTCACCAAGACTACCTTTTGGTTTCGGCCATGAGAAGTCATCATCACGGGTCCCTTTCATCATAGCTCCTTCACCAAAGTGACCATGAGAAGTCCACCCAAAGGTGTGCCCTTCCAATCCGTCCAAGGGTCATGCCGGGCACTTAGCCATGTGGCTAAAGCATGACCCAATCATCCACAACGATCATCAAGTTCCACCCTTGTCACGAGCCCTTGCACCTTCAACCATAAGGTCACAAGTAGCCCCAACAAGTCCTGCATCGACCAACGATCCTTGTTTCCCCATATGAGGTTCCACCATAGTTATCCATGGTAAGAAGTCTCCATGCTCAAGCAAGCTGGTCTTGCCATCTTCTACACATAATCCATCTACCAAATGATCAAATGAAAAACAAGCATCCACACTTACTTTACCAATATGAGGTTCCTCCACATGAGTGACCTCCTCCATCCATGTACACGATCCTGGGTCAACTTGAACAGCTTCAAGTCCATCCTCCATCATGTTTGCAACAACATCATCTATTACGGCTTCTTCTTCCGGGTTTGCCCAACCTTGTTCCATTGTCCAACCGAGTTGAAGAAGCTCCCTTTTAACACCTTTTTCCAAGGCTTCAAGTGTATCCTGAATTCGGGGATGCCCTCCTTTCATCCTTTCCAACCTGTATAAGATGTCCAAGAGGTTCCCTTTACGTTCTTCAAAATCTGCCATACCTTGTATTTTGCCTCCCATGTGAAAGCCACCCGATCCTGGTTCGCCTTGAACATCTTCAAGCGCTACCTCCATCGGGTCCTCATCATCATAAGTGTCCCTCCATGTCTCTAAACTGCACGATTCGGACTTGGCTTGATTATCTCCAAGCCAATCCTCTATCATAGTCAAGTCTTCCGCATCCTCGGTTCTCGTGACCTCCTCTTCTTGGTCTGCAACTCTATCTAGTTCTATCTAGTTCTATCTAGTTCTACGGACTCAAATTTCCACTGACAGGTGGTATCAGAGCTCGGTCAGCGAGCTGGTTCGAAGTATTTTTAGCTTAGACAAGGTTGTCTCGGTTGAAAGAAAATTGAAGGTGAATCTGCTGTTCTAAAGCAGGGGATCAATGGGGAAAGTCGATAAAGCTGTCATGACAAACGAAGATCATGATGCGGTCGCGGCATTCCAATATGAAGTGTTGAAATATAGGAGGCAGAGGAGGTCTGACTGGGCCACGATGCGAACAATGAACAGACAATTCCAGGAGAATTGTGCAGAACTGCTAAACGAACTCGGAGAACTCAAAAGCTTGGGCGAGAACATGATGGGTGTGGGACTCGACAAGCTTGACAGAAGAACCCGACAAAATAAACAAGGTCTTCAAGAACTCTACGCGGAAAGGGCTCGCTTAAGAGAAGAGAGTGCCAGATTAGAGATCAAGGTTAAGGAGATCGAAGGAGAAATAGAGAAGAAACTTCTTGAGAAGGAACAGGTCGTGATCGAACAAGAAGAGCTCGACTATGTTGACAAGCAAGAAAAACGTTATCGTGAGCATCCAGAGGACATTCGAAAGTTTAACTCCATGGATATGGTTGATGAACACATGGCTGGTGCAGTTGAACAGAGCACGGCAGAGGAGAAACTTGAGATAATTCAAGTCAGACCAGAGCCGAGTACTTCAAAAGAACCAAGCGGGGAAGTAAGATACCTTAAGAGGAATGTCGATAAGAAGCGGGAGGTTTACAGCCCTTCGGAGATCGAATTCTTAAAACAAATCGCTGAAGTAAGACGCAAGACGAAGCCAGCAAAGGAAGACGGTTCCTTGAAGCTAAGCTTTGTGCAAACAACCGTGAAAGGAAAAAAATTTGCAGCCTTGATCGATACGGGAGCCACCCACAGCTTCGTAAGTAGAAAGGCGGCACGATCATTTGGGAAGAAAGCAAAGATGGAAAGTGAATTTAGCGCCTTCAAGGCGGTTAACTCTTCCATCAAAGCTATTGACGGTGTATTAAAAAACACAACAGTAAGGGTTGGATCATGGTTCGGAAAGCTCGATTTAAGAGTTGTAGATATGGACGACCATTCTATGGTGCTGGGACTGGACTTTATGAGACTCGCTCAAGCCATACCGATGATGACCCGGGATCTTCTCTTAATCACAGTTGGAGGGAAGAATGAGATGGTACCAATGAATAGAAGAAGTTGCTTGGGATACCGACCAAGAATGGCTTCTATGACCTTATATCCCAAAGATCCGAACGTGAGGCATGAGGATGCGGAGCTAAGAGGATTTGGGAGTATGGTCCAAACAACGAAGGAAAGGAAACTTATTGACTTTGTTGCGAAAGCTGGAAAGGGCAACAAAGGGGGTGGAGAAAAGGCCTCGCGAACTTGGAAATACTTGTTGGGGATTCATCCTACCAAAGATCCTCCTCAGGAAATTACAAAGGAAGCGAGTCCGAGCACTACTTCGAAGGCTATAATTAGTAAAGATTATGAGGGCAGGGACCCTGAAGGGATAGTTGACTTTTGCAGATATGCTATGGGCATATACGACTTTCAACTGACGAAAGACAAGCTAGGCAAGATTGGCTGCACAGGCGAAGAGGTTGAGGCTGTGCATAATTACTTGAGGACCCGGTATCAGTCCGATACATGGGTTGAAGAAAGTCAGGGAGGGAGCTTCCTGGCCTTCCTATCTTCTTAAAAACAAAGGGGGGGGTGGGCTCGTTGTTGGCTGTTCAAGGCAATGAGCCCTCACTCGAAGATTGGACAGGAATGAAGACGTGCAGCAGAAAATGGGGGTTCCCATAGATCTGGGCATGGGACAGTAAGATGAACACTTGAAGCAGACTTGGTGGAAGCAGACGCTATGCAGGTTGACGGTCACCTTGCATGAGGGAGCCTACACCATAGTAAGAATCCACCTTGGCGGAGGATAAGTTGTCGGGTCGACAACGTCTTCGGGTGGAGGAGAGTGTGACGCCCTAGCAACTTGGGCAGGGCGTGCACAACGGTTGGGCGGCGAGCTGGGCAGAAGCGCGCCCGCCCATCGGGTGAACACACACGGAAGTCGGGTGGAACGGCGAGCTGGGCAGAAGCGCGCCCACCCACCGGGCCGACACACACGGCAGTCAGATGGAACGGCGAGCTGGGCAGAAGCGCGCCCGCCCATCGGGCGAACACACACGGGAGTCGGGTGGAACGGCGAGCTGGGCAGAAGCGCGCCCACCCACCGGACGAACGCACATGAACGGAACGACGAGCTGGGCAGAAGCGCGTCGGGTAGACACACGACGGTTGGGCGGCGAGCCAGGCGAAGGCGCGCCCGCCCGCCGGGCAGACAGACACACGACGGTTGGGCGGCGAGCTGGGCGAAGGTGCGCCCGCCCGCCGGGCAAACTGACACATTGGCGAACGCGGGCAACAGTGAACAAAGGCAGGACGCATCGTGCAGCAGTCGGGTGACAGCGAACGGAGGCGGCAGCAACAGACTGGGCGCGCGGGCGATAGCAAACGAAGACAGCACATCGTGCAGAAGTGAACTGGGCGTGTGGGCGACAGTGAACGGAGACGCGCGACGTGCGAAGGACCGGTTACACAATCGGCAGGTCGACCCGAGGGCGACCCGCACCAAACGGGTGGGCGACACAAGGGCGAACCATACCCAGACGATAAGTGGCGAGTTGGAGGCATGAGCAGAGGCAAGACGCGAACACAAATGAACACGGGCGAGCTGAGAACATAGGCAAAGGCTGACACAAGTGAACGTGGGCGAGCTGAAGATATGGACGAAGGCGAAGAACGTGAACACGAGTGAACGCGGGCGAGCCAAAGACACGGGCAACAGTCGAAACAAAAGGCGCGGGTTACGATGAACAGTGGGCAGAAGGCTCACGAATTAAGGAAACAGGACCGAAGTTATAAAGGCGTGGTCGGCCTTGCCTTAAAGCAAGGGCCGACCCGCCCCTCAAGAATAATTCGGGGTTTCGTGGAGTTAAAGCAAGGGCGTCGGCCAAAATAATAGAAGCCCCTAGAAGTGAGCTGGGCGACTATAAGAAGGCGAGCTCATTGTTGACAAAGGCATCGAAGAAGTCTTGAGCGTTCTCTCCATACGCAAAAGACAGGAACAGAAATGCGCACTCTCTTGTAGTGCGAATCCTTAGAGTTGAACGCAGGTTGGGTTATCGGGTGAGGCCGAACAGTTGAACCGTGAGGACAGTTGAAACTAGTGGCAAGTAAACAGTTCGTGGGGACAGTTGAAACCAGTGAGCAAGTAAACAGTTCGAGCGCAGTAAACGGGAGGCAGATCTTGGTCGCAGTGACTTGGTTCAGGGTGACACGTCAAAGTGCGCGGGTCGGATTGGAGGTGAGCTCGGGCGAACTACCTCGGGTAGTATCAGCGCACAAAGGCGGAAGCAACAGTGCACAACCGGGCGGCGAGTTGAGAGCTCCGGTGAGCCAACTCGGCCGCAGGTCAGTGTGGTACTAAACGGGCGGGTGGCCTGTTTTCTATTCGGCGGAAGTGAGTCAGAATCCGGGCGAGACCTGCCGCGGGCAGTGCAGCTGTAAACAATTGGGTCGTTGCACATTTGTAAAGGCGCAGAACCGGCGACGAGCCAGAGATCGGGTGAGCCAACTCGGCCACAGGTCGTGGTTGGACTGTTGTATATTGACGGAGGTGCCGAACCGGCCGGCGAGTTAGCGTTCGGGCGAACCAACTCGGCCGCGGTCGTGCAGCAGCAAACGGGCGTTTGCCCGAGTTGTAAAAGGGCGGTCGTGAATTTGCCCGACGCCTCTTTGTATATTGTTGGGTGTGCGGCCGAGACTTAAGACCGGCGCACCGATTGTAATCTTTGTAAAGTGATTATAATACAAATTGGTTGGGCGAACTCTTGGGGAGTTGCCCCTCCCATAAATCGTGTTGTGTGGATTATTATTTCAGTGTTGATTTATGTTGAATATTGATATTTCATAAAGATTAATGCGTGTGGTAATAATAAGTTAAGTACTTGTGGTTGAGGCGTAGTCCATAAACGTGCGGTCGGAAGATTGGGCGTTCGGTGGTGCCGCGCACCGCCCAATTAGAAAAAAAAAAGATTGGGGGCGTGACAGGTGGTATCAGAGCCCGAACGGACCACCGAACCCGTCAGAGCCAGGTGAAGGGTGAAACACCGATGTTCTCCCCAACCGTATCCGATGGTGTACTTTGAATAGTGAGTTTCTAAGAGGTATCAAAGTCCGGGTCCAAGTCGGTCACCTCAAGACTCTGAAAAATATGCGCTCTGATTCCCGATTTCAGAGCCTCAACCACCTGTCACAGCTCTGAAAAACAGTTGGTTTTGAATACATAATGAATACAAAAACTGTAATATAGATTTCAATTTTGACTTACGAGTTACCATTTCAAGTTTGTACAATACCCGAAATTTCCAGCATCTCCCCATTCAACTCTCTTCATCTGCAATCTTCACTATCTGAGTTCCAAGTTCTAGAATAATTGCAATTTTTCTTTGAAATCGCTTCCTTCTAAAGCTCAGATAGAAACATTACAATGCCTAGGAATCAGACACAAGAAGCAGCCCACTTGAACAATTAAAGTGGCCCTTGAGGGGCAAACAACTAAACACGAGGACTTTAATTTGGTTAAGATGTCATGACAGCGCGTACTTTTCTGCCAAAATCACCCAGGGATTTGCACATGGCTCCAATTGATTATTCATGGCTCAAGAAATTTAACTTTAGTGGTTGCCTTAACATACAACCATCTTCACTGCTGAACTTTAACCCCACTTGCAAAAGCCTAAAATTAGAAGCTCAGACAAAGATGGATATTGCAATTTCAAGCAAAAACATGAAATGGCTATTCATACATCACTGCATAAATTGAAGCACTGATTCCTTACCAGTGCTTCTTGCACAATAACTAAATAATAGAGGCCAATATAAAAGGAATCGAACTCAATCCACAAGCAAGGTTCCACAGTTCAATCAGCCATTTAATACCAACACCATAATGCCTTCTTATTAGTTCAATGGATTGGTATAAGCACCGACTGGAAATCTGATCAAACTTAGCCATGTAGCAAATGAGTAGACAAAATCAGTTTAGAGATTTCCCAAAATCCTCCATTCAAACTCGCATCTTTGGTGGCTTTCTGGTACCAATCATCTTGTTATAGAAACCCTCACCTCCAAGAAATCAGCAATGAATCTATTGGGTTTCGTTTGTGAATATACAGATGCATCATCAATAGATAAGAATAAAAATCACAATCTAAATATGAAGCCCCATATAACCAATAAAAATCACAATCTAAATATGAAGCCACATATAACCATTTTATTTAGGGATAGTTCCATCACTACCATCAAAAACCTGGCCACACAATTAGCTTGCCTTTCTATTGTTACACTTGTCAAGTTGTGTACCACAACCATAAAAGGAAAGGTCTTTATAATATTCGACTACAAGAAAACTAACTTGACCAATTCTAGATCAATTTGAAATGGCCAAGATCTCTGCAGATATTTGGACTGGAAACCAACCTAGCTTGAAAACGGGTTGCACAAAGCCGTAAAAAATAAGCTATCATAAATAGAGTTATTACATGCACAAGGTGCTTAAAACCCTCCGCCTCACATCCTTTTACAAGGAGGATGCACAAATTGCAATATTATTTTATTGTGAATTACACCAGGGAATTCCTAGTATGATGAACTTGATTGCTACATCTTACCAGCACATATTCTACAACAGAGACACTGAACTTGCTTGCTGCAACCTTACTAGCACATAATCTGCAACTGACACACCAATATCTTGAAGAATTCCCCCAGAGCTCTTGATAGTGAAGTGCTTTGAAAGTTTGAAGTTTGAACATTAGCCACCATATCATGTGATTCTTGATTATTATTTGCATGGTTAGAACTGTCAAATAATATTCCTTTGAGGTCCCAATTGCATTAGAAGGAAGTCCAACTAAAGCATGTCGTTGAATATCTAAAGTCATACAGGCAGATACAATGTACAAGCATCATAGAGCAACTCAACATAAATACAATGAGCAAAGGAACCCCCTCTTCTGAAGAACCACAACATCTCTTCCATGACTAAGCAGCCATGAAATATGTAATAATAAAAACCATAACCATCCCTGTTAAACTGATTTTGACAATGCTTCAGAGGAAGCTACATTTTGCTCATGATGATCAGAATGATATCTGGAGCTATCCTGTTCACATTTCCCCAAAACCTGCACAGTTGACATGAAATCCTTCATAACCCACGGATGCCTTGCAACAGCCTCTAAGCTCATCCTTTTCTTCGGATCTGTGAAATCCAATAGTGGCAGCTTTATTATTATGGTGAATTTCAAAATTTGCAGCAATGCAACTCTTAAAACTAAAATCTGCTCTGTAAAACATTCAATTGAGAAAAGTCACTTACCCTTGCAAAGAAAACCTTCGAGTAAGTTTGCAAGTGCTGGATTCATATCCTCTGGAAGTATAAGTGGATCATGAACAATCTAAGCCACCATCAGTAACAATAAAATAAGTATTTCCCTCCATCCGGCCTGTCTGAAAAGTCAAAAGCAGCAGAGATTCATTTACCTTGTCATATGTGCCTTGCAAGGAGTCACCAATGAAGGGATAAGAACCTAACACCATGCAGTATAGTGTCACACCCAATGCCCACACATCATCAATTTTACCATGATATGTCAAGCCTATTGAAAACAGGCAACAAAAATTGTCAGGCCTATTTTGACAACTGAAGTATCTGTCCTTTAACATGTGACCCTTTCTTCCTTTCCTCTGGTCTTTCATTTCATTCAACAGGCTTTTGTTTACAAGAGAACAAGCATGAATTGAAAATATAATATATGTCGAGTATAAGAATGTAATCTGACAACAAACAAGATGGACAATATATCATCAAAGATATGAATACAGTACAAATTAGCAGCAACGATTGTCCAAATCTTGAGCAGACGGTATTTGTATAATTAGCAAAGTTTCAAGCACTCTTCCTAGGCAACATTCTGGTGCAGTAAAAACAGGAGTACCAGGAGACCTTCGAAGCTCATCATTGCTGCCCTGTATACATCCAAAGGAACACTGGATTTTGTAAAACATTTCCTCCCGGTAATTGAATCCTCATTGTCCAACGTTAACATTTAATAAAAAATACTCACCTAACAATAGTCAACAGTAGACATTTGTAATTGTCTATAAGTATGAAATGGTGCAGTTTGAGAGGTCATGTTTAGAACACACTCACTATCAGAAAGGAAGGTACACTCAAAGAGCAACTTTCTTACCTCAAACATCCTGCTAACACTAAAGTCAGAAATCTTAACTATTCCATCGCTGCCAACCAGAAGGTTTTCTGGTTCGATATCTCCATGAAAGATATTCTGCACAGTAATTTTCAGGTTCCCAACTAAGAAAGTGGATGGAGGCAAGTCCAAATTCAACACAGTAAAAAGAAGATAAGTCCAAACTCATCGACCTCCTTACGCTTTGGGGGGACGGGCTCCTGGTTGTTTCTTTTGTGGTACAATTGTATTTAAATGGTGTTGGAAGATCATGTGTGTAATGTAATTCACTAAAGAATTAGTACTAGAGCTATGAAGATGAGCCCTAGAGGACGAGAGAAATTGCTTCTACGTGGTTTGTTGCCCTAACTGGAGTTGGAGGTTCCCAACTTTGGAGAGAATGATTGGTATTCTCCTTCAAATTGTTTTAGTGAAAACAAGGTATGCAATATGTAAATATTTCAAAATTTGGTAACAAAAAAATGGCAGAATCAAAGCTTGAATAAAACCTTTTATGATTTATCCAATGAAATGAAGGAAAAAAAGAACAAGATATTGAAAATAATAGTAGTAGATTCATTCAACAGGCTTTTGTTTACAAGAGAACAAGCATGAATTGAAAATATAATATATGTCGAGTATAAGAATGTAATCTGACACCAAACAAGATGGACAATATATCATCGAAGATATGAATACAATACAAATTAGCAGCAACGATTGTCCAAATCTTGAGCAGACGATATTTGTATAATTAGCAAAGTTTCAAGCACTCTTCTTAGGCAACATTATGGTGCAGTAAAAACAGGAGTACCAGGAGACCTTCGAAGCTCATCATTGCTGCCCTGTATACATCCAAAGGAACACTGGATTTTGTAAAACATTTCCTCCCGGTAATTGAATCCTCATTGTCCAATGTTAACATTTAATAAAAAATACTCACCTAAGAATAGTCAACAATAGGCATTTGTAATTGTCTATAACTATGAAATCGTGCAGTTTGAGAGGTCATGTTTAGAACACACTCACTATCAGAAAGGAAGGTACACTCAGAGAGCAACTTTCTTACCTCATTTAATAAAAAATACTCACCTAAGAATAGTCAACAATAGGCATTTGTAATTGTCTATAACTATGAAATCGTGCAGTTTGAGAGGTCATGTTTAGAACACACTCACTATCAGAAAGGAAGGTACACTCAGAGAGCAACTTTCTTACCTCAAACATCCTGCTAACACTAAAGTCATAAATCTTAACTATTCCATCGCTGCCAACCAGAAGGTTTTCTGGTTCGATATCTCCATGAAAGATATTCTGCACATTAATTTTCAGGTTCCCAACTAAGAAAGTGGATGGAGGCAAGTCCAAATTCAACACAGTAAAAAGACGATAAGTTTCAATATTAAGCTATTTTATTTTTCCAACAATAGAGAGAATGATTGGTATTCTCCTTCAAATTGTTTTAGTGAAAACAAGGTATGCAATATGTAAATATTTCAAACTTTGGTAACAAAAAAATGGCAAAATGAAAGCTTGAATAAAACCTTTTATGATTTATCCAATGAAATGAAGGAAAAAAAGAACAAGATATTGAAAATAATAGTAGTAGATTCATTCAACAGGCTTTTGTTTACAAGAGAACAAGCATGAATTAGATAGTAACCAAATTTTCAAAGCAAACCAATCAACATGGTGCTACCAATAAGCATGATGCTTATCGAAAAATGTTGATGAACTACATTAGATAGTAACCAAATTACTGGAAGTCGGAAAAATGAAATGCTCGACACATTCAACAATAAGGCTCAATGCACTGTAGAAAAAGAAAGCAATCACGTTGTTATCTTACTCCAGATATGTTACATGAAAATATTCATTATCATTGTCAATGTTTTGTATTGTTTTGTATTATATGATATTAAAACATTCAATTGAGAAAAGTCACTTACCCTTGCAAAGAAAACCTTCGCGTAAGTTTGCAAGTGCTGGATTCATATCCTTTGGAAGTACAAGTGGATCATGAACAATCTAAGCCACCATCAGCAACAATAAAATAAGTATTTCCCTCCATCCGGCCTGTCTGAAAAGTCAAAAGCAGCAGAGATTCATTTACCTTGTCATATGTGCCTTGCAAGGAGTCACCAATGAAGGGATAAGAACCTAACACCATGCAGTATAGTGTCACACCCAATGCCTACACATCATCAATTTTACCATGATATGTCAAGCCTATTGAAAACAGGCAACAAAAATTGTCAGGCCTATTTTGACAACTGAAGTATCTGTCCTTTAACATGTGACCCTTTCTTCCTTTCCTCTGGTCTTTCATTTCATTCAACAGGCTTTTGTTTACAAGAGAACAAGCATGAATTGAAAATATAATATATGTCGAGTATAAGAATGTAATCTGACAACAAACAAGATGGACAATATATCATTGAAGATATGAATACAGTACAAATTAGCAGCAACGATTGTCCAAATCTTGAGCAGACGATATTTGTATAATTAGCAAAGTTTCAAGCACTCTTCCTACGCAACATTCTGGTGCAGTAAAAACAGGAGTACCAGGAGACCTTCAAAGCTCATCATTGCTGCCCTGTATACATCCAAAGGAACATTGGGTTTTGTAAAACATTTCCTCCCGGTAATTGAATCCTCATTGTCCAACGTTAACATTTAATAAAAAATACTCACCTAACAATAGTCAACAGTAGGCATTCATTGCTGCCCTGTATACATCCAAAGGAACACTGGATTTTGTAAAAAATTTCCTCCCAGTAATTGAATCCTCATTGTCCAACGTTAACATTTAATAAAAAATACTCACCTAACAACAGTCAACAGTAGGCATTTGTAATTGTCTATAACTATGAAATGGTGCAGTTTGAGAGGTCATGTTTAGAACACACTCACTATCAGAAAGGAAGGTACACTCAGAGAGTAACTCTCTTACCTCAAACATCCTGCTAACACTAAAGTCAGAAATCTTAACTATTCCATGGCTGCCAACCAGAAGGTTTTCTAGTTCGATATCTGCATGAAAGATATTCTACACAGTAATTTTCAGGTTCCCAACTAAGAAAGTGGATGGAGGCAAGTCCAAATTCAACACAGTAAAAAGACGATAAGTTTCAATATTAAGCTATTTTATTTTTCCAACAATAGAGAGAATGATTGGTATTCTCCTTCAAATTGTTTTAGTGAAAACAAGGTATGCAATATGTAAATATTTCAAACTTTAGTAACAAAAAAATGGCAGAATGAAAGCTTGAATAAAACCTTTTATGATTTATCCAATGAAATGAAGGAAAAAAAGAACAAGATATTGAAAATAATAGTAGTAGATTCATTCAACAGGCTTTTGTTTACAAGAGAACAAGCATGAATTAGATAGTAACCAAATTTTCAAAGCAAACCAATCAACATGGTGCTACCAATAAGCATGGTGCTTATCGAAAAATGTTGATGAACTACATTAGATAGTAACCAAATTACTGGAAGTCGGAAAAATAAAATGCTCGACACATTCAACAATAAGGCTCAATGCACTGTAGAAAAAGAAAGCAATCACGTTGTTATCTTACTCCAGATATGTTACATGAAAATATTCATTATCATTGTCAATGTTTTGTATTGTTTTGTATTATATGATATAACATGCTTGACACATTCACTATTCTGCTTGAATTCAAATATGTAATTGACAACACGCAGTTAAAAAGGCTAAAATTTCCATACCAACTTTCTGTATTGCAGTGAAAAAAAGGGCTTTCAAAACAAAACCTGCTTGATTTTTATGTAGGAAACCAAAAAAATTTGACTAACACTGTCAATTCTTGCAGGCATTAACCTTTGCTACACCACATTAATGCACAGACTTATGCACAAAGGAAATGAATTATAAACAAATTTTAAACAAGCAAAAGACACAACATACCTACCCTGATAAGTGAACAAAAATGCAAAAGCCTATCATCCAAAACCTGCAATTAAGCTAAATAATATCAATGTCGTCATGTCATATCATGTACATGAATGGATGATTGAGTTTAACTGAAACATGAGAGTAGTAAACGATTAAGATTTTGCGGGGAGTCAATACCCCAACCAGTACCCTTGCATGGTGGTAAAGCTTGTGCAAACATCATGTTTGTTTGATAATTGCATTGCCAAGGAAAGAAGCTTTGTCTGGCTGGTTTCAGTTTTGTTTACCACTTGGCAAGGATATATGTGGTGCGTTCTTGACTCCACTACACATCCTTCATGAATTTTTTTCAGTTACATATATCATGTGAAATCAGTAATCCCATTGCTGTCCACCCCAGGACAAAGTTGAAAGCAGGCAGGAGGAGATGGTTGTGGCTGTTACTGCGAGGGACAAAACAACACCCAGTTCAATGCGAGCAAATTGGTGTTGAGATCCCCTCATAACTGCCCAGTGCCAATGCCAACTCCCCTTACCTTGCACGTTAAACATTGATTGGCATGGACCAAACAAAAACAAAAAAGCTTATGGGGACACAAAAAAACTAGACAGTGAGGATTAAGCGGGAGAGATTTATGTCAAGCATCTTCACAATGCAAAGCTACCTTGATTTTATGCACGGTACGGGATATGAGGTTGTTCACTGTCTCCACTGATTCTACTGTGAGTTTGGCTATTGGGAAGCTGTTGACTAATATATGGAATGCAACTGTTAAAAGTGATCCTCCCACACGCGGGCTGTTGACTCCAACGCCCTTTCCAGTAGGGTTTAGTGCAAGGGGCCTGCATTCTTGTCCGTCTGGAAGAATGGCAAAGCCAGAGGGTAAGAGGGCAACATAAGTTGGATCACCCCCACGCATAACCACATGCATGGCTGGGATGTCCACTGGAGGAGTCACCAATGAAGGGATAAGAACCTAACACCATGCAGTATAGTGTCACACCCAATGCCTACACATCATCAATTTGACCATGATATGTCAAGCCTATTGAAAACAGGCAACAAAAATTGTCAGGCCTATTTTGACAACTGAAGTATCTGTCCTTTAACATGTGACCCTTTCTTCCTTTCCTCTGGTCTTTCATTTCATTCAACAGGCTTTTGTTTACAAGAGAACAAGCATGAATTGAAAATATAATATATGTCAAGTATAAGAATGTAATCTGACAACAAACAAGATGGACAATATATCATCGAAGATATGAATACAGTACAAATTAGCAGCAACGATTGTCCAAATCTCGAGTAGACGATATTTGTATAATTAGCAAAGTTTCAAGCACTCTTCCTAGGCAACATTCTGGTGCAGTAAAAACAGGAGTACCAGGAGACCTTCGAAGCTCATCATTGCTGCCCTGTATACATCCAAAGGAACACTGGATTTTGTAAAACATTTCCTCCCGGTAATTGAATCCTCATTGTCCAACGTTAACATTTAATAAAAAATACTCACCTAACAATAGTCAACAGTAGGCATTCATTGCTGCCCTGTATACATCCAAAGGAACACTGGATTTTGTAAAACATTTCCTCCCGGTAATTGAATCCTCATTGTCCAACGTTAACATTTAATAAAAAATACTAACCTAACAATAGTCAACAGTAGGCATTTGTAATTGTCTATAACTATGAAATGGTGCAGTTTGAGAGGTCATGTTTAGCACACTCACTATCAGAAAGGAAGGTACACTCAGAGAGCAACTTTCTTACCTCAAACATCCTGCTAACACTAAAGTCAGAAATCTTAACTATTCCATCGCTGCCAACCAGAAGGTTTTCTGGTTCGATATCTCCATGAAAGATATTCTGCACAGTAATTTTCAGGTTCCCAACTAAGAAAGTGGATGGAGGCAAGTCCAAATTCAACACAGTAAAAAGAAGATAAGTTTCAATATTAAGCTATTTTATTTTTCCAACAATAGAGAGAATGATTGGTATTCTCCTTCAAATTGTTTTAGTGAAAACAAGGTATGCAATATGTAAATATTTCAAACTTTGGTAACAAAAAAATGGCAGAATGAAAGCTTGAATAAAACCTTTTATGATTTATCCAATGAAATGAAGGAAAAAAAGAACAAGATATTGAAAATAATAGTAGTAGATTCATTCAACAGGCTTTTGTTTACAAGAGAACAAGCATGAATTAGATAGTAACCAAATTTTCAAAGAAAACCAATCAACATGGTGCTACCAATAAGCATGGTGCTTATCGAAAAATGTTGATGAACTACATTAGATAGTAACCAAATTACTGGAAGTCGGAAAAATGAAATGCTCGACACATTCAACAATAAGGCTCAATGCACTGTAGAAAAAGAAAGCAATCACGTTGTTATCTTACTCCAGATATGTTACATGAAAATATTCATTATCATTGTCAATGTTTTGTATTGTTTTGTATTATATGATATAACATGCTTGACACATTCACTATTCTGCTTGAATTCAAATATGTAATTGACAACACGCAGTTAAAAAGGCTAAAATTTCCATACCAACTTTATGTATTGCAGTGAAAAAAAGGGCTTTCAAAACAAAACCTGCTTGATTTTTATGTAGGAAACCAAAAAAATTTGACTAACACTGTCAATTCTTGCAGGCATTAACCTTTGCTACACCACATTAATGCACAAACTTATGCACAAAGGAAATGAATTATAAACAGAATTTAAACAAGCAAAAGACACAACATACCTACCCTGATAAGTGAACAAAAATGCAAAAGCCTATCATCCAAAACCTGCAATTAAGCTAAATAATATCAATGCCGTCATGTCATATCATGTACATGAATGGATGATTGAGTTTAACTGAAACATGAGAGTAGTAAACGATTAAGATTTTGCGGGGAGTCAATACCCCAACCAGTACCCTTGCATGGTGGTAAAGCTTGTGCAAACATCATGTTTGTTTGATAATTGCATTGCCAAGGAAAGAAGCTTTGTCTGGCTGGTTTGAGTTTTGTTTACCACTTGGCAAGGATATATGTGGTGCGTTCTTGACTCCACTAAGCATCCTTCATGAATTTTTTTCAGTTACATATATCATGTGAAATCAGTAATCCCATTGCTGTCCACCCCAGGACAAAGGTGAAAGCAGGCAGGAGGAGATGGCTATGGCTGTTACTGCGAGGGACAAAACAACACCCAGTTCAATGCGAGCAAATTGGTGTTGAGATCCCATCATAACTGCCCAGTGCCAATGCCAACTCCCCTTACCTTGCACGTTAAGCATTGATTGGCATGGACCAAACAAAAACAAAAAAGCTTATGGGGACACAAAAAAACTAGACAGTGAGGATTAAGCGGGAGAGATTTATGTCAAGCATCTTCACAATGCAAAGCTACCTTGATTTTATGCATGGTACAGGATATGAGGTTGTTCACTGTCTCCACTGATTCTACTGTGAGTTTGGCTGTTGGGAAGCTGTTGACTAATATCTGGAATGCAACTGTTAAAAGTGATCCTCCCACACGCGGGCTGTTTAATCCAACGCCCTTTCCAGTAGGGTTTAGTGCAAGGGGCTTGCATTCTGGTCCATTTGGAAGAATGGCAAAGCCAGAGGGTAAGAGGGCAACATAAGCTGGATCACCCCCACGCATAACCACATGCATGGCTGGGATGTCCACTGGAGGAGTCACCAATGAAGGGATAAGAACCTAACACCATGCAGTATAGTGTCACACCCAATGCCTACACATCATCAATTTTACCATGATATGTCAAGCCTATTGAAAACAGGCAACAAAAATTGTCAGGCCTATTTTGACAACTGAAGTATCTGTCCTTTAACATGTGACCCTTTCTTCCTTTCCTCTGGTCTTTCATTTCATTCAACAGGCTTTTGTTTACAAGAGAACAAGCATGAATTGAAAATATAATATATGTCGAGTATAATAATGTAACCTGACAACAAACAAGATGGACAATATATCATCGAAGATATGAATACAGTACAAATTAGCAGCAACGATTGTCCAAATCTTGAGCAGACGGTATTTGTATAATTAGCAAAGTTTCAAGCACTCTTCCTAGGCAACATTCTGGTGCAGTAAAAACAGGAGTACCAGGAGACCTTCGAAGCTCATCATTGCTGCCCTGTATACATCCAAAGGAACACTGGATTTTGTAAAACATTTCCTCCCGGTAATTGAATCCTCATTGTCCAATGTTAACATTTAAAAAAAAATACTCACCTAACAATAGTCAACAGTAGGCATTCATTGCTGCCCTGTATACATCCAAAGGAACACTGTATTTTGTAAAACATTTCCTCCCGGTAATTGAATCCTCATTGTCCAACGTTAACATTTAATAAAAAATACTAACCTAACATTAGTCAACAGTAGGCATTTGTAATTGTCTATAACTATGAAATGGTGCAGTTTGAGAGGTCATGTTTAGAACACACTCACTATCAGAAAGGAAGGTACACTCAGAGAGCAACTTTCTTACCTCAAACATCCTGCTAACACTAAAGTCATAAATCTTAACTATTCCATCGCTGCCAACCAGAAGGTTTTCTGGTTCGATATCTCCATGAAAGATATTCTGCACAGTAATTTTCAGGTTCCCAACTAAGAAAGTGGATGGAGGCAAGTCCAAATTCAACACAGTAAAAAGAAGATAAGTTTCAATATTAAGCTATTTTATTTTTCCAACAATAGAGAGAATGATTGGTATTCTCCTTCAAATTGTTTTAGTGAAAACAAGGTATGCAATATGTAAATATTTCAAACTTTGGTAACAAAAAAATGGCAGAATGAAAGCTTGAATAAAACCTTTTATGATTTATCCAATGAAATGAAGGAAAAAAAGAACAAGATATTGAAAATAATAGTAGTAGATTCATTCAACAGGCTTTTGTTTACAAGAGAACAAGCATGAATTAGATAGTAACCAAATTTTCAAAGCAAACCAATCAACATGGTGCTACCAATAAGCATGGTGCTTATCGAAAAATGTTGATGAACTACATTAGATAGTAACCAAATTACTGGAAGTCGGAAAAATGAAATGCTCGACACATTCAACAATAAGGCTCAATGCACTGTAGAAAAAGAAAGCAATCACGTTGTTATCTTACTCCAGATATGTTACATGAAAATATTCATTATCATTGTCAATGTTTTGTATTGTTTTGTATTATATGATATAACATGCTTGACACATTCACTATTCTGCTTGAATTCAAATATGTAATTGAAAACACGCAGTTAAAAAAGGCTAAAATTTCCATACCAACTTTCTGTATTGCAGTGAAAAAAAGGGCTTTCAAAACAAAACCTGCTTGATTTTTATGTAGGAAACCAAAAAAAATTGACTAACACTGTCAATTCTTGCAGGCATTAACCTTTGCTACACCACATTAATGCACAGACTTATGCACAAAGGAAATGAATTATAAACAGAATTTAAACAAGCAAAAGACACAACATACCTACCCTGATAAGTGAACAAAAATGAAAAAGCCTATCATCCAAAACCTGCAATTAAGCTAAATAATATCAATGCCGTCATGTCATATCATGTACATGAATGGATGATTGAGTTTAACTGAAACATGAGAGTAGTAAACGATTAAGATTTTGCGGGGAGTCAATACCCCAACCAGTACCCTTGCATGGTGGTAAAGCTTGTGCAAACATCATGTTTGTTTGATAATTGCATTGCCAAGGAAAGAAGCTTTGTCTGGCTGGTTTTAGTTTTGTTTACCACTTGGCAAGAATATATGTGGTGCGTTCTTGACTCCACTACGCATCCTTCATGAATTTTTTTCAGTTACATATATCATGTGAAATCAGTAATCCCATTGCTGTCCACCCCAGGACAAAGGTGAAAGCAGGCAGGAGGAGATGGCTGTGGCTGTTACTGCGAGGGACAAAACAACACCCAGTTCAATGCGAGCAAATTGGTGTTGAGATCCCATCATAACTGCCCAGTGCCAATGCCAACTCCCCTTACCTTGCACGTTAAACATTGATTGGCATGGACCAAACAAAAACAAAAAAGCTTATGGGGACACAAAAAAACTAGACAGTGAGGATTAAGCGGGAGAGATTTATGTCAAGCATGTTCACAATGCAAAGCTACCTTGATTTTATGCACGGTACGGGATATGAGGTTGTTCACTGTCTCCACTGATTCTACTGTGAGTTTGGCTGTTGTGAAGCTGTTGACTAATATCTGGAATGCAACTGTTAAAAGTGATCCTCCCACACGCGGGCTGTTGACTCCAACGCCCTTTCCAGTAGGGTTTAGTGCAAGGGGCCTGCATTCTGGTCCGTCTGGAAGAATGGCAAAGCCAGAGGGTAAGAGGGCAACATAAGCTGGATCACCCCCACTCATAACCACATGCATGGCTGGGATGTCCACTGGAGCATAAACTACGAGAGACCCCGATGCATCTGTGCAAGTATCTTGCAGGATCAACATGCTGCTCCTTTCATTGGAATTCATGGCCTAAAATCGAAAACATTCACAGTTAAGGTTAGGGTTTCATGAGAGGAATTATTCTCCAAGAAGCATTTCGAAGAAAAAGAAAAGGAACATATGCTTGCTCTTAGAAGAGAAACACAGTTGCGAGGATCTTGTCCTTTCAGAATGTGAGCCATTTCTTGCATTGGACCTCCATTTGATAGTATATCCCACTGTTCCAGTTTTTTTTTTTTATCGGTGGTCAGTAGAGAGTACCGGCTATGGATGAAACGAAATAGAAAAAACAATGCCATGCTATGTGTTATCACTGAGAACTGCAGTCACATGTATATAAGTTGAGTCCAAAATTTCATGGGTAAAAATGAATGTCAAATGGTTGTTATCCTATGTTTACCACTTAGGGGTCATGTTCTTCAATGATATTGTTGAGAATCATTTTCAAAACCGTTAGTCATCCTCCATCATGATTGATTAAGACATGTCTTATCTCGTATATGTCATTTGTCCTTTTCGCAGTTTCGCAGCGCCGTTTGATTGGCTGATTTTGAAGCGCAGTAATGTTTTAGCCTTTTCGTAGCGCCAGCCATTTCGCAGCACATGTCGCTAAGTTATAACTGTCTGCGCTACGAAATCGCGGATTCGGGGATTTTGCAGCGCAGATCCTTGAAATGTCATGTCCGGGGATGAGTCATTGTGTCCGGTCAGTTGGTGTCAGTTAGTGTACCTTCCAAGCACTTACGAGCCATCATTCCACCAATAGGTTCATAGTCTTGCACATTAAGTTCATTCAAATGTTTTTGTCATGCGTAGTTGTGTCATGATGTTCTGTTATTATTACATGAAGTGGCCGGCTTATATGTAAGATATTTGAATTGAAAGAGGCCCGAGTTTCTTCTTCAAGGGAGCTGCATTGCAAGCGAGCCTGTGTTCTAAAGTTTGAACTTGTTTTTCGAGTTGAAGCTGCCGGTGTTTCTCTGTGCAAAAGTTTTCAAGCCGTAATGGAGAAGAAGGAGCATCGGTCCGGAAGGTGTCAAAGGGCAGAGCCCGAAGGATTGGACTTGACATTGAGGGAGGAAGGTGTTCAAAAGGCCTTCAAAGACGCTGGTTGCTGGAGTTTTTGTGAAAAGCTGAAGGGAGGACACACTCAGGTAACAAAAGAATTTGCCTTGAATTTTACAGGCTTAAGTTCCAAGGTATCTATGTTAGAATTCCCAGTATCTCCAGAAGCTATTGCTAGGGTAACCGAGATTCCTAGAGGAGGGCAGGAGTGGTTCAAAAATTTCAAATTTGATATGAGCCCCTGTAAAGTATTCTTGAAGGAAGCCTATGTGAATGAAGATTTAACCAAGGCTGTACCTAGAAGTTATGTTAAGGAGAGTTATGCTATGCTTCTTACTTGTATTCAAAAATATTTAACTTGTGAGGGAAGATATAACAAAGTTTATTCCTATCATTTCAAGTTGTTGCTGCATTTCACGGGTAAAGCATCTATAGACCTCCCATTTTACTTGTTTCGAAGCCTCAGTAAGATGTGTGATAAAATTCAATTGAGGAAGGATGATTGTGAGACATCATTGTTTCATCATGGCCTAGTTAAACTGTTAGTGATGGATGGTTTGCAGAAGATTGGTAGGGATTGGGATTCTTTCATCTATATGGCCAGTTTCCAGAGTAAGACATGCCTCACCCCACAGCCACTTAGAGAAAGAGAAGAATCAGTGGAGGAACCTACTATTGCTGAGCTTAGAAAGGAGGCTAGGGAGAAAAAGAAGGTTAAATCTCAGTTGAACAAACCAGTCAAACCCTTGGTTATTAAAGAGCCACTTCAGCCACCTCAGTCATCATCAAAGGAAAAGGTCAAGCAAAAGAAGGATGTTCATGGATCAGCTGGATCTGAAAAAGCATCAAGAGTTAAAACTAGGGGTCAACTAAGCAAGGAGAAAGGTAAATCAGTAACTGTGGAAGAAAGTCCAATTTCAAAGGCCAGCCTAAGTGACCTACTTGAGGCTATTGAATTTGAGCAGGAGGAACCAGTGCATCTTGAACCCATGCATATTGATTTGACCCAATCTTCTCCTGAGAGCACTAAGAAATCAAAAGCTTCGAAAAGATTAAGGTTTGATGAGCCTAGTGAGGAGTTTATGTTCAAGCCAAGAAGGCCAGTTACAAGGAAACAAATTAAAGAGGCTGAGAAAGTGCATAAAGGAGAAGAAGCTGTAAAGGAGAAAGTGCATAAAGCAAAGAAAGCTGTAAAGTCACCCAGAACAGAGGTAATTGAAGTATTGACAAAAACAGTGGAGGCAGTCAAACATAAAGACAAGAATAGAAAGGTCATCATCACCCAAGGAGGAAATGTGATTGCCATAAAGAATCAAGTGGAAACAGCCATAAAAGATCAGGTGGGAGCAACCAAAGAAGAAATTGTCAAAGCCAAGAATGTGATTAAGGAGCGTGCAGTTAGGTATGCCAACTATAAAAAAGCTGTGTTAAAGGGTAGCAAAAACCTAGTAGGTCAGACAGATTCCGTGGCTGATGTATATACCTGGACGGTCCCAGCCCTCAAGCAAGCTAAACTCCTCAGAAAAATGAACATGACCCTGAGAGCTAAAAACAAAGCTTTAAAGAAAGAGATTGCAAATTTGAAGATACAGCTAGGTCAGCTAGCTCATTGATTTGAGGAAAAGGTGATATTTTCAATTTTGGTCAATTTTGTTTGAGTTCCACTATTTTGAAGTCATCTAAGTCTTTGACACCTGTAGAGGAAGTTTGAAAAGTCATAAGTTCAAGCAAAAGAAGCTTTAGTGCAAATGCATTCTGTTTTAGCAAAAACAGCAGTTTCGTAGCGCGCTACGAAACTGCTGTAGGTGCTGTTTTATAAGAAAAACAAAGAGTTTAATGATGAGGTCAGCAAATTTTTGAAGGAAAAGCCTCAAAGACATAAGGGAAACCATAAAAGACTCTCCTAGCTATTCAAAGAATGACAGATGTGCATTTTGGAAAAGGTGAAATATTTTGTTTCTAGCTAAAGTCTCGTTAAAGGTACTTTATGACCGAATTATTAGGGTTCCTGTTAAGGTTATCGGAGATTTTTGTTTGTACACTTGTTCAGTTCACAAGGCTTCCAGCTCATTGGAGAGTATGGTGATATGCGTTGTTTGTGAAGAATTAAAGAGCTGGGGACATGTTCTTTAAGTGATGAAGAATGATGGGAGACAGGGACCGTGAAAACAGAGCACTTCTCTTGGTTAATTAATGAGCCATCTACGCAACTAGTATCCAAAGCCAGCTCGTTCAGTGTATTCTCCTCCAAGATACCTCAACCAAAACAGAAAGAGGACATGTGTCAAGAGTCAGAAAAGCATCATGCTACGAGGAGGACAGATTTTGAGTTTTGAATAAATTAAGACCATTTGTAATTACAGTTCAGCAATTATGTAATTAATGAATTAGTTATACAGTAGATAAGGATAGTTAATAGCAACCTTCGATGCTCCCCTCATGCTGGAGGAGGAAGCTCGAGGTGGTTAAGCATGTATTCCTATATATGGATCAGACTTGGATGTAATAGGGGTTGGATACTTTGAGAGAGAACAAGTCTATTTTGGTTTATGTAAAGCATATTTCAGGAATGCAAATGACTGTTGTTTTTGCCTCAGGATTCTCAATAGATCTCATTGTTCAAATGTATGGTGGTTTGTTATTTTAATGTTCTTTTACAGTTCTGTTATTGCATAATCACTCAGAACTCATGCCCACATGCTCTGACTTCCTGTATGTTATGGCAGACTGTGTTTTATGTTAGTTATGTTTGAACATTAGATGTAAAGAGCCCTGATTTCCATGAAAAATGGTATTTGGTTTGCTGAGATGTGTGAGACTCCATAAGCCCAATGGGAATCAATCTGATATTTGTCCAGCCAGCTTATTTTCATGTGTTTGTTAAAGAGTTAGCCATCTTTCCTTGTTAGTAATCAACATTCATAATCTGTGAGAGAGCCCTCTCAGGCTAAGGAGGCTAAGCCTTAGTCCAAAGATAGGTTTGAAATAGTTACACATAATCTTGCTGATAGGCAGTCTTCAGTGTGTGATTTTGTGATAACACTATGAATTATTGAGTCCAGTTATTCCTTACCTCGCTTCTGAGTCTCTCATCCCTCAAGAAATCAAATAATCTTTGCAGAGAAACAGGAAGCCACACTAATGTGGCCGCGCTCAGCACGACACCAGGTGGCTCTCTAGGGTCATCGACACTCTTTCTTGTCATAACACGAACATCGTCATCAATGTTAACAGAGAGCTTATTCCAGGTGTGTACAGTCGACGCACTCACTTGAGCACAAAAACTGTCCGTCATAAATCCCGCAGGCGAATTATCTCGAAGGCCATCAACAGATACATCCACCACTGCCCATACGCCCTCAGCCTGCTGTTTGCAGAATCGAAGAAAGTAAACCTTTCGAGCAGGAACCAATGGTGAAAGCACTTGCAATTCTGTATACATCTGCAAGTCACAAAAAACTGCATCTTCGTAATAAGAACGTAAAACAAAATGGTAATTGAAAAAAAAAATACCCACAATAATCCTAGAAGCTTACCAATTGCAGTGCACCGTTCCATGTCCCGCCCATTCCGCTCTATATTACATCGACTGTGGCTGCCCTGCATATTGGATATCATGCAGGGTAACATTTCCTTATACCTATTAGCAATTAGAATAACGTGCTTGGTAACCTGATGAGTGCATGCTTGCCAGCTGTGATGCGCTGCGAGGATGATGAATCGGTAACATTACATAGTGGCATACAGGGATAACTAACTTCCAGCCTATAATGATGCACTTACAATGCGCAACCGCCTAATGATCCTACGGAAGAGGTTCTTTTAATCGTCTAACACAATGGATTAACGGCTCAAGGCATTACACAATGGCATACAGGGAAGTTAATCTCAAAGGGAAACGCCTTACGACGTAAAAAACAATCACGATAAGTCATGATGTTCATATGGTAAAAGGAAATTTATTTAGTGGTTTTGTAATTTTATTTTTTAAGATAATTTTTAGTTCCATCTATTTAATGATTATTTGTACACTAAATTCATTAGTATTTATTATAATGTACGAATGTTTCAAAGGAAAGAAGATATTTTTCCTTATAATAATTATTAAGAACCAATGATGTGTCTTATCACCACATGAATATTGATTCTATTTATCTAGAACTATCATAACACTAGTAAAACGAACATTGTCTCAATGAGGGTAAAAAATCACTCCCACCAGAAGTTATGAATAATGAAAATTTCTAAAAATGTGGTAGAACCATGCAATATTATTCGTTAGACCTATTGATTAGCTATATAATATTTGATTTATAGATTAGATTTATATAATGAATATTTGATAGTTAATATATTGAAAATAAAAAATTCGTAAAATGACAAATAATTTGCAATGTGTTTGTATGAAATAATTAGTTATTTTAATTGATTTCTATCCATATTAGTGTAATATTAATATATATATATATATATATATATTTAATCAACTATAAAACATAATTTCTTTTTCTTTTTCTTCTTGGGTAAATGAATCCTTTTATTAATAAGAAAAAGTCACATATAGCTTGTATTTCCAAAAGATGACTAAAATCCAAGATATTATTTGTTAGAAAAATATTATATATGACAGAGAAATGTAAGACATATAATATGCGGAAAAACACAAACACATAAAACTAGAGAGACACAGATATATGTGGTTCACCCAGTTTTGGCTACGTACACCCCGAACAGCCAGTCCTTCCTTTCTATTATCCAGCAAAATGAAGAGACACAACCTACAGCAGATCCGCTGCAATATCCTCTGTTTTCTCTCACAGTCTCACCTCTCTGTTTCTCACTCGGAGAATACACATCTATTACACAGCCTCAATACAATTCCCTCATACAAAGTGAGGGGTTGCCTTCTCGGGAAAAAAACCTTAAACTAAACATAAGTTCTAGTGTCAGATCATCTGCCTAATGAACGACCCAGATTGACTAGAAATTACTATACTTTTACAAGGCAATTTTACATTTGTTTTTAGCTTCGGGGGAAAACCCCCCACGTGGAGGGGTGTACAATTTTCCTGGGGTATACAACTGGCTGAAAATAAAGACCTCTAAATAATCATGCTCCACACCCAACATTATTGAGACTAGCAAGTTTTCTATCAATAACAAACAATCAAAAACTGATTATAACAATCATGGCTATATAAAGAACTCCTTGAAGATCCAAGATTTCAAGGGGGGAAATGCTTTTGACATTGGCATAATTTTCCTTAAGGTTACTAATTGTTTGCAATCTTCTTATATTAATGCCTTATTTCTCTTGCAACCTCGTTTTTTGGCTTCTTTGTCTTACCTGGAGACCAACTTGAAATCTCTTGTTTGAACGCAAAGACTAGACTAAGAAGAACTCAAGCCCAATTGGTTTCTTACCTTGTTTTGAAGATAGGTGTTGTACAAAATCCTAGCCGGATAACTTGGTATATCCTTCACTTCTTTTCCATGCCATTCTTCTACATGGGTGAGCAATCGTGGGTCATTTAGATCCATATATTCTAGTAGGGCTTCTGCTTTAGCTTCTTCAGAAGGGGGGCTAACCATTTCTTGCGGTAATGGATTTTATTGGCGCTCTTCAAGAAAATTTTGCATGAGATTTACATGATTCAATATAGGGTTATGGGATTTCCTTCTACTGTAAGCATGTCTGATTGGTTTTTGCCTTGCTTCGAAGGCTCCTTCAGAGAGGAGAGTGACTCCAACCTATTTCCAGATCGAAGGATTTGGTCAGTATTTGAGGTTCTTTATGTAATCATATTTTTTCTTCTTTGGGGGAAATTTCCTAAATAATCTTACTCCTTTTGAGAAGGGTCTTCTTTAGGCGATTCCTTAGTATTCATTAGTCAACCCCTAATAAGAAGCAAGTATTAATGACAACATTTGCATCTAGAGAGGATGTGTTTATAATCTAGAGGATGCTTCCAAACACAATTGTGATAATAAATATCTATGGAGGTTGGATGAGGGTAGGAGATATTCAAGTAAATATAAATTCGAGCATATGAGTTGTACCTTCCTCTCATAGTAGTCTTTGATACTTTGACAAAGTGGCTGATGGAATTGCCAATGCCTTCAAGGGTTTCCTCCTCCCAATATTCCTTGGGGATAGAAAAGAGTCATACCCACACCAAAGCAACAAGGAAGTCTTCCTTCAAATTATATTGCTCCTTCCAAAATTGCATGAAGAACCCTGGATTATTAGAAAAGTATGAACCTCCTTCAAAAATCCTCAATCTCTCTTTCAAGCTAGAAAAAATGATTGTGAAGAATCCTTTTGCCACTAGATCCAATTCTATTTGATTTTGAAGGTGTTATTTGTTTCATATCCACCCAATTAGGGACCTTTTAGAGGGCCATAATCTGATGAATTTGTAGATTAGAGTGTGATCTTGCATATATTGGATATATTCTCTGATATTGCTAGATTTAACATCATATTTTGGTTCTTGCACCTCTTTTGGCAGGAAATGCCCCTAGATTTCTAACTTGCCAAGATGCTCCTAGCAGGTGTTTTGCTATGAAACCAAAAACCCTACTTTTCCCATCTACTATGCCAAAAGGATATCGAAGTTGAGGAGATTGAAGGGAATACCAGTAGATCCATAATTGTTATGAATTCCTGAAACAATTTGGACAAGGGAGTGGAGAAATCCCCCTTCGCATAACTGAGCATTAACGACTATGCAAAAGAAATCCTAAAAGTTGTAGAGAAAAAGTCATAGTATAGTAATCATATAAAAGACACTTACTTATTATCAAAGTACATTATCGTAAATAAAAAATGTTGATGATTTAATTAGTTAAATTGGTTAAAAATACATATATATGAATTGAGGTTTATAATATATCATGGTTATATTCAAAAGTTCGATTTAAGATACAATGGAATGATAAATGATATAGATAAAATAAATTGTTATTACGTCGAATAAACTATTATTATGTCTATTTTTCTTGAGATTTAGAATTTATAAATATATGCATTTGCATAATTGTCTATGTATGCTATTATATTAGTTTTGGTTAAGATGGTTTTATAATACATATAACCATTAAACTAAGCATAACATTCATAGACCTAGAAAGAGGACATAAATAAACTTGCATTAAGGAAGTAGAAGCAATTTATAAATTGGTTTAAATCATACTTCGATAAAGGAGATATTGAATTATGTTGTGGACATGCATGACCATAATTATGAGAAACAATGCATTAAATTAGTGAAATAACTCACCAAATATATTGGAGGAAATATTGATATTCAAAATTGGGACAATAGATAAAAACTACTACTAGCATACCTAATTATGGTTTCTAGGATAATTAGAAGCAAAAACATATTTTGTCTAGAAGATGAGAATGGGTTGAAATTTTAGATACACACAATAACCATTGTGGTGGCGTGCTTAGTGGTGTTGAAGAATTCGAACCTGCTTGCGGTGCTCAACTTGGGGAAATTGCAACTCATTGCAAAAATAATATTGTTGGATAAAATTATTAGTTTTTGAAAAAAAAAAAACCTCTAAGAAGACAATCACAAGGTTTATTATTTTGAAAAAACCTTAACTAACAACCACGAAGTTTATTTATAACGATGATGTATATAAGGAAAGTTTGGACTTGGATTTCGAGAATAGTATGCAACTAACCCTAAAAGGATAATATATCCATTAATAGTATGAGAGGATGAAAAAAAGATGGATGTTGACAAGGGTTTTATGAAAGGAGGGAAAGGTTGTAAGTTTGATCCCCAATGTTGGCAATATATAACTAAGAAAGGTATCTTACCAAGGAATGGAAAATGATGAGCTTGCAATTTTGCTAATGATCATAAATTATTGTAGACCTCATAACCATAACAAACTTGGAATATAAAATAAATAGAGAAAGATAAAAAGGCATACACTTCTCATAGATGACAAGGTTAGTAGGATGGAATGACAATTATCATAAAGGAGTAGCATAAGTTTTAAGGAAGTAACTTACCATTCTTAGGGTATCTCATGAATGAGTATCCATTTGCAAAATTGTCATTGAATCACAGAAGAATTCACTAATGTGAAACATGATAAGGATCAATATAAATTTTAAATAAGGATTATTCCTATTAGGATGAAAATATTGTCAACCAAATAATGAAGTTAAATAATTATGATAATGACGATGACCATTTTAGGGAGCCGTAAAAAGGATGGTGGTATTGGATTAATGAAGTAATAAACCTATGAGTACATGCACGGGGGAAAGAATCCTAATAGAATTCGTTAAAAACAAATCACAAGAGAGATAAGGAAAACACCTTAGCATAAAATAAATAAATAACTTATAACTTATATGATTAAACTTAACATTGGGATGAAGTTCCTTACAAAGGGGGAGTATGTAATGCATCATCTTATTAAATGACAATAATAATAATAATAATACTAATAAAATTAAATGATAAAAACTAAAGTGAATTCCTTAATAAATAAATAAAAGAAGCTATTGTTATAAAAAGGTAAAATAAGTAAGAGTAAACTTATTGAAAAGATCGAGTTAATAAAAAGTAAAAGAGTAAATTAAGTAAGAGTAAATTTATGGAAAAAGCAAAAGAAAAACTTTAGATAAAAATAAAATTTCATGATGACACATGGATTATGTGCATGAATATTTTCCTTCTATTTAATTAATGAGAAGGATAATGTGAGACATTCCTTTCTTAGGAGATTTTGGGGATAGAAATAATTTAATGGTACAGGGAGTTACTTGAGGGATCGAGGGTGGCTAGCCATCGAAAGACATAATGGATTTGAGCCTATGGTTGGGTGGAGATTCAACCCCAACATGTTGGTTGTAGTTTTTTGGATTAGAGACTGGTCCACATCAATTTGATCTCAAGTTTTAAGTGAATTAATTTTTTCATCTCATAGGTATGTTCTCATCACCCACTACAATGATGGATTATGTAATTATCATTGAAATCTTCATTATATTTGATGATTAATGGCCTTATAAATCTAGGTAATTTTTGCATAATTGTGTTTGAAATTTGGACCATTACATTGCTTCTTCCACCCAATGATATTACAAAATAGATATAACACATAGTAAGCCCTTTGTTTCTTCTTCTTTCATTGAAATTGCATTTGCCACCGTATTGTGTTTTCCTTTTTTGTTGACAATTTCAAAGTCATAACCTAGCATCTTTGTTCCCCATTTTTTTTTTCTCTTTTGAAGGTAATCGTTTCTCCAAGAAAGTATTTCAAACTATCATGATCTATTTTTACTTTGAAGCATCTTCCTATTAGCTAAGGGTGTTATTTTTTAACTACATCTAATATGACTAACATTCCTTTTTCATAAATGTATTTAAGCAAGTTCTTTCCTTTAAGTTGGTTGCTTTCAAAGGCAAGGAGCCTTTCTTCTTGCATTAAAACTGCACTAATGCCATGGCCTAAGGCACCATACTACATAACAAAGGTTTTTGTGAAGTCACGTGTGGCTAAAACATGAACTATACAAATAGCTTCCTTAAGCTTTTCAAAGGATTTGGTTGCTTCTCGAGTCCAAGAAAATGCTTCTTTCTTTCATAATTTTGTTAGAGGTGCTACTATTTGACCATGATTCTTGAAAAACATGCAATAATATCTTATCAATCCTAGGAAAACTCTAAATTTCTTTAAGGTTTTTAGGATAGGTAATTCCATCATAAGTTTAATTTTGTTAAGGTTCACTTTACCACCTTCATGAGATACAATATGACCCAAGTATTCCACTTTTTGAACCCCAAAGGCTCTTCTAATAGTTTTAATACCTCTTCAACATGTCATATAGGCTCTTCCCAAGATTTGTTATAGATCATTATCTTGTCAAAAAATGATATCACAAATTTTCTAAGGAAGAGTTTGAAAATATAATATATTAAGCCTTGGTTATGGGGAGGGACATTAAATTATAAGGAATTATGGACTTGGATAGAAAAATGTTGGTTGGGAAATTTGCAAGTCATAAGGTTTCACTTGTTAGCCTATGGGCTTAAATTTTGGAGTAGTGGTATCCATTATCAACTACTCTACAATTTTCTACATCCTTGGCAAAGGATAAGAAAGGTCTGTTTTTTACAATAAGGTAGATGCAAAGAAAATTTACAAGGTGCAATGGTTGTGGGATTCAACATTTATGGTTTTGTGACATTAGACACCACTTTTTCACCTAAACAATGATGGGTTAGATGTCAACCTAGTTCGGCTCAAGTTAAATAACTTGTCATTAGAATGGTAGTCACAAGAAGATTTGACTGAAATAGGCAATCAACCAAGTGGCACCTTGCAAATTGGTAAAAGTTATAAATCTAATCAATAAGCCTACAATGGCTAGGGTTTTGGTTAATATAAAGATAAAATGTGGCCTTTTTGACTCTAAACTTGTTGCGTGGTAGTCGTATATTCTTCCAAACCCTAGATTATATAAATGTCCATTTTCATTGTGTTCTATGTCATAAGTTAGGCCACCTTTTCAAATAATACACTCTAGAATATTTTTAGAAAAATGGGCTCCCAAAAGTTCAAAGGGATATGTCCTTAAGAGTAACAATGTTGGGAAAAACTTGACATATTGAATGATGGAGAAAAGGGATATTTGTTTGGTAAAAGAAAAGGTCATAGAGGTTTCAAAAACCCAATGCCCCCTTATTATATTGAAGATTTATTACTAAATTACGTGGAAGAATAGAGAGCATTGACTAGGGACTCAATACTCAATAAAGGAATTGAAGGGTTCTCTTTATATGACAACCTCGATTGTGATGTTCCCAAGTCTACAAAAATGGGAGAAGTATTTCATTTATAGGAATGATGTTTGTTGACCCTCTATTATCTTCCATGAATGGCGATAGTTTTAGGTATACATCTTTCGTGGAATCCAAGGGTTTCTATGTTTTGGATGGTTGTTCAAGTTACCTTGTAAACCCTAGCATGATGAGTAACACAAACGTTTCGGTTTGTCCTAACTGTTAAAATTTGCAACTAGTGTCAAATTCCGCTTTAGACAACTAATTCTATAGAGATGATGCTTGCATTGAATTCATCTTTTTGAGAGGACCAAAATAGACCTAAATATCATCAATTTTGGATAAGGGAAAGTGTATTTTTGAATTATAATCCCACATGTACATATTTGATCAGGTCGGCCCTAAAGGAAATTGGAAACCCTTGGAAGGCTATAAATATAAGTGACCTCTACCTTGTTTGGATAATAATCTTGGATCATTTTCTCTTTCTTGTTTTTTCTCGCACAAGTCTAAGGCAGGTCGGCGCAGCAATGAGTTCGTACGAAGGTGAAAGTGCAGGATTAGAAGCTCACATCTCTGTTTTAGGGTTTTAGGCCTCAATCACAAGCATGCCACAAAGAGATATTGACTACAGTTGCTCCCTACTAGGCTCATCTGTGTGATTGAAGCCTTTTAGTCACACACACAACATGTACTCCATGCGACCGACATCTAGGGTTTGGTTTTTCAGTTGTCTGAATTTTTCATTCGTTGATTGCAAGGTTCAGTAGTTGACCTTAGACAACAATATTTCATTACAGGCTACTGAATGAGGGTTTTGAGTATACACATAATTGGGTTCATTTCATGTATATTGTTTGGTTGATTATTGGTTTATGGTTGAAGATATGGATTATTGTACTCTCAATTGTTGAGTCATTCAACGACGATCTAATAAGAATAATTTGAAAGGGTTTTCCCCATAGTGGGTTTTTTTAGGCCCCTATACTACTAGTGTAACCCCTTATTGTTATTAGTACAACCCCCTTATTATATTGTTGTACCCATGTAGTCCCCATAGAAGCCCCCTATTGTTATTGTGTGCCCCATAGAAGCCCACTATTGTTTTTTTTTTTTTTAGACAAATTTCGGTTGCTATATTATGAGCTGAAAAAAGGAGTCAGTTCTCCATAGATACAATAATTTCTGGATATCATGGATCAGAGGAATTACAAAAAGGGTCCCTTCCTTGATCCTTTTTCTAGTATTTCTGCCTCTGAAACTTCCTAAACTACTATAAATCCTAACATATTGCAAAGACCAAAATTTACAGCTACACATCATAATTAATCTATTTCAATATGACTGATCTGCCTAGCTGTGGACTCTTCCGGATTTGGGTCTGGATCCATCTGTTTTGCGCTGGAGGAGCTGGGGGCAGCTTTTCTCTTTTTATCCATCATGTACTGTAGGATTGCAGTCGACTCTTCTGCATGACTACAGCGATTCGCCAGGTTTCTGAACTGCTCATGGAGAGAGGACACTCTGTGCAAAAAAAGATTAATTTCTGCCCTGTATTTCTCATTAAGAATCCTATACTGGTCTTCCATTCTTGCCTCCAAACTCTTGACCTGGTCCTCCATGATGCGCTGCTGCGCCCTTAACTCCTCAAATTCTGCTTGAAGGTCTGCACAATGAAGACAGTCTTCTGATCGATCCATATTTGTCTCAGGCGACTTCCTGTTTGAAATATCAGCCACTGAAACTCGAGTCTTTGGAGCACGATTATAGCTGGGCGAGGCAGCTACTGTAACTCGAGCAGGCTTGATGGATGGACAGTTCTCTTGAGCACTAAGCCAAATACTGCGGTGCCAATGCTTACCCGGACCACTTTGCTTAACGCGTTGATGAGATCTATTCTCTGTTGTATAAATAGAATTAGACTGCGTGCTTCGAAGGCGGGAAGATGTCGAATTGGGCATCTTGGGATTATTGCTTATCCGCAGAGTGATCAGATGCAAATCTTGCATAGCATGGAGGGTCGATTTGAAAGGACTATTCTCGCTTGAAAGCTTGTGCCTTCTCGCGCTTTTAGATGAATTCCTGATTGCATATCTGGGCAAAATCCTACCCACATGTCCTATTCTGTCGCCGGCACAGATTACTTGATCTATCCCTCTAGTTCTGTCAGCTGGAGACCGCGTGCTGTTGACTTGATATGAAAGGGTCATGGCAACGGTTGGAATGTCACGCTGGAATTACAGCACAGACTGCCAATGGGCCTTTCGCATGCACTGTTGGCATGCTTATCCGCTTCCTTGTTCAAACTGCGTAGGATGTGATGATAACTAACCTCTTCCATTGTCTCGTGAAGGATTTGGTTTCGCTGATTTATCTGTTGGAGGAGAATATTTGGTGTACTCTGCCGGTGTACCATAAGCCGAATGATTATTGAGGAATCCCCGAACACCACTGCCTTCTTTATCCCAAGTTTGATTAATTGGGTGAGTCCCTGGAACAGGGCTAGTCCTTCAGCTCTATTGTTGGAGTTCTCCCCTAGCCCCCATTCATAATGAAGGATGCGATCTCCGTTTGCATTACAAATAAGGCCCCCTGCACCTGCCAAACCCGGATTCGACTTAGATGCGCCATCAAAGAATAAGCAGAATCTATTGCAGTTACTCATCCAGTTAGAAAGTTCCTCTTCCTTTAATCTCAGTTTCCATGCGCTATTTGCTTCCTTCACCTTTGTCCCCCTCCTGCTGGTTTCCTGAGCACTGGATATGTTCTCCAGAACGTAGCTGAGAAGATTTCTCTCCTCTATACTGTAATTTGTTGCGTCAATTTTGCCGTTGGTGTGGTTTGTAATTGATTCTAGAGCCAACATTTTGGCCTTGTGGCAAATTTTCCTGGTGCTGAATCCTTTTTCTTGGAAGACCTTGCCATTTCGCGCTAGCCAGATGCGCCATAGAAGTGTGAGTGGTATGGTGTTCCATACTCTTTGAGCCAATTGGCTTCTTTTCTCCTTCCAAGGACAGTTCTTCCTCCATTTATAGATCGTTTCTGCAATTGTGGTTTGGGGTTCCCATGGTGATTCTCTGATTGAGGCCATTTCCTTCCAGCATTCACTGACAACCGGGCAATCAATAAATAAATGTTGCATTGTTTCCTCTGATCTGAAACAGTTTGGGCACCTGGATGGGCCCATTATGCCTCTCTTTCTTAGATTTTCCGCAAAGTGCCTGAGTACTCTTTCCATTTTCTAATGGAAAATAGCTGGAGCATGATATAAAGAAAAACGGTATATGGGGAGAGATGCAATACCTGATTTTAGTAGAATTAGCCTTCCTGCTGGGTTCAGCCACATTGTGCCCCATTGCTGCACTTTCCTCTTTATTTTTTCCAGTATCTCATTCCAGGTGTCAGCTTTCAAGGGCCCTAAACTTACTGGCATTCCTAAGTAGGAGAAGTGATTCCAGATTAGACTGCAAGTAACTCCAAATATGCTTGCTATGATATGGATGGTATGATTTGCAGTATTCCATCCATAAATGCAACTTTTTATCTGGTTGACTTTCCCTCCTGAGTAATCCATGAATTGGTCCAAGAGCTTTTTGAATCGCCTTGCTATTGTGGCGGACGCTCCTCCTATCAGCAGAGTATCATCTGCAAACTGTGAATGATTGATGTTCTTTGTTCCATGTAACTCTTCGATTATAGTCCAAGGCTTGACTGAATGATTCAGCCATGAGGATGAACAGATAAGGAGAAAGCGGGCAACCTTGTCTGAGACCACGGGATGATTGGAAGGCTGCACATGGTCTCCCATTTATTAGGGGGAAGATCCAAGGTCCAGTAATACATGCTGCAATCATAGTGATGAAGGAAGGATCGAACCCAATTTTATGAAGGACAACATACAGATAGGAGTGCCTTACCCTATCAAAGGCATTTGCAAGATCCAGCTTTAGAACAAATCCTTTTTCCTTCCTGGTTAAACTTGAGTGGATGGCCTCTTGTACAAGGAGTATAGAATCAGTAATGTGCCTATTGGGGAGAAAACCCCCTTGATTTTCAGAAATCAAGGAGGGAAGGAGAGGTTTAAGTCTGGCTGCTAATATTTTCGAAATTATTTTGTAGGCTGAGTTGCATAATGAGATTGGCCGGAATCTCGAGAAGGAGGAAGGGCAATTTTCTTTTGGTATTAAGGCGAGGTAAGTGGAATTGGTGAATCCCCCCATTTTACCTTTTCTCATCACCCATCGAATCATCTTTAAGAGATCTTTTTTTATCATTGACCAGTATTCCCTATAGAAGCAGATGGGGAATCCATCCGGTCCTGGTGCTTTATCCGGATGCAAACTCCAAATAGCTGCTTTGATTTCCTCTTCTTCCACTTCTTTCGTAAGATTGTTGTTCATTTCTTGAGTGACCCCTTTAGGCAGATACTGGAGCATGTTTGAGTAATCTTCTGCACCTTTGTCTTCAGTCAGAAGTTGACAAAAATGCCTGGTGGCTGCTTCCTTTATAGACTCCTGGGTACTATATCGGTTTCCTTCATTGTCCATTATTGTGCTCACTGTGTTTCTGAGTTTTCGCATGGTGGCTTGCTTATGAAAATAAGCTGTGTTTTTATCTCCTTCCTGCAACCAAAGTTGCCTTGATTTCAATCTCCACTTTATTTCTTCGTCCCTGAGGGTTTGGTTCAGCTGTGAATATAATTTACCTTCTTGCTCTTTATTATGCTGAGATAGCCCTTGCCTTTCAATTCTCTGTTGTACCTCCTCTAAATCTTGCTTGATTTTCTTTTTATTTAATTCGGGCTCTTGATAATTGCTCCTTGCCCAGTTCTTTAAAGCCTGCCTTACTCTTTTAAGTTTTGTCTCCCAGATATAACTTGGAGACCCCTCTACATGATGGATCCATGTCGTTTGCACCACTTCTTTTGCAGCTGGTATCCGGTTCCATATTGAGCTATATTTGAAGGGTATGGGCCCTAGTGGGCAGTGACTTTGGAGAGTTAGAGTTATCGGATAGTGATCAGAAGCCGACACATTGAGGATATTTGAGTAGCCTGTTGAGAAAGTGGAAAGGTAAGTTATGCTGATAAGGAATCTATCCAGCCGTTCCATGATGTTGCTGGCACCAATTCTTCTGTTACTCCAGGTATATCTACGATTTTTGGGTCTGACATCAACTAGATCATGATCCTGTATTATGGTCTCTAATCGACTTCTGGAAGGATCAGGAGTGAAATTACCTCCTCGTTTTTCATTAGCATGCAGCACTAGATTAAAGTCTCCTGCTACAATGAGATTGGTATTCTGGCCCAGTTCTATGTTTGCTTTCAGAGTGTCCCAGCATATCTCTTTTTCTCTATACTGATTTGGAGCATACACATTATACACTGTCACTGATTGGCCTCCGGTTCTGCTATCCAGTGCGGTTCGGATCCAGTTTTGATGAACATTGGTGGAGCTGCACATCCATTTGTTGCTATCCCATAAAGTTGCTATACCGCCTGAGGCTCCTCTTGCCTCACTTATGCTTCCACGGAATTGTTTCTGCTGACTAATGACTCTATTCATTTCACATTGATCTTGCTTTGTTTCTTGTATAAGCATGATTTCGGGGTTCTCGCTGTGGATTAGATCCTTGAGGGCAACTAACTTGGAGGGGTGCCCTAATCCCCTGCTGTTCCAAGATAGTATTTTCATCATGAGATACTTGATATGTGGAGAGGTGCTCGCCTCTCATGTCCTTTATTACTGTTTTCTTTTTCCAGGTGCCCAAGTATAAAGGACTCTATTGGTGTTTGAGTGCCCAATGCTATATCTTTTTGTGCGCTTTCATCCCTTTGTTGTTTAGCTGATTTTCTTCCAGGGCCTTGCTTTTTTGGAACATCACTGGGCGCTCCATGATCCTTTGAAGAGCTCATGGTAATTATCGAAGCGGGAGGTTCAGGAGGGGGATGCATGGAGGGAGGAGGAGATTGATGGGGCGGGGGTTCAATGGAGGGGATGTCAGGGCCCGATTCAGCCTCAAAAAGGATCGAAAAGGGATTGGAAGAGGGAGGTAGAGGAGGATCAGGTATCAGAGAGGGAGGGGAAGAAGGGCGCTGATTGGAGGTTCCAGGGGCATCAGAATCCATAGGTGATTTGAGGGGAGGCGATGATTTTTTCTTTTTAACAGGTTCCCAGTGCCCTTCTTGCTCATCATTGTCTACATTCACAATTTTTGTGCATCTATTTGCAAAATGTCCGTATTCGTGACATACCTTGCATTTAAATGGTATCTGCTCGTAGTCCAGTTGCTGGATATGGCTCCAATCATCCACTTTCAGCTTGATCGCCTCTGGTAGTCCTCGGCCTAGGTCGACTTCAACACAGATCCTTGCGCATGCCTGCATGTTGTCTTTGGGTTCACTGCGATCTATGTATTTTCCCACCGCATTTCCTATAGCTTTGACTGATTCATCCCCCCAACAGTGAAGAGGAAGATGAGGTAGCCGTACCCAAACTGGAATAGCATTCGGGATATCAAGTTCTGGGTCGAAATCTGGAGTCCATTTATTGAGGTAGAGGCCTCTGGAGTCCATAAAATATGGTCTATTCCTGAATATTAGATCTTTGTCCTCCTTTGTCTCAAAATGAAATGTAAAATATCCTCTGCCACAGAATCTGATAGATATTTTGCCCTGAATCTTGTCCGACCAGTTCCTTTCGACCCTTCTTTGTACTGTTCTGGGTGACGGCCAAAGCCCAGTAAATTGTCCAATTAATCCTTTCTCTGCTAGAGAAAGCGCTGCCATGCGAGGGATAGCAGGCGGCAGTTGAACTTCCTGTAATACATCGAGTTTCTTTACAAACTTTGTTGCTGCTGGTCAGGGTCGCTGTGGGGGAAGAGATTTAACCAGGTTGGAAAAGGCCCTTTGCAGTTCCGGATCCCCGTGGGGTGGATCCGGAGGATCCATACTGAGGCGCAGTCAGAGGTTACAGGCTCTCTCAGGCTCGCGCAGCTCCAGGTCGTGGTAAAATTTAGTAAGTATTATATAATCATTAGAAGCCCATTATTGTTATTATTGTGGCCTTACATTATTATTGTTATGTCGGTTCTGATTATATTATGACCCCTTAGACTCCTATATATAGAAAGGAGGTCATGTCATTTGTATCATCAAAGAATTGTTCATTTGTGTAATGTAAAGGAGGTTGCCCCTTCGAAGACCAGTCCTCTATAATTAGGTCACTGTGGGAGATTTGGCATAACTCTTCCTTGGAGAATACAATTTGGATTAGACTGGTGGCATTGGAAAGAGGACACAGAGGGCTACTACAGGTCACAATTTCAGAACTGGAATAACTGAAATTACAGAGTTGTAGTTGTTTCAAGATCGAGCTCCTAAAACCAAGAAAAGGCGATATGAGGAAGTTTGATGGCAAGGATCCGATAAATTGGATGCTTCAGATGGAGCAATATTTTGATCTACATGGTGTACCACTGTTACAAAAGGTATGTGGAATGGTCTCTGACCAATCTTGGTATCTATATGTGTGAATTATTTTCTTCTATTTTTCCTTTATGTTCCGCTTCATTGATGATGATATTGTTCTTTATACATAATTGCGTTGATCTGAAAATCACTCGTGAGTGATCTCACTTAAATAATTAATGAATGAAGGTACTAAAGACTCATGTGCTAGTGTGTGTCCATGTTATCTTAGGCAATGGATCGATCAAATTGCAAAATACATAGACACTGGAAAACGGAAAACAGTAAGAGAAACACAGTAAGCAATACAAGTACACAACACATTAATAAGCCCTATTCTCCAGGGCTACGTCTCCGGTCCAACTTTCAGTGATGGCCTTCTTTTATTGAGTCTTTAAAGTAGAGTTTTTATAGTGAGGAGCTCAAATTGAGTCTCCTGAAACAGATAATGCTTGGTAGGGTGGTTCTTGGATTCCCCAAGCCACTAAAGTGCAGAGACTCTTTCCTTACCAGATCTTGACCTCTCTGGTCTTTAATGGGAGGAGCCTAATGAGGTACTCAATTCTTGATAGATCCTCATAGAGATTGCTTGAACCTCTTAAGCCTTCTGTCTGCTCGATGCTGCCTTAGGTCAGCTCAACTCTCTGTTTTCTGCTTCTTGCTTCACTATCTCTTTCGCCTTTTCTTTCACTGTTTTTCTTCTCTGGTTCTTCCTTTCTTGTTCTATTTTCTGTCTGTTCATGGCTTAAAGCCAATTTTTCCTTGACTGTTTGCTTCCACTTACATCCCTTTGGATCGCCTGTTGCTGTTCGCTTGGAGCTCCCTATCTCTGCGTCATCACCAACGTCTCACAGGGAGGTGGCCACTTGTCCTTTCACGAACTGTGCCAGCTCTTCCTCAATGATTTGGTATTTCGGTTACGTTGTGAAATGATTCATCCACCAACTCAGCGATCAAATCAGACTTCAGAGTTTTATATGCCGCAGCTTAATCCCCCTGTCAAATCCGGTTTCTCATCGGGTGCAATCTCTGCCATCAAATCTGGTGCCCCAAGATCCTACTGTGTTTTCTCTTATCGCGTGGTTGACTTGCTCGACCGTTAGCCTGCAATGAGAGGCGGTTTTCTCTCTCATCCATCGGACACGTGTCATATGATGAATGGAATCACTCGTTCTCTGCCCAAATCCACTTACCGCCCAATATGCCTCTGATATACCGCTGGTTTTGGAGCACGGGACCCACCTTTTGCCTTAACACTTTCCCTATGGTTTCCTAGCTTCCCATGCGACCGAGCGCTTGGGGCCTTTCCTTCTCAAGGTGTTTTTCACAGCAATGCGAGATTAGCGCTAGCGCTAATAGCGCATCAGAAATGGCCTTTGTTTCCCGATCCGTGCTTCCTAACTGCGAGTTTGCCTCCTGCACGTTCTCCATGGGCCTCAATCAGTGCCTTTGATCGAGGTCCTCGTTGTTCCTTGCTGGCTGCAAACTGCCACTGTCCATTGGTCTTCCTGATAGCTCTTTATTCATAAATTCGAAGTTTGTCCTGATTTGATACAGTCATGGCACTTTGATCATTTTCATGGATCCAATTCGGATCACAACCTTCCCACTGAAAAAGCTTTTGGACCACCAAAAGTTGGTTTTCAAGCATCAACTAAGTGAGGGTACAATTGTCTCACTCGTCCAATCTCTATCCACTTTGCACTGCTTGGATTTGAACCCTTGAGCCCAACTCTGAGGTACTCAACATTTCCCCTGCGTGTCATCCTCACCTTCCTATCCAAAACTGTGTCTTCCTGCAATTCATTAAGATATTCAGGTAGCAGGTCATCAATAGAAGGCAATTGACTTTGCTCTTCGGGATCCTCAATTAGTGAAGGTTCAAACAATCTCAAGCAATCTGCATTTACGACTGAGTAGATGTGCATGTAAGCTGGTAGATCAAGGCGAAAAGCATTCTCACCAATCTTCTCAAGTATCTTGAAGGGTCCATACCTGATAGGCTTTAGCTTTTTACCTTCACCTTGCATCCTGTCCTTGCTGATGTACAACCAGACTTGGTCACCAACTTGGAAACTATGCTCCATCCGATGCTTGTCATGCCTTGCCTTGTATTTGGCTTGGCTCTTTTCCAGTTATTCCTATACTGCCTGGTGGATCTCTTGGATTTATTCAATGAACCTAGTTGCCCTGTCCACATCACTGTGTCCCTCAACTGTGGTGTCTTTACCAAAGAAAAAATCCAAAGGAGACCTTGGTGTGAACCCAAAACAGGTCTCAAAAGGATATCTCTATGTAGAAGAATGTTTTGCTCTATTGTAAGCATGCTACACATAACATAAATGTTCATCCCAAAGCTTAGGATGCTTGCTGCAATATCCCTTGAGCAACTGGATCACTATCCTGTTGACTACTTCTATCTAGCCATCAATTTGTGGATGAAAAGTTGTGCTTTTCTTCATTTGGGTGTCCATTAGTTCCCACAAACTTGACCAAAACTTCCCCACAAATCGGGTATGTCGATCAGATACAATGGAAGTGGGTAATCCAAAATGAACCCATACATGTTCAAAGAATAGTTTTGCAGTTTGTTCAGTTGTAATCTGTTTATTACAAGGTATCAAAATACACATTTTGTTGAACCTATCCACAACAACATATAGATAATCACGACCTTTCCTAGATTTAGGCAGTCCTCTAACAAAATCCATGGAAACACTTTCCCAAGGGTGAGAAGCAACTGGTAATGGAGTGTACAAGCCTAGTTTTCTTTTGCTGGGCTTGCTTTTAACACACATAGTACAACCTCTTACATATCTAGAAACTGTCTTGTTTATTTTTGGCCATTAACAAAATCTTTGTAGTTGTGCAACTGTTTTACTTACCCCAAAGTGACCTGATATTAGAGAAGTGTGTGCTTCTCGAATTATCTTTGCTCTTTTAGTTTGTGGAATGCATAACTTCCCACAATGATATAAGAGTTGGTCCTTTACATGATAATCAAATTCTTCTACTCGTTTTCCTTGACTTAAAGTTGCATATACATCTTTAAAATTTATATCTTGAGCATATTGTTCAATGTAACTCTCATGTAACACAAAATTATGCTTAAGTAGAGTAGATGCATTTATAATGGGTCTAGATAACATATCTGCAACTTTATTGTGAATGCCCTTTTTATATCTAATGACTAAATGAAACTGTTGTAGAAAACCCATCCATCTATAGTGTCTTGATTGCTGCAACTTAGTTTGGGAGTGTAGATATTGAAGTGGTTGATAATTAGTATGTATTACTGTCTCTTTGCCCATTAAGTAATGTTTCCATTTTTTCACTCTTTGTACTAATGCATACAATTCTTTATCATATGTAGGATAGTTAACTACTGCAGAATTAAATGTCTTAGAATGATAACATATGGGTTTACCGTGTTGTATCAACACTGCTCCCATAGCATAGTCACTGGCATATATTTGGATCTCAAATGGTCTTTGAAGATCAGGTAGTGCTAGTATAGGTGCTGTACTAAGATTTTCTTTCAAGGTGTCGAAGGCTTTCTATTATTTGGCTCCCCACTGAAACACCTTGTTCAATCTTGTTAAAGCATGTAAGGGAGCTGCAATTAAGGAAAAGTTAGAAATAAACTTCCTCCAATATTGTGCTACTCCTAAGAAGCTTCTAACTTCTATAGCAGATTTGGGTTTAGGCCAGTTTACAATGACCACCACCTTAGAGGGATCTATCTTCAATTGACCACCCCCTACTATATGACCCAAATAATTCAGAGATGTTTTGCCAAATTCACATTTTGAGAGTTTAACATAAAGTTTTTCTCTTTTCAAAACATCTAGTGTCTGCTTAACATGCTTTAAGTGTTCTTCCCACGTTTTGCTAAATATTAGAATGTCATCTAGATACACAATAACAAAATCATCAAGAAAAGGTCTGAGTACATCATTCATTAATCTCATGAAAGTAGCAGGAGCATTAGTTAAGCCAAAAGGCATAACCAGCCACTCATACAATCCCTGCTTTGTTTTGAAAGCAGTCTTCCATGCATCTTGTTCTGCAACTCTGACCTGATGGTATCCACTATGCAAGTCTAGCTTGGAGAAATAAACAACTTCTTTCAATTGATCTAAAAGATCATCTATGCGAGGAAGGGGATAACGATTTTTTATTGTTATCTTATTCAGTGCTCGGTAATCAATGCACATTCTCCATGAGCCATCTTTCTTTCTCACCAAAATGATTGGTGACCCACATGGTGATGTGCTAGGTCTGATAAACCCTTTCTTGAGCAACTCCTGCACTTGATTCTTGATTTCAACATTCTCTAAAGCGGACAACCTGTACATTCCAATGTTAGGCAATGGAGCATCTTGCTGCAAAATAATATCATGCACTATTTCCTTTTTGGGTGGCAGACCTTTAGGTTCTTGAAAAAAGATATCATACTCTGAAACAACCTTTTCTAAATCAGTTTGTTGTTTAGCATTACAAAGTTCAAATACATTTGTTTTATCAGGTTTCTTTTCCTTTACAACCTTCAGTAAGAATTGTTTGCATGAATTTATCATTCGTTTCATCTGCCCTGAGTTTATGAGAGTATAATTATTCTTGAGCTTATGAGCTCTTACAAAGTATTCACTTCCATCTTTAACAAGTAGATGCTTGTTCTCAACTCTATAGAAAATAGCTTTTCTATCATACAAGTAAGGACTCCCTAAACAATTCCACATATATCTGAAGGAATTATGTCTAACTCAACCTCATCTACAAATGCTGACCCAAAAGAAAACTTGAGTTTGCATTGTCTAGTCAATTGTAGTTGTGCTTTATCATTCAACCATCCTAATGGGTATGGTTTCTTGTGAGGTGTAGTTACTAATCCCAACTTCTTTACAATTTCTTCAGAAATTAAGTTTACTTGTGAGCCATTATCAAACAAAGTATCAATCTTTTGATGTTTGGAAATAACTTGAATATGGAAAAGCTCACGTCTTTTTCTCTCATTTTCTTCATCAATAGTAGATTGTGCAGAATTACTAGTAGATGCTTCAGAATTCTTACCTTTTATACCTATGGTTGCAATGGTTGTTTCATCTCCTGAGTCTGACCCCAAATCTTTCTGAATAGCTGCAACAGTCTTCTTCTTCTTGCCGTCGAGCTTCCTAGGTCTCAGCTCTGGATGCAGAATCCAACAATGCTCATCATCATGCCCATCCTTTTTACAATGAGGGCATGAAGCCTTGCTTTTCTATGCAGTGTTAGCCTTCCTTGATTTCCATTTATGCTTTCTTTTCTCCTTATTCTTGCTTGTAGTGGGTTGGGATGATCCCCCAACTTCTGGACTTCCATTCTTTCCTCTAGCTTCTAGATGAGTAGCTTGTACAAATACCTCATCTATACTAGTGGGATTAAACATGAGGATAGTGTGCCTCATGTAGATGTGTAGACCACCAATGTACTTCAACAGAGTCTCAGGTTAGTCTAATGAGATTCCTAGAATCAATGCTCTCTTTCTAAATTCTTGAGTGTACCCTTGCACACTTTGCCCTTTCAATTATCAAAGAGTTTTCCAACTCATCATGGCTTGCTACATGTAGGCCAATGGATAGAACTGCTTTTTGATTACAAAAACAAATTCACTCCAGACAGAGATAGTCTTACCATGTCTTTTCATGTCAGCTTGGGTCTAGCCTTCCCATCAAACCAAGGCAGTGCCTCCAAGGCATAGGTTTGCCAGCTGAATCTTGCTCTTGTTTGAATCGATATTCTGCACTCTACAATAAACATCAATTTGTCTAATCCAATTGTCCAACTTTTCTGCATTCAACTCTCCATCATATATAGGTAAATCAAATTTAACATCTAGTTTGATCAAAGATGCTTTCTTTTTAGGGCTATTAGGAGGTGTGAGAAAGCTTTCTTCTTTCCCTTTGCCTTTTGAGTGGTCATGGAAGTGAGACTCATCTTCTCCTTTGTCTTGTTTAGAGCCTGATGAATCTTCATCCTTATGTTTTCTAAAGTCCCTATACATTTCTTCTACCATGGACTTTATGGCTAGGAAACTATCTATGAATTGAGGGTCTGGCCCCATAGAACCTTCCTCTGACATTGTCTTCTGAGGATAGACTCTCCCAATTTCAGGATTAGTTTCAACCAACTCTCCTTCTCCTAATTTGACCTTTGATCTAGTTAGCATTCAACAGCTAAACCAACACAAGCTTGTCTAACCTTAACAGCCTAAAGCTCTGATACCACCTGATCTGAAAATCACTCGTAAGTGATCTCAGTTAAATAATTAATGAATGAAATTATTATAGACTCATGTGCTAGTGTGTGTCCATGTTATCTTAGGCAACGGATCGATCAGATTGCAAAATACATAGACATTGGAAAACAGAACACAGTAAGAGAAACATAGCAAGGAGCAGAGTTTTTACAGTGAGGAGCTCAACTTGAGTCTCCTGAAATAGATAATGCTTGGTAGGGTGGTTCTTGGATTCCCCAAGCCATTAGAGTGCACAGACTCTTTCCTTAAAAGATCTTGACCTCTCTGGTCTTTAATGGGAGGGGCCCAATGAGGTACTCAATTCCCGACAGATCCTCACAGGGATTGCTTGAACCTCTCAAGCCTTCTGTCTGCTCAATGCTGCCTTAGGTCAGCTTGGCTTTGTTTTCTGCTTCTTGCTTCACTGTCTCTTTCACATTTTCTTTCACTGTTTTTCTTCTCTGGTTCTTCCTTTCTTGTTTTGTTTTCTGTTTGTTCATGGCTTAAAGCCAATTTGTCCTTGATTGTTCGCTTCCTCTTCCGCCCCTTCGGATCGCCTGGTACTATTCACTTGGAGTTCCTTACCTGTGTGTCATTGCCAACGTCTCACAGGGAGGTGGCCACTTGTCCTCTCACAAACTGTGCCATCTCTTCCTCAACGGTTCAATATTTTGGTTATGTTGTGAAATGATTCATCTGCCAACTCAGTGATCAAATCGGACTTCAGAGTTTTATATGCCACAGCTTAATCCCCCCGTCAAATCCAGTTTCTCATCGGGCACAATCTTCGCCATAAGATCTGGAGCCCCCAAATCCTACGGTGTTCGCTCTTATCGCGTAGTTGACTTGCTCGACTGTTAGCCTGCGATGAGAGGCGGTTTTCTCTCTCATCTGCTAGACACACGTCATGCGATGAATGGAATCGCTTGTTCTCTACCCAAATCCGCTTACCGCCCAATATGCCTCCTATATACTGCCAATTTTGGAGCGCAGGACTCGCCTTTTGCCTTAGAATTTTCCCTATGGTTTCCCAGCTTCCCATGCAACCGAGCGCTCGGGGCCTTTCCTTCTCGAGGGTAATCGCGCATCAGAAATGGCCTCCGTTTCCCGATCTAGGCTTCCTAACTGCTAGTTTGCCTCCTGCGTGGTCTCCATGGGCCTTAGTCAGCATGCTTTGACTGAGGTCCTCGTTGTTCCTTACTGGCTGCAAACTGCCACTATCCAGAGGTCTTCCTGATAGCTCTTTGTTCATAAATTCGAAATCTGTCCCAATTTGATACAGTCATGGCACTTTGATAATTTTCATGGATCCAATTCAGATCATGCGTATGCTGTTGAATAAAGATGTAAATCTAAATAATGTTATGATGTTATGGGGAAAATTTAATGTGTAAATGGAGAAATGCAGTTATCAAAGCGAAGAACAATATAGCCCTAAGGAAAAGTAACACTAACAAAAGTGTATCATACGAAATAAGTGGAGGCATTGCGTTTGGTAAGGTCCTAGTAATTATTTTAAATAACCCCACTATGTTGATGGGGAAAACCCTTTGTTTAAGAGACAATTTGAGTTTCATCATTGAGCATGGGTGAGAGGGGGAAAGGGCCACATGACCTAAAACTAAGAAAAGTAAATTTTGTCATAGAATTTTCTCAATCTATAGGATTAGAATTTGACTTGGGTACATGCCACTTGCCACTATTTGTTTATAGACCATTAGCTCTCAAAAGGGCATAGGAAAAAGTAATTTGAGAGGTGCAACAAGGAAAAAAATATTTACTAATTGGGGTACTAAGAGCTAATAAAACCCATTTGAATATGTCTAGATGAAAATATCTTCTCTGAATATCAAAACCTTGGGGGCAAGCAGAAAACTTAGCCATAAGATGAATATTTCCGTCTCATAATCCTAAAATGGTTTTGATCCAAGACAATATGGGTATCGACGTTGGTTTATGTGACATTCTGTGTAAATTGCTAAGTTGATGGAATTTTTGGGTCTAAATTCACAAGTTTATTCAAGGGAAATTATGACGAGCTAGAAGGAGGATTTAATATTGCTAAACTCTTTTGTAGTGATGCCTAGATTAATGGTGGAAATTTTCATTAGGAATATGGAAAAGATGTTCAAGGTTCTAAAGATTTATGGTTCATATTAAGGTAAACAAATTTTATGGGATACAAATTTGAACTCTTAGTTTTTGATGGACAATAATCTTATACTCGGTGGTGATTAAATTTTACTCTAAAAAAGGGGAAACGTAGGGGGTTTCGACTCACCACAAAACCTTGGATTTTTTTTTTCAATCTTTGGAATCTATAGGGTAACCTGACTTGGCCCATATGGACATAAAACCAAGTTGGGTCAACAATAGAGCAAGGAGTGTAGCTATTTATAAGAAGCTTGACATGTTTCTTATTTTCACTCATATTTTTAATGAGGTAAGCAAATGCAAGAATTGGGTAGACTTCAAACCATTTCCCAATATTAATAGTTTTAATACTCAAGTGATAAACCTATTGCTCTAATTAAGTTCGATTTGGATTGGAGGAAATGTTTCAATCATTGGTTTGAAGAAATTGGAAACTGTTTGATACCATATTGGGGTGAGCCAGTAAATAGTTCACAACTTCTTCAAGTATTATTAAGCAAAAGGTGATGGATTGGTTTGGAATCAGGCAAAATCCACATAGTCATAAAATTAAAGAGGTTGAAGATAGTCTAGTAGAACTAGTAAATAGAGAGAAAGGATTCCTATTAAGTGATGAAGAGCTCAAAGCTATTACGATTTGGAATTTGCAAAAAATGTTTTTTTCTAGAGGAAGAGATGGTTTGGTGCATGAAGAGTAAGGCTATCTGGATAGTAGAGGGGGACCAAAATACCAAAAAAAATTACAAATTTTCTACACAAATGAAACAAAAAAACAAAGTTTCGAAATTGTAGGATGAAGAGGGAAAGCAAGTTTATATTAGTTGGTACATTTTGGGGTGAGACATTTTAGTACATTTTTTATTAAACCTAAAAGATGTAACTTGGCTCATACACTATCAATCATTAGAAATTATTGAGATTCATTTAATATGAGGAGAATCCCAATTTCTGTAAGGAGATATCCTTGGAAGAGTTAATGTTGGCTATGAAAACTTTCTGTAAAGATAGAAGTCTAGGCCGTAATGGCTAGATGATAGAGTTTTTTCTAGATTTCTTTAACATGTTGTGGGAGGACCTACTTTTAATAGTTGAGGATATTAGATTGGAAGGGGAGGTGCCTAGAGATGTAAACTCTAATTTTATTGCACTCATTCCAAAGATAACCCTAATTCCCTTGGTGAATTTTGTCTAATTTTTCTATGCAATATGATTTACAAAATTTTCACAAAGGTCATTGCTCTAAGCCTCAAGCCTATTCTCTCTAGGCTAATTTTTTTACGAGAAATTTGGATTTCTACAGGATAGGTACATTCATGAGGTGGCACATACAATGCAAGAAGCACTACACAACATAAAAATCTAAGAATTGATCATCCTTCATAATAAAAGTTAATCTATCAAAGGCCTATGATAGGGTCTCATGACATATTTATAACATTTACTTTTGCATATGGGTTTCTTTTGGTAAAATGGATCATGGGGTGCATTATTAGTGCACAATTTGCTTTGTTAATACATAGTGTAACAGGTATTTATTATTTTATCCTAATTAACTTCTAGTGTAATGGGTATTTATCATTTGGTCCTATATAGACTATTATGTAAGAAAATTTATTATTTAGCCACATACATACCTTCCTGAAAGAATCATGGATAGAAATTTAAATTATATTTTAATCACCTATGGAGGGTAATGCTGAGTATAAAGGTCTCCATCTAGTTAGCTAGAAAAAATATAAAAAAACAAAAAACAAAAAACAAAAAACAAAAAACAAAAAACAAAAAACAAAAAATATTTCTAAAGTAAATGGGTGGCTTGGGTCTTATGAAAGGTATCCTATTTGGAAAAGCAATAATTTACTAGTATCTATGGAACTTTTTCAATTCTTCAGGTATTTGGAGCATTTTATTAGTGGATAAATATGTTAGCAATGATTCAATCATGGATTGTATTTGAACATGGAATGAAAAAATCTCCAATGTTTCTTATAATTAGAAAGCTCTTATACTTTACTTCTCAATCTAGGAAGTATTTGACTTAGAGGGTTGGGTTCAAAGTGGAAGTGAATATTAGGGTTGATTATGGGATGCAATGATGGAGTTTTTCTTCCATAAGGTTTAGTTCGCTATTTACAACTAATTCGTAACGTGGCTTTCACCAAGATTAGTGACTTGACATCCACCTCTTTATGGAAACGAGGATGGCTCACAACTCATTAGTTTGGAATTCAAAGGGAATGGTAGGATCTCTAGATATTTTTTTTGGATGAAATTAATCATGCTCACATTATACTAGTGGAAAAAGAGGATGAACTTATATGTAAATTTAATTATTAAGTGAGATCCTACTATGCAAAACTTGGCTAAAAAACACTTTTATCAAATTTACCTATAACCAATGAGCCTTGTTTGAAAAAAAATTGGAACATAAAGGCTCCCCCATGTTAGGGCTTGGATCTACCTCAGGCTGAGAAAGGCAGGTCTAGGGTAACATCAAACCACGCTTAACCTGGTAGCTAGCCCTACCAGGTTGGGAGAGGGCTCTCTCCTTGTCAATCTCAATGAAAATTTATCAAGGCTTGAGATGACTAATATAAAGACTAATTTTATGCTAGGTATGTTTGCTCAGAATAATTTGATTGATTTTAATGGTTGGTTGCTGGATCAGATGAGGAAGGCAGCTTTGGGTCTGGGAAATGAACACAAATTTGCAGAGGTTTCTGTGGGGCGAGGTAGGCAAGGGTTTTAGAACTTTGAAATGAGTGTAATGGTGAGTCTAAAGACTGGTGAGGATCTGGAGAGGGCATGCAAGTGTCATGAGTCCTCTTCAAACAATAGAAAACATGTAGAACTAAATAAACTCTAAGGCAGAGCACTGAAACATCAATGAATTCTACCCTTTACACTTGATTCATCTAGCTATGAAGAATAAAAGAGATGATGGCACACATAAACATAAGATAATTGAATAACTGAGAAGGAAACAATGCTAAATCACATTACCACAAGAATCCCACAAAATGATGCAAAACCATGGTTTATTTCCTTGCCAAACTGCAAACGTGATGTACAATAATGCTCAATGCATCCAAAAGAGTCCAACCTTTACAAATGATTGAAAAAACACATGATATAGACCTCCAAACCACCTGTTCTATCCATCAGGGGTCGAATCCATGAGAATAGGGGTGGTTTCAACCATATCTAAACTAGGAACACAAAAATAGGCAGTGGAACAGTCTGCCTCTAAAACTTAGGACACTGATTCATTCAACTCTAAACCACCTACAACTGATGTATCTACCTTATCAAGTCAATTTTTATCATTTTTAAATCATAGTACATCAATTTACATCATGTAACATCATGAATTTGACCATAAGAGAGAAAAAGTCAAACTAGAAGAAAACTACAAAAAACAAAGTTTTTGAGCAAAATTGGCACTTTTCATCCTGTGCGTAGCGCTTTTTCCAAGCTGCTTTTGAAGGCCTTTCCCTTCACCTTTCCTCTAGGACAAGTAGAATTTTTGAATTTTGTGTCCATTTTCCCCTCCAAAATTGCAATCTCCCAAGACTGCTTCATGTGTGGCCAAAAAGTGGTAGAGAGGGCATTTTTTGGGTGTTTTTGGCCCTTTCGGAGGTCCAAAACTTGTCAAAATTTCCTAGTAATTTCTAAGAATGTATAAATTTTCATAAGGAATCCAAAAATTCCAAGTTTTCTGCAAATGGAGGTCCCTATCAAAAGCGAGTTCCGGTGGCGCTACGCACCTGTTGGAAAAGCCTGTGTGTAGCGCCACTGGTTTTGTGCATAACGCCATTTTCAGATCAAGTTTTGGAGGCCTTCCCAATGTCCAAATTGGGTGAAAAATAGCTCGTTGGAAATATTATTGAGTCTAATTTTCCAAATAGCTTTAATTTTTCAATTTGGAGTTCATTTTCCATGTCAAAAGTCAAATCTCCCAAGACTGGTCAAAATGTGCAAAATGAGGCTACCTAAAGGCAGAGTGCTGTTGCAGTCAACTTTTGAAGGTCTACCTCAACTCCAAATTGAGCTCATGGTAGCTCATTGGAAATGTCTTTGTGTCTAGTTATCATTTAACTCATCAAGCAAGTCATTTGGTCAACCAAGCTAGGATAAATATTGATTTTCCCAAGGTCACTTTAGACGTGTATCAATTCTCTTGAGGCAACTGTATTTTTGACATTTCTCTAAAACCATGAAACCTGTGTAAAAAGTGAAGGCGGTTTTTCTTCCTGGGCCTATTTTGGACAAAATCCTCTCTCACGTTATCCAAATTCATTTTTTCTTGCTCAAAAACATCATTTGAGTAAAACCTATCCCGATGTGTGGAACAAGGGATTTGTCGAAATGAAGGGAAATGAAGGGGATAAGGGGCTTCTAAATTATTGATGAAATTTCGGGAAGTAGGGAGGGATGTTAGGAAATAGGGGAAAGTTGAATTTCAAATATTGAGTAAGGGGAAGGGGTCCAAAAGGGCTAAACACAGGCCTAGCCTAGAAAATTGTCAAATTGTAGCAAGAATCTAGGGTTTGTGGAAAAATGAGGAATTTGAGGGATATCAGTGATGGGAAGTGTTTAATAAGGTACATTAAGGATAGGGGAAGGTGTATGAGCATCAGGATGCAATATTTGTTGATGGTTTGACCATCCAAGAGAAATTACCTTCAAAACCCTAGGAGAGGCAAATGAGCCTTACCCAAGTACAATTGAAGCACGAACAAGGTGTAAAATGACCCACTGGAACCCGAAATGATGATGAAAACCCTTTGAATGATGGTACACTCATCTGAATGGTGACATGGACCGACCTTTGGACAATTTTGAAAGGAGTGCAAACAAACCCTAGACCTAATACCTAGTGACCAAATTTTATTTGAAAACTCACTGAAATGACAAAATTTGACTTTGACACTCTGAGACCACTTTGTAAGAGCATATTTGATCACTGTAGGAAGGCTAAAAAGACTGACACTAACACCGCAAAAAATATCCCATTGATGTGCTTGATTCTCCATGGCAAAGTTTTGATTTAGGGTGCATTACAAAGAAATATTTCTTAGAGTGTGAATATGTGTTATCTTTTTTAAAATGATAATGAGGAGAATACACATCTATTTCTCACATGTTCATTCACAAAAGAATTATCATTTGCGATTTGGTTAATATTCCATGAACACGATATTTAATATAAATACTCTGTAAGTGATATTGGATGAGTTTATAAGGAAAAGGGATTTAAAGAGGTGGAGGGATATTCCACCAATTATGTGTTCGAGTATATGGTTGATTAGAAAGTTAGCATTGTTTCAAAACACGGATTTACTTCCCTTGATTGTTTTTATTCTTGTGAAGGTGGAGATTCAAGAGGATAAATTAGTTTGGAATACAAGAGTGCCTCATGTGCTAGATAATTTGTTATTTTCCACCGATAAGCCATGGTCCTTGTTTCATAGGGCTTTCCAAAGAGAGGATAGTGTCGAGAAATCTAGGGTAGCTAGATTCAACGATTTCTCTTACTTTGATAATTGCTTGTGAAGTTGTTTTACTTAACTTGATGTACTTGTTATTAGCTTCTTCTTTCACTTAATTATAATTATGTTCTTATCATCAAATAGCGAACAACTACCAAATTATGAAGATAAAAAATACAAGAGGACATAAAATGCAGGTTGCTAGCCAGTGCCAAAACCTCTCCTCTTGAGGGGAAAAACCCACAAGAATTCTCCTCTTCTTATAGAATCTTCAAATGATGAATTCCAAGAACTAAGACACTTGATCAAGACTCCTCCAAGACCAAGTCAAACCTATTCTTGATGAACTTTATCCTTCACTAAGTCAACCCAAGTCAAACTGCTCCAAAATTGCCTCAACTTCACAAATTCGGACATGCACTCTTGACTGCAAATTTTGACCTCATATAACTTGTTAATTTTTGTAGCATCAAAGGACTGCTAGTCTTGAAACTTTGTAGAGAGGATAAAACACATGAAATCTCCAAAACCCATAAATCGTTTCTGGAAATTCCACCTAGAGATGGCTCAATTAGATTATTAGCCAATTTTTAAATATTTCCTAAGTATAAACTTACGAAATATGGTTAATTAATTAGAATTAATTGAGATAAGGTGAGAATTCTCTAGAAACTCACTTAGATCAACTGATAATTAATATGGGCCCTTGATTAAGTTTTAATATTGGCCATTGGTGCTCCAACAGAGGATTATAAGAAGTCAATGGGTAGATGGAGGATACACTTGTCAGAAACACAAAGAGTTCAATTTCCTTAGAGGGTTTGATTTTCAGAGAGACAAAGTGTTGGAAGAATTCGAGCTTTAGTAGGGAAGCAAAGATAGTGAGGGGTAGGGATTGTGAGCCAAAGGAAGTTTTCCAAATTTGGTGAGGCAGCAACAAGTGGTAGAAGCATTCCAAGTAGAAGCTACTTAAGGGTTGTGTAGTAGCTTCAATAGAGCAATCTGATTTAGCCGGGAAGGAAGTCGATTCAACTTCCAGAGTCGGGAAAGTCTTCTAAAGGGCCAGAGAGTCACTTCTAGCAGCAGAGGCAGGCATAATGACTTGATCAGAGGTTGAACAAGCCAGACGTGTGAGAGGAAGCATTGGGACTGCGTAGAGGGCCCACACTTGGGTTTGGACGACTAGTTTTTCTAAAGGATCTAGTGCCGAGATTGCTTGTGGAGTGAGAGAATTTTCTCTCTAATTTTTTTCTGTCAGATACTTTCTAATTGGATTGCTAGTTGGGAACCCATAGATTGTACTCAGATTTCACTACTGCATAATAATAAAAACCTTAGTTTCTACACTGGTTTTCCCAAGTTGGGTTTTTCCAGTGACATTTGCCTAAAAATAATTGTGTCATAATTTAGAGTGTGCGATATATTTTCTTAGTTTCCAATGTTATTTTCTTCCATGATTTATTTGTGAAGATCACAATGTGAATTATTTGATATTTGCAATAGAAAATAAATTGTTAAATAAATTAACAATTAGGAAAAATCCCACCAATAAATAGACCGCATCAAATATTCGTCAGTCCCAAGAAGCAAATGAAACAAAATCTAAGCCTTCAGCGAAGGTTACCCCTCCTGATCACACAACTCTGAATCCTTTTGAGCTATTAGAAGACCCCTCTAAACCACCCTCTCCCAGATCCCCACCCTCAAACCCTATCTCTTTAGCTCTCATATCCTCCCCCAACCCTATATCCTCTCCACCTCCTCCTTCAGTGGACCGCATTATAGCTAGAAACAAAGCCAAAGAAATCCCCCAAGCCTAGGATCAACAAAAAAAGGTGGGAAGGAAATCCAATAAAGAAATCAGAGATGAAGCAGTAGCTAAAGAAATGGCCCTAGGAACACGACAACCAATGGATTCATTCTTAGGGAAACTAACAGGAAGTCATGAAAAAACTCAGCAAAGAGGAAAGGGAGGACCACACCAACATATCAGTAAATAATGATATTGGTCTCTTGGAATTGTTGCGGCCTTGGCACCTCCTTTAAAGTCAATGAAACTCGAGACATTTTAGCCAAGAAACAACCAGAAATATATTTGATCCAAGAGACCAACGTAAAAAGCAAGAAAATAAAAAAAATGACTCAAAAATTAAAAAATTATGAAGGAATAATGTTAGAAGCCACAAGAGCATCAAGAGGAATCAACACCATTTGGGATAAAAGGAAATGGGAATTAATGACCCAAAAAACCAACAGACATTGGATTCAAACAAAGTTAAAAAATCCCATTACAAAAGAACAATATAGCATTATAAATGTGTACTCCGCAAATAATTATAGAGAGAAAGAACAATGTTGGAAATCAATTAAAGAAGAAATAACAGACAGAGAAAGTGGGAACCTAATCCTGGGAGGAAACTTAAATTTGAAAAGGAATACAGAAGAAAAATTTGGAGGAATCTTCCACAACGATCCATCAAGAGAAGCTCTAGAAGGAATAATAGAAGAACACGAATTAATAAACATTCCACCAAGCAATGGAAAATATACTTGGAACAACAAAAAAATAGGAAAAAACAATATAAAAGAAAGGTTGGACTTAATTCTTATTCATGAAAGCATAGCAACTGCTTATACTCTTGTGAAAAGTAAAATTGTTCACATATCAGCTTCATATCACAAGCCGATGGTTCTAACCTTGGGAAAGATGGAAAATCAAGGACCCCTTCCCTTTAGATATAACTCAATATGGGACAACAAGGAAGATTTTGGAAAACAAAAAGTGTCATAGGATCTCCCCAGTATGTTTGGGAAACTAAGCTAAAGAACCTAAGGATGCACTTAAAAAATTGAGCAAGAGTAAATGATCTCCGGGATAAAGCTAGGAAAATTGAATTGCAAAAAAAAATGGATAATCTGTGCAAGGAAAAAATTGGCTACTCCACCAAGACTAAAAAATAAGTGGGAAATTTTAAAAACCCATTTGGCAGGGGTTGTGCCCATCAACAAAGAAGAGCATGATGAATTTGTTTGGGACCCAAATGGAGGGGATTACACAGTGAAATCAGGGTATAACCTCCTCCAAAAGCTTCACAACTGAAATGATTGGAGCCTTTGGAAGGTAGCTTGGAAATCACATAGTCTGCCAAAAATTAAAATCTTCACCTGGACTCTTCTCAAAGGTAAAATACTTACCTCTGAAAATCTAAAAAAAAAAGGAATACAAGGGCCCTCAAAATGTGTCATGTATCAAAAGGAGGAAGAAACAATCCAACACCTCTTCATAAATTGTATGGTGGCTGGAGAGTGCTGGAATCAGGCAATTAGTCCTTTGGAAATAAATATAAATCCAAAAATTCAGTTGACAACTGTTTATGAAAACTGGGATAAAAGGTACCCATATACAAAGAAAGAAAAGGCAACAATAAATATGATATGGAAATGTCTCCCTTCTATCCTGTGTTGGCAAATTTGGCTATCCCGAAACAAGTGCATTTTCAAAGAACAAAAGCCAAATCTGGGCAATATCCTAGCAAAAACATGGAGCCAAGTTGCAGAGATAATAAGTACAAATGGAATCTAAAAAATGGACTAGAACAATTTACAACAAGAAGAGAAAGACTAGTATAACAAAGCAATGTTAGAAAACAAAGCAAGAGCAGAAGTTACATCAAAAAATAAAGAATTTCACACAAACAAGAAATGGAAATTAAGGTTGGAGGATAAAGAAATTGCAGAATGGATAAAAGAACAGAAGTGACACATTCTTTTTTTTTACGGAGTTGCAAAAAACAACCCAGGTAAAGCAGGGGCAGGCGGAGTAATTCTAGATCCAAATGGAAATAAAAATAATAACCTATGAATGGAGCCTTAGAGAAATGAAAAACAATAGGTCTGAAGCATACAACCTTATCCTAGGCATAAGGCTTTTAAACAAAAATGCAATCAAGGACCCCATAATAATAGGGGACTCGACTATCATAATAGCCGCTTTGGATGCCAAAAGGGACTTCAAAAGCATAGCCATCAACAAAATCTATCAAAGGATCAAAATACGTTTAGACAGTCTAGGAAAAATAACCATAAAGCATGTCCTTAGAAACCAAAATAAGGACGTTGATAGCCTGGCCAACAAAGCAATTGACAGACTAGCTGGGATTGTCAAAGAAAACAATGAAGCTTATGAAGAAAGTATACCATGACCCAGTATGAGGATCAAGAAAGAAGATTCAGACCCGAAAATTATCAAAACATCAGATCAAGAAGGAGATTGCATAAAGAAAACAAATATTATTTGCCAGCAGAGGTTCTCAACTGTAAACTGCCTTGCACAGAGCGCAAGCCTCTCACAATTCCAAAAAAGCTACACTTTACTTCATTTGTCCTCCTCTTCTGGGTGAAGACGACATTAGTCACGCCTTTCACGAATGCTTGGACAACAATGGTTTTGCAAGCATCAGTCAGGTCCCCCTGCGTAGGCCCCCAGGTGACCTGAGACTTTTTGGCTCTCTACAGTAGTAGGTCTCTCCTCAACAGAGACCATTTTTTTGGATTAGAATTCACAAAACTCTAAAGAATTGCTGCAAAGTAAGGCTAAGGAGACCGATGAAGAAAAAACCGCATAGGAACCATTGGATCCTGGTGATCAATGGTCGAGGTTTGACTTCAGTTGCAGTGGAAGAGGAACTCGGTGTAGCCGTCGATGCTGTTATTGGTGGTAGATCTTCGGTCTTCGGGTGATAACTTGCTCGAGACTTTGTCTGAGAGAAATGGTGACTTTTTTAAAAAATATGGTATTTCGGGTTGTGTATAAGTGGTCAGCGGTTTCAGGAGGGAACCGCCCGATTCCACTCACCGCTGGACACGTAGCACGAGGGGGAGCGAGAATACCGCCTTATCGGGCAAGTATTCTCAGCGTGCCTTTCCCACTCAATATCCCCATTAGCCGTTGGATCAACGTGAGTGGATCGATGGTGGTGAAGTGTTGTGCTTGTTGCTGGATTGGTGACTGGTGGTGTCCATCAGATCTTATGGAGGTTAATCTATGACAGAGTTTGAATCTATTAAAAGTTTGCTTTGAAAACCGCGCCATGGCTTTGGAAAGCAGAAAATGTTCCCACTCATCGAGGATAGAGGTTTGGTAAAGTCTGCTTTATCCTTAGTTTAGTGCGGGTTAGGTTAACTCGCGTGGCATAAGGAGTTCATGTAATTTTATAGAAAAGTCTTCCCTTAGCTTAGATTTTCGTTATCAGCTTTCTAGTTTATGAAGTTTTAGAAACAGGGCTGAAAAAGTAGGTGTGGGGACTGCGCTCCCATTTTACACTCTACTTTTGTTCCAGCCCTCATCTGTTTGTACAAGGAACTAGCTTCCTTTTCCTTTCTTTTTTCTTTTTTGCAATATATAAAAAGTAACCAACCTTGCTAAAAAATAAATAACAAAAAATGAGAATTTTGTAGTTCAAAGGGAGTAGCATGCCGAAATTCTCAAAGGCTATGCAATACCTAGATAGGTAGATCGAATTGCTAGGCAGGGGTTCAATTTTTAGTTGTCTGGGATAGTAATTCTAGTAGTCAGAGGGAGCAGTAGTAGCTCATATTTTCACTGAGCATATTTCTGGTTCGACGTAGAGGCTTTTATAGCAACAAAATCAGCATTGGGTGGAAGAGAAATTGCACACACAGAGGGATATTTCTCTCAGAGGGTTTCTGGCCAAGAAATCCAATTTTCCCATTAGCAGGTGGTATTAGCAGCTAGAAAAATTGCACATTCCAGGAGGGAATGCGAGTAGCAGAGTAGCAGCCGAATAGAGGAAGAGAGAGTCTCCAAACCATATTCAGAGATAGCCACAACTGGGATCAGGGACCAAGATAGATTGGAGGGAGCCTCCAACTATGTCATTTGGAAGGCTAGGATGTCTTTCCTTCTGAAACCTAGTTTGGAGGCCTATGAATAAAACATGGTAGCAATTCCCCAGGACCCTAATCAACAAAAGGATTACAAATGAGAAATGGCGAAGCCAAAGAGGATGATTTGGGATGGAGTCTAGGATCATCTACTCTCACACGTGGCAGAAAAAGGGATGGCTAAGGAGATGTGGGATGCTTTGTCTCATTTATTTCAGATTTCTTTTGAGCAGCCTAAGATGTATATCAAGGAGAAGCCGAGGAACATGTTGTTGTTACGACAAAAACCCTCCAAAATTTTGCATACACTTGAATTTCAGAGCCTATTGTGGATCTTGCAATCGGTCATTCCATAGTCACTTCTTGGTCAACTAATGCTTTGAGATCCCTTATTGGATCATATGTGTCAAAGTCACTTGCTCACACATGCTGAGTCCACAACAAGTTCATGGGCACTTTCTTTTACGCAATCTTGGAAAAGCATAGCACGTTTCATCAATACTATGCCTGTGCGATGTCCAATCCATGTCGATAGTCAGTGCACATTAACAATGACAATTTTTCACATTCTAGCTGCGTTCATACTTCCATTTTAGTGAGTTTTGCAAACTGTCACCTTCACGCACCTTTGTTTTCGCGAGTGTCAGTTTCATGTTTTCGGTTGTTGCTTTCACTTACCTTCACTCAACTTAGTGTTGTTTTCATGTTATCTTTGCTTTGACATGTGTTACTTTCATTGTCATCCACATATCGCAAGTCGTTCGCACTTTAGAAATTGGCGTATTTTTTCATGTTAGTAGTCACACACTGTATGTATGCTTGTTCTGGTGGTTTCAAGGGGTTATCGTTGTGTGAATGAGTTTGTCTAATCATGTAAACATTCTCCTCACTCATTCCCAAAGTTTCAAGCATTATCACACAAGTGTCGTCACGGTCGTTGCAAAGTGTACCTTTAGTGTCGCACTTGTTGTAAAGTCATTGCATTGAGGAAAATATGTTATTAACTTGTTCCAGATTATTTATGTTGTTGTGTCATAAAATTGTTTCAAGTGTGTGATCACAGTCAATTCATATCACTATTCACATCAGTCTCACACTTAGTCACTTTTAAGAAATTCCCTAGCAACCTAGCCTCATTCGACATTCCTCAAATGGGCACTACACAGTTACAACCCTCAAGTTGCATGCTTGTCCCTTGAAACTATGAAATGTGTAGTTACTGCTTCCGAGGACTCCTGCAATATGCAGTTCCAGTGCTCAAGCCTGACCTTGCCTCTTACAAATATGCAATTCATTTTCCTAGCCTGGCCTTTATTGCGCATTGTGCAATTCCTAGCCTCAAGCTCATCCCTTGAGCTCCTAAGCTGCACAATTGCGCAATGATCCAACCTCCTCTACCTCCTAGAACTATGCAGTTCTCCCAAGCAGTACAAAACCTCGCAGCTAATCTCAATGAGTCCAGAAGTGTATCGCTAGTCTTGCCTGAACTATGCACTACATAGTCTCAGGGCTCAATCTTCACCACTGAATCCATGAGCTACGTAATTGTGTAATCACCTGAGTCCATCTATCCTCTAGAATTGCTAATAGGCTTATCCAGTGCCCATCCACTCAGCCTGCCACACTGAGCTTCGAGATTGCACAAATTTCTTCCTCAGTCCTACCTGCACTGCACATTGCATTGTGTCAAGGCTCAAGCTTCACTCTTGAATGCCTGAACTACACAATTGCACAATTATTGAGCCTCTTTCCTAGCCTGTCACCTAGTTCCGGCTCAATTAGTGGATCAATATGCACCATCTTAGACTATGGGTTTAGCGAACTGATGTTGCCTTGTCATGAGTGGATTGTATATGTAGTTACTCTATCATGCTATGGCAAGATGATGAAGAAGGATATGGAGAAGGAGGACATGCTAGAAGATACATATGGAGATGAAAAGATAATATGATCATCAGGCGATAAGACAAAGGAAAATCGAACTCTAATAGAAGATGAAAACCAAGATCACATGGAAGACTCCTCATCTTCAAGTCATAAGGAGGAGGTTGAAGAAGAACATGTACCATATTTTCAATAAGACGCAATGAAAGAAGAAACAAGAAGGAAAACTTGGAACTATCACATCATCATGCAGTTCATGTCATTAGTGTCATGTCATGTCTTGTCACAAGTGATCATATGCCACATCATTATTGTGGATAATGTAATTACCTATTTAAAATGTATTGTAAAGTGGAATTCCAAAGGACACATTCAAAAGATCAAGAGTTATGTAAGGTCGAAAAGTCATAGGAGTTCAAACAGTCATGAGGGTAGTCAAAGAGTCACAAGGAAGGTGAAGCATCACCTCTTGGTTATATATACATCCTCATTGTATGAGAAAAGTACTTTTTCACCTTGGCTCCTCCTGCAAGGCATTAGAGAGACAAACTAGTTCTTTTGAGGAGAAAGGAGTGGCTCCAACGCTCCACTATTGGAGCTAGTGATGTTCATTGTACACATGTATCTTGGAACTTTTACTTATTAATATAAGCCTTCATGGCCAACACATTCTTCATGCATGGATTATGAATATTTGTAAGATTATTTTGTGGATGTTTGTATTTCATGTTTGTTTTCATCTATTCTAAAGTAGTTGAATTATTTCAGTTATTTTAGTACTTATCTTAGAGAGAATGTGTTGTAATGGTTGTTATTGATGTCCCATCCTTGTGGAATATTCCACGAGATGCTAGACATATCTTTCTCATTGATTATTTGTAATGATCGTCACATTTTTGTGGAATATTCCGCTAGATGTTAGACACATCCCTCTTGTTTGCGTGTGTCTCTTCTTCGGTGGTACTATTACCTCTCTCTTAGAGGCTCACTTTACTCTTTACCTCCACAGTGGAAGAACTTTGACACACCTACATCCGAACACTCACCAGGCACACCTTCTTTCTTTCCAAAGGCACCACGCATTCCTCTCTTGGTGACCGTTAGAGCCAAGGAAAATCTATAAAAATACACGGCAACTAGGTCGATATTTTGGATGGGGCTCCTACTTCAAATGGTGTGAGGTCTAATTTGGATTTCACATAAGAGAGACCCCTTCATTGATGGATTTCCATCACGGTCAACTATTGATGCTAGAAGGTGGGCCAGATTACAAGTTGACCCCTTTAAGTCTGTTTTGAATCTCTTATCGTAAATGGATCATCCTCAAATCATACTCCCATGGTGTTTTTCTAACCTGTACCTTGGTGAAATTTTAATATCCAATGAATCTCTTCTTGACTTGTCTCAATTAAATTTTGATGGTGAGGGTGATACATCCATTATTGAGCATGCATCTATTTTTCTTAATTTTTGTGAATACTATGAAATTGATTGTGAAGATGTGGCTTCTATTGTTTTCTGCCTCACCCTTGAAGGTCGAGTTAGCATATGGTGTCACACTCTACCACTTGCTTCCATTCATTCTCTTAATAATCTCGTTAAGGAGCTTCATTTAGCATTTGATAAGTATTATTACTGAGATGTTTATAAAAGAATCAATTAGCTTAGAATGGAGCATGATGAATCACTTGAGGATTTCTCTAATCTTCACCCGTGTTATGAATTTCCCGAAGAAGATTAGATTTGGATTTCTTGAAACAAAAGTTTAAGCGTTTGCTTTATATATCTCTACACGGTGAATCCAAACCACCTGATGTTTCTTCTTCCCCAAATTTTGTAAATTGTGAGATACCTCTAATTTTAGAGGAGGAACATGCTATCCTTTTTGTTCGTTGTCCTCCTCCTTTTCCATTTCCAATGAGGGTGCCTCCTTGTGATGATAATAAATTTAGGAAATTTGTGCATCAAATTCCTAATCCATATTCTCATCCTCCTTCCGCTTTTCATGACTCATACCCCATGGAGGAAATCCCAAGGTGGTTCATGGAGCCTGCGGTGAAGGCTAATCTTTTAATTATTCAAGATGGTATTAACACTCACAACTTTATTCTTGAATCTAAGTTGGATTTCTATTTTCCTCTATCATATGCATGCCATAAGTCTTTGTACCATGATCCGCTTGATCAATATGCTGCACCAACTAATTCTTCACCCTCTCATGATTTTCAAGTTGTTGGTTAAAATTGCGACTTGATACAAGGAAGTCACATTATATAGGTAGAGGAGTAGAAAAGTGTTATCGGGAAAAATAGTGTCCATTCAGAGCTGCTAGTCCCACTAAGATGGGTAGCTATCTTAGAAACAAACAAACTAAAGTCACTTGTGTTTTCCTTTATGAGAGACAGATGAGAGAGAAGCAGAGAGTACCAACCTCAGTCTTTTGCTTGGCTCCTTGCTTATTTCCTCTCCCCTTTGACAGAGCTTTGCCACTCTTTCCTCACTTGTCCCACTTCAAAGAACACCTGTAGAGTCAAAGCAACATAATACCATCAAAGCATAGAGATCTATAACCATAAACAATATAGGATTAGATGTATATTAACCATACAAATGCATATATCAATGCAAGATTCAGAAATATACAAGAATATGGAGGAAAACTCAAATAGATTTATTGATAGAAGTAGTAGAAGAGAGGATTACAACCCATTGGTCTGACCCAGCGCCATCCTCCCAGCATGAAAGCCCTCTTCACCTCATGAAAAGCTAGATCACCCAACACTATGATGTTTCACAGAGAAACCAATAATGCTTCCTTACAAAATACAAAATTCCAGCCTCTAGATCTCTAGGATGAGGGATCCATATATAGATATTTGTAGGTGGGTGAGTCAGCTTCTAGGATTTTGATTAGTGTCATTTCTCTGATAGTTCTTGGTTCCACTTGGAGATTTCATGATCTCTTACTCATCCTTGGGCGAATTCAGAGAGGCAAGTGTCAAATGAGCAGTTTCTAGAAGATTCTTTGAGTTTCCACCTAGCAAACTGCCTCTGCCATTTGTCTACTCTCGCCCATCGCACCCTACAGAAGGGCCTTTAGGTATGCATCGCACCCCCTGTGTGCAATAGGTGAGATGCATCGCACCCTGACCATGGAGCAGATGAGATGGTCTAGTTTTGACCAGTTCTGAGTAGTTTTTCAGGGAGAACTTCTAGGAAATGATGTAAGCAGCTAACCTTGTTCCTTTAGGGTATGAAACAACACTTTTAGGGGTTTAGAATCCCTTGGTTTATGGACATATGTGATTGGGGTTGCAGTGCCCAAATATGTCTATAACAGTTGCCCCCTAAAGCATGAGGTCGTAAATCTTCTGATGTCGGGTGAAATGCTTTATCATGAGGATCCGAGGTTTTTCAAACTGGAAGGTGACCTGAAATAAGATAAAATACAATACATTATCTTCATAATATTTTCATGATCTAGCTAAGGCGGGCATTCCCATGATCAGCTTTATAAATTCATTTTCATGTACATATGCCAGACAATCGTCTGTGTGACAGACTGATGATTCTGGTAGAGCCGTCATCCTTTGGATTGGATGATTATCTGTGCAACTATGATGTACATTTGATGTCTTTATTCTCGTGAATATATTACAACCCTGATGGATGAAACTAGATTCGAGGTCTTCAAACTTGTTCAATCTTCACCCGAAGTACAAGTCGATCCATGTGAGAAGATGTTCTGATGTCGAACATGGAAAGACATCGCCTGATTACTAGCCAATGATGTAAGCTGTTAACAGGCGCGAGAGGAATCACCGATAATGATAATGACCCTCGAGGTACTGCAGTACAATTCACGTGGTGCGAATACATGAGTCGATATCGAACACCACGCAAAATCTTTCGGTTGAAGGCCATTGATGTAAACTTGTCGCTGGAAGTGAGAAACTTGCCATTGAGGCATGCAAGCTTCAAAGTACTGAAAGGGTTATTCCTAAGTTGACTTCTTGGATAATGAGCTGATGTCGATAAGAAGTGACCCGTCGTAGGAGGGCCTTAATGAATCCCACATCTACGACACGAAATGAAGCAAATGATTTTGTGGAGGTGAAAACAATCTGATGATACAAGGTTCAGGGTGGCAGTCATGAAAGAATGAAGCATGAAAGTATTGCAGCGGATGAGGTGTAAGCTGGGTTGGTGAATTCTCTGAGCGAATTCTCTTGAACATATCGGCGACACTGAAATGGATTGGTAGCATTAACCCCAAAAATAGATGGTACGGAGGACCAATGGTGATGTGACCGGTGAATGGAATAACCCAACCTGACTCAATCATGGTGATGGACTGAAAGTGTCATGTTCAAGAGCGACCTACTACCAATAAAGTTTCTTCAAGTTTTCTTCCCAATTTTTCCCTAGTCATTTCTGACCAGTACCTCTTTATTTTTCTCAAGCTTGAGGAGGATAACGTATGCTTGTTATATAATTTTCCCTTCCCGCAAACCTGTTGCAATGTTTTAGCGAGCCTAGCGATAGTGAAACTCGCTCTTGTCTGCATGGACAAGTTTGTCGCTATTGTTTTAACGAGTTTAATGACAAGGATAACTCGGTCCTTTTCAATTTTAGAGAGTCTAAAAAGAGACAGAAAGGAAACTCCAGTAATCCTTTCTTGTAGTATAATCCCTTAACTCCGAAAAAGTATAAAATAATACGAAAGGGATGACTTTTCCGATCACTTTAACGAGCCGAAAAAGACAAGCGCTCGATCTTTTTGTGTAATGATCCCTCAGGTCCAAAAAGATTAAAATACAAGAGGGATGGCACTTCCAATGACTTTAATGAGCTGGAGAGGCCAATTGCTTGGAAATATTTTCATATTTTACGAGTAAGATGAAAAGAGCTTAAAGGAGACTCGTTTTTTGAGGAACAAGTGATGTTTTTGGATAGCAATTGGTTCCAGGTAAGGTTTGGAACTTTTCAATCACGGTAGTGTAAAGAAGGTGGCTAATAGGATCACTCATCACAGCTGTTTCTCAAAAGGGTAAACAATCAAATGGAGGCGTATGATCGGCTAAAAAATAGTGGAGGTGATGGTAAGAACACGATCAAGGTTCAAAAGTTGATAATTATGCGATTGTAATGGTTATTTACTGAAAGTGGGTTCATTTTTTAATGAGCTTGAACTCTGGGGGAACATTTGCTCATTGCTAGGTTTATTTTTTAACGAGCTTGAACTTCACATAACCTATTCGTGTTTCCCTTTTATGTAAGATAGGAATGACCAAACTATAAAGCTAAAAAGATAAAAATGCTAAAAGCTAAAAACTGAAATTGGTCGCTTTTGCTTGCATAAAAAGGTTTGCATGTACCCAAAATAAAAAATAAAAAAATCTTCAGTAACCATATGGAAACTTACTGTGGTTAAGCAGGATGATTTTCTGTCAATACTTAGACAAAACACTTCATGCACTTTGTCCCCAAAATAGACAAATGTGAAAGGTCACTCGGACCGATCACATAACTTGCAGGGAAACTTATCTCTACACCTGGGTTTGTCCGTAAAATAAACAAGGGCGCATGCCCCCTAAGCTTCATTACATTCACCAGACTACTCGCGGTAATTAGGTGGATGGAATGACGGTTCCTTTACGAGATCAAGTGAAAGACTCGACATGGAACTTTGCTCAGCCTTGTTTCATTTTTTAACAAGATTGACAAAAGACAAGGAATTCTGCTCAGATCCTTGGTTTCATTTTTTAATGAGGTTGACACCAATCAACGAACTATCCTCTGGCGACCTTTGATCACAACTCATAAGGGGTTGTGAAGGAAAGATCTAGTTCGAATGCCCCCAGTACATAATGTACAACATCACTGAATTGATCGTTAGATGATGTAGGTATGGTAGGGCTTGGGGGCAATACATCGCGATGATCCACACTATCAAAATGGTCAGAGGTTTTCTTTATCTTTGATGATGTAGAAGATATCATATGACAGGTTTTCGCCGTGGCCACTTCCACTAGATTTCTCAGAGGCGGTAGGGCAAAGGTACCCATTAAGGTAGGGTCTTTTAGGAGACCTACTCCGATATTTTGAAGTGATTGAGAACTTCCATGGATCAATGAAATGCTTCCAGTAACTTGTGAATTGTTGGGGAAAAAGGTTAGTTGGTCTACGATTGTAATTCCGCCTTGAAAGGGGAATGCAATATTTCTAAAATATGTTGACACAACGGCGGCCATAGCATAAATCCAAGGCCTGCCTAGTAGGATATTGTAGTCAAGGTTTCCATCAACGACCTCGACTTCAATTTCTACTGTCTTGCCCCCCAGTTCGACTTGCAAGTTACTTATTATCCCATATGGCATGTATGTTCTCCCATCGAATGCTTTTAATGTTGTTGATGATCGTGACAAGGGTGGCGAGCCTAAAGTTTTCCAGCAACTCATTGACATAATACAGGTAGATGCCCCCTCATCAATGATTGTTCGATGAACAGTTTTATTGAGGGCTTTTACTTGTATAAGGAAAGTGAGATGTGTTGGTAACTGAGGTTCGTATCCTTTATGATAAAGGCCACTAGATTGGAATCCACTAGATCAATCCCACCTATCGTTGATAACAAAGCCTGCTTTTGGGAGGTGCAATTCTACAATACTTCAAGCTTCGATATAGTGGATGGTGATTGGGCCAGATCCACCACTATATTATAATTATGTGTTACTCGAGCGCGAGGATTAAATGTTGATTTATGTACTACTCCCTTTGGCGGTTTTATAGTTAATTCGGGAATGATTGGTGGAACAATTTTTGGCGAAGTTGTCAAACTACAGGGTTGATCTGTAGCCTTGTTGTTCGACGACTATGGATTTCCATAATCTTTATTCCTTGTTGACATCAAAGCATCTTTTGTCTATTTTGGGATGGATAGCATAAGCACTTGGGATGGTGAAGCACGATCACTAGCGACCAAGTTTGTTTCTGGGCTCGGAAACGAATTAGTCAACACCGCTAGGGTATTTGAAGTTTTTAAAAGTTTCATAACCTCAACTTTATGTGGACAATCTTTTGTGAAATTCTCGTCGTCGCATACGTAACATGGATAACGAGGTTTCTTTTGCCTAGCAGGGTTTCCAAAAGATTTTTCAAGAGTCGAATCTTCCTGTTTCTTCTTTTTGTTTTTCCCTTTCTTCTTGCCCCTTGGTTACTTCGGTTCTTTTCCTTTGTCAGATGACACGTCATTAACCTCTGAGGTAGGAAGTTTGTCATTTTATTTTTTGCTGGAAACTGCAAGGGCTTTACCAGATGGGGCCTTTACAGTTTGCGTATTTGAGGTGCCAATCACGCCGTCGCTAGCATGAGAGTCCCTGTTCGATTTAGGAGGAGGAGGAATGAAAAACTCTGGTCTAGGAGCGTCAGGAATTTTGTCGTAGAGCGTGCCAGACTGAGTATAGATCAAGTCTAGATATTGTGCACGAGCAATGACTTGCTCTTCAGTGACAACTACTCCCTTGGCCATATCTTCTGTAATAGAAAGGTAATAATGAATTAATAAACCATTCAGCTAGAAGCTGATCAGGAAAATATGTCTTTACCATTTGATGATGACGCTACCACTCATGAATATAATCAGATATTGTTATAGACATTTTTGTGCCTTACAGCATTGAGCATGAAATGTCAATAATTCAAGGGATCCAAAGTCCCTAAATGAGTTTTTCCTACCCCTAGAGGAACAAGGTCAACCAATGACAGCTTCTCCCAGAAGTTCTCCACCAAAAACCACTTAGAAATGGTCAAATCAGGATCAATTCAATAGCTCCACTAGCTGTCTGCGCTGAAATGCAAAGTCTGCACTGGCTACCTGCACTGCAACGCAGGTAGAAGCACTACCAGGGTGCGCTGAGCGGGAATTGACAAATGGAAAGTTCATTCAACGAGGTGTAAAAACCCTGGAAGCTTCCAGAATCTTCCTCAATGACACTTGCCTCAGTGAATTCGACCAAGTGATGAGTAAGAGGTTCTCAACCTCCAAGTGGAAGCAAGAATTAACAGAGAGAAGCCACAAGTCAAAACATGAGCTGACTCATCCTCTTTGCTCACATCTATATATGGATCTCTCACCCAGAGGTTCAGGAGGCTGGAATGTTGTATTTGCAGAGAATTGATGTTGGTTTGAGATTGAGAATTTTACATTGGGTGATTTATGCTTTGTTGGAGGAGAGGAAGGGATTCTTTTGTTGGGAGGTAGATGCTGGATCAGGACTCACTTGGTTGTATCTCCTCTTGAACCTTGTTTATCATATGAATAAAGCTGCCTGAGTTTCTCCTATATGCTTGTATTTCAATGATGTTTTGTTGTATTTGCATATTTAGTTTATATCTGATCCTAAACTAGTTATGAATGGGAATCTATATCTTTCGTGTAGTCTTCTGCTCTTGTGATCTTGCAGGAACCGTGTGAAGCTAGACCAGTGAAAGAGCAGGCAGCGGAAAACGAACGAAAGAGAGAGAGCGATTGGATCGACTAACTAGCGGAAGACATCGGTTAGTTAGATCCTTCTTTCTCTATTTGCATATCATAAAGAAGAATACTCAGATAGCTTTCCTTGTTTGTTGCTAAGGCACTATCACCTCTTAGAGTGGGATAGGGGCATTCCGTATTGGATACTTTTCCCAACAACAAATTGGCGACTCCGCTGGGGAGAGTATCTTGTTGGTTTACTTGTGTTTCTATTGCTATTCATTTCATAAACTCAAGAGTGCCGAATCGAACTGCATTTGCTTGCAAATGCAAAGTAGAGATCAGCTACTCTAGCCCTCTCACTGGGCCTGTTTATGATCTGAGAAGCTGATCCACAAGTGCTCTAACAACCCTTTGTGATAGATCTTAGTCCTCCTATAAATCATCCTCCTAATTGTACCTAATTGATAGCTTTTATCTGGCCAAAAACTGTAGAAAAACTTGCAAACTGTAACCCAGAACCCAGAAACAACTCTCGTTTCTGCTTCAGCGCAGACCCTGTGAAGGGGTTCTGCATTTCAACGCAGGTCCCGTGAAGGCTACCTGCGCTGAATGTCAAAACCTCTGTGTTGAGGGTGCGCTGATCAGTCTTTGCCTTGTGCAGCTGTGGTTCCCTGCTTCCTTTTGCTCAGTTTTCATCTCTGTTTTTGCAGCCTGTTATCAGTCAATGTACCTATCTGAAACCCCTTTTCTTTGTCTAAATTCCACCTCAGTTATACAAAGAAACTGTATTTGTTCTTTGTGTATTTGTTACATCATTTGCAGTTTCCCATTACAAGAGTAAACTAGTCATACTGTCGCCCCTAGATCTAGACCTGTCGTAAGTGTCGTTTTGATCTTAGGAGTGAGTTTGTTTGCTGTTCACAGTTGACTTAGCATTTACTTTTGTCTTTTGGTTTGAATTTATGCATTTCAAAGTGTCGAAACAAGTAAATCATAAAGTGTCGTAATCGTCTTTTTGATTTTGAAAAAGGAACTTGTTTGTGTTTTCACTTGAAATCAAATTCAAATTTATATAACAGCTTTCTTTTTAGGCATCAATATTAAGAAAGCGAAAACAAATACATGCATATGTGCATTTGCATTTGACAGTTTGTATGTTGATTTAGGAAAAAGTGCATTACTGTGTGCTCTATGCTCTTTGAGAAAAGATGATGTCTTTCTTTTCCCTTTGTAGCTAGGATTTTCATTGTTGAAAAGATATAAAGCTTGCTTATCATCTTTAGACTGCATTTAGGAATTGTATCATACATCTCGTGGTGATCCAGAAAGGCAAACTTCTAAAAAGATCAACCTAAAATAAATTGAATGAACTTAACAACGCTTTGCAACATAACGCACAACATAGAGGTCTAGGCTAGAGACGTGTTCCGGCGTCGTAAAACCTGGTCACTGGTCGCCTCACTGATGGTTGGGTGATTCCTCCTGAGGGATGATTAGTACCAGTACGGATTGTGCTCCCACGTACCGTCGTGTATATATTGGGAGACCCCTATAGGAATATAACCTTTATCCATAGGAAGCCGTGTCGGCCGCCCTACTGATCGCAATGCACTGAACATAGCATTCAAGAAGATCGACCGCCTGTACCCTAAAAAGTATTTTGCGGTTTTGCGAAAAGTTTGGCACACCCTCTGCCTAGAACTCCAGAGCAGTTCCTTTTGGCCTTTTTCAGACTCTATAACAGAAAAAGTCCATCCGAGCATTTGTCACTTCGGGCTCGTTAAAACATCGAAGAAGACTAGAGTCATCTTTAGCTTTTTCTCGACTCTTTAAAAGTGAAAAAGCAAGTTGTGTCTAAGTGTCGTTAAAAATTTATTTTAAACGGAACAATCACCCTTTATTCCTACGTTGATATTTAGGTTGAGAAAATGGAGCCCACCAACCAAGGAATTCCCCTTGGTGGAAATCCTAGTCCCTTCTCCTCTTGGGGAGATGTTGGTGCGCCCCATATGGCCACATTGTCGCTTCCAGGACTGACAATTGGCCTGCCGGTCTGGCTCTTCTCAACCAATGTCGTTCAGAACACCACTATTCCTGAACAGTCGAATCAACAATTAGACGAGTCTAGAATTTCCCACCAACCTTCTACTTCTTATAATTCTTCCTCTTTTCCTTCCTCTTCACGTAATGGAACCGGTAAGACTAAAAACCAAGTTCCTAAGGAGAAGAAGGAAAAGAAGAAGAAAGAGAAAAAGAAGAAGGAGCCAAAGGCAAATAAGGGAAAACAAGTGTCGTCTGATGAAAACCCACACACAGCACTGACCAGGCCTAGATCGCCATGTGTCATCTGCAAGGGAGACCACTTTCACCGAGATTGTCCCTGCATCCCTCGGATACTAAGGGACTGGTCTCCCCGTTTGCACAATCTGGTGTCGTCAACCTCTGATAGCCATGTTGAAAGTACACCGTCAACTAGCGAAAGTGAAGTTCCAGGACAGAAAGGGAAGACTAGACCTCCCTGTAGACTGTGCGAAGGCGATCATGCCCTCCACCGTTGTCCCTTCTTAGACGAGGCCAAAAGAGTCTTGGAAGATCGTCCAGTTTCACCGTTATGAATTCCTCCTGGATATCAAAGACTCTTGCCAAGTCCTTCGTTGGTTGAAAATCTAGCTGGCTCGCTCAAGTGGTCAGCTGAAGCGTCTATCATTGAGGATAAACCGACTGAATCCATACCAGACGAAAGTCAAAAGGTCGAGGCGGCAGTTGACCCGGTATTGCCTTCAGAGGATTTATCTTCGAATGATACAGTCACTGAAGAGGATAAGGATGATACCATCTAGATTCTTTTCATCACTCCGACGAACATGGGGGCAATGCACCTATTCCTTTATCGCAGGAAGGAAGTTCGTCAGAGTGATATTCGGCCGTCTATTCGGTCCCACCACCAAGCAACCTGGTTATGTCCTTCGACTGGAACCAACTAGGCAGACCCCGGTTGCCAGCCAGTATACCATTCAAAATTATCGTTCAAATATACATAATGGTAATGGCTGGCACAATCATTGATGAGGGGGAATCTGTGAGTATCCTTTCCTCTATTGCTTGGAAAGCACTTGGTTCACCAACGCTTTTGCCTGAAATGAGAAATCTATCAGGCTTCGATAAAGGAACCAGTCGACCTTTAGGGATCCTCCCCAATGTGCCGATAACATTGAAAGGGAAGACCGTTCAAATGAACGTGATGGTCGTTCAAGGACCCTTGGATTATAACCTAGTCCTTGGAAGAGACTATATACATTGCATGGGAGCCATCGTCTCCTCACTCTTTAGAGTAATGTGTTTTCCGCATGAAGGAAGAGTGGTCAAGCTCGTGGACCGACTTTCATTTCCCGGATCACGCATCGCAAATAGTCACACACCATCCCTAAATGGTCTCTTCATGCAAGAAATGTCTCAACCCACAGTTCGTCCTCCCGATGAGCGCGAGTGATTCGGAAGGATATGACTGGAACCCAGGGGGCATGCGTCCTGGTTTGCTTCGGCAGGAAAACTTTGGGTATAGAGTAGGTTTCCGCGGGAGAATATGACTAGTCCGTACACCGTCCGTCATGGAAGAGGGGTTGTTCTGGAAAAAGATTCTTTTGTCAAAGTTATGTGTTTGGCGCTCGTTGTCACTCACCTTTGTTCATCTCGGTGGACATTGCCGAAGAAATGTTTTGTTTGCTAATGAAACAATCTTTGGTAACCTGAAAGAGGTAGGCCTCTCCCGGTTAAAAAAATGTTTTTCCTGCAAATTGAGAGGTAACCTTGAAACTCTATTTTATGCCTGGGGGCATGCAAACCTTTTGGAATGCAAGTAAGGGGCGGCTATTTATTTTTTAAATTTTTAGGTCCTCCCTTTAAACCTGTAGGTCTAACCCTTTAAACTCGTAGGATTAGTCGTTTCCGAACTTGCATAAAGAAAGGATTCCGGGGCAAAGCTTTATGAGGTGCAAGCCCTATAAAAAATGGCATCTTAAATGAGACATTCTTATCATATGACTGGATAATCGAGCAGTTTTATCGTATAGTTCATGCTCGTTAAAAAATAAACATAAAATCGAGCAGTTTTAGCACATAGTTCATGCTCGTTAAAAAATAAACATAAGATAGAGCAAGTGTTTCAATCCGCGTTTAAGCTCGTTAAAAAATGAACTACCCAGTAAATAACCACTACGAACGTAAATTATCAGCCATTAAAGCCTTGGTCGTGTTTGCACCGTCACCTCCACTTTTCCATTGGCCGATCATTCACCTCCATTTGATTGTTTACCCATTTTGAGGAACAACTGCGAAGAGTGATTTCACTTAGCCATCCTTGTGACACTGCCGTGATTGGAAAATTCCAAACCTTACCTGGAATCAGTTGCTAACCTGTTTTATCACTCGTTCCTCAAAAGACGAGTCTTCTTTAAGCTCTTTTCATCTGACTCGTAAAATATTAAAAGATTGCCGAGTTTTGGCCTTCCAGCTCGTTAAACCGACCGGAAGTGCTATCCCTCCTCTAGATTTTAATCTTTTTGGACCTGAGGGATTATTGCACAAAAAGATCGAGCGCTTGTTTTGTTCGGCTCGTTAAAACTATCGAAAACTCATCCCTTCTGTATTGTTTTATACTTTTTCGGACTTAAGGGATTAGATGACGAAAAAGGAACTTTGGAGTTACCTTTACGTACCTTTTCAGGCTCTCTAAAATTGAAAAGGACCGAGTTATCTTTGTCGTTAGACTCGTTAAAAAGCATTAATAGCGACAAACTTGTCTTTAGACGAGAACGAGTTTCACTATCGCTAGGCTCGTTAAAACATAACGATGGGTTTGCCCGAAGGGCAAATTATAGAACAAGCATATGTTATCCTCCTCAAGCTTGACAAAAATAAAGAGGTACTGGTCAGAAATGACTGGGGAAAAATTGGGAAGAAACTCAAGGAACTTTTGTTGGTAGCAAGTCGCTCTTGAACATGACACTTCCACTCCGTGCCTGAGTCGGGTTGGGTTGTTTCATTCACCGGTCACATCACCATGGTCTCGCCATACCATCCACCATTGGGGTAAATGCTACCAATCCATCACACAAGTGTCACCGATATGTTCAAGAGAAGTCATCCAAAGAAGTCAACCGTGTCCCATCCACTACCATACATTATCCTTCATCCTTTCATGACCGCCACCCTGAATCATACATCATCAGATTGTTTTCACCTCCATCAAAATCATTTGCTCCGTTCCGTGTCACTGATGTGGGATACATTAAGGCCCTCCTTTGACGGATCGCTTCTTGTCGACATCAGCTCATTATCCAAGAAATTGATCTAGGAACAACCCCTTCAGTACTTTGAAGCTTGCATACCTCAATGGCAAGTTTCTCACTTCCGGCGACAGGTATACACCAATGACCTTCGACCGAAAGATTTTGCGTGGTGTTCGACGCCAAGTCCTTTATTCACACCACGTGAATTGTACTGTAGTACCTTGAGGGTCATTATCATTATCGGTGATTCCTCTCACACTTGTTAACAATTTACATCATTGACTGGTAATCAAGCGATGTCTTTCCATGTTCGACTTCAGAACATTTCTCACATGGATCGACTTGTACTTAGAGTGAAGATCGAATGAGATTGAAGACCCCGGATCTAGTTTCATCCATCCGGGCTGCGATATATATTCAGGAAAGATAAAGACATTGACATGTACATCATTGCAGCAGATAATCATCCTACCAAAAAGGATGATGATTTCATCAAGATCATCAGTCTACCATCAGACGATTGTTTGTTCTATGTACAGAAAAATAAATTTATAAAGCTGAGCATGGGAATGCCCACCTCAGCTAGATCATGAAAGCAGTATGAAAAATAATGTATTGTATTGTATCTTATTACAGGTCTCCTCCCAGCATTAGAAGAACTTCGGATCCTCCTAATAAAGCATTTCACCCGATAAACGACCTCATACTTTAGGGGGCAACTGTTATAGACATTTTTGTGCCTTACAGAATTGAGCATGAAATGTCAATAATTCAAGGGATCCAAAGTCCCTAAATGAGTTGTTCCTACCCCTAGAGGAACAAGGTCAACCAATGACAGCTTCTCCCAGAAGTTCTCCACCAAAAACCACTCAGAAATGGTCAAATCAGGATCAATTCAATAGCTCCACTAGCTGTCTGCGCTGAAATGCAAAGTCTGCACTGGCTACCTGCACTGCAACGCAGGTAGAAGCACTACCAGGGTGCGCTGAGCGGGAATTGACAAATGGCAAGTTCATTCAACGAGGTGTCAAGACCCTGGAAGCTTCCAGAATCTTCCTCAATGACACTTGCCTCAGTGAATTCGACCAAGTGATGAGTAAGAGGTTCTCAACCTCCAAGTGGAAGCAAGAACTGACAGAGAGAAGCCACAAGTCAAAACATGAGCTGACTCATCCTCTCTGCTCACATCTATATATGGATCTCTCACCCAGAGGTTCAGGAGGTTGGAATTTTGTATTTGCAGAGAATTGCTGTTGGTTTGAGATTGAGAATATTACATTGGGTGATTTATGCTTTGTTGGAGGAGAGGAAGGGATTCTTTTGCTGGGAGGTAGATGCTGGATCGGGACTCACTTGGTTGTATCTCCTCTTGAACCTTGTTTATCATATCAATAAAGCTGCTTGAGTTTCTCCTATATGCTTGTATTTCAATGATGTTTTGTTGTATTTGCATATTTAGTTTATATCTGATCCTAAACTAGTTATGAATGGGAATCTATATCTTTCGTGTAGTCTTCTGCTCTTGTGATCTTGCAGGAACCGTGTGAAGCTGGACCAGTGAAAGAGCAGGTAGCGGGAAACAAACGAAAGAGAGAGAGCGATTGGATCGACTAACTAGCGGAAGTTATCGGTTAGTTAGATCCTTCTTTCTCTATTTGCATCTCATAAAGAAGAATACTCAGATAGCTTTCCTTGTTTGTTGCTAAGGCACTATCACCTCTTAGAGTGGGATAGGGGCATTCCGTATTGGATACTTTTCCCAACAACAGATATGTGAGTGGCTGTTGTCTATTTAAAATTGGTAAGGAGCTCTTTTCCTATTTCATACCTTATGGTTAACTGAAAATGGGTTAAAAAGGTGGTGGTGAGGGCGCTGAAGTTATCGAATGAAGCTCTAGGCAATTCAATGTACCATTTCGCTGCCAGACCAGTTAACGTTCGCTGAAAAAGGTGAAGCCTAATTGAATCATCATTGAGGGTGTTGGACAAACACCACAGATGAAAGGTCATCACATGATTCAATGGATCTTCACCCGGATTTCCATTGAATTTAGGAATATTTGACGGAAGTTTATGAGGAATCGCTGGCCACCAAGGGGTGTAAGCAATTGGATCATTTGTTAGCCGAATCAGATTTGGTAATTCTAAAGTTGCTATGAAAGGCAACTGTTGATTCAGGTTTGGCGAAGCATACCTAGGATAAGATGGGATTGCCTGAGTAGTGGGTCTTTGCATACCAGCATAATGTATTTGATGCTGATAAATTTGATAAGGTTGATGGGCATAACCATTATAATATGATTGATGGTAACCATTTTGAATATACGGCTGCCCATTACCCACAAAGCTTTGTTGCTCAGGTCCTCAGTAAGCCTGCTGGAATTGTGGTTGTTGATATTGCACCAGCCATGGCTGTGAGACCATTTGTTGTTGTCCAATACCAGATGTTTGACCAAGATGAGGGGTGATAGTACCTGTTCGAGCTTGAGTCGCTTCAATTAAGGAGCCACTAATCGGCGGTTGTGATTGAGTCACTGAGACAAGAGGTTGTTGTATTACAACCTGAGAGACTTGAGGTTGACATACAACAGGCATCACTTGTACTTGAGACACCGTCACAATAGCCGGTGTAGCAGGAATGTTCGACACAGGTTGATTTTTTTGCATTGAATATACAACTCTTGGCTGTTGAGGTAGTATTGGCACCCAACCACTTGATGTAATTCTAACCTAACCCGAATTTTGTTGTGAAGTCCCATATGGTTTCTCTCCCAGAGGGAACAATGAAAAAGCATACTGGCCACCATATGGCGGCAATCCAGTATTCAAAGGGTAAATTGGTCTTTGGAGACTGGACTACCCAAATTGATAGAGTTTTAAAGAATTAATTTGCTGAGACTCAACATAAGAAATTCCAGATAAGGTTCCAGATGAACAAATAGGAACAGACCACACTGTCGAAACAGTCCCTGGGTGGACTCCATTTAGCAGTTGAGAGTTAGTTGGGACAGATGGTATACCAACGAACATTGTCAGAGTAGCAGCAAGAAGTTCTGCCATTGCTGTATCAGATGACATAGTCCTAGATATCAATGGTTGTTCAGACATATCAAGTCTATCCAAAAGATTTTCTAGAGATTTGGCAAGAACTTGTGATGAAGGGTGACTAACTTCTGTGGTAGAAGGATATAGGTGGATCCCAGTCCCCAAATGCAATGAGGTACTGGATGGAAGATCCTCCACAATCTCTTCTATAGCAATCAGTCCAGGTGGAAGAGGCAGATTGTCAGGTCCGTAAAATATTTTTGGTGCGGAAGAAGGTCTAGACTTTGCAGCGACAGATGCTGGAGGGGTGACACCTTCCGAATCAGCCCTAGATGGAGCTGGTTCAGGAATAGAAGTGTTTACCGTTACACTAGGATCAGTGTTGAGATTGCAACAAGATGATGGAGCTTAGTGAAAAGAGTCGCCTTCACTAAGTGGGCCCGCAGGCTATTTTTGGCGCAAGTCTATTTTTAGACATATGGATCATGTCTATGTTTATGGATGATTGATCAAGTTGGAAAAAATAGATGGACTTCTATTTTTGATGAAAGTGTGAGTGATCACAGTGTGAGTGATCAAAGTCTATTTTTAGACTGGCTGTCAAAAATAGAAAAGTCAAATATTATTATCTCACAATAATATTTGGACTATAAACTTAATCTTATTCTCTTGGAGCACTTCAGTTTGAGCTACAGAAGTGGCACATGCAGCTGTCAGAAGGAAATACGCTTTTCTTATGAGTCATTTGAGTTGTTGCATGCATGACTTCAGTTAGAACTCAATCAGTTGAGTTTGGTGGAGTTGATTGTGGAGTTGATGGAGTTGTGTTCAGTTTAGCTTTGTTAAACTGGTTGTATTTAGTCTAACTGGCAAATAGACTAGAGATGAGTTGGGTGAATTAGTTATTAATTAATTCACAAGTTATTAACTCATAATACAACTAATGAATACATCAGTTAACTTAGTTGCATGTCAGTGCATGTTCAGTTCAACAGGGACAGGTGGTAGAGAATCAGATTGCTATCAGTTGTGACTATAGTTGTGCACCAGATCTTGCACAATCAAGGGATTGAGTATGCCAATGAGTTTGCTCACGTATTTGCCCACATTTTAGCCTTTTCTCACGTCCACAAAGAGTGAGTGACTATTTTGCAGGTGAAAAACGAGTTTGGGAAGCCATTCTCATCAGTTCTTGAGCAGGTATTGAGCAGTGGAGGCAGGCAAGCAGTGGAAGAGATTTGGAGATCAGATCTGAGCTGTATTGTGTGTAACAGAGGTGGAGATACTTGTGAGAAGTATTATGCTGTGTAATGTTACATGACTCAATCATTAATATACAGATAGTTGGGGTTTTTAGCGCGATGCTTTCCCCGGGGTACTGTGTTAATGTGTGAATGCTCTTGATGTTTTATTGTTATTGATGCTGCTATATTGTTGATCAACGTAGAGGAGCTTATGTATTGTGTATGTTTTCCGCAATAGTACATGATCAGGATAATCTCTGTTGAATATGTGTTAAATTATTCAAAATTTCTACATGGTATCAGAGCGAGCTAGATAATTGTAGAAAAAATTTCTACATGGTATCGGAGCTGTTGATCATCAGATTTACTATTCAGGAAGTGTTTACATTCTATTTCTCTAGGCAGAACCTGTAATCGGGCCAGGTAGCCTCTGGATTCATCCTTCCTTTGGAAGGTGAGATATCTGGTGAATGCCCATACAGTCAATCTCTGTACGAGAAATATTGTGTTCTCACGAATTTTAGATCGGAGGCGGTTGAGTTTGGAGCTGGTGGAAAATCGAATTTGCAGCAGTGTTGTTGAAATGTCTTTCAACGGATTGCAAATGTTATTCCAAAGCAAGAGCGACCTGGCGCTCAAGGATAAACTCAGTAACAATAAAGGTGAGAATGGATCTTCATCAAAGGTATCTGATGAAGAGAATTGCGCTTTGGCTGCCAAAGCAAAGAAAGGGAAGAGCAAGAAAGCTTCTCAGTCTGGTGCGAAAGGCAAGAAGCAGGATATGTCCAAGGTGAAGTGTTTTCACTATCACCAGCATGGACACTATGCTACAAATTGTCCGCAGAAGAAGAAGAACAAGCAAGCTGCTGGATCTGCAGGGGGAGAGGCCTTAGCTTCTCAGTTTGAGCTTGATTTTTCATTGATCGCATGCTTGGTTTCAAGTGTGATGGGATCAGTGTGGTTCTTGGACAGTGGTGCGTCTTTTCACATGACGGGAGATAGAGATTTGTTCTCTGATCTGGAGGACAAAGATCTTGGAGTGCACATCGAGATGGGCGATGATGGTAGATACAGTGCGACCGATATCGGTACCATTTCCTTTGAGAGGGAGTCTGGTAAACCCTTTGTATTGAAGGAAGTCATGCATGTTCCAGGATTGAAGAAGAATCTCATCTCAGTGGCGATGTTAGAAGACAAGGGGTATGATGTTGTTTTTAGCGAGGGAAAGGCCTTCCTGCGCAGCAAGACAACTGGTGAGACCCGGAAGATAGGGGTTCGAGTGAGGAACCTTTATCAGTTGCATGTAGATGGATGCGCAGCAATGGCAGGCAAGGCAGAAGGATTGGTGAGCCGGGATGATGGCGAGTTGTGGCACAGGAGATTAGGTCACCTTCACCATGGAGCCTTGAAGATACTGCAGCAGATCACTACAGGGCTTCCTAAAGGCACACTTGCGCAGTCAGATCAGTGCAAGGGGTGTACTTTGGGGAAGTTTGTGAAAGCCACCTTTCACAAGAAGGATAGTCGCGCCACGACGATCCTTGAGAGAATTCACACAGACGTGTGTGGACCTTTCTCAGTTGCTTCGACAGCAAAACACAGGTATTATGTGATTTTTGTTGATGATTTCTCTCGTAAGTGTTGGATCTTCTTCATGCAGAAGAAGAGCGAGACATATTCAAAGTTCTGTGAATTCAAAGCACTGGTCGAGAAGGAGTCGGGGAAGAAGGTGAAGGCTCTTAGGAGCGATAATGGTGGTGAATACATCTCGGACGAGTTCAAGGATTTCTGCAAGGCAGAAGGGATTCGTAGAGAGCTCATAGCTCCCCATAACCCACAGCAGAACGGGGTAGCTGAGCGGAAGAACAGAACGATTGTGGGTGCTGCACGGGCAATGTTGCATGATCAGGGCCTACCCCTTCACTTGTGGGCGGAAGCATGCAATACAGTAGTTTATGTGCAGAACCATTGTCCTCATAGGATACTTGGCATGAGTACACCTGAGGAGACTTATTCTGGTAAGAAGCCTGATCTTTCTCATTTGAGGATTTTTGGTGCTAACGTTTACATGCATGTGACGAAGGATGCCAGAAAGAAGTTGGAGCCGACTGTAGAGGTTGGGATATTTGTGGGGTACACTGATATGCCCCACAACTATCGTGTGTATTTGCCAGACAATGGTAAAACTGTTGTGCGACGGGATATAAAATTTCAGGAGGAGAAAGCCATGAAGTGTTCGCTTGAGAGGGAGCTACACTTGCATGCAGATGAGGAGCTATTAGTTCCTAAGGATGAGCTTCAGGACGTGGATCAGCCACAGGACGAGGTTCATGGAGTGGAAGAGACCACTCATGCAGCGCCAACCATCAGAGGGCGAAAGCGCTTGACAGAAGCTGAGCGACTGGCTCAAGATGCAGAGAAAGTTGTAGGACCACCTACAGCCCAACGCAGGCAGAGACAGTCACCTGATCGGTACACTGGATACATGGCTCTTATGAGCAAGTGTGTTGTGACTGAGCCATCCTCTTTCGAGGAAGCTGTGGAGGATCCCGCATGGGTAGACGCCATGGTGGAAGAGTATGATTCTATTATCAGAAACAGTGCATGGGAGATTGTTCCTAGACCGGAAGGGAAATCAGTGGTGGGTTCGAGATGGATCTACAAAGTTAAGCAGGCAGCTGACGGGAGTGTGGAGAATTACAAGGCAAGATTTGTTGCCCAAGGCTTTTCACAGATTGAGGGGATCGATTATGAGGAGACCTTTGCAGCTGTCGCAAGGTATTCTTCCATACGGACGATTCTTGCTCTCTCAGCGCAGATGGGATGGCACATTCATCAGATGGATGTGAAGACTGCGTTCCTCAATGGAGTCATTGAGGAGGAGGTGTACATTGAGCAACCCGAAGGCTTTGAAGTCTTCAGCAGCGAGTCACATGTGTGCAGGCTCAAGAGAGCGCTGTATGGGTTGAAGCAAGCACCACGTGCTTGGTACACACGGATAGACAGCTATTTCACAGGACTTGGATTCTCCAAGAGCGAGGCGGATCCGAACCTATACCAGATTGTGGTGGAGGGTAAGTTGCTTATCATTGTACTGTATGTTGATGATTTGATTCTAACGGGTGATGAGTTGTTGATACTGTCATGCAAGAAGGATCTTGCTACAGAGTTTGAGATGAAGGATTTGGGCCTCCTTCACTATTTCCTAGGATTGGAAATATGGCAGCGCAGTGGTGGACTGTTTGTTTCTCAGGGCAAGTATGCTCGGGAGATACTGGAGAAGTTCAACATGCATGGCTGCAAGCCTGTTGATACTCCTCTTCCTGGAGGTTGGAGGAAGGAGGATGCCACTTCGGGAGAAGAAGTGGATGCCACTGTTTATCGACAGTTGGTGGGGTCGCTGATGTATTTGGTCAATACACGACCTGATATATGCTATGCAGTTAACCAGCTTTCACAAGCTATGGTTAAGCCTACCAAGCTCTTCTGGAAGGCGGGCAAGCATGTATTGCGCTACTTGAGAGGCACATCGGGATATGGTTTGTGGTACAGACAGGAGGATGAGGTGAAGCTATGTGGCTTCACGGATGCAGATTGGGCAGGGAGCCCAACGGACAGAAAGAGCACATCAGGAGGGGTCTTCAGTATCGGATCGACAGTAGTTTCTTGGTACAGCAGGAAGCAGAGATCTGTGTGGATGAGGATGATCCTGGTCGGGTTTTTCGGGTCCAAGCACATCAGGTACCATCATATCAGAGATTGTGTGCAGCGGAGGATCATGTTACTTTCGTACATTCCAACGGAGGATCAGGATGCTGATATTCTGACGAAGGCTCTCACTAGGAGCAAATTCGAGTACCACCGAGGCAGGATAGGGGTTGTTGATAATCCATATATTGTCGAGAGGGAGTGTTGAGATTGCAACAAGATGATGGAGCTTAGTGAAAAGAGTCGCCTTCACTAAGTGGGCCCGCAGGCTATTTTTGGCGCAAGTCTATTTTTAGACTATGTCTATTTTTAGACATATGGATCATGTCTATGTTTATGGATGATTGATCAAGTTGGGAAAAATAGATGGACTTCTATTTTTGATGAAAGTGTGAGTGATCACAGTGTGAGTGATCAAAGTCTATTTTTAGACTGGCTGTCAAAAATAGAAAAGTCAAATATTATTATCTCACAATAATATTTGGACTATAAACTTAATCTTATTCTCTTGGAGCACTTCAGTTTGAGCTACAGAAGTGGCACATGCAGCTGTCAGAAGGAAATACACTTTTCTTATGAGTCAGTTGAGTTGTTGCATGCATGACTTCAGTTAGAACTCAATCAGTTGAGTTTGGTGGAGTTGATTGTGGAGTTGATGGAGTTGTGTTCAGTTTAGCTTTGTTAAACTGGTTGTATTTAGTCTAACTGGCAAATAGACTAGAGATGAGTTGGGTGAATTAGTTATTAATTAATTCACAAGTTATTAACTCATAATACAACTAATGAATACATCAGTTAACTTAGTTGCATGTCAGTGCATGTTCAGTTCAACAGGGACAGGTGGTAGAGAATCAGATTGCTATCAGTTGTGACTATAGTTGTGCACCAGATCTTGCACAATCAAGGGATTGAGTATGCCAATGAGTTTGCTCACGTATTTGCCCACATTTTAGCCTTTTCTCACGTCCACAAAGAGTGAGTGACTATTTTGCAGGTGAAAAACGAGTTTGGGAAGCCATTCTCATCAGTTCTTGAGCAGGTATTGAGCAGTGGAGGCAGGCAAGCAGTGGAAGAGATTTGGAGATCAGATCTGAGCTGTATTGTGTGTAACAGAGGTGGAGATACTTGTGAGAAGTATTATGTTGTGTAATGTTACATGACTCAATCATTAATATACAGATAGTTGGGGTTTTTAGCGCGATGCTTTCCCCGGGATACATACTGTGTTAATGTGTGAATGCTCTTGATGTTTTATTGTTATTGATGCTGCTATATTGTTGATCAACGTAGAGGAGCTTATGTATTGTGTATGTTTTCCGCAATAGTACATGATCAGGATAATCTCTGTTGAATATGTGTTAAATTATTCAAAATTTCTACAATCAGTTCTAATGTCCTCTTGTAATTGCGGGACTTCTTCTATAGAGGCAGGGATACCAAAAATAATTGGAGTAACCAGAGTCTCTGAAGATGTTGAAACACAAGTTTCAAATAAGCCAGGAGACTTTGACCCAGTTAAACAAGATTACTTGGCCCGGAATGGTTTTGTTTTCAGAGTCAAAGATGGTTGACTCATCAGTCTTCACGAACGATGGGGTTTTGATTGAATCTCTTCCACAATTTCGGATTACTTGATCAACTCAAAAGGGGAAAATGTTATTTCGAATTAAATGAATTTTATGAGGCTTTGACACAACTTGCTTTTTCAATTTTAAAGAGTCGAGAAAAAGCTAAAGATGACTCTAGTCACCTTCGATTTTTAATGAGCCTTAAGTGACAAGTACTCAGATGGACCCTTTCTTTTAAGGAGTCTGAAAAGGAACGAAAGTGACTACTCTGGAAATCTAGACAGAGGGATTACCAAACCAATTGCAAAACTGCAGAATACTTTTTACGTACGGCAGTCAATCTTCCCGAATGCTGCGTTCAGTGCATTGCGATCGATAGGGTGACAAACACGACTTCTTAAGGATAAAGGAAATAGCCTATTGTGGTCTCCCAATATATACTCGATGGTACGTGGGTGCACAAGTCTGTATTGGCACTTGTTGTACCAAGGAGGAGGAATCACCAAACCTACGATGAAAACAATAGTTACCAGGCTTTACGACGTTGGAATACGTCTCTAGCCTAGACTTCTAGATGTTGTGCATTAGGTTCCAAAGCATTTTTATGTTCATTGAAATTTATTTTAAAGTTGATCTTTCTTAAGAAGTTTTCCTTTAAGGTTCACCACGCGATGTAGATATACAATTCCTAAATATACAATCTAGGATGATAAATAGTCATTTACTTTCTTTTTGCAATGAAAATCCTAGCTACTAAGGAAAGAGAAGTAAAATTATTTCAACATAGAGCAGAGAGCACACACTAAGATGCACTGTCCTAAATAAATTTCCGCATGAAGTCTAAATGCAAATGCACATGCATGTATTTGTTTTTCAGTTTCCTTAATGTGAGAATGACAAAAATAAAATTAAGTATAGATCTAAACTATCTTTCCTCAAAGCGACACTTTAACAATTTCTTTTCAAAAACGAAAGGAAGATTTAGACGACACATTCAATTTTGACTTGAAAACTACTTTTGACACTTCAAAGAATTGATGATCCAAATCAAATACAATGGCAAAAGTGTAATTGACTATTTAAAAGAGGAAGACATTACGACACTCTTTTCTTTGATTGAAAACGACACTTGTGACACTTTCAAATCAAAAGACGACAGTTTGATTAAGTTACTCTTTGCAAAGGAGGACTGTAAATGATAAAAAATACACAAAAAACATTCACAATTCCTTATCAATGGAGGCTGAATAATGCAAAGGAAGAGAGTTTCAACAGTGATATACTGATCCTAGACAACAAAACTACTGTATAATGTTGAAGACAATGAAGAAAAAACCAAAATCTTGAGGCAGAAACAGTCTCATCTAATCATCGCACCTGTAACACAGGGAAACAGGGATGCATCTCACCTGCAACACACAGGAGGTGTGATGCATCCAGGTTGCCAATGAGAGACAGTGTGATGGTCCAAGGACGAGATTGATCTTGGTTCTCACTCACAGTTTGCAGCTAAGTTCAGGGATTTAGTCTGAGCTAATGATAGATAGTAAACACAAAGTACAGTGGCTGATCTAATGAGGTTACTTGAGCTACCACCAGGGCACTTAGGATGTTTGCAAGTCAGATGTTTAGTTCATAATCTAACCAGGAGATTGACTGAAGCAATGTTGATCTACTTTGCAGTTGCATAGGAAAAGCAGTTCGAAGGCTAGCTGGCTTAACTTCAGGCTTCGTCTGTAGTTTATAAAGCAAACAAATAGAAACAAACAAACAAGCTATTTGCTCCCCAGTGGAGTCGCCATTTTGTTATCAGGAAAACTAGTGTCCATTCAGAGCTACTAGTCCCACTAAGATGGGTAGCTATCTTAGAAACAAACAAACTAAAGTCACTTATGTTTTCCTTTATGAGAGATAGATGAGAGAGAAGCAGAGAGTACCAACCTTAGTCTTTCGCTTGGCTCCTTGCTTGTTTCCTCTCCCCTTTGACAGAGCTTTGCCACTCTTTCCTCACTTGTCCCGCTTCAAAGAACACCTGTAGAGTCAAAGCAGCATAATACCATCAAAGCATAGAGATCTATAACCATAAACAATATAGGATCAGATATATATTAACCATACAAATGCATATATCAATACAAGATTCAGAAATATACAAGAATATGGAGGAAAACTCAAATAGCTTTATTGATAGAAGTAGTAGAAGAGAGGATTACAATCCATTGGTCTGACCCAACACCATCCTCCTAGCATGAAAGCCCTCTTCATCTCATGAAAAGCTAGATCACCCAACGCTACGATGTTTCACAGAGAAACCAACAACACTTCCTTATAAAATACAAAATTCCAGCCTCTGGATCTCTAGGATGAGGGATCCATATATAGATATTTGTAGGTGGGTGAGTTAGCTTCTAGGATTTTAATTAGTATCGTTTCTCTGATAGTTCTTGGTTCCACTTGGAGATTTCATGATCTCTTACTCATCCCTGGGCGAATTCAGATAGGCAAGTGTCAAATGAGCAGTTTCTAGAAGATTCTCTGAGTTTCCACCTAGAAAACTACCTCTGCCATTTGTCTACTCTCGCCCATCACACCCTACAGAAGGGCCTTTTAGTATGCATCACACCCCCCGTGTGCAATAGGTGAGATGCATCGCACCCTGACCATGGAGCAGGTGAGATGGTCCAGTTTTGACAAGTTTTGAGTAGTTTTTCAGGGAGAACTTCTGGGAAATTATGTAATCAGCTGACCTTGTTCCTTTAGGGTATGAAACAACACTTTTATGAGTTTAGAATCCCTTGTTTTATGGACATATGTGATTGGGGTTGCAGTGCCCAAATATGTCTATAAAAAAAAGTGAAGATTATTTCAATCTATCTTCTCTTTTTCAAAGTCCTCCATGTGAATATGGAATCTCCTCATTCTTGGCTGATATTGAATCTATTAATCATGGTAATGAATTAAATGAAATCAGTTTGTTTAGATTCATAGTCTTGGGAAACAATCATTTTGATGGTGATAATTCTATTGATGTAAGTGATGATGAATTCCCAAGTTCATAAGTTGATGTTTCAGTTTCTCATGAAGATTTCAATTTGAAAGATTTATATATAAAATCTCATCTGGTCAAAGAAGGTGTTCTTTTCGAAAATTCTTGTTCATCTCACTATCCCTTACTCTCTACTGTTTGTGATGTATCTACACGCGATGAATATATTCCATGATCTTCAAGTTCTTCATCAGATGAGTTAGCTTATCAATTGACACAAGGTAGTGAGGTTGTCCATGATGAAAGAGAAAACAATAAAATCATTGAGTACTCTTCCTATCCATCATCATCTCTTCTCTTGCATGAAGACAACTCTTTAAACCATCTTGCTCATGAAATTTTCCCCAATTCATTCATCTTCTAATTTTTGATAAAAAGAATCTTTCGACTTGAGTAATCTAGTTGTTGAAGTTGAAAAATTGGGTAAAATCAGTGACAGAGATGGTTGCCATCCAGTGATCAGTGGATTTATTGAAACTAGTGGCAACAACTATTCACAAACCATGCATGATCTGGTTCAATCTTCAAAATGTGATTTTACAATCCTGGAAAGTTCTGGGACTAGCTAAGAGTCAAGGCACTTCAACTTCCATTGATGGTTATGTCAATATCTCACAAATCTGGTAAGCCCCCTGAACTAATTCAGATTTGGTTTCTCATGTACAATCCTTCTCTTTGCATGGTTTCACTCAATGAAAATTTATTTTTGAAAAATGTTTGGTATCTTGGATGCGATCTTTCAAACTTCCAAGATTTTACTTCTAATCGGATTCAGGAATCGTTTTCAGCTCATTCATCTTCATGCAATCTCTTCCAACAAACTTGGGTTTGGATGTGTATCTCTTATAGAGTCATGGAATTGCAAAGTTGACTTATTCTAAATATTATCTTTGGCCAAAGGAGTCATACCTATCACTCTTTTGAAAACAATCAACTCTTGATCCTTCTTGTGAATATTATGATGCTAATATTTTTCTTCATCACACCTGAAATCCTCTCGAGTTTCAGTGAATGCATGGATTATTTGACGAATCAAATTCTTCTTCACCTATTTTACGCTGACTGGTTTCATGTGTTTGTTATACGAGCATCCGTTTTACTCCTTTTGATGGTTATGATGCTAGTTCAGTGTGTAACTAGTTATAAGAAAATGGTTTGCTACACTCATCACATGAGGACGATGATTTTATTATGCAAAGAATTTGTGATACTGTCTAAATTGATTTATCTTTGGTAATTACAATCTAGAAATCTAATGCTTTAATCATCCTATCTTATCGTGATTCTGTTTCTGATGACTGTCATTCAACTTACTATTTTCCGATCAACACATCCAATGACAATCATTTTACATCCTTTTATTTTTATAGTATAACGTCTCACTATCTAGCTACTTGTCAAGGAGTTGAGGCACTTTCACACTCACGGACGGTCATGTCAAGTCCTCACTGTCTTGACACACCTACTGAATATGATCAGATCTATTTTCTCTTACAAGATTCTCATCATAATCCCATGCCTCTAATTGAAAAGTCATCTTTTCAAATATTTTGGGGTTTTCAAGAGGATTGCCACGATTTGTACAATCCAAGCATTGAATGGTTGGAACAATATTACCTAGAAAGCTGAATTGCCAATAACAAGTTTCGATCTTTCCTCATGCTTGCTAAGGAGTTCGGTGCATATGGACACACATTCGTGAGAAGTTTGCGAGGTTTATTGAATGATGGTTCTCATAAAAAGGTAAGAATATAAATTGCTTACAAGCGGTGGTTGTGGCCTATCTTTCTCCTGACAGGAAAGACCTTCAAATTTTTGTGCAAGCTATTCAAGTTTTTATCTTATCTATTACACATTGTTTTATATATTTTTTAATCGATCACATATTTGTGATTGCAGGTTGGGAACAATTACGGTGGCTAAATTGGAAATTCCATTATGCATGACCCTAACCTTCTAGATGGTTAGGTTAGGAGTAGGTCTAGTTACATTTTAGTTTAGCTGCACATCCATCCTACATTCATTTCCTGTATTTTTTCTTGTGTTTTCTGGTTTTTCACATCATGGTTTTGGTTTAGCCATTTTCTGTCTTGTCTTTTGGTTTTGTTTCCTTGTTGAGTTTTATTTCCTTTCGTTTTGTGAGACCGTGCATGAAGACGCTCTGTTGGCTAAAAAGGAATGTGGAAAAGGACTTTGTAACACTGCAACATTTGGCTAGCTCTATGCCCTTCTTTCTTGTCTGGGTTAAATATTTTGGTTGGTGATGTTCTGACAAAAAATATGATCCTTGCGTTAAGAAAACCTTGTGTCGAACCATGACCTCCATGTCTAGTTTGGTAACCTCGTGCCAACACTCGATTTTTTATGTTTTTGTGATATCAAGATGATCTAATCAAGTAGAGAAGGACAACGGGGAAATGTAGATGAGAAAACCAATATCATAGGTCTTATATATGCTTCTATGAAGGGACAAACTCTCCTGCTCTCAATAAGTCGAGATCCCTCTTCCATAGAACAAATAAATAAGTGTCGATGCATAATCTGTAGATTCAACAACTTATGTGATATGCTAAAACACAAGACAATGATCTACCATACTCTTCAACGGAAACCAAAATTGATCTATGAAAACAATAAGTAGAAAAGGAAGAATATCAATCACACATAATACAATATTTCTCTAGGGAAAGAAATTGCTAAAAACCTTGACTATCTATATTTCATTAACCAGAAGATCTGAGAAGAAAATACAACGCTTGTTCGTCCTGAACAGTTCATGCACTAGTACAATCTAACTCTCTTCTTCCTAGGCAAGCCTGGGATGAATACAATATGCTTTGCTAAACATTGAGCTCAACATACACAAGTATTTCCTATCCTCTTCCTGATTGACTTCCTTTGGCCAACACTTAGCCAAATTCTGCTGCCTTCCAAGCCCCTACTTCCTTGTGCAATTCCTGAGATAATTAGCTTCTATTTAATGTGGAAATTCCATCCCCATAAATGCGCATTCCAAACATAGGCCCTCAACTGATTGCATGCACCATCAATACAACTTGGAAAATTATACAACTAATACTACATTTCCCTTGAACTCTAATCTCAACTGGGTCTTTCTCTGAACTAACATGCATGTGTTATTTATGAGTAAATCTTTAGTTAACTGGTGTGGTGCTGGTGATGCACTGGTGCACTACTCCACTACTAGACCTTTACTAGTTCCTCCAACAATTAGAACTAGTTTAACTGACTATAACTCAGTTAGATTGAGTTATCTAACTACAACTCAATAGAACTCAACCTGGGACCTTAAAAGTTAGGCATCACTCTCCATGACTCTATATAGACTCCCAACTTGAATTTCCTAAGTCAATTAAGTCAATTTATATTAATTAACTATTACAAGTTGCTATGAGAATATAATTACAATTTAATTCAAGGACAAATTAAATTGGAATTTCTAGATGCCGTTTTTAATAGTTGTTGTTTCTATTTTCAACACAGTCCTTTATAGATAAATAAATAAATGTGAAAGAAGAGAGAGGCTTCCTACACAGAGAAGTGAAGAAAGCAACTCTACCAGGGTACTATCCTGGATCACTAGCAGTAGGGCAATGTTTGTGTCCCTGAAGTGACTCCACTGGGGTACTGTTCAGGTCTGCTGGCGACGGAGAAACACTAGAGATGAAAAAATACACTTTGAAAATCTAAAACTCATGAACTTCATTACCCTTTCCTGATTCAAAACATTGTGTGATCACTAATCTTATGTTTGTGTTTAACCGAGTAAAGGAATGAAGGGGACTATGTTTATGCATGGGGTAAGTGGGGAAACCACAATAATATCAATTATGAATCAATACTTCTTGAAGAACTAGACCCGACACTAAAGGATTTACCAAGGAAGAGAAGTTTGAGTTCTACCACTGTGTTTCCAAGTGTTGTCACTGAGACAAATACCCTTTAAAATTTTGGAACACTCAAATTTTGGAGCCTACTGTGGATCTTGCGATCGATCGTTCCATAGTCACTTCTTTGTCAGCTGATTCTTTGAGATCCCTTCTTGGATCGGAAGTTTCGAAGTCACTTTCTCACACATGCTCAGTTTGCAACAAGTTCATGAGCACATTATTTTACACAATCTTGGACAAGCATAGCATGTTCCATCAAGACTATGCCGGTGCGATGTCCAATCCATGTCGACGGTCAATGCACATTGACAACGACAATTTCTCACATTCTAGCTGTGTTCGTACTTCCATTTCGGTGAGTTTTGCAAATTGTCACCTTTGCGCACCTTTGTTTTCGCGGGTGTCGTTTTCATGATTTCAACTATCTCTTTTGCTTGCCTTCACTCTAATTAATATCGTTTTCATGTTATCTTTTCTCTAGCATGTGTTACTTTCACTGTTGTCCACATATTGCAAGAGTCGTTTGCACTTTAGCAATTGGCGTATTTTCGCATGTTAGTTGTTTCACAATGTATGTATGTTTGTTCTGGTGGTTTCAAGGGGTTATATTTGTGTGAATGAGTTGGTCTAACCATGTAAACATCATTCACACTCATTCCCAAAGTTTCAAGCACTGTTGCACAAGTGTCGTCACAAAGTGTACCTTTAGTGTCGCACTTGTCGTAAAGTCATCGCAAAGTTATCACATTGAGGGAAATATGTTGTTAACATGTTCTGTATGATCTATGTTGTTGTTTCGTCAGAGTGTTTCAATTTTGTGATCACAGTCAAGTCATATCATTGTTTAGATCAGTCTCTTCGGTCCCACACTTAGCCAATTTTTAGAAATTCCCTAGCAACCTAGCCTCATACGACCTTCCTCAACTATGCACTGCCTAGTTCTAACCCTCAAGGTGCATCCTTGTCCCTTGACACAGTGCAATTCACCGTTCTAGCTTCCTAGGACCGTTGCACTACACAGTCCCAGTTCTCAAGCCCAACCTTGCCTCGCATAAATATGCAATTCATCTTCCCAACCTCACCTCAATTGTGCACTGCGTAATGTCTAGCCTCAAGCTCATCCCTTAAGCTCATGCGCTGTGAAATTATGCAATGTCCCATCTTCTTCTATCTCCTAGAACTGTGCAGTTCTCCCAAGTAGTGCAAAACCCTGCAGCTAAGCTCATTGAGTCCAGAAACTACTCAGTTTGTCTCCCTAGTCTTGCCTGAACTACACACTACGCAGTCTTAGGGCCTAAGCTTCACCATTGAATCCCTGAGTTGCACAATTGTGAAATAAACTAGGTCCATCTATCCTCCAGAACTGCACAATCGGCTGATTGAGTTTCCATCCTCTTAACCTATGACATTGAGCTCCCAAATTGTGCAGATTTCTTCCTTAGTCCCGCTTGAACTATGCATTGCATAGTCTCAAGGCTCAATCTTCACCCCTGATTGCATGAGCTATGCAATTGTGCAGTTACTTAGCCTCTTTCCTAGCCTGTCACTTAGTCCCGACTCAGTCAATGGATCAATATGCACCATCTTAGACTAGGGGTTTAACGAATTGATGTCATCGTGTCATGAGTAGATTGCAGATACAGGTACTCTATCATGTTATGGCAAGATGATGAAGAAGGAGATGGAGAAGGAGGATATGCTAAAAGAGACATATGGATTTGAAGAGATAAGATGATCATCATGTGAAAAGATGAAGGAACACTAAACTCTAATAGAAGATGAAGACCAAGATCACATGGAAGACTCCTCATCTTCAAGTCATAATGAGGAGGATGAAGAAGAACATGTACCATATTTTCAAGAAGACACAAAGAAAGAAGAAGCAAGAAGGACAAGTAGGCACTGTCACATCATCATGTAGTTGATATCATCAGTGTCATGTCATATCTTGTCACAAGCCATCAAATGCCACATCATTATTGTGGATCATGTAATTACCTATTCAAAATGTATTGTAAAGTGGAAGTCGACACATTCAGAATATGAAGAGTCATGTAAGGTCGAAAAGTCATAGGAAGTCAAACAATCATGTGGGTAGTCAAAGAATCACAAGGAAGGTGAAGCATCACCTCTTGGTTATATATAAACCCTCATTGTATGAGTAAATGAATTTTTCACCTTGGTTCATCCGAAAGGCATTGTGAGACAAATTAGTTCTTTTGAGGGGAAAGGAGTGGCTCCAATGCTCCACTATTGGAGCCAGTGATGTTCATTGTATACATGTGTCTTGAAACTTTTACTTAATAACAAAAACCTTCATGTTAAACATGTTCTTCATGCATGGATTATGAATATTTGTAAGATTATTCTACGAATATTTGTATGTCATGTTTGCTTTCATATGTGCTAAAGAAGTTAAACTATTTCGGTTATTTTATTACTTGTCTTAGTGAGAATGTGCTGTAATGATTGGTATTTCTATCCCATCCTTGTGGAATATTCCAAAAAATGCTAGACAAATCTTTCTCATTTATTGGTTGTGATGGCTGTCACATCTTTTGTGGACTATTCTGCTGGATGTTAGACAAATCCGTTTTGTTTGCACATGTCTCTTCTTGGGTGGTAATATTACCTCTCTCTTAGAGGCTCATTTTATTATTTCCCTCTGTAGTAGAAGAACTTTGACACACCTACAACCAAACACTCACCAGTCACACCTTCTTTCTTTCCGAAGGCACCACACATTCCTCTCTTGTTGGCAGTTAGAGCCAAGTCAAATCTATAAGAATACATGGCAACTGGGCCGATATTCTGGATGTGGCTCCTACTCGAAACGGTGTGAGGTCTAACTAAGACTTCACACTGGGGAGACCCCTTGATTGATAGATTTCTAGGACCGTTAATAGAACACGAGAATGAAGAAGGGAAAAAGCATAGATGCCTTTCTCACTCAGATTCAAAAAGTTTGAGATCAACGTGGAGTTGTTGGGGCAATGCCTCAACCCACATAGCTTGTACGATTGGAACTGAATAGTGTCTCAGAGGATTGACATGTATTTGTCCAAAATATCTATACCTTGCCAAGGTGGGACAAGATGTGGTCTGATCTACATTAAGAAGAATTGAGGCAGGCTCTGTTAAAGAGTACTATCAACGGTAGTAGAAGCAAGGGCGTGAAGAGTGAGAAGGATGATGAAAATGTGGCCCTAACATCTAAGGGTCCTAGTCACGGGGAAGGGGAACATAAGAAAAAGAAGGACTTGTCAAAGGTCAAGTGATTAAGGTGTGGTGAGTTTGGTCACTACAACACATAGTGTACTCTCACGAAGAGCGAAGAGCAGGAGAAGCAGGAGCAAGCAACACCATCTGCGGGATTGATAAGTTCTTCTCTTGGTTGGAGGAGGAGCTTTCCATGTTTCTAGACATACTTTTATAGTCCTAGATATTACAGAGATTGGGTAGGGTCCTTTTAGGACTCCACCTCATGTATCATCACATGGCTATGGGGGGCCACAATATTCAGTAGCATGATGGATCAATGTTAGTGTAGTCATAACCAAAGTGATAGTTGCAGACTAGTAGCAGTCAGAAGTTGGGGAGCGCATCACAAAGTTGGAAGCAATGTAGAGTCAATAACAATGTAGATTATTCAATGATGATGGAGAGGCTATTAGCAGTCATGATTCTAGAGACAAATGCATCATATTGAACATAGTTGATTCAGTATTTTGGATGCTTCTCAGTTGCAGTTGCAACAACAACAAATGAGAGGGAGTTGCAGTTCAGATGCATAGTTGGTAGTACTATGGCAGTGCCAACAACAACACAACTGCATCATCAAAGTTTCATAGTAGTTGGTGGGAAGTGGGCAAACATCAACAATATGACAAAGAGGTGAGACAACGACATGGTGTTATAGTAGCAGTGGTGTAGAACTAGAATACCTTCATCACTGAGAGGGGGTACTATTTTTGTAGCATAGGAGGTGTTATAGTCTAAAAACTTTGTGGATAGGCTAAAGCACATGAGATATCCAAAACCCAGAAATCGTTTATGGAAATTCCACCTAGAGATGGCTCAATTAGATTATTAGTCGATTTTTAAATATTTTCTAAGTCTAAACTTAGGGAATATGGTTAATTAATCAGAATTAATTGAGATAAGGTGATAATTCTCTAGAAACTCACACATATCAACCAGGAATTAATTTGGGCCCTTGATTAAGTTTTAATATTGGCCATTGGTGCTCCAATAAAGGATTATAAGAAGAATTCGGTTGGTAAATGGAGGATACATTTGTGAGAACCACGGGGAGTTTGATTTCCTTAGAGGGTTCAATTTTCAGAGAGTTAGCAATTTTGGAAGAATTCGAGCTTTAGTAGAGAAGCAAAGATAGTGAGGGGCAGGGACATTGAGTTGGAGGAATTTTTCCAAATGAGGTGTGGCAGCAATAAGTGACGGAAGCATTCTAAGTAGAAGTTGCACAAGGGTTGGACAATAGCTTCAATAGAGAAGTTTGATTTAACTGGGAAGGAATTCGTTTAAGCTTCCATAGGTTGAGAAAGTCTTCCAGAGGGTCGGAGAGTCACTTAAAATAGCAGAGACAAGAATGATAGCTTAATCAGAGGCCAAAAAAAGGCACACGTGCAAGAGGCAACACTGGGACTGTCAGAGGGCCTACGCAAGGGTTTGGACAACTAGTTTTTCTAGAGGAGCCAGTGCCATGATTGCTTTTGGAGTGAGAGAATTTTCTTTCTAATTGTTTTATGTTAGATACTTTATGATTAGATTGACAGTTGGGCATCCATAGATTATAATCATATTTAATTGCTGTTGTTGCACCAATTTTCCCAAGTTGGGTTTTTCTGGGGACATTTGTCTAAAAATAATTGTGTCATATTTTATGTGTGTGTGTTGGATTTTCTCAGTTTTCAACATTGTTTTCGTCCACAGTTTATTTGTGGAGATCACAATGTGAATTATTGATACTCACCATAACAAATAAATTATTAAATAAATTAACAATTAGGAAAATAATTTCCACTTCCTATGATAGATGAAAATTTCACAGACTTGTAATCGTTCCGCTTCCTACAATTACTTCAACTTCACATGTGTGATAGGTTTAGGCTGATTTTTATCTTCTCTCTGCTTTGCTCAAAGTGCTTCCTTCTCCTTATAATTTCAGCTTGTAGACTTGATGTGTTTCACACTTGATTTCGGCCTTCTATGGTGACTGCAATTTCGGTTTTGTTGTTGCAGAATATGCCCTAGATTATTCACATGTGTTAGATTAAGGTGGCCCAAAAACAATCCTTAAATTCTTCCTCTTCCTTCCTTTGGTTTTTTCTCTTCTTCACTTGTCTCTCTTGTCCTTCTTATGCTTCAATGAGTTGCTTGGATGTGTTCTTAAATGAGGTTGATGGGACACTTATATATATATATATATTATTTTCATGGTGGTTGAATGGCCCTAATGAGGCTGACATCACTGCTTTGTAGGCCAACTTGAATTTTGTTGGTTGACTAGGGCTTGTAGGGTATTTATGAAACTTTTTATGACTGAAATAAATCTCTTGAAATGATACAATATTCCCAATGGGGTCTTACAGATATGACAATGACTCAATTAACTTCTTGACTCAGTGACAAAACCTAGAAGCACTCAATGGGTGCTTGACCTATAAATAAAATGACCTTGAGCATGAAACCCATGCTACAAAAATAGTAATAATAATTTTTCTTTTATTTTTACAACATAAAAGAATCAAGAGTAGATTTCATATTTATGAATACCAAACCTAGTTACCTATTTCAACACTCCCTCTTAACTAGGGAGGTATTCATAATCCATACAAGGTACTTGGACATTCTCATACTGAAGAATTATCATAAGAAGAGTCGGATTGGTAAGCCATCTCTAAGAAATTTATTTAACTTATATCAGTGCATCTCATCATATCAGCTAGCATTGTCATATAGCAAGGCCTTCATTAACAAATCTATCTCTCCACGAGAATAGAGCACAATGTTGGGGAGAAAATGACTAATAAACACCTGCACCATTATCTCTCAAGGCACATACCCCATTCATATGTTCACAAGGTATGTCCTTCTAGGACCATTCCCTTATTGGATTAACACATCCTCATGGAATTTCCTCTTTGACTAATCTTACCTATTGGATGCCCTACCTGATCCTCAAAGAGTATTGGAATCAATCTCAGATGCTTACCCAATCCTCCATTCTTTCTTCATAACATGAAAACAAAAATGATGTGACTATCTTTCCCTCTTAACTAGGGAGGATCTACTCATGTTGTAACACTCTCCTCCCACATTTACCCAAGCTAACCGGCCCACTAGGGAAAGCATGTACAGTTAAGGAAGTGGAACCAACAAGACAAGACCAATCTAACCTTCCTCAAGAGCAATAGAACCTTCAGGAGACAACCAACTCTTCAGGGTGCCCAACCCCTAAGACAAATTGATGTTTTACTGATCTAGACCCCCAGTCACTTCCATAAAAACCCATGCATGCAACTGAGACCCTCCAATTTCTCCCACAACAAGGTATGTATGTGACTGTGGCCTTTTTCAGGCAGCTATGTGCCAGGGACCCTAGATTTTGTGCCACTTTTCAGGGCCAGGATTCAGGCCACTACCCAAAACTTCATAAAACTTTTAGAAAAGATAATTAACATTGAGATAAGATTACTAATGCAAACACTTGATCAAGGACTTTATATGACCCCTACTAGCCATGATAGGCATTTCATCAAACATATCGTAAACATGAAATCTACAGGTCATAACAACAAATCTAAACATAGGGATCTCATACTTATTAGATATTTGTTAAGGGGGATTGATATCTCCTCCAAATAGCTGAATTTTCATCTATTAGGCCATTCATAAATTATTATTTCATCTACTAACCAAAACATGATGAGAGTCATACGTCAAGATTATCATAAAACATGCTCATAACCAACAAATAACCATAGATATATCATGGATGGAAGAACTATTAAAGCCACATAATGACAAACACATTTTCTCATGAAAATGCCAAAGGAAAAGTAGCTCGTATTAACATATGCAAATTCAACCAAGCCAAGGACTTCCTCTTACCACTCGACCAAATATTGGGCGAAAATAAATCTCCCTTTTAGCCAATCACCCCTGTGCAATATTCCAAGCTTGAATGTGGGATTTCATGAAATAAGTCAAACAAAACCAAACCAGGGCTTCTATAGGCCAAACCACCTCAACCCCCAACCATTGATTCCATCTCACGGTCGGACATCATTAACCATCATCAGATTAGTCTCTACCCAAGGTGTCTAGGGATCCATATCATTTTTCCAACCAAGACTTCCAGGATGAGTAACTCAACCCAAAACTACTGTTGGGCTCCAAAGCGTTTGTCTAACCAGGATTTCCAAGGCTAGTAACTCAACCCACCAAGGGATCCATAGCATTTGTCCAACCAAGACTTCCAGGACTAGTAACTCAACCCAAGTTGTTATAGGGATTCCAGAGCATTTGTCCAACCAAGGCTCTAGGAACTATTAACTCAACCCACAACCATAAGGAATATGAGAACCAACCAAAAAACAAAAGGAAATAAACCCACAACACCATGGCTATCTAGGAAATGGAAAGGATAGGAAAAACCATTGTCAATCCAGGAAATCCTCCATGCCAATGACAGATCATGACCAAGAAACCACATGAATGCCAAAAATAACAAGGAAAGCATACATGCAACTTGGTATTTGTAAGCAAAACCCATTATCACTGCTGATCTTAATGTCCTCTTGTGCTTTCCTAATCTTCTTTTTTCTTCTTGCTCCAAATCCCAGGTATGCCACACTCCAAGAGTGCTACAAGAAAACTCTAAGTATTCAAGACTATGGGAGAGAGAGAATAGAAGAGGGAGCTCTAAGCTAAAACTGAAAATATTTTATCACAATGACAAAAGGTCATGAACTGATCCTCAAAAGCCTTTTTATCATCGAGGCCTCTATTTTCTTCATTTTCCATTATTTTCCCTAGTTTTTTCCCTCACATGCAACTTGTGACTTTTCACCTTCCTTTTCTCCTATTTTCCATTATTTTCATAAATAAAATGCCAATTAATACCTCATGTCTTTCCAAAACCTTTGCCAATTTCCATAGCCATTAATTAATCACAAGTGATCCCCATCACTATGTTTTGTCGAAAAATCAACTTGAATACGTGTCCCATGACCTTGGTTGTTATTTTGCCTTTATTAAATTTATTACATGAATTTTTGACCAGGGTTGTTACACATTCCTATAAAAAGAATATGACTAAGCTCCCTCTTAACAAGGGACTTGTTACTAACAACAATTATCTTTGGTGGAGATCACAATAATATTAGCTAGTTGTAGGTCTCCTTCTTTTGACATTATGTCATGAACTTTAACTTCTTCATCATGGATCCTTCTTCTTTGTAGGGCATTCACCATCTTCTCCATCACTTCCTTTCAACGAAACATCATGTTTAACTAATATTAATATCATCCTTCTCTTCACTGAGAAGTGACCCTATAGTCCACGTCTGGCTATCCTTCATACAAAAACCTCTTCCAAGTCATGTTTCTTTTAATATCTTCCATCCAATATTAGTTGTAGATGGACTTCTACAACCCTCTTTCAGTAGTCCTGTTACAACCAAACCATATGATTTCTAAAAAATCAAAATTAAATCAAAGTTACCTCTTTATGATGGCCTTTTTTCATGACATATGCTTCTTGTAACATCAAAATCCTTTCTCATACTGTATGAGTCCATCTCCAAGACATACATTACCAAGGTTCTCCTTTTTCCAACATCCACATTAGGGTCTTCATTCCTTCTCCATGGAGATGTTATAGTTAATCCTTCTCGTTATGAGATGTAGATTCACCTCTACTTAGAAGAAGCAAGTGCCTCATAGATAGTGTCTACCGGATGAGTCGTTCTTGCGGACAAGACTGACCTCCCTAGTATCTAATGATATCTAGCGACAAACAAACCAATCAACTTCTATCTTTCTCTAAATATGCAGTTTATAAATAAAGGCAAACAAGTGTTTTATGCCTACCTTGGGTCCAATGCAAGTTTGTGGAAGCCTCGCTACGTTGATCCAAATCAGCTCCCTTGTAGAGAATCTGCAAACACAAACAAGCACACAAATTAAATAGAACCTGAAAAGCCAATATAATAAAGCATACTTATCATGATGATCAAGGAATTCATGAAACAAATCACATAAGACAATTTGTTAAGAAAAATGAATCTGATTGTATTAATTTAAATCAAAGAAGAAATTTACAACCTTATGCCTTGATGCTGTACAAGCTCCTCCCAGGGTCCATCAAGAAGTCTCCTCTACTTTGACAAGTTTCACTCTCTTCCCAATGAAGCCAAAAGGTATGTGATCTCTCCTCTCAAGCTTAACTAGGAAGTCTCAATTCCAACATCATTTAACCTAAAAATGTTCAGCTTCTAACCTCCCTAGCAACCAGCCCAATGCCTTAATTTATAGTGCAATGGAGGGAAGTTACTAGGTCCTCCTTTAAAGGGATAAAGCACTCCTTCAAAGGGATAAGCTCCTCTCATCAAGGGATTAGCTCCTTCACTTTTGGGATGCATGAACCACCTAGGAGCAAACCATCCACGTCAAGATTCCTTCTAGAATCATCTAGAATTAACCCAAAGTGAGTTTTTAAGAATAAACTTGTGCCTTTTTTACTTTCACAGGGGTCTGCACCCACTCCTTTAGAGACAGAGCGGGCAAGTCCGCAGGTAGCATGAACAGGGGGTGCGGGACCGCAGGCAACAGTGAGAGAAAGTGCGAAACCAAAGCTTTATTGATTTTTAAGGTCTTTCTCTCATTTTCAAAGCTTGACATGAAGAGCCGAGGTTTGAGACTTGCTTAGGAGGACAGTATGAATGATGATAGACCCATACTGACTGCAAATAGTCATGGTGACAATATTTTGTGTAACAGATTGGCCCCTAAAGTGCGAAGTCTGTAGTAGATGAGGATTTCATTTACCATCTAAGAAGAGTGAAGTACTTTATCATTTCGAGGATCATCTTGTGGAGCACCCGGTTGGAACCTGTAAAAACATTCAATGCAAAATATATATATGAGATCATATCATCGCTGAGGTAGGCATTCCCATACTTAGATCAAAACTGACTAGAAAACTAACTACTGCTCTGATATAGGAATGACCTTGTAATACATCACAAGTATAGACACATGTAGACACAGTATGGACGTAGCCATCTGTTTATGAATAGTCCACTGTATAATGAATACAAAATTCCTCGCAGCCTGGATGGTGGAAACTAGATCCAGGGTCTTGATTTCTACTTCCCGAAATAGTAGGATTCTAACCATGTGAATGAATGTGTCAAAGTCAAACATGATAGAACCACTTGATTACCAGTCAATGATGTAAACTGTTAACAAGTGTGAGAGAAACCATCAGTAGTGTCAATGGCTCTCAAAGTACTCAGTACAATCCATGAGATGTGAATAAATGTGTTGATGTCGAACATGTCACGAAATCCTTTGATCAAAGGTCAATGATGCAACCTATCGTCGAAGGCAAGAAACCTGCCATTGAGGCATGTAGATCCCAAGGTATTGACGATTTCTAGATCATCTTTCTAGATAATGAGCTGAAGTCGATAGAAAGCGATCCGTCGTAGGCAAGCCCACAACACAAAATCATAGTTCAAGTTTGAAGAAATTTAGTTGCAAGGACTGACTCAGGGATGGTAAAGATGGATGACAGATATTTCGCAGATGAATGGCTTATTTGCACTGACCTCTTGAACACATAATGACACAGCAGATGGTTTGGTGACAATTGACCCAAAGTTAATACCCAGAAACCGGCTGAAGACTTTCAATATGGTTTGATCAACTGTTAGGCAAAGGATTTCCCAACCCAGGTGAATAAAAGTGTCGTGTTCAAGAGTGGTCACAAAGTATGACAAACAGGCTCATTTTTCTCTCTTTTCCCCCACCATTTCTGGCAAGTACCTCTTTATTTTTGACAAGCTTGAGGAGGATAACGTTTGCTTGATTATAAGCTCATCCTTCGGATGAGTCCAACTTAGTTTAAATTCGAACCCTAAGAAGGAGTGGTCCGTTCCTGTTTGTAACTGAACAGGTCCTTTACTGTTAAATTTTAACGAGTCCAGTATAGGAGAAACTCGGCGTTTTTCAATTTTACAGAGTCTGAAAAAACTTAAGAAGACTCCATGGTTGTCCTTTTTCGTAAAATTGTGTCTCCCAAGCCCGAAAAAGTATAAAATAATACTTGAGAGAACCGCTTGATCATTACAACCAAGGAGTAATTTTCATAATTAGTGCCTCTGATCCGAAAAAGTAAAAAGGTGATCAATGACACGTCATTTTATAACCAATATCGAATTTGAAACGACAAAAATCTAGCAACCTTTTCATGTTTTTACCGTCAGAAAAGGGCTGTAAGTGGACCGTCCTTTTAGTTCCGTTTTAACGAGTTTAAAAAGAAAAACTCGGCGATCTTTTCATGTTTTAGGAGTCAGAAAAGAGCTTAAAGGTGACTCTAATGTTTTTCATTGAAAATGACCAATTTTGCCTGAAAAATCTATTATCCTGCACAAAAACTCAAACATTACTCATACCTGTTTAAAATAGATAAAAATACTTCAAAAGTTACCTCTTTAAAGTGAAACATAAACAAATTAAAAACTCATTTATTCAAAAAACTTATAAAAAGGGCTTTTGTAAATTCATTTTTACCATTTGAATTCAGAGTGAGAAAAGGGAGCTTTTGGTCAGAAACTTCCTGTGAAGATCGCGGAAAATCCGTCTGTTGGAATCGAACGCTATCTCCTCCAGGCAATCTACATCATCCTACTCTTTCATTTCATCCGTTACAAATTTGTTTTTAGGCTTTAATTTCATTTTTTAAGGAATTCTTAGGTTAGAAACCCGCGCGCGGGGGTCCGCAAGCATAGCATAGGTAACCCGCGGACCCCGAATTTTTCGTAAAAGGAAAAAAGTCAGTGGTCCGCACCTGCCGTGAAGGCAAAGTGCGGACCCATGCACTGTCTCTAACAGAGAGGATGCGGTCCCCACAGCAAGGGTTTTTAAACCTAAATTTCTCAAATTTCACCCAAAAATTTTGCTTTTAGATATTCTAATTCGCCTTTTTATTGAATGTAGGGTATACATCATGCTTGATTGGCGAGAACGGGAGCACAAGGATGTAGATCTCGCCGCGATAAATCATCAACCTTCGATTGATGCATTGAAGGCATGAGGCTTAGACAAATTCTGGGCCATACCTGGCATGAGGGCCCAGGTGGACTTTTTGCAGTGGCTGGTGGACAGGTGGAGCATACAGGACTAGTGCTTCTTTATTGGTGGTCACTAGCTCGAAATGGAGCCGGAAGACATTTACTTCTTGACTGGTTTGCTTAAGAGAGGTGAACACTTGACTCTATTCGGGACTAGGCCAGGTGGCCAGTCTGTCGATAGCCTCCGGCTAGAGTTTTGCAATGACAGACTAGAGACAAAGGGATAGATATCAAAACCATAACCCTTCCTGAGCTCAAAGTGATTGCATTTACTATTACCAGGCTCCGCAGAAGCGCATCACTACATATATCCACTGGATCCCAAATGCGGATGGCAGTAGACTGATTTCGAGGCACCATCTTCAACTGGTGCGATGCTGTGTTAGCTAATATAAAAGGCCAACTGACTAGAGCAAAGAACGGAAAACTGAAGACCTTTGGATATGGTGCTTTAGTCGTGAGCTTTGGTCTGGAGAGGGTCCCAATGTTGGTCCCCCAGCATCTCACTATCGAAGTTGGACTTCCTCGAGAGCCCAAACTGATGCGTTGGGTTGCAGTTATGGCCCGTCATCTTGAGGAGGGGACAGAGATTGTTCGATTCACTCCTGAGTATTTTCATTGGTTGGAGAACCAAATTTTTGCTATTCAGAACTTTCCTTATGCTGGGGTAGATTATCATGGTGACCCAGACATGGCTCTTCGACCAGGAGAGCAATGGGATGACTCAGGTAAAATCATTTTCAACATTTTCTAATTTTTTTTTTTTTTTTGTTTTTATCTCGTCCCAAAATTGATAGTAAAAGTTTCAAATGCAGATGTAGGTCCATGGCGACCAGCCACTCTCCGGCCCTATGAGAGGAAACAACCAGCTGCAGCAGCACCAGCCCCACAAGACGAATCCACAGAGACCTTGGCCGAATTGGAGAGCCATCTAGAGCGTTTGACAGTAGACATTCCGGAGACCAGCATAGATGACATTCCTCTTAGGTTACAACGCTATGTGATTGGGGTCCTAGGACCTTTCAGGAGGTTCCTTTGTAAGGTGGCCCGTACAGTGGTTTCTTATCGTGATCATCACCAGTGATAGGATGATCGCCTGTTGTAAACACATATGACATTTTTTGCTTTTTGTACTATCATTTTTGCCGATCATAAGGTGTTTTTCAGCCTATGATCGAAGACGATGTATATTTGACACAATTCTATGCTATACTATATCACTATTACTGGCTTATCTTGTAAAACATGTTATGGAATGTTTTTAAATTTACTTGTATGATTATTGCAAATGTCTACTTAACATTTGAGAAGCAATTGCGTCTGCTAATGTATTTAAATATCTTGGAATATGCTGATATTCAATATAGTCAAATTCACGTTGTTGGAGAGGCAAATCCCCTCTACGGATAGAGGTGATCCCTACTAGCCCAGAATGGGTCTAGCAACAATCAGTCAATGCTACTACGCAAGTTCCTAGTTGCGATTAAAAGGTAGGAAAAGAACACCTACTTGGAGTCCAACGCTGTTGTTTGGTGAAGAGATGCCACCTTCGCTCCTTCGCTCTGGCTGGTCACGATCCTCCGCGATCTCCGCGAATAGATACCTGCACACACGAAGAGAAGACAAACACAAGCGTGAAATCTAATAAAAGCAACTATACATCAGTCAGAAAGGATGTAATTCACATTAAACATTGCATGGACGAATGAGAATGGAACAATAATAGTAGTCATCTATTATTAATCAAAACAGAGAAGAGTACAACCAAGTGTTCTGACGTCGATATCCTTCTCAGGAGGGGCCAGTCAGCAAGCTTCTCAAGCATTCACCTTTGGAAATGATTCTCCCAAGACAAGAAACTCTCTCTCTCACACAAGCAACTCAACACAACCTTCCCTAAGCTATCAATCACTTCCACACTTGTCACACCAACTACCTATAGTAGCAGCAAACTGAGCACTATAAGCTCCACACAATGCAAGCTATTCCAAACTATATCCAACTAGCTGCTCATGGTAATGGTAGAGGTTTATATAGGAGAAGGAGTCTCCTTGAATGGTGGAAGGATGAGCTTATCTCCAAGGGAAGTGGTTGCAAAGGGTCGAACAGACATGCCATAGAAGGGAGGCGACATTCACAAGACTAACAACCAAGCCTGTAGTTATCTGGAAGGCTGGCTGTTGGAACAAATTCGCCCAAACTGGATCAGCGCGGGTGCATAACTGGTCTGGCGCGCTGACATCGCAAGGCAATAACAGTCAAGCCGTGGTCAGCGCGGGTTGATACAAACGTAGGTAGCGCTGGACATGAAATTCGATCAGCGCGGAAAAGCCGTGTGCTTCCGCGCTGGCAGCGCACGTGGTTTGTTATGAAGCGCCAGTCAGCGCGGGTATTTTAGAAACAGACGCGCTGATGAGGAAAACTTTGGAAAAAGTGGGTTTTTGGCCAGTTCAGAGGGCATGGACTTGATTATTGTGAATTCTTGACACAGTGGGGTGACTGACAGAGAGACAGTGACAAATTACTGTGTAACAGATGCCCCCTAAAGCATGAAGACCGAGAGAGTGGGAGGGGTGAAATGCTTTACAAAACTCGCCGAACTGGAACACCACCAGGAAGGACCGAACATCTCTGATAATCAAGTACATGCAGTCTAGGCATGGGCGCAGCCATCCGAAAGACATGCGAAAGGTCTGTGGAATGGACGCAGCCACCCAGCTAAAGAGACCATGATAGTGATAAGGTATGGTCGCAGCCATCCATGAAGACTCAGGTATGGGCGCAGCCATCCATCAATGAGTCATGTAATGATCATCCACAAAATCGCAACCTGGACCATAACAGACAGAGATCCAGGGTCTTGCGCTCCGTCCCGACCCGAACAAAGTACAAGTCCAAGCATGTGAATACATGAGCCGAAGTCGAACATACAAGGACATCGTCTGATTACCAGCCAATGGTGAAAACTGTTAACAGACGCGAGAGGTACCACCAATAATGACAATGGTCCTCAAGGTACTATAGGTACAATCCGCGGCGTGTGAATCAATGAGCTGGTGTCGAACACCCGCAGAATCATTCGATCGGAGGCCAATGATGAAAACCTCTCGTCGAACACGAAGAACCTGCCATTGAGGCATGCAGGCTCTAAGGCACCTGAAGGGAGTCTCTAGATCGCCTTCCTGGATAATGAGTTGAAGTCGACAGGAAGTGACCTTGATCGAAGGTGGGCCATAATGTTTCCCACATCATCGACATGAGACAGAGGTAAAATGATTTGTGTGAGATAGCAGATGAGGTTGTACTAGCACAGAGGTCAACTTCTCTTGAACATATCGGCGGCACGACAGTGGATTTGGCAGTATTTGACATCAAATGAACAAAGGGTATGATGACGAGGCAATGAGGAAATGAGAGGTCAAATAGGATAACCCATACCCACGGAGGTCAATTGTGAAACAGAATGAGGAATTCCCACCCGACACGAATGCAGACCAGTGCCATGTTCAAGAGCGACATACTGCCGACACGACAATTATTACAGTTCCATTTTCCCCACCATTTCTGGCAGGTACCCCGATTATTTTTGGATGTCAAGCTTGATGGGGATAGCATATGCTTGGAGAGTGTCATTTTGACAATGCCCGATGTCATCAAGTGTTTAACGAGCCTGACAAAGGAAAAGCTCGGCGTCTTTTCTTGTTTAGAGAGTCTGAAAAGACAGCAGAAAAGGAGACTCCAGGGGGGTCCTTTTTCGTACAGTTGTGTCTCTCGAGCCCGAAAAAGTATAAAACGATGCTCGAAAGAACCGCCCGACCATTACGATCGAGGAGTACTTTTCATAAATAGTGCCTTCGACCCGAAAAAGTAAAAAAGCGGTCGGAAGCACGTTGTTTTAGAGCCAATAACGAGTGCGAAACGACAAACACCCGGCAATCTTTTTAAGTTCAACGGTCGAAAAAGAGCTTAAAACGACCGCCTTTCATTCCCTTTAACGAGCTGAAAGGAGGCTCGGCCATCTTTTCTTGATTCATGTCGGAAAAGAGCTCAAAGACGACATTTTTTGGGACCAAGTGCACGAAGAACTGTTATGACCACGCCGGTTACCTGAACCTGCACAAGAACACTACCCGCATAAATCCGTTCGATATGTGTAAAAAACATATTAAAACACGCATACAGGCATAATTCAGTGATACTAGTGCTAAATCCATGGTAAAAAAGGTGACAAAAACCCATATAGATAAGAAAATATAGTCAATTATGAGTTTTTTACTATAAATAGGGGGGTAAAAAGTCATTTTTACCATTGTTACCATTTTGGGACGTGAAGAACGTGGAGGAGCTACAAAGTTGACGGAGCGATTTCTAGCCCGTGCGGACACCATTCTTCCGACAGCTTCTTCCAGGTAGGTTCCCCTCTCCCTGCCTTGCATTTTGATTCCTTTTGGTAGGATTTTAACGGTGGAATTTGCCCATTTGGGCAAATTCTTTGAGCGTGGATGCGCTCTCGGTCAGCGCGGATTTCCCGCTCGGGACCGCGCTGACCCGATGAAAAACAACAGAGGCACCATTTTCAGCGCGACTGTTTTTAAAACAGTCGCGCTGGCGCGGAAAAAATTGATTTTTTACAAAATGAACGTACAATTTTCCACAAACAGCATTCTAATGTTTCTTCATGGCTTTGCAGGGCAAAATGGCTTTTGTATGGCAAGAGAGAGCCCATGATAACGAAGATATAGCCGCATATGGACTTGCCGAATGCCGGAATGCAATGCGGGCATGCGGTTTCCTGAAGTTCTTCCTGACTCCGCGCTTGAGGGCGCAACCTGACTTGCTGGAGTTCCTGATCAGAGCGTGGAACCCAGTAGACGGGAAATTCACCATCCGCGGCCAAGATATCGAGTTTGACGCCTCGGATATCTATTTTTTGACTGGTTTGTCGCGCCGGGGCCAGAGGCCCATCCTGGAGGGGCAGCGACCCAGCGGTGAGACTCTGGACCAGCTGATGGCTAGAGTATGCCCAGGAGCTGAAAAGACACGGAGCGGGAAGGTTGGTATCCCGACAGTGCGGGACATGCCTCTTCGCACGATACTCTTCCTAGTGACACGGGCAGCGGGTTCCTTGGCCAACCATGAGGCCTCGAAGAACCAACTGTTGTTAGCTCTGGAGTGCCTACAGCCCACTGTCTTCGACTGGGCGACTGCTGTGACCATTAGCATGAAGAGGCAACTAAGCAACTGCCGTCGTGGAGAGACGAAGCAGTTCGCATATGGGTCGCTTCTTCTGCCGCTCATGCTGGAGCGGGTGCCGGCTCTACAGTTACAGACCATGGCTGTGGATCCACCTAGAGGTCCTCGGGAGACGAGGGCCAGTCGATGGGCCCGCGTCATGCCACGTGGAGGTGGTGGTCGCCCAGTGGCTTGGGGGGTGTACTTCAGAGAGTGGTTGGAGCGACAGGTCATCTTTGTCGAGGATTGGCCGTATGCGGGCATGGACTTCCGCAACGATCCTGACATGCCACTGCCCGCAGGAGAGCATTGGGATGATGGAGGTATGTCACTTGATCTCATTTTAATATTTTTTGATGTTTTTGGTTTTTTCATGTACATGTCTTGACAGATGTCACTGTGTGCAGATGTGGGACCCACGAGACCCATAGGCCTGGCACCATCAGCACGGAGGGAGGGGCAAGGAGCCGGAGCCCTGGCCTTAGTTCCTCCAGGAGTTGATACTACAGAGACTATAGCTCGCAACCTTGAGGGGTTGCTGGAGGGTGTACCGGACTATCAGGGGGTCGAGGAGGTCCCTATAGAGCACCAGATCCACACAGTGGGGGTGGCACCCAGGATGCACCGCCTGTTGAGGCGGGTGGCACGAGCGGCTGTATGCTACAGAGAGCATAACCCAGCACAGTAGTCGCCTAGGTTTACTTCCCTTGATGTTTTGAGAGACATATGTCTCGGATGTATTGAGAACAGTGACTCTTATTTTTGACACATACACTTATTTTTGAGCGCCTCAGTGCGCCACACGATATATATATATATACATACCGATTTTTTGGATGGATCTTGTTACATGTGATGATGTTTTTGTTTATGCTATGCAAATGTTCAGTACAAATGTGATCTTATGTATGAATTGCACAACACATGACCCATGTATTTTAATTTTTGAATGCAAGCTTAAAAGCACACATGACACGCATGCAAACTATGCTTGGAAAAATGACTTTATTTACACATGCTTTACTCTATGGTCTTATTATGCTTTCTACGTTTACTTGTATGATGTTCATCTGTTTCGCAAATGCCTATCTAACACATGATTTTCCAATGCATCAGTCAACGCGTTTAATCGTCTCGGAATATTTTGATATGTGATATAATCGAAATTCCTTTCTAACAATCTGACACGTAGGTACAACCTTAGGATGCGTTGGTCTCTGATGGAATATCGCCCGTTGAGCTTATGGACGACAAGCTGGGAGTCTAGGTTCACCATCATTGCAGGAATGTCGAGATCAACTGCTTCGGCTAGTAACTCAATTACGGCACTATATTCGGCGACATTATTAGTGGTGCGACCGAGGCAGACTCCTTGGAGGTCCAACAATTCACCGTGAGGATCATAGATTGCCCATGCCGCAGAGGACAAATTGCAAGTACTACGGCAGGCGCCATCAGCGAAACCAACATAAGGTGCACTAGACATCTGCACAAGAGGGAGAAAACATAATAAGAGGCAAACACGCCTTCATACCAAAGCAAAACGTGAAATCATGCACACAAAACACACAAAACACACTAAACACGCGTATGTACAAACTGAGTGCATGAAATCATGCATAATATTTTTTCAAATAAAGCCCGTTGCGGGGCTTGTCAAGAGGATTTCCTTTGTAATCAATCAACTCATATGCGCCCTTCTGTAAAACTCTTTTCACTATATAGGGGCTTAGCCACATGGATTTGAGTTTCCCTGCCCCCAGCTTATCTTTAGCTTGATCATAGAGCAGTACTAGATCTCCCTCAACGAAGGAACGAGGTTGAATATTCTGATCGAAGTGAGCCTTGACTCTCTTCTTTTGCGCTTCGATAGCTAGAGAAGCCAAACGATGGGTCTCGTCTAACCGTTCTAGGTACAGAAGCCGTTCCTCCACCGGAGTGGTGTTGGGAAGCAACTCGACAGCTAATTTCAACGAAGGAATTTCACACTCAACGGGAAGGGTGGCCTCCAGTCCATAAACCAATTGAAATGGCGTAAAACCGGTGGCGTCCTTCACAGAAGTCCGGTAGGCCCACAAGGCAGGGAACAACATCAGATGCCAATTAGACTTGTGTGTATTGACGGTACGTTGAAGCATAGTGATCAAAACTTTGTTCACGGCTTCGACTTGACCGTTGGATTGTGGATAGTACGGTGTCGAACTATCTTGACGCAAGCCTAGCTGGGTCGTTAGTTCCGTCATCATGTGATTACGGAAATGTTTTCCGTGGTCCGTGACAATAGCCTGAGGGACTCCGAAACGAGTAATGACATGATTGAATAAAAACTGCACCGTTGTGTAACCGTCTTCGTTCAATGTAGGCATCGCTTCGGCCCACTTGGTGAAATAATCCACGACAACGATGATATACCCATGCCCCCCGGCCGAACGAGGGTTATAGGACGTATAATCGATGCCCCATTTGGCAAATGGACCTACGGTAACAACAGGGTGCAGTGGTGTAGGAGGTGCACGCATTTTCCGGTGGTATACCTGGCATTCATGGCATGCGCGAACGGCAAGGATGCAATCTTTAAAAATAGAAGGCCAGAAGTAACCAGCATGGAGAATTTTCTGGGCGGTAGCATATCCGGACATGTGGCCGCCACAAGCACCAGAGTGGCAGTCATTCAACACCCGCTCAGCTTCCTCGAGGGTCAGACATCGGCGAAGAACTGAATCAACACCGAGGCGGTACAGGGTATCGCCCAAAATGCGATAGGGTTGAGATTGGTGATGAATTTGCCGTCGAGCATCTTTCGACACATTGGGACGGAAAGAAGATGTCTGCAAATACACGATAATGTCCCCGTACCACAGGTCGAGGGTACTGATAAGAAACAATGTCTCATCCGGGATATGCTCCTCTGAACGAGATGGTGCAGAATGAGATGGCAAGGAACAGAGCAGTTCAGCAAAGACCAGAGATTTCTTCGACTTGGCCGCAGTAAACTCCAAGTCGAACTCTTGGAGGATGACAATCCACTTCGAGTATTTGCCCCCCAGCAGCTGACGCGACAAGATGTAGGTCATGGGGTTGCAGTCAGAGATCACGGTCGTTGTGCGCAACAGGATATAATGCCGGAATCGTTGAACGGCGCAGACAGCAGCCAATGCCAACTTCTCGACATATGCATAGCGAGTTTCCGTATCCAAAAGGTTGCGACTAAGATAGTAGATAACGTGCTCGGTGCCGGCATCATCATCCTGCACTAGAACCATGCCGATGGTGGTATCAGCGGCAGCTAAATAGAGAGTGTAATCACGGTGATAGTTCGGAGGTCTTAAGAGTGGAGCTGAGACAAGAAGGTCCTTAAGGCGCTCGAAAGACTCCTGGGCGATAGCATCCCAACGAAAGGGTGTGTCTCGTTTTAATAACCGTGTGAAACCCTTAGCCACCTCGGCATAATTCGGAATGAATCGTCTGAGAAAATTAGCTTTGCCCTGCAAGCTCTGCAATTGCTGCAAAGAGGCAGGGGGAGGAAGATTCAAGATGGCCTCGACCTTGAGTGGATCCAAACGGATGCCTTCTCGGGAGACGATGAACCCGAGTAGTCGGCCAGATTCTACGCAGAAGACACACTTATGCGGATTGAGTCGAATACGGTAGTGTCGACAGCGGAGAAAGATTTCGCGTAGATGAGATGGATGGTCTTGACGTTTAGCTGAATGAGCCGGAAGGTCATCCAGATAAGGCTGCACGATGTGTCGAATATCATGAAAAGCATACGACATCGCACGCTGGAAAGTGGCACCGGCATTTTTGAGACCGAAAGGGAGCTTCTTATAGGCGAAGGTACCCCAAGGACAAATGAAAGTTGTCTTATGCTGGTCTGCAGGGGCTATGTTGATCTGGTTATAGCCAGAAAAGCCGTCCATAAACGAATAAATTTCACTTCCTGCACAGTCATCAATAAGCTGATCAATGAAAGGCGTGGGAAAGTTGTCTTTTGGACAGGCACGATTGATATCGCGGTAATCAACGCAGACCCGGATAGTACCCTGCTTTTTATTCACAGGGACTATATTGGACACCCACTCTGTGAGGGGGATGGCATAGATGAAACCAGCTCTAAGAAGCTTCTCGACTTCGGCCTTGATGGCTGCAGCCTTTCGAGGGTGCACTGGGCGTAAGCGCTGACGAACAGGCTTAGCATCTGGATAAGTAGGTATTTCGTGCACCACGATACTAGGGTCAATGCCAGGCATTTCCTCGTAGGACCATGCAAAGACATCGCGGAATTCGCGAAATAAGGCAGTATAGAGATGAACTTCCTCAGGAGTGCACGTGACTCCAATGAAAATGTTCTCGACAATCCCTAGTTTGACAGAGATGTCGATAGGCTGGGTCTGCGTGATGTTGCCCATATTGCCCTCTGAAGACACTTGATATAGCTGAACAGGTGTTTGGAGGGGCGGGGATGGGACACACGAAGCAAACCGCTCGAGACATGTGACCATTTCCGAAGGTGGAGGGAGAAACGAAGAGCGATGGTGGTGATCTGACCAAGGGAGCTCTTCGAGAGACATAGTCTCTATGATGGCCTCGTCGGAGGGAAATGTTTCCTTCAATGGATCCGAAGTGGCCTCATCACCCAACCAGGGGAAATGATCATATGAATCGGGAACACTGCTTAAAAAAGCAGGCTCAGGAGGGGGAGCCGATGCAGCGACAATCTCGATGTAGTTGAGCTCGGCGGGACTCAACGGCATCATATCACCCCAAGAGTCTTCCTGATTCAAGGGAGGAAGAACCCATGGATCAGAGCGTACTGAAATCATGTTAACAGGGGCGAGATTCGGAGGTGGGAGGGGAAAGACTCCCATTAAGGAGGGATCTTTGAACAATCCGGCACCCACACTCACTAATGACTTGGAGGTATGCTCCACGAATGGCACATTACCTTCAGAAGAAGAAGCAAAAAAGGACAGCTGGTCCACCGTGACGATCTTCCCCTGATGAGGGAAATGAACGACGCGGAACAAGGAGGAAGCCACGGCTTGCATGGCGTAAGTCCAGCTTCGCCCAAGGAGGAGGTTGTAAGTGAGGTTAGCGTCAACAACTTCGACCTCCACCTCTACGGTCTTCCCTTCTAAAGAGATAGGCAATCGTTGGAGGATACCATATGGACGAGATTCTCTTCCATCGAAGGCTTCCAGGGTTGTAGGAGACTGGCTCAAAGCAGGAGAACCAATAGCTTTCCAGCATGCAACAGACATGATGCAGGTTGAGGCACCCTCATCAATAACTGTACGATGGATCGTTTTGCCATTGATGAGGACCTGTATAAGGAAAGCCACTTGGTGAGGCAGTCTCTGAGTGAAACCCTCGAGATCAAAAGAAATTAAATCCGAATCTGCCGGGTCGATGCCACCAATAGCTGATAGCAAGGACTTCCTCTGGGAGGGGCAGCTCTGGAGGACTTCTAACGCGGACATAGCAGACAGAGCCTGAGCTAAGTCCTCGATAATGCTATAGTGCTGGGCGGCACGAGCATTGGGGTTATAAGATGACTTCCTGAGTACACCTTTGGGAGGGGGTCGGGGGATCGTCTCAGTGCTGGGCCGTTCGATGTGAAGGGGACCAGAACTGGACGGAGGAGCGCTGGAGGGAACCTCCGGCTCTTTCCCGGCTTGAGATGGATAATCTTTCGCTCGAGTTGTCACATGGATGGGAATCGTTCCAGCCATGAACACTTGAGAACCGAACGAGGAAGAGGATTGAGACGGATCTGCCACCATTTGAGTCTGCTGGGAAGGGAAAGGCTCTTTAAGCACAGCAGGAGGCCCAGGAGCACCTTTCAAAAGTCGACTAACTTCGGACCGCCTCGGGCAATCCTTGGTATAGTGATCCTCATCACAGATGAGACAAGGATACTTAGGCTTTCGTTTAGCTCCTTCCTCGGAGGGAGGCTTAGGGGAATCCTGCTTGGGCTGTCCAGATTTATCCTTGGCTTTCCCTTTCTTTTTCCCTTTTGAGGATTTATCCGCCGCAGTGGACTGGACGACGTTTACCTCGAAGGTACTCCCAGAAATTGATGGGCCCTGAGAAGCATTTTCGTTAGAAGCGTTCTGTTTCTGCTTTCCAGGGTTCGCGGCCGATTTCTTTGATGACGAATTCACAGAACCAATGACTCCATCAACAGAGGGTTTCGGCGGAGCCTTGGGCTGTCCAGGCCTCGGGGCATCTGGCAGATACTCATATAAAGTACCTGACTGAGAATATACTAAGTCGAGGTACTGAGCTCGCGCGATTGCTTGCTCTTCAGTTACACATGCTCCCATTGCGATATCTTTTGCAATCTTAGGGACAAAGGAAGTCGTGAACCAATCGGTCAGGAGTTGATCAGGAATCCAGAATTTGATCAAGCGACGACGCCTTCTCCATTCATGTATATGATCAGAGATGTGCGTAGCCGTGTCCTGTTTGAGAGACGTGAGAAGATGTGTCCCAGTCTCATACCGAATGGGTAACTGAAAATGAGTCAAGAAGGCCATAGCCAACGAGTTGAAATCTTGAAACATGCCGCGATTCAATTCGATGTACCACTTAGCGGCTGAACCAGTGAGAGTTCTCTGAAAGAGGCGGAGCCGGATAGAGTCATCAAGCCATGAGTTCGATGAACACCAAAGATGATAGGTCATTACATGGGCCTGAGGATCTTCACCAGCTTTGCCATCAAACTTTGGACAATCACCTGGTATTTTGGTTGGAACTGGTGGCCAATATGGATTATGCAAAATAGGATCATTTGTTAACTTGGACACATCAGGAAGTTCCAACGTCGCTAAGAATGGTAACTGAGGGTTAAAGGACATTTGTGGCTGTGGATTCGAGGCAGTATTAGGGTTCCAACCAGGTGGTGGTTGCCCCCACGAACTTTGTCCAGATGGGCCTGGCCCAAAAGGGCCTGGCGCATAAGAACTCTGTCCCGATGGACCTGGCCCGAAAGGGCCTGGCGCATAGGGACTTTGTCCGTAGGGGTTCTGCCCATATGTATTCTGACCATATGCGGACAGTTGCCCCTGCGGCTGCCCCCCAGCTCCCCACGTATTAGCAACTTGCCCTACAGGTGCAGCATACTGATAATTTTGGTAAGGAGTGACCTGTGGTTGTTGATAATTCTGATAAGGAGCAAACTGAGTTTGCCCCTGGGGTTGCTGGTAGCCATATGTTTGCTGGGCCCCATACTGAGCCTGATAAGGAGGCTGCATTTGGTAGGAAGGTTGAGGCTGAGGCCCACCTTGCATTTCATAACTCATTTGAGTTTGAGACCGAGCATGGTGTCCTTGAACCGGTTGGGCTTGGATCATCTGGTCCGAAGGTTGACTTGGTTGGATTTGGGATGGAACTGCCTGCCCAGTAGGACGGACTTGCTGGGTGCCAGGTTGTCCGTGGACCACCAAGGGTTGTCCTTGCGGAACAGATGACTGAGCCGGCTGGATGGCTGGTTGACCCTGAGGTTGGCCAGCTTGTCCAGATGGATGACTAGGGCGGACAACGGGTTGGCCTTGCTGCATAGAAGGCTGGCCCGTCTGCCCCCCAGGGTGCACAGGCTGAGCAGAGGGTTGGCCTTGCTGTATAGCAGGCTGCCCCCCTGGGTACACGGGCTGAGCAATGGGTTGGCCTTGCTGTATAGCAGGCTGCCCCCCTTGCCCAGTAGGATGCATGGATTGAGCAGTGGGTTGACCCTGCTGAACGTAGGGTTGCCCTCCTTGCCCAGAAAGATGACCAGACTGGGCAGTAGGTTGGCCCTGCTGTAAGTAGGGTTGCCCCCCCTGCCCAAGAGGATACCCCTGCTGGACTGCTGGTTGACCCTGTGGAGTGTAAACTTGCCCAGTTTGTCCAGATGGGTACCCTTGCTGAGAACCAGGTTGGCCTTGTTGGATGTAAGGCTGCCCTGGTTGCCCAGTTGGGTAACCTTGCTGGGTACCAGGTTGCCCTGGGTAACCAGAAGGTTGACTATGATACGAAAATGACGGACCACCAACGGCCGAGGGTTGTCCCGGGTAGGGTTGTCCCTGTGGGCCCCCAGATTGTCCTGGGTAAGGCGGGCCATAAAGTGGTTGCCCTTGAGGGGTTTGCACATAAGGTGGCTGGCCTTGATTTGGCGGTCCCTGAGGCTGCCCCCCAGGGAAGACCTGGCGTCCACTAATAATACGAGTAACGGGGTCATAAGTAACGTCGAAAGGTGTACAGACTTCGACGTAAGGTTGACGAGGCAGAGCTTGAACGAGCTCGAGATACTCACCGTTAGCATCGTAATAAAAGAGAGGACCTTGGTAATCGGGGTCCGTAATGGGCTGCCCAAAAGCATCATACGGCCCTGCTCCTGGAACACCACCAGAAGAGGGTTGAGCACTTTGTGCAGGATCGACGACTCCGGGCTGGCCCTGACTGTGGGAAGGACCAGCACTGACGTTTACAGACGAAGACGCTGACACGGCACTAACGACCGGAGTCGAGTGCGCTATACAAACGGTTGGCTGGGTAGGAACTGAGGTAACGGGCGTATTATGAACTGAGGAAATAGGTGTATTAAGAGGTCGTGAAATGAAGGGCCCCGTGGTGGCAATAAGACTAGGATCCCATATAGTCGTAGAAGTAGTTCTAGCAGCTATCCTATCCCTCACTGACTGATATCGTGGAGGGAGTGGAGAAGTAGCTGGGATCGGAGTTTCAATGTCCGACACCACGGGTGTCTCACCTGTGCTGGGAGATGTCTCATCCATGTGGGAAGTGGACATCGGAGATGACATACCGCGAGGAGTGCGAGGGGTATGATCGCTGTCAGGCTCCCAGATAGGATTCCAATCTTCTATGTAATCTTCGTCGCCCGGGGCACGTACGTTGATAGGCTGGATACTCGGGACAACAGGAAGAGTACCGCTTACAACTGGTGTCTCAGGGGCAACAGAAGATGGAGAACCTTGATCACTCGGACCGGGAGTTGACGGGTCAGCCAGGATGACAAGACCCTAAAGAAAACTAACGATAAAGACCCTACTCAAACTAACGCACACAAGATCTAACCAGGAAATGTTATCGTGGCCGAATAAATTTTAAGACACAGGAACCAAACTTGACCTTTTCATGTTTCAAGAGTTGAGAAAAGGACGAAAAGATGACTCCAGTCTCCTTCGAATGTTTAATGAGCACGAAGTGACAAGACGCTCACAGGCACCTTTTCTTTTAGGGAGTCCGAAAAGGATCAAAAGTGACTGCTCTGGAGACTCTAGGTAAAGGGTTTACCAAGCGACCCGTAAAACTGCTTATACACCTCAGCAATCGTATGAGAGCCAAGGACTTTCCGTACTGCAGTCAATCTTCCTGAATGTTGTGTTCGGTGCGTTACGGTTCACAAGGCGGCAGACTCGGCTTCCTATGGATCAAGGATAAAAGCCTAGTGGGGTCTCCCTATATACGCGACGGTACGTGGGAGCACAGTCCGTGTTAGACCACTATCGAGTCACAGAAGGAGGAATCACCCAACCGTAATGTGAAACAATAGTGACTATGTTTAAAGACGCCGGAACACGTCTCTAACCTAGACCTCTAGATATTTGCGTTTAGTTCCAATGCGTTTTTAGGTTAATTCAGTTCATTTTATGGTTGATCTTGAATTAAGTTTCGATTTCAGGTCCTATCGTGTGTTCTCTCACAATTACCTAGATGCAAACTACATGCCAAAGAATATCATTTTGTTCGATGAATTCTAGCTATGAGAAGGTAAAGAATTTCTTGATCAAACAAAACGAACACGAGCAATCAAACAACCTAATGCAGCTAAAAGCAAGGAAAGGAAACTTTTCTTTTGAAAATGCAAATCAATGAAATGTTCTTTCCCTTTTCAATTCTCGAAAGCAAAGCTACTAGTTTGATTTCCTTTCAATGGCACAAAGCATCCAAATGAATTTTGAGGAACAGGAACACCAAGCGAATCACTTAATGAAAGCACACAAAGTTCTCAAAACACCCAAAAAAGATCTCCAAATCAAAAGGAAAACCCAAGTTCCGCACGAGCTATGTGATCTAAGCTCGGCAAGACAAACAAGAATTCAAACAAGGAGGAAGTAAAAACCGCTCGGAAACACAACCAAAAACACTTCAACAATCACTGAACAAGTGTAAAAAACAAATCTGGAGTTGGCTGGTCAAACAAGAGAACAAGATCCCTACGGAAGGCTTGACACACACACGGCCACTAGATGCCCTAGGGCTAGAGTGCAGAATCAATGGAGAAGAGCAAACACCCAGAGGATGAGAGTGACAACCAGTCAATTGGAGATTCAACACAATCCAGCAACTGTAAAAGTGATGGCTGAAATACAAACCAAGCAGCGAAAGCAAAGAGGAAGGTATTTGCAAAACCGAAAAATGAGCAAAAACGAAACCCTGTGGAACAAGACTTCGCAAACAAGTACCTCAGAGTTCAGGCAATGAAAAACAAGTCATAGACCAAGTGGAGAGAAGAGGGGAAAGTCAAAGCAACAGGTTCAGGAGGCTAATTTGGACAAAACTGAACTTTACAGGGTCAGCGCGGGTGGCCTTCAGCAACTCGGCGCTGACAAGAGAGGGCCTGTAGCAACTTTGCGACGTCAGCGCGGAAGCACATGGATTAAGCGCGTTGTCTCAAAATCGAGGTCAGCGCGACTGTTAATCGTACAGGAGCGATGACAGGGAAAACAAAGAAGCAGGTACACGACGTCAGCGCGTCTGTTTTGAATTAAACCGCGCTGAGGGTAAAAAACGAGTAGAATCGAAGCAAAAAACTCCCAAACCAAAGGTAGAAACCCTTTAACAATTAAGACACTTCCCAGATGGACCCAGAAAGTGTACAAGCAGAGAATCAATCCCATAATCTTGAAAAGAGAGAACAATCAAATTCAAACACAAGAATGGACACAAGAGACAAAAGGCTGATCCCCAGCGGAGTCGCCAAATTGTTGGAGAGGCAAATCCCCTCTACGGATAGAGGCGATCCCTACTAGCCCAGAATGGGTCTAGCAACAATCAGTCAATGCTACTACGCAAGTTCCTAGTTGCGATTAAAAGGTAGGAAAAGAACACCTACTTGGAGTCCAACGCTGTTGTTTGGTGAAGAGATGCCACCTTCGCTCCTTCACTCTGGCTGGTCACGATCCTCCGCGATCTCCGCGAATAGATACCTGCACACACGAAGAGAAGACAAACACAAGCGTGAAATCTAATAAAAGCAACTATACATCAGTCAGAAAGGATGTAATTCACATTAAACATTGCATGGACGAATGAGAATGGAACAATAATAGTAGTCATCTATTATTAATCAAAACAGAGAAGAGTACAACCAAGTGTTCTGACGTCGATATCCTTCTCAGGAGGGGCCAATCAGCAAGCTTCTCAAGCATTCACCTTTGGAAATAATTCTCCCAAGACAAGAGACTCTCTCTCTCTCACAAGCAACTCAACACAACCTTCCCTAAGCTATCAATCACTTCCACACTTGTCACACCAACTACCTATAGCAGCAGCAAACTGAGCACTATAAGCTCCACACAATGCAAGCTATTCCCAACTATATCCAACTAACTGCTCATGGTAATGGTAGAGGTTTATATAGGAGAAGGAGTCTCCTTGAATGGTGGAAGGATGAGCTTATCTCCAAGGGAAGTGGTTGCAAAGGGTCGAACAGACATGCCATAGAAGGGAGGTGACATTCACAAGACTAACAACCAAGCCTGTAGTTATCTGGAAGGCTGGCTGTTGGAACAAATTCGCCCAAACTGGATCAGCGTGGGTGCATAACTGGCCTGGCGCGCTGACATCGCAAGGCAATAAGAGTCAAGCCGTGGTCAGCGCAGGATGATACAAACGCAGGCAGCGCTGGACATGAAATTCGATCAGCGCGGAAAAGCCGTGTGCTTCCGCGCTGGCAGCACACGTGGTTTGTTATGAAGCGCCAGTCAGCGCGAGTATTTTAGAAACAGACGCGCTGATGAGGAAAACTTTGGAAAAAGTGGGTTTTTGGCCAGTTCAGAGGGCATGGACTTGATCTTTGTGAATTCTTGACACAGTGGGGTGACAGACAGAGAGACAGTGACAAATTACTGTGTAACACACGTTCCAAGAGACGAACTCTCAAAAATAGTCTCAATAACACTGGATTTCTAATGGCATATACTCTATTAAGTTGTAATACAACGAGTTCAGAATCTAACCTCACTATCAAACTCCGAATCCCAAATGAAATAGATTCAGATAATAACTCAATCACTGCACTATACTCGGCAATGTTGTTCGTTGTTTGACCGAGGCTTACCCCATGCATAGATACCAACTCGTCAGAGGGCGAATAGATAACCCAAGTTGCAGAAGAAATGTTCCGTGTATTACGACAAGCACCATTAGCAAAACCAATGTATGTTTGGAGAGGCGTCGTCATCTGCAATATCAAGAGTAAAACCAAGATAAGCAGGAATAATGACGAAAACACTCTCTAAGCTAAGCACACTTTTTTAAACTAAAACACACCAGCTAGAAAGAAAACTAACCTAACTAAAAATCTCCACACCCATATTTAAGCATAATACCTCTTCAGGGAAAGACCATTTCTGGGTTTACCTAAAGAGACCCTTGTCAAAGTCTACCAATTCATAGGCCCCTTTTGCTAGCTTTCGGTTAACAACATAAGGACCATGCCACATGGGTATGAATTTCCCAGCGCCTAATTTATCATTTGCTTGATCGTACAATAAGACTAGGTCTCCTTCCGAAAAATTTCGAGGGGTAACATTTCGATCATACTGAGCTTTAATACGTTTGGCATGAGTTTCGATCGCTAATGCAGCATCACGTCGATTCTCATCTAGCTGAGCCAAGTATAACAAACGTTTTTCCTCTTCGGAAGTGTCTGGAAGTAATTCGATGGCCATTTGCAATGACGGGATTTCGAATTCAATGGGTAACACAGTTTCCAGACCATAAACTAGTTGGAAAGGAGTGAACCCGGTTGACGTTTTTACTGAGGTTCGATACGCCCAAAGCGCTGAAAATAGCATGTTATGCCAATTCGACCTATGAATCCCAATGATTCGTCGGATCATGATGACTAGAACTTTGTTGATGGCTTCAACCAGACCATTACCCTGTGGATAATATGGAGTTGAACTGTCATGACGCAAGCCAAGTTGGTTTGTAAGTTCAGTCATCATAATGTTTCGAAAATGACGCCCATGATCAGTGATAATCGCTTGTGGAACACCAAACCTAGCAATTATATGATTGAACACGAAAATCGCAGCAGTTTTGCCGTCTGCCTCAAATGTAGGCATCACCTCGGCCCACTTGGTAAAATAATCTACCGCAAGGATGATATACGCATGCCCCTCGGCCGAGTGAGGGTTACATGTAATAAAATCGATACCCCATTTCGCAAAAGGACCGACAGCAATTATAGGGTGGAGAGGAGCAGGTGGAGCGCGCATCTTTCGATCAAAAATTTGGCAGTTGTGGCATTTTCGGACCGCGTTAATACAATCTTTAAACAAAGACGGCCAGAAATAGCCAGTGTGCAATATCTTTTGGGCTGTGGCAAACCCAGACATATGACCGCCACACGCTCCAGAGTGACAGTCATTTAGAACCATTTTAGCTTCCTCATGAGTTCAACAACGTTGAAAAACAGAGTCCGCCCCACAACGATGAAGTGTATCTCCAATAATTTTGAATTGTTGGGACTGGAATCTTATTTTTCGACGTTCTGACCTTGAAATTTCTGGTCGAAAGGATTTGGTCTGGAGATAAATTATGATATCCCCATACCATGGATCTAAAGTGCTGATTAGAAACAAGGATTCGTCCGGAATGGGCTCCTCCGCCACAGTTTCCGTGTCAGCATGCGGGAAGTCACACAATAACTCCGCAAAAACTAAAGATTTCTTCGACTTAGACTTTTCAAATTCCAGGTCAAACTCCTGCAGGATCACAATCCATTTGGAGTAATTGCCCCCTAGCAATTGTTTGGTCAAAATATAGATCATAGGGTTGCAATCAGAAATTACTGTAGTTTTGCGTAGTAAAATGTAATGACGAAAACGTTGGACAGCTTGAACAGCTGCCAATGCCAATTTCTCCACATGTGAGTATTTTAGCTCAGTGGGATTTAAAGTTCGACTAAGGTAATATATCACATGTTCACTACCGAATTCATCTTCTTGAACTAACACCATTCCAATGGTGGAATGCGAGGCGGCGAGATACAAGAAGTAGTCCTGGTTGTAGTTGGGAGGATGCAGTAACGGTGCATGGGTCAACGTGTGTTTTAGTGCATCAAAAGATTTATCAGCTATCTCATCCCAAAAGAATGGAGTATTCTGTTTCAACAACCGGGTAAAACCCTTTGTGATCTCGGTGTAGTTAGGAATGGATCGTCGTAAAAAGTTTGCTTTCCCTTACAAACTTTGGAGTTGGCGAAGACTCGAAGGAGGAGGCATTTTGACAATAGCTTCAACCTTCGAGGGATCGACGCAGATGCCGACTTTCGAAACAACAAACCCCAATAACCGACCCGTTTCTATACAGAAAACACACTTGTGTGGATTCAACCTAATTCGATAATGCCTACACCTCATAAAGATTGCTCGTAAATGGATGAGATGATCAGCTCGAATCTCGATGTAATGAATGAGTAGGTAAATCATCGAGATAGGGTTGCACAATGTGCTTGATGTCATGAAACGCGTAAGACATGGCTCTTTGAAAAGTTGCCCCGACGTTCTTGAGCCCAAAAGGTAATTTGTAATAAGCAAATGTCCCCCATGGACAAATGAAAGCCGTTTTTGGTTGATCAGCAGGTAGAATATTTATTTGATTGTATCAGGAAAAACCATCCATGAAGGAGAATATTTCACTGTCGGCACAATCATCAATGATTTGATCGATATAGGGAGTTGGGTAATTGTCTTTTGGACAGGCTCGATTAATATCCCTATAATTGATACATATTCTTATTGTTCCTTTCTTTTTGTTAACAGGAACAATATTCGATACCCAATCCGTTAACGGAATCGAATAAATGAAACCTGCTTTGAGTAATTTTTCAACTTCTGCTTTAATAGAAGCAGCTTTTCGCGGGTGGATTTGACGCAAACGTTGCCGGACGGGTTTAGCATCCGAGTAAGTTTTGATTTCATGAACAACAATTGCTGGGTCAATTCCTGGCATCTCCTCATACGGCTAGGCAAACACGTCGCAGAATTCTTGAAATAGGGCCTTATATGTTTGAATTTCATCTTCCGTACAAGAGGCACCTATATGAATGTTTTCAACAATTCCAAGCTTAACCGAAATATTAATAGGAATAGTTCGAGAAATGTTTCCCAAATTTAACTCAGAATCGGGATTTTTCATGGGATTCTGAGGTTCCTTGACATATTCAGTCGTAAAAATAGATGAAAAATCATTTTCAAAGCGATCAATCTCAGGTAAAAACAAAGATCTATGATGAAGATCTTCCCATGGTAAATCATCGACACATAGGATTTCACGAATTTTCTTATCAGTGTGGACAAGTTCGAAAACGTTGTTGAGTCTGAGTTTGATGTTGAAAGTGATTCTTCATGGACCACATCCATTAAGTCAATTTTGGTTGAAGAAGGGTCGGAAAATGACTACACGGCCTGATACGCAATTTCATATGGACTCAAAGGCAAAACATCACCAAATTAATCTATCTCAGGTTCGGAAGGTACGATCCAAGGATCATCATAAACAATAGTATCTGATGAAATCATATGAATGGTTGCAGTAGAAGACGATGCATTGATAGGAGGAAAAGGAAAATTTCCTAGTAAACCAGAATCTTTAACTAGTCCTACTCCAACATCCTTATACGGGATAGTTGTTTTGTCGACATGCTGAATACTTTCAGAAGAGGCTGAGTCGGATGAAAAGTAAGTCAGTTGGTTTATAGTTACGATCTTTCCATTATGAGGGAACTTTATAAGCCGAAAGACCGATGAAACGACAGTTGTCATAGCGTAAGACCAACTACGACCCAAGAGAAGGTTCTAATCTAAAGGGGCATCAACCACCTCCACATCTAGATTAACAATTTTGCCTTCAACCCCTATAGGTAAATCCTGTTGAATGCCAAAAGGATGAAACCCACGGCCATCAAAGGCCTTTAGAATCGTCGGGGATTGATTTAGCGTAGGAGAACCAAGCGATCTCCAACACTGTATCGACATAATACATGTTGAGTCTCCCTCATCAATCACAATCCTATAACAAGGTCTGTTTTTGACTAACACTGGGATCTAGAAAGCCATTTGATGAGGTAAGCGTAGTGTACTATTTTCTAGATCGAAAATTATAAGGTTCGAGTCCTGAACGTCAACAGCTCCTATAGCCGACAATAGCAATTTACGCTGTGCTGGACATGATTGCAGCACTTCCAAAGCCGACATTGCCAAATCTTCAACAATGTTATAGTTCTGAGCCGCTCTCGCATGGGGATTGAAAGCTGACTTTCGAAGTATACCCTTGGCAGGCGGTTTGATTACTAAGTCTAGGTTAGGTTTCTCGATCTTTAGTGGATCGGAACCGAGAGTTGAAGTTGATGGGTTCAAATGAGAAGATTCTACTTCCTTACCATCAACAGGACTTTTACTTCCATAATCATGCGATCGAGTCGCAATCCTAACATGGGACATCATCATTATGGGTTCTTCAGAGGCATTTGAGGAAGAACATATCATCTTACTGTCTTGACTAGGAAAAGGATCCTTCCAAACAATAGGCATTTGGGAACCTTTGACGATTTTCGCAACCTCTGCACGATGAGGGCAGTCTCTTGTAAAATGCTCTTTGTCACAAATGAGACAAGGATAAAGAGGTTTGCATTTCTCATCAATTGATTCCGTTTTTTCTGGTTTCTCTTTCGAATTTTAATCTGTTTTATTTTTCTTCTTCCCTTTCTTCTTACCGCCGGATTTTGATTTGGCTCTAGATGACTCTACAACATGAATATCGGCGGAGATTTCCGCGGAAGAATCTCCTGCCGGGGAATCTGGTAAAGTTATGATAGGAGAAGAATTCTTAGAATATTCCTTCTTACTTTTGGTATTAACCATACCAATTATACCATCAGCGGCATGAGACCCTGAAGGAGTTGCAATTATTTGATTTTGTTTAGGAAGGTCGGGGATTTTCTCGTGTAACGTACCTGACTGCGTATAAACTAAGTCAAGGTACTGAGCTTGAACAATTACTTGCTCTTCAGTAACGACTCCTGCCTTAGCTACATCCTCAGTGATCTTTGGTAATAAAGATTTTACAAACCATTCAGCTAAGATCTGATCTGAATAAAAACCTTCACTAAACGTCGTCGATGTCTCCGTTCATGAATGTGATCTGAAATGTAAGTGGACGTTCACTATTTTAATGAAGTTAATAATTCCATGCCATTGTCATATCTGACTGGCAACTGAAAATGAGTAAAAACGAAGTAGCTAGCTGACTAAAGTTATAAAAAGTGGCTCGCAGTAACTCAATGTACCACTTGGCCGCAAGACCAAGTAGAGTGCGCTGGAAAAGCCTTAAACGGATTCAATCATCTGAAATGGAATTAGACGCACACCAGAGGTGATAAGTCATCACATGGTTCGACGGGTCCTCTCCTGATTTGCCTTCAAACTTAGGAATATCACTAGGCAACTTATTTGGCATTGGCAGCCAAAATGGAAGATAGTTAATTGGCGTTCGTAAGGCACGACAAGTCAGGTAAGTCCAAAGTTGCAATAAACGGTAACTGACGATTAGGGTCCCTAAAACCCTGGGTCATGAGACCAGCCCCAGGAGGAGGATATCCAGGATAACTAGGAATTGCAATTGCATTTGGGATATTATATCCTCCAAAAAAACCAAGATTAACCGGACCGTACTGGGGTTGTTGAGGTTGCTGATATGTATATCTAGGGTATGGTTGATACTGATAGACTGGCTGCTGCACAGTAGGACCGAATTGGTACTGTCCCTGGTATGGTTGATAAGTAAATTGAGGTTGACTTGTGACAACCGTACTTGGACCAGGTTGTCCTACAGGCATTTGAACCGAAGTCTGAATTGTGGATCCAGACTGAGGTAAAGATGTCTGAGGAGTTGATACAGGAACAGTAGAAACCAGAGCTGTCGATACTCCAGAAGTAGGTGGGGTAGATTGAACAGATGTTGCAGCAGTTGCAACAGTCATTTGAGGCGGAGTACGAGGCATACTAGGCCCAGATTGAGAAACTACAGAAGGTGCAGAAGTTTGAATAGTAGACTGGACAGGTTGCTAGGGTGAACTACAAACCAAGGGTTGTCCAGTTTGAGATGACAACTGCACATTCGGTTGCAAGATCTGTTGAGATTGAGATGGATCCCACACTAAATTCATTCTGGGGTATGGACCCATAACAAGTTGAGAATATTGAGGACCATAACTGAGTTGAAGGTAGGGTTGATAATTCAAAGGTACATTTCCAGCTCCTTGGACAAATGATTGACCATAAGGTTATTGGAAACCTTGGGTTGGGTACTGACCTTGAGGTTGATAACCTTGAGGCACGTACTAATACTGGGGTTGACCTTGAGGTACATATTGATATTGGGGTTGACCTTGAGGTACATACTGAGTCTGGGGTTGACCTTGAGGAACGTACTGTCCCGTAGGTATGTACTGTCCTTGAGGTTGCCCCCCAGGCGATACTTGAGGACTTTGAGGCTGCCCCCCAGGCGGTAACTGGCCACCTTGAGGTTGAGGATTAGGAATAGTACCTGACATCATAAGAATATCTTCTACACTCAACGGCTTAGTTCCATTATTTCCAGTTAATAACCCTTGTTCAATAGGTTGAGGAGATGCTCCCGAAAAAGTACCAGTAAGTGACTGATACCCAGAGGGAACAGAAGGACCGTCGTATAAAAAGGTTTCTGGAGATTGAGAAAACATGGACGACTATCTTGACATATTTAACGGAGGATAATAACCCCTAGGTGTTGGGTGAAAAGGAATGCGAGGTGGTGAAAAACTTAGTCCCGGGTTTTCCAAAAAATTGGTCAATGAAAGATACCAAGCGTTGCTCCTAGGTGGACTGTAAAAGATTGATTCACGCTCCCTAAGTTCTATAGTTGGTTGATTTTCAGGGACAGGGATACCTTCTTCTGGAGTAGCAAGTTCTTCAATAGCTATAAGTCCAGAAGGAAGATTTTGGGTAATTACTCTTTCTACCCTGGGTGAACCAGGACCACTAGAAGTTGGAGAGAAAAATCCTGATGTTGGAGTAGCAGCAAATTCAGTTTCAGGTTCAGATATTTCAGGTTCCTCACCTAAATCACTAGTAGATGAAAAACTACCAGTAATTTCAGAAAATGAAATAGATTGCGGATTATAATCTGTTACTAAAGCTTGATAATCAGGATGTACAACCAATGAAGACTCTCCTTCTTCAGGTGACCCAACTCTACTGTCTCTAGGAGTTACAAGGGCTCGTAACCCTTCAGGCTGGCTCGGTGAAAACTCAGGAGGTTGGCCCCGAAGTCTACAGGACTTCCTCGGTAATTCAACCACGATTAAATATTTTAACTACTTCACACGCAACAAAGAAAAATCTCAATAAAACCACCTAAAGCCTCTAAAGAACCAAACACTTTTGAATCACACGCCTAAAGAAACTAGGAGATCAAACCACACACAAACAGTAACTTTCCGCACTGAAAACACTAGTTGGTGATGAAATCCAACGTCGCAGAGTTCAATACAGAAATGGCGGTTGGAACAGTTACCCCGGCAACCTGCTTAATGAATAGACTGGCACAAGTTTCTCCACTAAACCGTCTCGAGTGAAGAGAACCCCCCAGAAAATCCAAGCGAGTCCAGCCGACGTCTGCTCCAGGTACAGTGGGATCTTCCCTCCACTGTCACCTTAGGAAAGAATCCTATAGAATATGGTCACTATGGTTACCAACGGAAACAAATATACCTGGGGGAACAGTCTACAATCCGATACACACACAAGGGTAGAGTAACAAGCTCAATCCCCTTGAAGGCTCCTTGACATAATCTAAGGTTTACCAACAAGTGACCCCAGGCTCCTCGACAATGGTTAATCCTAGGTTTACCGTTTTTAATACGTGAATATCTTCTATCGTTCCCAATGAGGAAGGATTGATTCCCACACTGGTTCAAATATGATCTCGTGCTTCTCCTTTAAGAGGAGCTTTCCCATAGCATAGATGTAACAATTGGATTTTATCTCCTACCGCAAGATACATCTACTTGTTTGTTTTACTATCTTGGAGAGTTAATTACTCCCTACTCCAAGATACTAGCCTAAGCTATGTTGGTGATATAGAGCCCTAGAAATAAAAATATTATTAGATAGATTTTACTTTAAGCGTTATTTTTATTGGTTTTTCCTTAAGTCAAGAGGTGCGGAGATGAAACTTATGGTATGAAGACTCGACTCCAAATCACTAAAAAATGCACTTAAGATGATAAGCAATCTTTTCCCTTCAATGAATTTCTAGCTAGGAAAGAGTTGAGAATGCAAATGCTTGTAAAAACAAATCTTTTCTTAACAAACAAATCAAAAGAAGAGCTTTTTGTCTCTTCCAATACACTAAAAAACGAGACAACTAGTTATGCTCATGAAAATTTCCCTTTTCTTTCAAACACTCAAATACTACAAAAACAAACTTTTTCAAAAGAGATTTGTTATTATTTTTTATAAAACACTCAAAACTATGGAAAAATCTAATCTTGAGATCTATAAATTCTAAAAACTATTTGAAGTAAAAGCTTACAAGATTTATTTTCAAGGATGTTTTACTTAGCTATAAGCAAACTAAGGACTAATTTGTCCAGAATCACAAATCAGTCAAAAAACAACTAATTTTTGTTTTCTTTTCTAAAAATGAAATCCAAAACTTTTAATCACAAGTCCTTTCGAAGTTTCGCAAAGAGAAAAAACAAGATGGATTCCTCAACAAAGGCAGATTTTGCAAACGGTCAGACTCATAAGAAGGCCAGTAAAAACCAAGGTAATCTGAGGCTTCTGAGGCTTCTAAGGCTTCTAAGCTCTGAGCTACTACAAGACCAAAATGAAAATCAAGCCCGGTAACCAAAAATTCTAGGAATTTCACCTAAAACCCTAATGCCAATGGAATTAACCTAAGAAAAGTTCCTGACAAGTCACATGCAGATCTGGGTAGAGGATAAAAACACCTAAACAAATCCTAAGCTAACCGAAAGAGAAAATCTTAAGTTTTTCAAAATTTTGACAGGGTCTGCAGGCCCGCAGTTCACACAAGTGCGGGACCGCTCTGTGTGTAAAGCAAAAGTGCGGATAGGTCCGCACTGTGTTACAAGCAGAGGGTGCGGTCCTCTCCCAAAAGTATGAAAAACAAAAAATAATTCAAGATCTACTAAAATTACCCAATTCCACACACAACAAGCCAAAAACAGAAACAAAAACACAGTTTCTCAAGTCAAAGTAAAAGCAAATCAAAAAATCAAGTCCCTAGTGGAGTCGCCATTTTGTCTACCGGATGAGTCGTTCTTGCGGACAAGACCGACCTCCCTAGTATCTAATGATATCTAGAGACAAACAAACCAATCAACTTCCATCTTTCTCTAAATATGCAGTTTATAAATAAAGGCAAACAAGTGTTTTAGGCCTACCTTGGGTCCAATGCAAGTTTGTGGAAGCCTCGCTCCGTTGATCCAAATCAGCTCCCTTGTAGAGAATCTGCAAACACAAATAAGCACAAAAATTAAATAGCACTTGAAAAGCCAATATAATAAAGCATACTTATCATGATGATCAAGGAATTCATGAAACAAATCACATAAGACAATTTGTTGAGAAAAATGAATCTGATTGTATTAATTTAAATCAAAGAAGAACTTTACAACCTTATGCCTTGATGCTGTACAAGCTCCTCCCAGGGTCCATCAAGAAGTCTCCTCTACTTTGACAAGTTTCACTCTCTTCCAAATGAAGCCAAAAGGTATGTGATCTCTCCTCTCAAGCTTAACTAGGAAGTCTCAATTCCAACAGCATTTACCCTAAAAAATGTTCAGCTTCTAACCTCCCTAGCAACCAGCCCAATGCCTTAATTTATAGTGCAATGGAGGGAAGTTACTAGGTCCTCCTTTAAAGGGATAAAGCCCTCCTTCAAAGGGATAAGCTCCTCTCATCAAGGGATTAGCTCCTTCACTTTTGGGATGCATGAACCACCTAGGAGCGAACCATCCACGTCAAGATTCCTTCTAGAATCATCTATAATTAACCCAAAGTGAGTTTTTAAGAATAAACTTGCACCTTTTTGACTTTCACAAGGGTCTGCACCCACTCCTTTAGAGACAGAGCGGGCAGGTCCGCAGGTAACATGAACAGGGGGTGCGGGACTGCAGGCAATAGTGAGAGAAAGTGCAGAACCAGAGCTTTATTTATTTTTAAGGTCTTTCTCTCATTTTCAAAGCTTGACATGAAGAGCTGAGGTTTGAGACTTGCTTAGGAGGACATTATGAATGATGATAGACCCATACTGACTGCAAATAGTCATGGTGACAATATTTTGTGTAACAGATAGTCTACATTCCACCTTGTGTGGGATCCACTCTTTATAAGGATGGTGGTATAAAGACAAAGATGTGTAGCATGTCAAGTTGGTTGAATTACTTTCATCTTCAAGGAAGATTGGGAAGCTTCCATCTATCTTTCTAGATTATTTTTTCTTACCATATATACTCCTACTTTGTTTATCCTTATATTCTTCCAATGAAAATGCCATAAGCTACTTCCGTTCTATCATGATGACTACTTCAATCATATAGTATTTTAGTTCGTCTATCCTTCCGTGCGTCTATGATGATGTCATCTTAATCTAATGCATCTTATCATGAATATGATGCTTCCTACTTTTACTTTCTGACTTCAATGTACTTGAAAATAGATTAAGTGTGTGAGATACCTTCTAATAGTGGAGGTATATCACTGCTTCTTTCTTTGAATTCTTCTTTTCTAGTTCTTCAACTTCTTCAACTACAAGGATTCATTTATTTCCTTTCTCTTCTTGTTGTCCTTCTTGAGTTTAGGAAAATTCCTTTTGAAATGTCCATATTCATTACATTCATAATATTGGATCTTTGACAAATCAACTTTGTTTTGGAACTTCTTTTGAGGCCCAAACTTTCCAAATTTTCCTTTCTTCCTTGCCATAGTTGCAAATGCTTGAGTTTGTTCATTTGATATAACATCATTATTTTTCTTCAATCTAGTTTCTTCAAATTTGCATAATGGCCATAGATCGTTGAATGGGGTAGTTTCCTTCTTCCCATAAATACTTGACCCAAAGTTTCCCCATTCATCAAGTAGTGCATTTATCACAATCGTGGTAATCTCTCGATCATACGTTACTTCTCCTAGATCTTGTAATTGGTATCTTATTTGAGATACCCTCATAAGGTATGAGGCTACCCATTCTTCCTTTCATACCTTCATCTTATATATTTGCGGTTCTTAAAGATATGATTTCTCTTGTAGTGCTTACAGAAAATAACTCCACCAATTTGTCATAAATCTCTTTTGATGTCTTCAACTTTGCAACATAAGGGATGAGAGAATCTTTGATTGATTCTATGAGGATCCTTTGAGCCCTTATTTCTCCTTTCATTTACTTTGATAGAGCTTGAGATTTCTCTTGAGATGGTTTGGAGATTGATCCCATGACAAATTCACTAACTTCAATTTCTAAGAGGATCACATCTATTCTCCTCTTCCATGAAAGGTAATTTAATGACCCAACAAGTTTGTTGTTCTCATTGTAGAAAGAAGTCATTGTAGATTGAGACATTAAATATAGAACAATTAAACAGGGTATGAGGTATGTTAAAGATAATATTGATTGACATCAACTCAAGGGAGTGTATAAAATTGATTGTTCATGTGGCAAGAGTTTTATCGGGGAGACATGGCACTCACTACAAAGAAGGCCAAAAGAGAATGACGTTGACATTAAAAACGGAAGATCTCACACTTTGGCCCTTGCAGAACATTCTTAAAAAATAAAGCACCATGTTTGTTTGGATAATGCCACAATTATCGCAAGAGAGGAACAATATCAAAGAAGGAAAATTAGGGAGGCTCTTGAGATTATGAAGCATCCCAATAATTTCAATAGGGACAATGGAATCAAGATCAATGGAAGCTGTCTTCCTTTAATTAGGAAGATAGATCTTCCAATTCATCGCAGGTATAACATATAAGATCTTATATCATTCTTTCAAGAAGTCCTGATGATAGATCCCCTTTGGGATTCGAAACATCAACAAAATATGATGACTACTGTGGATATTATAAAATTTAGCTTAACAAATATAGAATACTTACTTGTCAAGTGAATATTCTCCTTTGATGATGATATCTTCAACTTGATGCCTTCTTGATGATGTTGACAATTGAAGATTCCTTCTTGATGATGATTATAATCGAAGAGGCCTTCTTGATGATGTTAGCTTCCTTGATGACCTTATTTCTTCAAGTATGCTTGAGATGTGATCTTTTATTCAATGAGAGAGAGATCACTTTGATTCCTTTGATGATGATGAATTTCTTCCTTCTGTGTGCTTTGGTTGATGATTTTAGAATGTGTAAGCTTCCCAAGAATGCTTCAAGTGGAGAGTCTTTCTTTCAATGGAGGTAGGGGTATTTGAGGTCTTCTTTTTCTTCAAGAGTTGTGATAATGTGATTCTTGTGATGTGATGGATAGTACTTATTGATGCCTTGGTCTCTTTGATGCTTGTTAATATGCTCGTCCCTTAAGTATCCTTCTTCAAGTTTAAGTCACCTTTCCATGTTGTCACCTTAGCTATGATTCCATGTTGAGAAATCTAGGGCAACTAGAATAGGTGATTTCAATTAGTTTGATAACCACTTGTGATGTTATTTTACTTATATTGATGTACTTGTTATTAACTTATTAGTTTACTTAATTATATTTGTGTTCTTATCTTAAAACAACTACCAAATTTTGAATATCAAAGAGACAAGAGGACACAAAATGTAGGTTTCTAACGAGGGCCAAAAGCTCTCCTCTTGAGAGGAAAAACCCACAAGAATTCTTCTCTTCTTATAAAATCTTCAAATGACTAATTCCAAGACCTAATACCCTTGACCAAGAATCCTCCAATACCAAGTCAAACCTCTTCTTGATGAACTTGCTTCTTCATTAAGTTAACCCAAGTCAACCTGCTCCAAAACTTCCTAAACTTCACAAATTCATACTTGCACTCTTGACTGTAACTTTTGGCCTCCTAGACCAATAACTTTTAGGCCTCCTGAAATTACTGCAACTTTGTATGTGTGACAAATTTAGGGTGATTTTCATCTTCTCTCTCCTTTGTTGAAAGTGATTCCTTCTCCTTAGGATTTCGGCTTGTAGACTTGATCCTTTTGACACCTGATTTCGACCTTCTATGGCGACTACAATTTTATTCTTGCTGCTGCAAAAGATGCCCTAGATTATTCACAAGTGTGACATGAAAGTGGCCCAAAAATAATCCTTACATTCTTCCTCCTCCTTCCTTCGTTTCTCATTTTCTTCGCTTTTATTTCTTGTCCTTCTTGTGCTTCAATGAGCTACCTTGATGTGTTCTCAAATGAGGTCGATGAGACACTTACTTATATGCTTTTCATGGTGGTCGAATGGCTCTAATGAGGCCAACTTTATTTGTAAGATGACTTTAATTTTGTAGGTTCACTAGGTCTTAAAGGGTCTTTATGCCACTTTTTATGACTCAAATAAATCTCTTGACATGGTACAATAGGCCTACTGGGGTCTTACATATATGACAATGACTCAATTGACTTCTTGACTGATTGACAAAACCTAGAAGCACTCAATGGGTGCTTTACCCACAAATAAAATTACCTTGAGCATGAAACCCATGCGACAATAATAATAATAATAATAATTTTTCTTTTTCTTTTTACAATATACAAGAATCAAGAGTACATTTCATATTTATGAACACCGAACCTAGTTAAATAATGCTCCAAAGTTAACCTCAAAACCTGCAAGTCCTAACCATACCACCAAAGAGCCATTGATGGATACCGAGGGTGAAATTCACGATTCATTTTGTCCCCTTGACTTTGAAGTGTTTAGGTTTGACTATTTTGGTCCTCTTTGGGATTGTACAGTCTGATTTATACTACATTTTGACTCTAACCACATATAGATTTCTTGAGTTTATAACCTGGTTAGTGTCTGCATATATTTCCTAAAGAGGTTATGTCGCTTCATCCAAAGGGGAGAATATCCTTGAGGTTACAACTTACCTTATCCAAAAGTCTTTCTATTTCCCTAATATGCCAAACACACAACCACTCACTTAAGCCTCATTAGTTTTAAATTTCATTCAGCTGTAAGAGGAAAACGAACAAGCCTTCTTTAATCAGATTTTGCCTCCTAGGTCACAAATTCCTCAACCAACATCCTATATCTATATTTTCTGAAGATTCTCAAAAAAATTTGGCCACAATTTTATTACTGCTGGGTGAAGATGACGTAAGTAATGTGATTAGACCAAACCTAGGGCTTATAGTTCAAATGTTGTAGCCATATGTGGTTTTAGATACGCCTTCATATCTAGCTCAATCCATCAATTTCCAATTTAGGAATTTCTACATGGCCAATTGCTTCAAACATCCTTCCATTCTACTTTACCTTGTCTATATACTCATATAGATAAGTTTGAATACTTGGGTTTGAGCACCTTTGATTCTAAAGGATAGAGGAAGTCAATGGTTGAATGGACAAGTGTAGTCAAAAGAAAGAATGATAATAAAGGATTCTCCCAGTTCTTGTCCACATACATGGCAACTGCTTACACTATTTTGAATGGTGCACCACCCCCAAGAATTTTCCCACAACAAAAGCAGTTGTTACAACTCAGTAAGGATACCAGGGTTGGAGATTGGTAATTTTTTGAATATTTTATAGAAATCAGGTTGTATGGATATGAAGGGAGGTCTTATATATTACCAATTTTAATACCTATGAGGATTTTCTATCTAGAGTTCATAAGATAGAGCCTACATGTAAACCAAGTCCATTTTATGCCCAGGCACAAAGGTTACATGTTTAAACTGGAAAATGTTATTTATCCATTCATAGTGGATTCCAGACAGGTTCGTACCTAGTTAGAATAGATGATGAATGAATTCCATTTTGATTTGGGAGAGAAATGGCAATATGACCCCCACAATGTCATTTATGAGAGAAGGAAAAGTGTTAATTCAACACTATATTCCCATGAAATCAGGCCAAAAATTGAATGGAAAGCAAATAAAGAAGTTTGGCCTATAAATTTAGAATTAGAAATTAAAACTTCTTCAGTTAAGGAGAAGTATTTGAAAAGAAACACTATATAAGCAATGGATGTAGACATGGAGGAGGTAGATCCATCAAAGAAATCCAATGTACAACTTGAAGATGACGAGGAAATGCAACTAAAGTTGACAAAAAGTACTTCTGGTCAACCAGGTTTCCAAAGAATTTGGGAAACCCTAAACTCATTGTGTTATCCAACTCTATAGATTTAATTATGCCCACAGGTGAGGGAAGTTCTTCGATGATTGAAACAACATCAAAGGATTACCAAGTGGTTGAGGACAAAAGCCAAAAGGTGAGTTGAAATAATGTCTCAGCTGGCCATGCAAGAATTTTCTTGTTTTAAGACCAGGTTTCTTTCAACAATGGACCTTGAAAGAAATCATCCCAAGCCCTCTCTTTTGCATCCCACTGTCTCGCCACTCTCTATAGGTGTTGAGTTCAAGACTGTATACTTATCTCTCAACATTGTTGATGTTCCTTTACATGATAAGATAAATTCGCACCAGAAAGCAAATGAAATGTTGTATAGTGACTTAAACAGAGCCTCATTGACAGTTATCAAGGCAGAGAAGCTCCTAGAAAATGCCTCAAATAGAATCAAACAAGAGAAGTCCAATTCGAGGGCTTTGTATTTGCATAATGAAGGCTTCAAAGAATTCATTATCAAGCTTGGTGTTGATCCAAATGACCGAGAAAACATAAAAGCTCTGATACAAGGAGCAAAATCTGAAATGTAGTCATTGAGGTAGAAATTAAAAATGTCTGTAACAGAACATGTGCAAACTACTAAATTGGATTTTGTAGAGAAAGAAAAGGAACAATTGATGATTGAGATCATAAACAGAATACATAGATAATAGATTTAAAAGAAAAGGTCCAAGACCTAGAGTAGACTATCAAAAATTATAATGTCCAATGAGTCTGAATATCCTACAAACAAATTGACACAGGTAATGACTGATCTCACACTGTCAAGGGCATAGATGAAAAGTTTCTAGGATCAATTGACACTATCTCAAGCAAACTTAGGATTTAAAGAGAAACAATAGATCCACTAAGCTAGAAAATGAATACATTTATGAAAAATACAAGTCAGCACAAGAAGAAATAAAAGAGTCGAGGAGTAGAGTGAATGAAAACATGTCCTTGATTGAGGCCAGACAGGTCATTTGGGATGATATAATTCAGTAGGTGCATTCCACATGGAGGTATTTACAAATTGTTGTTGAAGAGAGGACTGCAATTAGCAGCGTTACTGAAGTTGTAAATTCATTCAAGAAGGAGATGCTAAAAGAGGCCCAAAAGGCAAGAAAGATCATTAAATTTTTTAATGAAAAATTTGCAGCCGAACTGAAGGCAATGCATATTGTTGAAAAAGCTGTAATTATTATGGAAATCAAAAGAAACATTGAGAAAAACAATCTGTGCATTCAAACTGACAGTAAGTTGGAAATGGTAAAAATATATGTTGTTGCTTTTGACTTTAAGTTTGATCATAGACAAAGAGTTGGGTTGCTAAGATGTTGGGGTATATATGGGAGTTTTCTCTCTTGGGAAGTTTATGAGTAAGAACTAATAGCTGTCAAGTGTAGACTAGACTCATCACTTGAGAAAACTATAGTGCTGAAAGGAAAAATAATGGTTAATTTCCTGCAAAGAGACTTTCAGTTGTTGTGGCTAATAAAGACCCTGTTTGAATCAACTTCTGAAATACCAGATTGTCAGAGTTGCAGGTTCTCTTCCAAAGGATGATTCAATGTCCAACTCCAGATAAAATCCTTTGGGAGAGATGTGAAAATTTACTCTAGCAGGCTACAGTTGAAGTTGAGGAACCGAGTGTTGGGCTCCAGGGGAAAAGTTCCACTTCCCATGTGAATATTTAAGCATGAGGAATTTATTTTGTAATAATGTATTAGTTTAAGTTTTAGTTAGAAGATAGTTAAATGACTAGATAACAACTAGGACAAGTGGATAATTTAATATTTACTTATAACAATTATTGAATGTAATATATTCTATAAGAAGAGATAGAAGGACCAAGAGAAAGGTCCCAAGTTTTGGAGTTTAAAGTTTTTTTCCCAGAGGCTTTTTCTAGTATTTTCTCTGTAATGTGCAAATCCTTTTGGAAGATTAATAAAGATTCTAGTGATTTCGGATATTTGATGGTTACAATATGTGTTTCTTTCCTCTGTAACTTTTGCACTGCGTTGTTCTTCTTTTTGAAACTTGTGTAATGAAGCTTATGGTTTCTTTCTATAAACAAATTTATCAATTCTATGAAAAAGCAAAAGATTCCTATAAATTTTACATAAATAAGCCTTAATAATGCACTCTAGAGTTTTATCATTTCGTTTTCTTCTCTTTCATATTTTCTGCTAAGATTTAATGCACAGGATTTTTTTAGCCCTATACATTTGATCTTATTTTCTCAGAAACTCTTCTCACCATACCACAACGTCATAAAAGGTTGTAACCACATATATAGGCCAGTTGAAGCAATTTGTTAATTCTTCCAAGATCTAAGCCACATTACATTTCATGGGTTGTCTCTAGTAAAAATTTGAAACAAAAAGCATATATATATTTTTGAACTGTGTGGATGTTTTAGGAATTGACCTTCTTTCAGCCCAAAGGTTGTCTCTAAGGTCACAACATGATTGATTGCCTTATGTTGTTGAAATATGTGAGTGTGTACTACTATGATTGAGAGAGACTATTGGATTAAGAGATAATGATGTGCTCTTGTCCAATTAACTGATCGACAAGAATATGCTATCTCTTTGTCTAGTCGAATGATCAACTAAGACTTTTCTTTGCACAATAATTTGGATAACCACAAGTTTGGGGAAGCATCCTTTTGTCTTTGATGTTAAAGGAGATATTTGCAGAGAAATGGAGTATTGCAGCAAGGGGGGAATTCTTTCGTTGCAGGTCCGAGAATATTGCAATAAGGGAGGGAATTCTTTAATTATAGAGAGGGGGAATATTGCAGCAAGGTGGGGAATTCTTTCATTATAGAGAGGGGGGATATTGCAGCAAGGGGGAGAACTCTTTTTGCAGATAGGAGGAATATTACAACAAGGGGTGAATTATTTTTTTGCAGATAGGAGGAATATTACAGAATGGGGGGATTTTTTTTTGCAGATAGGAGGAATATTACGATAAGAGGGATAATTCTTTCTCTTCTTAGTGGATCATGTGTTTCTTTGTAGCATTTCTATCAATGTAAAGGAATAGATTCTTGATTTTTTATTTTTTTTGTCATTAATGTCAAAAGGAATATATCATTGACTTTATATGCAAGTATCTGAGTATATTAAAATTAGGGGTGCTTGTGAAAAAGTTGAAGCCAAAATAAAAAAGCGAAGCTGCATGGAAAAGGTGTAAAGTAAATTTACTTAAAGAAGTCAAAAAATAAAATAGTGGTTTCAAGCCCATGATATTTTCCCATGGTATTTGAAAAATTGAAATAAAAGGGGAATTAATTATTTATTTAACAAATTGAATTAATATTTCTTTTCATAAAGGTTTATGATACTGTATAAAAGGAGAAACATTGGAATGAAAATGTGTGTGTGTAAAAATGTAATTTATGGAGTGAAGGACTCATCATGGAATTTTCACTATTTTTTTTAAAGATATCTCAAATGGTGAAATTTTGAGCATATTGAGGAGAGACCACAGGGAACGTTTGGTTAAAATTTCAAATTTTGGTTCGCTATATTTTCATAGATATACGATATGAAAATTAGGACTTGTGATTCATGCTAAAATATATTTCAAACAGGTCATGTCGTGAATTTCGCTATGATTTCTTTTTTGGGATGTTTTAGACCATGAGCTTTGGAGTAGATTGATAAGAGATCGCAAGGGATGCTTGAAAAACATTTCATATTCTGTTCACTATAGTTTTAGATATACCTTGTGAAAGTAAGGTTTTGTTAGTGGTCTTAAAATCAACTTTAGACGAGTGATCTTGGAACTTTTGATATAATACACATTTTGTGAATAGTTAGATTGTGAAATTTCGAGGACATTGAAAAAACAACTCAAGCTACGTCTAGTAAAAATTTCATGTTTTAGTTTGCTATAATTTTAGAGATATACCCTATGGAAGTTAGGATTTGTGAATGGTCTTGAAATCAATGTCAAAAGAGTGATCATGGTATTTTTGCTATAATTCTTTTTCTTGGACACTTCAGATGGTGAAATTTTGAGAGATACATGGAGATATATCGAAATGACTCAAGTAAAAACTTCATAATAAGATATATAGAATTGAACGCTTGGCATGATACACATGTTTGCTCCTAGGAAGAGGCCAAAAATCAACAAGTTTTGGAAAGTTACCATAAATTTCACATGACACATCAAATTTGGTGAAGTGTTGAGCATATATGAAGAAGTTGTAAGATTTGAGTGAGCAAATAATTTTTGAAGAGCTATATGCATATTGGTATGACAAAGCAAATTGATTAGTGTTTCTTGCTAAGTTAGTTCTTAGTGGTGGGGATTGGTGTGTCTAATATATTGGTGTCTATGAAGATCTAGAAGAGTAAGTTGGTGCCTACTAGGGTTTGTACAAGTGGGGATTGGTGTTTTCAGTGATTTGACACCTAAAAAAATTTGTAATAGTATGTTGGTGCCTACAAAGAATTATATCGATAAGTTTTGTAGTCTTCTCCCAAAAGAGTTTCCATATAAATTTTGTGTTCCATGTTATATAGTTAACATATCTCACATATGATTGTTTTCTTAGAGTTCATAAATGTTTTTAAATAAATAAAAATTTGCCTTACTTTGATTCACCTCCCATCTCAATATGCATTTGCTCAACACTCTCATGAGCTTTACATATTATGTTTACGTAGATTTTCAAAATTTTAAGTGTGAAAAGCCAATGTTTAAATTTTTGTCTATCAATTCATTTTGTCCTTTACCTCCATATTTATTAAATATTTTGTTTACAATAATAATTTAGAATTTAGTCCGCCTGGAGTAGCTCAAGTGGCGATGGTCGTGGAATGAAGTCTCACTGAACTAGAGATCTTGGGTTCGAATCTTGTGCTACCCTTCCCTTGTAGCGGGGTGAATAATGGACATGTAAACTTGAAAATCAGAGAGTCCTAACAAGCTTACAAAAAATAAATAAATTATAATTTAGAATATATTCATTTTTAGTAAACTTACTTTCAACAATTTTATCCAAAAGAAATTATAAAATTATAAAAGAAATTTTACTTAAATTATAAAAGAAATTTATTTTTCTTAGTCTCGTCAAAGGAAATTTCATATTTATGTGAAATATAATATTAATATTTATTTATATATATTTGACTTAAATATTTAAATTAATTTTTCCCTATTTTTTGACCCAGTCAAAAGTAGTCGTTTCTTTATAGCTGTTGTAACGATTTGTCTTTCTATTTAACCTATTGCCATGATCTTGTTAATCAAGGTTGTCATTGATGTCAATATGGCAGTGTTTGTGATGGCAAATTCTTGTGATCATAATGTTGCCCATGAAGGACCCAAGGACTTAATACAACATATGGAAAGAATATATATATACAGACATAATAGAAGCAATAGACCCAAGGAGGAAAGCCAAGGAGACACAGATCCGTGAAGTAACAGGAGCAAGAAGCCAAGGAGTAAAGCCATCAGGGAAGCCATTGGAAGACAAGAACAAGAGCCATCAAAGGGTAGCCATCGGAAATCACAAAGAAGCCACAAGAAAGCCAAGCCAAGAGTAAGAGTCTGTTACAAACTGTTTTTATTGAAATATCACATATGCTCAAGAGTAAGAGCCACACAAGAGATATCGCATGAAATATCAGAGGAGCTAACATAATGGAGGAGTTAACAGTGTTATCATAGGAATTATATCGGCGACTTTATTATCTGTTACCACTCAAATTCCCCGATTGTGATTTGAGTTGCGGACCCGATTGCTCCAATAGAACACGCCCTAATGTAATATTGCATCCACCTCATCGGAAGTCATATCACCAGTCTTAAAGGAATGTCACACTAAAACTGCGATTGCGATAATACATGTGGACCCGAACATGTTATAGTAACAACCCTAATATAACATCGCATCTGCCATATCACAAGTCTTATAGGGTTGTCACGGTAAAACCTCCGATTGCGATATTATTATGGACCCGCTACACCATTATAACATGATTTAATATCACATCGCATCCGCTCCGTCGGTAGTAGGGGCATCGACTATATCGGAGAACAGAGCATGAGCACGACTTGTAAAACCTTCATGAAGTTGCTATTGCGATTAAGGTGATGACATGGATGTGGGATCTCCATGTGGGTATAGCCTCTCCTATGTGATTTCCGTAAATAATAAGTCTATTGGATGAATATTAAAAAAAAAGGCTTCTCTGATATAATTTTAATATGCGACACCATAAGTCGGCCTCTCCTCCAATAAACATGTCTTTTGATTATTGGTGAAACTCGTATAAATACAAGTTAAAACGCTTCACTTCAAGCAGGTGAATCGAGCATTTATCACAGAGAAGGAGGACATTTCACATCTCGTGAACGTGAGGTAGTAGAAGAAAGGAACCCAAAGGTCAAGTGAACTTGAAGGAACAGAGGAAGCCGAAGATCAAACGAGAAAGAAGGAAGCCGAAGGTCAAGCGACTCTACTGAATGGGTTAATCTTTGAAAGGCTTGAACTTGTGATGATTTAATGGAAGAAGTACAGATCGTAACTCCAAGAACAATTCAGTGAAGCGAAATAAGGTTTGATCTGCCATCATTTGAAGGGAGCAATAGACTACACCAGTATTGAAGTATTTGTGAGTATGATCCTTGGAAGTAAGATATCGTGACACTAAGAACAGTGAGAAGCAGTCACTCCTAAAGCACTTACCCTAGTAGATAGAACAACAGGTTGAAATAGAGAATCGTTTTTTGTGCAGGCATTGAGGCTTAGCGCAACTTATCAAATATATCTTGTTGAAAAGCATCACTAGATCTTGGAGACATTATTGGAGATCATGGTGGCTATTTGAAATCATCATGAGGTAACTTTGCAGACTCTGTGTGGGCAATATGAAGAGTTGTGAAGACTCCTTCATATGAAGACAGGTTGTCATTGATGATGTAGCATGGAGACTACAGTGAAGCTGTAGATTGATAGAACATAATGAAGAAGATTTTGAGAGCAGTGTAATACAATCAAAACAATTCTTGACAAAGCAAAACTATAGGGTCAGAGCACTTGGGGTTGGTGGCTCAGAATTGGAAGGATTGGTGTCCTTGGAGTTGGTGCTCCTAAATCCAAGGTTGGAGACTTGACAAGATAGGGTTGGTGTTGGAAATAATACTGAGAGGGGGGGTGAATCAATATTATCAGGTCAATTATTTTTCATTTCACAATCAGATTTGTATACGCTACTTCAGTTAGTAAAAACCACGTATGTACACAACTGTAGTTAAGGAAACTAGCGTATAACCAGTAGACTTGTAATTTAAATTATTCTTCAGATGCTGATCATTAATCTGTGCATCAAACCATATAAACAGTAACCAGGAACAATAAAACAGAACAGGTAGTCACACATAAGAACACAAGATATAAGGTGGAAACCCAATGTGGGTGAAAACCACCTGCTGCAATTCGTCTCTATCTTCTTTTAATTAGTAACTTCTTTTTACAATGTATCTGTACTGGTGCAGTGTTATACCAGTACGCAGGTTGCTACTTGCAGAAGGCTACAACCTTCTCTCGTTCTCCAGCTTCTCTTGGAAGGGAGCTACAACCCCCTTAGCTCTTGTACTAGCTGAGGTACTAGTACGTAGGTGCTGACCTACAGAAGGCTATAACCTTCTCTTTTCTTCCAGGGACCACGTTTCATAAATTTTCAGACTGGATCCATCAATCAAACATCAAGTATATCTGAATCAACCAATCTCCTTTGTACAAACCAATACTGAATCAACCAATCACTTCTCAGAAAGCTGTAACCAGAATACAGTAACAATAACCAGAAACCAATCCTGAACCCAGAACACTGCAGTAATAAATAGAAGCAGCTAAAACATATTTCATGAGACGTACGCTACTTCAAAATGTAGAAACCTGCATACATACGCTGCTGTATTAAGGCCAACCAGCGTATACGCTGTCTTCACTTACTAAACTTGCGTGTATACGTGCCTCTGATGTGCCGAACCTGCGTACAGATCTATAAAAGATAATTTACCCTTTTCACTTATTCAGACATCAGTTATACCCAGATTATCAGATTTATAGATCTAATCATGCGCCAAATATAACAGATCAAAATCACACAAAGATACTACTATTCAAGCCTTAAGATCTTGACCCATCAATAGAACTTATCCATCTTTTAGCGCTCAGGTTCCTCCTTGGTTCAGATCCAACAATGCACCATAAACCAATTCTAGATCTTGCTCTTCATAAGATATTCAATGCTTGAGTGAATGCTTTTGCCTAATGATCTCCTTCCCCTTTTATAGTCTTAGGCCTTACTCAATACCATGGTCCAAAACCATAGGTCCAAATACCAAGGACCAAATACCATGGACTAAAAAATAAGTTTTCCCACATGTATGCACTTTTACGTGCATGAAAATGCATGCATACGCATACGCGCTTTTTGATCTATGATCCCGCGTGTACACGCGGCTTGGTTAAGGGGAAACTGCGTATATATCTTTTTCTTTCATTCTGAGAGCTTGAACTGAGATCTGTCATCTGAGTGACTTGCCATCAAGGACAACACCCGTGTCATAGTGCCAAACCTGTGTCATAATGCCAATAGTCGGAGACCTTGGGGTTGGTGCCTCAGAATTGGAAGGATTGGTGTCCTTAGAGTTGGTGCTTCTAAATCCAAGGTTAGTGCCTTAACAAGATAGGGTCGGAGCCCTTGGGGTTGGTGCCTTAGAATTAGAAGGATTGGTGTCCTTGGACTTGGTGCTCCTAAACACAAGGTTGGTGCCTTGAGAAGATAGGGTTGGTGCCCTAGAGGTTGGAGCCTCACAAAAGACCAAGTTGGTGCTTGGCAACAGGTTGGACCCTTATATATATTGTACCTAATTTATTGTAAAGATTATATTAATAAAAACATTTATTCCTATTGTTCATTTTGTGTTCTAAATATAAATGATTTAATTGGTAAAAATAAAAATTGAAAATGAATACTGATTCACCCCCCCTCTCAATATTTCCAACATATCTGATTCTTCATCTTATCTTGACGATGAACCACACTGGTTGGTTCGAGACGCGTCGACAAATATTTTTTGATGTGATTATTGCTTAATTTTTTTCTTAGAAATCTAAGAGTTTATGAATTGACTCTTTTTTTTACTACTTAAAATAATGAATATGAAAAGAGTTTATTCTAAATTCTTTTATAATTAAAAACAATGAGGGGTTTTATGAATAGGCTTTTTTTTTAACTATTAGAAAAAAAACATTTTATGAATTAGCTATTTTATAATTACTTAGAATTTAATAGACATTTTTTATTTAATATTTAATAAGAAATATTCGTTTTCAATTAATATTTAATAAGAAATATTATTTTCAGTTGATAAAATTGTGAATATTAATTATTATTATATAATCTAATTATATAAAAAAAATTAAATGATATTAAATTTAGTTATACATATGTTTTTAAGTTGTTGCAAATATTTTTCTATTAATCAAAGAAAAGATATATCATGGACACATATGAAATCATTGGTCTCTGTCAAAACATTAACCAACATAAAACAATATCACAACTTTGACCAAGGCAAACAACAAAATCAACCAAAGTAACCATACCATTATCCTTGACAATTAGAAAGCTATGCCTATACTAGTACAACAACAACAAGTAATTGCTCAAAATGCATACAGGCAAAGCCACAAAAACATATTTCGTCGTTGCAATACAAGCCATGGCAACATTTGTGTCCTAAATCGACCACCCATCCTCCAAGAAACAACTAACCACACCCTCTTAACAAACATCATCTCCATTCGGCGAACAAGAAATGTAGATACCAAAATCTAGGTTGTGATCAACCAAACAAACGAGAACCCTTTCCCAGAGGTAGTACATGCAAAAAAACTCTAGAAAAGAACTAAAGTGTACCAACACATTTGCGCTATAACATTCAAATAAAGGAGTCCACTTGACAAGAAGCAACAACTAACACATCTGATTTGCATAATAAAAACATTCGTCTCTATGGCGAACAAAAAAACCCACTATAAACCATAAAAACCAAAACAAGATCCAAAAAGACTCATCGATAACATAGTAAAGGGGTAGCAAAAGAGAAAAAAAAACATTTGAAAAATTAATCTTAATCGGATGAAAATTCATTTATACAATAATACTAATAATTTTATTTTTTTAAATTCACAATTTTCAATAATAATAATACTAATAATTAAAACTTCGTCAAACTTAAGCACACTTTAGAATAATTTTTAACCTTTTAAAATAATTTTTAATTTCCTAAAAGTAACTTAAAAACCCTTCAATTCACATTTTAGTACTCTGAAAAATAAACTAACCCACCCATCCACATTTGACCAAATAAAAATCTGTCATGTGCTTCTACATTAAGGAAGACAACGGCTAAGAGAGCCTCCTTGGCACAGGCTTTTAGAAAGTCGTTATTAATTTCTATTTTATTTTAATATTTCGAAAGCAAAATTTCAACGGTCACTTGGAGATTTGAATTTGAATATAAACTGATGAAAGAGCGGCTTTGATGTCAAGCCTCTTCAAAACTCTCCTAGCTTTCTTGGCATTAATCAGTTTGTTCTCTACTTCTTCGGGTTATCTCCAGAGCTGATACTCTTCTTCGGCATAGCTTTCAGCGATTTTCTAAGGTCAGGCTCTCGCAGTTTTTACTCTAGCTTGCAGTTTAATGTTAACTTTATTTAAACTTATGTGTGGATCGAGGTTTTTGATCTGTCCTGTTGATCTGGTTGGCCATTTCAGGATTTTATTTTAAGACTACAACCTTTTATTTTGGGTGCTTTCGTATGTTAGTTTTAGGTATTTTGTTTTGCAATTTTTATCAAAGGCTTTGATCAATGCTGTTGATTTGATTGGCCAATCTCTAGGGTTCGATTTTAAGACTTTACTGCTGTGTTTGTCGCTGTATGTCTATAGATTTGGCTATTCTGTTTTGCGATTTCTTAGCAAGGATTTCTAGAGTTTTTAAGCATCTCTAGGGTTTTCGATTTTGTGCATGATCTGCTAGGATTTTTAAAGAACTTATACCGTTAAATTTGAAGGGAAGGTTTATGAAAACTTGTGGCGTTGTGGTTTGTGTGGGAAGGTTTATGAAACGGATTGTGTGGGATTTTCTCAGTTTAAGTAGCGTTAGGGTTTAAAACTTTTGCAGGGCATGTGAAGAGATTTTAAGAATTTAATGAACTAGGATTGGAAAGTTTTCGGACGATCGTTTATGGCTTTAAAGAACTTTTACTGTTAAGTTGTGTTAGCTATTTTCGCAGGATTTACTGAGACATTAGGTTCTAGGATCTCCTTTTAGGTTTTTCTGGTTTTCTAGTGAAAGCCCTTAGTTTGGATGGAGAGACAACGAAACTTCGTTTTGTGTACAATGGGAAGATCCAGATGCGTTGATGTAATGCGTCCTCTGATTTGACGCAGCTCGTAAGTGCTTTAACTTAATCCTTTAGAGGGCATGGGCACCCCTGTTGTGATTTGAACTTCGGCTTTTGTGGTTATAAAACCAGAGTATTAGTCATTTTAATACTTTTAAGTGAGCATCTCCACCAATTTCTGCGACATGTTAATTCAATCAAACTTGCGTTAATGATCGTTGTCTGGGTTGATCCATGCCCATGTTTTTGTGTGGGTATGTTTGTTAGCCAAACTGGATATACATTTCATGGTCTTTTTTGATTTGGGGTTTAGATCTCCTCCCGAGTGAGCGGTTCAAGAGTCTCAATTCATAACCTGTTTTGGTATTCAGAGCCTCCCAGCAGAGCACAATCTCAGAGAAGGTTTTAGAAATACGAAGGAGAATCTGTTGGCATTGAATTTCTGAAGTTTCTCTTTGTATTTAGGTCTTCGAATTTTCATCCAGAAAGCAGTCAACTTGTCATCTTTGTATAGCAGGATATATGCTCGTGTATTTGTGGGAGCCATGTAAGTTAGCGAAATTGGATATATTTCATGGTCTTTTTTTTTTTTATATAGGAAGCCATCTAATTAAGCCAAACTCGCTATATTTCATGGTCTTTTTTGATTTTGGGAGTCGTGTAAGATAGTGCAATTGCAGAGTAGGTTTTCCAAATATGGTTTGAGAACTTGGGAAGGAGAATTTGTTAGCATTGACTTCTTGAAGTTTGTCATTGTATTTAGGTCTTAGATTTTTCGTCCAGAAAGCAGTCGACTTGTCATCTTTGTATAGCAGGATCTATGCCCGTGTATTTGTGGGAGCCATGTAAGTTAGCGAAATTGGATATATTTCATGGTCTTTTTTCTTTTCTTTTTTTCCTTTTTCGTTTTCTTTTTATCTAGGAAGCCATCTGATTAAGCCAAACTCGCTATATTTCATGTTCTTTTTTGATTTTGGGAGCCGTGTAAGATAGCGCAATTGAAGAGAAGGTTTCAACTCGCTATATTTCATGGTCTTTTTTGATTTTGGGAGCCGTGTAACATAGCGCAATTGCAGAGAAGGTTTTCGAAATATGGTTTGAGAACTTGGGAAGGAGAATTTTTTAGCATTGACTCTTTGAAGTTTGTCATTGTATTTAGGACTTCATTTTTTCATCGGGAACACAGCCAGCTTGTGATCTCTGTATGGTAGGCATCTCTTTGGATTATTAATTGGGGCTTAACTTGCCTTAATGATCTTTGTCCTAGCTGATCTATGCCCATATTTTTGCGGGAACCATGTGAGGTTGCCAAACCTATGATCTTATATTGATTTGGGGTTTAGATCTCCTCTGTAGAGAGAGGTTTGCTGAAATGCACTTTACTGCCAGTAGCCCTTTGTATTTTGTCTTTTGAAGAGTCTTCAAATATCTTGCCATTGGAAAATTAATTCATAACTTGTTTTGGTATTCAGAGTCTCCCACCAAAACGCAGTCCCTGATGAGGTTTTTAAAAATGTGGTTTGGGAAATTTGGAAGGAGAAAATCTGTTAACATTGAATTTCTGAAGTTTCTCATTGTATCTAGGAATTTGATTTTCCATCCAGAAAGTAGCCAGCTTATCATAGGATTCTGAGCCTTATGGTGGATGACTTTACTGAGTAGGTTTACTGCATTGCTTTTACTGATTTGGGTATTCAGTGTCTCCCACCAAAACGCACTCGCTGATGAGGTTTCTAAAGATGTGGTATGGGAAATTTGGAAGCAGAATCTGTTACCATTGACTTTCTGAAGTTTCTCATTGTATCTAGTAATTTGATTTACCATCCAGAAGGTAGCCAGCTTATCATAGGATTCTGAGCCTTTATGGTGGATGACTTTACTGAGTGTCTGGTTTACTGCATTGCTTTTACTGATTTGGGTATTCAGTGTCTCCCACCAAAACGCACTCCCTGATGAGGTTTCTAAAGATGTGGTATGGGAAATTTGGAAGCAGAATCTGTTACCATTGACTTTCTGAAGTTTCTCATTGTATCTAGTAATTTGATTTACCATCCAGAAGGTAGCCAGCTTATCATAGGATTCTGAGCCTTTATGGTGGATGACTTTACTGAGTGTCTGGTTTACTGCATTGCTTTTACTCTATCATGTATGATTATTCTTCATGGGTTGGTAAAACTGCAGGGTTGGTTGCTGATTTCTTGGTTTTGCTGATTTCAAGGTAAACATCTCTTTCTTTGAGAAAGGTTCTAATTGTGAAGTTTCTCTGAATCATACTGGATTGTTTTGTGAATCACCTATCTAGAACAAGTTTTGTCGTTGGAAGATCTTCTGATTGAAGTTACTGTGTTGGATTTTGCCTTTTATCATCTGGGTTTTTTGTTCATATTTTTGCATCATGGTAGCTTCACTCCAAAGGCAGTGGAAATTGAAGGGTGTACATGAAAATTTATGGATCTTTTTGGTATGCAGCTTTTCTTGTCCAAGAAATCCAAGCAATGGAGACCCCTTCTTCTGAAAGACAGCTGTCAAGAGCTTCAGCATTTGGTTCTGTTAACAGTGCCATAAAGCCAGGTAATTTGTCACAAGTCTGCACAGTAATTAGCATCAAAGAATTCAGTGTAGGGTTTAGGCTTTCCTCTCCAAAATTATATCATGCAGGTTCTTTGGGAAATGTCCTCAGATTTGATTGTTGACTTTGGTTGAAGGTTTTTTTTGAGTGCTTCAATATTTCTCAACAAGTATTTTTTCTTGTTGGTTCAGGAAAAGGAAGTGCCACGAGGATAAGTGGCAGCAGACGTCGACCCCTTCTGGACCTCACAAATGATTCCCCTATTTCTGGCCTTGCTCTTGATAGGGATGATGAGCCAGAAACTCCTACACCTAATACTACACGTCGCTACCTTCCTGATTGTGTGAAGACACCCGGGACAGGTGAGTCATTGCTCCGCCACCAAGTGAGGTCCCTTTTGCAAAGGGTTGAAGCAGATACCCGTAAACCTGTTTCAAACCTTCAAAGCCTATGCCATCTGAATGGTTATACACCCTCTCCAAGCAGACTTCTGGCCCCCACACCTGTAAATACACCTGACTCTGCCGTTTTACCTAATCCTTTTGCAACTGGCAATAACGGTTTGCTCTCAAATGAATCTGATCAAACCATTGAGTCCATAAAGGAATCCTCAGTTAACTCTTCCAAGGAAATAACTCCTCGCCCAGAGGTAAGTATAATTTTTAATGTTGGGGACATCTGTGATTTTCTATGAAGTTTGATCTGTTACCATATCTTGGAAACTAGTAGTTGCATCTGTTACCATATCTGTGTGGTGTCTTTGCAGGTAATTGATGCAGTGGAGTTGAATGCTACATCGCCTGAAAAACCCCTTCCTCGTACATTAATGTTTGATTCCATGGAGGAGACTGATGTTGAAGCATCAATTGCATCACCAAGCTCAGTTATCTCATCTGAAGATGGCCAGAAATTGAGAAATTTGGAAGATGATGATGTTTCAGAGTGGTCCATGCAGGTGAATATAAGCTCACCTTGTCCAGAGCAAGCTGATGACTATGCTCCAGGAGAGAATGATGGGGATGTCCAAGCTGATGAATTTTCTGAAAATGAGGTTAATGAAGATGATGAAGAAAACGAGCTTAGTGAAAATCAAGAATGTTTAGAGCTTTGTGAAGAATTAAGAAGGGTTTCAGTGCACGATGATGGTGTTCACTTGGAAAAAATTCCTCCATTTGCTGGGAGACACACTCGCTTTGTCTACAACAGTGATGATGACTTGGAAGGAGTAGAAGTAGTATCTGAGCCCCTTCCGGCTGAAGGGAATGTCCAGTCCAAAGAGGAAACGTCTCCATGATTGATCTGAAACGGAATTGATTATTTTTTTGACTTGCGGTCTGTTGTCTGATTAATATCTATTATGGCCATAAACTTTAGTTGCTCATGGAACTTGGGCTCATCGATATGTTTTTGGTGTCTTCTTGGCAACAAGATATTATCTGAATTCTTTTTAAGTTGCTCATCACATATTTTTTATTTATAAGATGTGATACTTGTCAATTGTGGTTAGCAAAAATAAAATATGTTTTAGAACGCTCATTATGTAATGGTTGCAAATTGAAAATAAAAGATGTTTTGCAATGTTGCATTTGCTATGGTCTACTTTACAGTCTTTGTATGTTTTGGATTGTAACTTGAGAAGGATATTGTTCATTTCATCTGAATTATTGGTGAGAAAATACAGCTGTGGACACTCTTATTATGGAAATTCTTATGGATACTCTTAGACGTGAATATTCTTATTATGGAAATTCTTAGATACATTAGGAAAACCTTGTGGGAAACCCAACTGATGCTTCCTCACATTTGTGGATGGCATCTCTAGTAAGCCACTCTATGTCAGAGAGTAGTGCCATTCACCCACTAGTGCACATCACTTTGGAGGATTCAAACTGGCAACAACTGTTTGAGCTAACCCCTTGGGGTTCAACTTCATATTTTTATGTTTCTATATGTAATGGAGCTCAATACTTGTTACTGTTTTCTTATGGAAAAAAACACGAATAAATTGTTCATATTACAATTTAGTACCCTAGTGGATATCTGGTTGACTAAGCACTGTATTTGTTTATGGTTTCTGTTTTTTTTTCAAGACAATTTAATAGCCTAGTGGATATCTCGTTGACTAAGCACTGTATTTGTTTCTTCTTTTCTGGACAACAAGCATAACTGCTGTTGACATGGTCATTGAGTCAGTGCTGTGTATAAATATTTCTCATAAAATTTAATACATATTGTTTCATCATTTTTGTTTTAAGACATGCGTATAGGACTAGTGATATGTCTGTGATCTTCAAATGATCACAGACAAAACAGATAAGATGTTGTCATAGTCATCAACGTAGGCTAATGTTTTGCATTTTTTCCTTTTTAAGACACGGGTGAGTGATGTAAATGTCTATGATTTGGAAATCACAGACAAAACAGATAAGATGTTGTCATAAACTCAGTGCTATGTTGATCTCTCCGAACGTAGGCTAAAGGTTTGCATTTTTTCCTAATTAAGACATGGGTGAGTGATGTAAAAGTCTGTGATTTGGAAATGAATACTAATTCCGAGATTAATCTATGAACTAAATGTCTCAAGATTGCTGCTCTGTTGTATCAATGTGTTCTAGGGTTTGTCAAGTATCCGAAGGTGCTAATGGACCCAAAACACCTATCATCCTACAAATCTTTATCCCTTAAAACAGATATCAATATTTCCAATATTCTTCCATTGAGATCAGGATATATTTTCCCCATTTTGTTTATCAATGGAGCTGGATATTCTCTGTTGTCTTTCTTTGACACAGCACTCTCTTAAGATCTTTTGACAAAATACATACCTGTTCTAGGATGGAGCAGGTCAGATAATATGTTCGCACAGACGTCAACCCATACCTGTGTTAATGTTCGTGTACATGCGTCTTAAAATTCAGTATTGAGCTCAGTACTGTGATGAAATTGTTTCTAATCATATACATAAACTTGCACTGATTTCTATTACTAATCCAACCTCCAACCTGCATATGGAGCCATTCGATGAACCTATTGAGGTTGCTCAGTTGAATCCTGAACAATCGGAAAGCTTTGATGCTTCAACGGACTTAACAGTGTTGCTCAATTTTGGCTGTGAGAGTTGTAGTCTTAGCAGCGTTGCTTTTTAAAATTCAGTATTGAGGTCAGTACTGTGATGAAATTGTTTCTAATCATATACATGAACTTGCACTGATATTTCTATTACTAATCCAACCTCCAACTTGAGTGTATGGTATGGAGCCATTCGATGAACCTGTTGAGGTTGCTAAGTTGAATCCTAAACAATTGGAAAGCTTTGATGCTTCGACGGACTTTAATTAACAGTGCTCAATTTTGGATGTGAGAGTTGTAATCTTGACAGCGTTGCTTAATTTTGACTGTGTTATCTAATTTTTTCTTCCAAAATTCTGTTGTAATCTTGACAGCGTTGCTTAATTTTGGCTGTGTTATCTAATTTTTCTTATTCTGTTGTAAAAAGTGGCCCTAAGTTCAACACAAAAGTGGCCTCTGTGCAGAATCCGAAGCCATAGTGGCCCTGTCTAATATAATAAGCAGAGTTAAAAATGGATACGTAATAAGCAGACAGTTAGGGTGATGACAGAAACATCGATGCGAAATAAACAGGTTGTGAGTAATGAGTTTGGACAAATTTTTCAACGTGCTCTGAGGTTTGTTTTTGGATTCTAAACGCATGTCGATGGTGTCATCATTCTGGATCCTATTTTTCGGCATATTTTTTTGTAGTGAGAAGTCCTGTGCTAGCTTCAATACACATGATAGTGAAATTATCTTATCATAATGTAATTAAGAAAGAGAATTTATTTTAACTTTCACGAGGCTAAAGATAGTTTATGGGACAGATTGCTTTTTCATCTACTTGATGTATTCGGCCTTTTTTCTATGAAGCTTCACAATAAATGCTCTCAGTTTCTCGACAAACCCCTCGCTAAATAGATTATCCCAAGCGTTAGCTGCCAGTGTATTTGTATAACTTTCCCTGTTGTCTTTGAAGGCTTCACATTTTAAAATGAAATGCTTTTTTGTTTCCACTTTGTCGGAAGAACAAAAAATGCATACTCTTTCCTTCCACACTTCTTTTGGCCCTTTTCAGCTCACTGTTTCACGATGGAGTTGATGATAATTAGTCTTTCATTGAGCAATAAGAATTATGGCTCTCCAAGAGATATTGACCTCTATGTATGCTTTTGGTTGATGACTATGAGTGGGATTAAACACTTCAATATAGTACTTTATCTTTATTCCTAGCTCCTTATCCCAAGCATGCTTGTGGAACTTTATCTCTTTGTTGTTTATGGGACATGTGTTCAAGCAAATATCTCATTTATTACTAAACCATTTGTTATTTTGTTGCATCCAAGTTTTTTTGTTTGTTTGTTTAGTTGCTTAATCTGTCATTAAAGACAACTTTAGGCCATCTACCCTCTTCCATTTGCTCAATTTTTTTTAAATACCGTTTTGACTTGTATCATAGCAATTGCTTTAATAGGAGCAACCCTTGTTTCACTTAACAAGATAGCATAAGGAACTAGACTTCTAATCTTGAATTTGTTTATAATCAAACACTTCTGAATATTCTCAATTTGTTTCTACTACATGTCGGATGAACTGTTGGCCCATAGTTCACAACCGTAGAGAATCACCAGAATCATTAGAAGCCCAAAAAGAGTTTGAGTGGTTTTCTAGTTCCATAACTTTGCCTCTCTACACCTATTTTGAAAAACATATGATGCTTTCCAACCTCCCAAAGTTCTTTTCTTTTTACAGCCATCCCAACTTCGATTTTTGTTGAAGTCAATTCTGAGGTATTTGTAATATGCAACTTTTTCCAAAATATGTTGCCTTAAAAGTAGAATTTATGTTGATTATGTTTTCTTTTTTTAAGGGAAACCACTACTTTCGTTTTTCTGATATTGACTTGCATCCCCACACTTCTACAAAAATGCTTTAGGGATAGTAAGTGTTCTTGCAAACCAAGAGTCGATTTAGCAATTAGAATAAGGTCATCTGCATACCAAAAAAGCCTTATAACAAACTTGCCCAAATAGATACCATCACCCCTTTGCGAGTTTAACCACTCCTCAAGCTTGTTGATATATAAACCAAAAAGGGTAGGAGACAGTGGGCAATCTTTCTTGACCCTGATATCGCTTCTAAAACTTTCATAAATGCTTGTCGAAGTTCTAATTTTGACTTTCACCTCTTCATACAGCCTGTGCACAACTGCTCTCAAATGTTTAGGAACCCCAAGTTCCTCCATTTTGTGCCAAAGTTTATCCTTAGGAACCATGTCAAACACTTTTTTGAAATCAACAAAGCAACAAAAGACTTCTTCCTTTTTCTCCCAAACTTTTTCAATGATGTGCCTTGAAGCTATACAATGATCAACTGTGGAATGTTTAGGTCTAAAACTTGCTTGATCTTTAGCATGCTTATCTCTCTCTTCTTCTCACTTGCTAATTTTATTTAGCATGCTTATCTTTCTCTTCTTCTCACTTGCAAATTTTATTTAGCATGCTTATCTCTCTCTTCTTCTCACTTGCTAATTTTATTTTCTAGCATGCTTCCAAATAGATTTGCAAACAAAGGGTTTATCATGATGGTCCTATAATTGGAGGGATTATTGACGTCACCACTCTTGAAAAGAGGTATTGGCACACTAGTTCTCCAATCTGTGAGGAGTACTTCTTGTATGATGTTGAAAATTTTTGTAATGTGAAGTTTATGGATCTTTGAGCCCCACTTCAGATATTTTGCTTGGAGTTCAGCTAAGTCTTGTTTTTCCAACACCCAACTTCTTGATACCCATCTCTACCTCTTGCACCGTGAAGAGTTCAGTATCAGTGTTGACCAAGGGGGGAGGGTCAACATTGGGATCCTACTCATAGAGCTGTTTTGTATAATCAAACCATTTAGAAGCTGTAATACTATTTCCAATTTGTATCTTTCTTGGTTGGGGCTCCTTCCAAAATAATTTTGGAATATTTTTCCCAAGGAAGATAAACCATGAAATCAACATTTTTCTTGCTTAATAACTGCTTGTAAGCTTTGAGTTTTATGTTATCCTTGTTTGACTCTTTCCACATTCTCCTTTCCTTTTTGCATTCCTTGTCAAACCAAGCATTAACCAAAAATCAATTTGTTTTAGACTTCTTAATTTTTTCTCTTTTGCACTTTGCAAGTATGCATTCAATTAAATGTGTTGATTCATGACTATGAAGGTCGTGAATTGTGATTTTTCTCATTCTCGAAAAGCCTCTCTAGCATCATTTTGAAGGTATTACAATTTTATGGAGTCAAAAGAATTCTGCCCTGTGGGAGATTTTGTTGGACATGCTGAATTTTTTACTCTAATTGTTTCTTTTTAGTCCAAGAGAAACTTAAATAAATTGACTTGTGATTTAATTTTAAGTCCCAAAGTTGATCTCCAATCAAAACTTTCTCCATTTTCTCACACAAAACATGTGAGAAAATTACATAAATCTATTACACTCGCTCCATTGTAAGTATTGCAAGTGAAATTAGACTTTGCCCATCTAGTCAAGCCATTACAAATGACTAAATCAAAGGCCCCACATAGAGTAAGCAATTGTTCACTTAAGAGATTGTAGTCCTTGTCCTCTGAAATTCTTTCCTACTGATGATTGCTCTCTTCTGTAAGCCAAATAGGGTCACAATCTTCTTGACAACAAATAATGCTAGTTTGCTTACTTGCAGTCCTAGCATTGAAATCGCCCACTATAAGGACTTCACCTAGTTGAGAATATGTTACAATATTTGCTTTTAAGGATGCAAGTGGATCTTTGTGGTCAAGTCCTCTACCTTTGTAGATTCTTGAATTTAGCACTGGAAATTCATTGAAAAGAGAGTTTTGCAGACATGCAACTTCAAATTAAACTTCAGGTCCATCCTGAAGATACACCATGTTATGTAAGGTTTGTCCTTAGATTTCCAAGAAGGTCAATGTTTATCCAAGTAGGTTGTTAAATTATGGTATGTTCTATGCTTAGAGAAATTGACTTATTTTTCTTCTTATTAGCCACAAATTAGCAATCACATATACATTAAGTAAAGTGCAGATAGAACATTAAATAATCAATAGAAAACAAGCCAAGACAAGAGACACAAGATGTGGCGGCTAGCTAGGGACAAACCCCAATTTGGGGAAACCCTTTGATCAAATCTTTTTTTATCTTCAATAGTTTAGCAGAGAGAAATAATACAAAATCAGAATTTTGTAATTTTATATCAGCAACAGCAAACCCTAGATCAGCAAAGTCAAACTTGGTCAAATGAGTTGAAATTGACCTTCAATATGTTTGGTCAATTTTTGGTCAACTAGCCCTCGAACAACTTGACGAAACAACCCTTGAACAATCCAGAAAACACAGTCAAATTGTAGTTGACTGAAGTCAACTTGCTGCCCCAAACTAGGGCAATCAATGTCGGTCAAACCAGAGGTCAAATCACCTCGGTTTTTGTGCCAAAATCTATGGCCTGCCTAGGAGAGGCAGCCACACCAAATCTGCATTCCTAGATGGTCAAAGCTTGGTCAATGCTAGTCAAGGAGATGACCTACAACCTTTGTGTCCTCCTTGCGTCTGCCTTGCCCTACTGCGTCTTCTTTTTCCAGCCACACGTGTGTGAGAGAGAGAGGCTCCTTTGATGCATAGGAGAGAGAGAAGATGAGTGATTGGATGAGTTCCAAATGACTCAAGCTCTCTTCTATTTATATGAAATGCTGGGCATGTGTGCCACACACTTAGCTGTTGGCCGACCTTGACAATTTGTCAAGTAATTAGAATAATTTCATATCTTCATAAATACTTGTCCGAATCGGATGATATTGAAATCAATTCTACACCTCTCGATGAGAGGAATCTAGGAAAAAATATTAGCAGCCATAAATAAGGTGGCCCACATGGAGTTTGGCCCTAGCTGCCAATTTTAACACTCCCTCTCAACTAGGGAGAACTCCATTTGCAATCTGTTTGACTGTTGCTACTATCCATCCATCAAATGCACTGCCTTGCACAGCTTGACTCCTGCTCTGCTCTGCTTTGCTCAAACTATAAAGAAGAAGAAATGATTGAGGATGTATCATACCATCCTCCACTGACCCAAAGTTAGTCTCAGAGTGTGTACCACTCTCACTGATCCCAGATCAGTATCATTGATCCTAGATCAATGGAGGTCATCCTAGCATAGGAAGTACGATAGATACAACGATGCATCCATCGATGGTACTACTATGGTCTTTAACCTCATTTCCCTGCTCATTGATAGGATGAGAGGTACTTCCCATGAGTCCCAAACTGCATGGGTAGGATGCCTCGACAGGAGAACTAATCATCCTATCCATAGGAGAACGAATCATCCTATCTAATAGATGCCATAGAGAACTAATCATCCTGGCCCACAGGAGAACTAATCATCATGTTCCATAGTGGCCATGGAGAACGAATCATCCTAGCCCACAGGAGAACTAATCATCCTATTCCAGAGTCGTCATGGGGTGTCACATGGGAAGGTTGAACCTTTTACTCTGTACATAGTGCACCACCAGGGGATGGTGAGTCGCCCTGTGGTCACATGTCGCTCCAAGAAGTACCCCGCGCCCCCTTGGAGCTCTAGAGCTCAATACATCATACTCGACCCTCATAAGAGGGTCTTTGATCGACACCAAGTCATTCTCGGAAAGTCAAGAATTTTATCTTTCCCAGGGGCTTTGTCAAAATGTCGACGACCTGTTCATCTGTAGCAATATGTTGGAGCCTTATTGCTCCCCGCTGCACCATATCTCGAATATAGTGGTACTTGATATTGATATGCTTGGAGCGATCATGAAATACGAGATTTTCTGATAAACGAATCCCACTCTGGTTGTCACACAGGATCACGGTGGTATCCAATGTAAATCCAAACAGCTCACTGAAGAGCTTTCGCAACCGGACTGCCTCATAGTAGGCCATACTAGTAGCAATGTACTCTGCCTCAGCGGTGCTCAAAGCCATCAACTTCTGCTTCCTGCTCATCCAGGATATTGAGGAAGATCCTGTTAGCCTCCTGTTGCAACAGGGTATCATTTTTCATGATTGACATTTTCACATGCCAAATATGTCATACTTTGCAAGCTGCAGTGTTCCATATTTCTAGAAGAGACCAAAGAAGAAAGCCATGAAGTGTACTAGTCCAAATGCCACTGCTGATTCCAATTTTTGATGAGTTGTTCCAGTTTTGAAGAGTTTTCATTTAAGGGAGGTCCAAACAGTTTAATCTTGGTCTCCCTAGGTTTCAATTTCCTGTTTTAGAATACAGAGAATGATATCTGTCCAAATAGTTTAATCTTGGCAGATCTGTAGATAGGTAGAGAATCAAAGGGATCCAACTGCTTAATCTGGGCCCTGACAGAAATACGTGTAGATTTAGATAGGAAAAATTCAAAAGAAAAAATTGTAAATCTGGGTTTGCAAGTCTGAGTGCACCCAAACCAAAAAGAAGAAAAAATGTTAGGAGAGTAGGCTGGGTAGGTAGCTGTGTGGTTGCAGAATGATAATTTATGATCAATTTTGTGGTACAAAGTGTTATATTTTACAGATCACCGTGCAGGCAGTGTTCATGCAAAGGAGCTCAAAGGTGGACATAACTAACTCCCCCCTTCTTCTAATTCCCCAAGTCCCTTACTGACTTCCCAAAGAGGTCAAGATCTGCTTGATTCCTCTTAGATTCATCATCATCCATATCAGTTGCCTTGGTGAAGATTTGCTTCACTCAAGGATTTTTATTTCTTTTCAAGGTCTTTTCCCCAAAATAGCCTAAGGTCCCTGACCTTAGCGCTTGCTGATCACCGTCATACTAACTACTAACAGTATTATATAATTCCCTATCAGTCTTCCCCCGTCCCCTACTAAAACTTTGTATATAAAATTCCCCTATGTGAATATCCCCTCCCTGGCAATATAGCCATATTTTTATAAGTCCGGGAAAAAATGGTCCATTCGGGGCTGTTTTTAGCCTATTCGTGTCTTAAAAGGGATTAATCCGACACCTGGCCAGATTAATAACCTCTCCCCTAGCCCTAAACCCTCAAAAACCCCCTTTTCCGCCCCTAAACCAAAGTTTTGTGCACAAATACATTGACCCGCGCGTATTAAACCCATATAACCCCCGTAACCCGCATAAACCATTGTTTAGACCCACTTGCGCGCATATTAAAAAGGGAATATTCTCTGTATATTCTCTGCCCATATCCCCTCGCCATATTATCTTGGCCGCCAGCCGTCGGATCATCCGCCCCGCAGATCGACGGTGGGCGGGCCGTCCCATCTCCAAAACGCCCGAGCTTTAGCGTCCGGGAGATGGGCGGTATTACCGCCGTACCTCTCGCCACGCGTCAGCTCTTGGGCTGTGGCGGAGCCCTCTCTGACAAAACCACTCCCCCCCAAAGGTGGTGTGCCACAAAACCACTTACCGCCTCCTGCCCGGTGACGTCACCGCTTACGTCACCCCCTCTGCACAGTCACCGCTTACGTCACCCCCTCTACCCAGTCACATGTCGAGTCATTTTCTTGCGTGGCCCCTTGCCACGTGTCATGCCACCTCACTGTCTGTACATGATGACGTCATGCTGACGTCATCCTACCACATCATCATGCTGACGTCACCCGCCGTACAACATCACGTCATGCTGACGTCATCAACACTTTTTTGGCGCGAAGGGCAAAAATCGCACTTCGGAGCCCCGGAATCAGATTCTGAGGCAGTTTTTGATTTTTGGGCCTGAATGGGGAATCTTTAGAGAATCTTTTCATTCTGCGGCCTCCAGCAGGCCCGAAAGACGCCGAATGACCCATTTTTCTTCGCGAAACTTGCTGGGAAGACCAGAAAACAGTTTTGAAGAAAACAGAGGCCGAACAGCGGCCATTAAATGATGATTTAACACACATCACGTCAGTACATCATCTGTTTATTGCCAAAGAGTATCAGAGGAAGAAGAGAAGCCAAAGAGTATCAGCCGAAGATTTTTAGGGGCTCGAAGCACCTGAACATTGATGAGCCTCCCACCAGAAAGTCAAATCAAGAGGCATAAGCCCATCCTTGCCCTCAAATCACAGTTAAAGCTTTAAATGCAGACAAACCGCGGAGATGCAGAAACCCATACACATTTATTTCAAAAAACACTGCAGCAAGCCGCCAAGGACAACATCATTTATTCAGTTTTGATATGGCGGCCCTGAGCGTAGCTCGAGATAGTTTTTGCATTTATTTCTGGATAGGATTAGGTTAAGTAGTCATTTTTCTTTATGACCTGATTAGGTCAAGATGTAATAGGGGAATCCTGTAGATAGTTTTTCCCTATATATACCGCCCTCTACATTGTTTCAAGGGTTGGTTGATTGGGAATTTTCACCAGAGACTCGCATTGTATACCTGAGTTTTTTCTGTAATCAAAGATTGCTGAAAGCTTGGAGAGCAAACTGTCTAATGTAAATGAATGTTTTTGGAGATATGAAGAGGGAATTCTTGTGCTGCAGCTTGAAGCAATAAGTGCATTTCACCTCTGTTTATTGTTTACCACTATCTAAATAGCAGAAAGAAAGAATAGCCTAGAATTAGTTTAAATACTCTCTATGCTCAATTTCTGCTATTTCTTTATGTTTTCCTCTGATTGAATTGGTTATGAATATGAATTCCTCCTGGCTCATGTTTACCCCAATTCACCTGTGTTTGCCAATTATCTAGGGATTCTTTACTGCCCCTAGGTAGCTCTCTGTTACCTCCTCTGTTAAGCTGATTGAGAGATTCTTAACTGCCTCTCATCACTTAGCATTTTCCCCATCATTTTAGCCTGGAATGTTGTTTCATGCTCAACTATCTTGCTCCAGTTTCCCTCTCTTGTGATCGAAGAAATGCACCAGCAGTTCTCCTCCTCGACTCCATGCCCAATGGTTTGAAACTTCCAGACTATGCCTTGCCTCTCTGTCTGAAAACATCAATTTTCCCACCAAAAACAAAACAAAAACCCTCTGAACTCGAGACCTAGCCTAAAATCCTTTTCAACAAAGCTAAATCTAAAAGAGAGAGCCCTCTCTGATTGCAGGTTGGCTAGAACCTGCAGTCCAAAGTTGGTCTGTGGTTACCTCGGCCGTATCCTTTTCTAGAGCTTAAGGACAACCTGAGTGATAACATAATGGCGACTCCACTGGGGAATTTCTCAGATAGTTTCACGAAGAAGGTAAGAAAGCTCTGCTGAGACCATAAATCAAACTTTCCAACTGCTGTTTATCTCTTAAAACTACAGATGAAGCCTGAATGTCAGCCAGGAAGCCTTTGAGACTGTTTTTTGCTTTGCATTAACAGGAGTAAATAAATGCTGCTTCAGTCAATCTTCATGCTAGTTTTAAGTTACAAACAAGCTGTCTCAAATTTTAATTAGTCCCTCGTTGATTACAAAAACATTCCCCGGAAAATTACCCAAAAAACAATTCGGAAGCTGGCTCCCAAGAAAAATCCACGATATACAAGGTCTAATCCAGACCCCAACCCTCCAGCTGTTTTTGAAAACCCTAACATAATTTCGAAAATCATTAGGAAGCAAGAAAGATAGGAAGATTTTGCTGATTTGAGCTCTGAAACAACTTACCCTAGCAGTATTCCGGCTCCTGTCAAGGTTTTGTTCTGTTCAACCCCTATTTCCCTTAGTTCATCATCTACATCCCGTAGTACTCCTTCCACACCTTCATTCACTGCACATACTAGCACTATTGTTGTTTCCAGCGTTCTAGTTACTCCTGTGATCCCCGTTACTCCAGTTGTTCCACTTATCCCCGTTGTTCCACTTATACCTGCCACTATGGCTAATAGATATGCACCCCTGCAATTACCTGCTAATGCTGGGGCTTTACCTCAAGAGTACCAATCTAAAATCACATATTTTGATTCCACTGGTCCTTTCATAGCCCTTCAGCACACCAAAAAGATGCAAGACTATTTTGAAAACTATGAGATAGACGATGATAGTGTAAGAATGAGAATTTTTGTTCAGAGTTTGACAGGTGATGTAAGTACTTGGTTCAGATCACTTGCTACAAATTCCATAACCACCCCAGATGAGCTTTACCAATCCTTTACCAACAGATGGGAGAAAAAGAAAGACCCCTTGCACATACTAGCTGAATATGATACGATCAAAAGAGGTCCTCAAAAGACTGTTTTGGAGTACTGTGCAAGATTCAATAATGTATATAACGCAATACCACAGAACTTAAGGCCTCCACCTGATTTGGCCTTGTACAAATTTCCCGATGGATTCGACCCGGATATGGCATACCAGTTAAAAGAAAGAGCTCCTCAAACCCTTGCCGACATGCAAAATGTTGCTGTCAGCGTAGAAGCCAATTTAATTGCCAAAAGAAACAGAGCTAGAATGGAAAGAAGAACCACCTTTAAGGAAGAACCCTTAGCTTTTGATCAAAAGCTTGATGCTATCATCAGTGGCCTGCAAAGGCTGGGAGAAAGAGTAGAAAATGTTGAGAGAAAAGCATCATGGGAAGGACAACAGTCTAATACCATAAGGAACCCAAATTTTAGAAAAACACAGAACACAAATGCTGGTAGGCCTAACCAAGACCATGATATAAGACCCCCTTTCCAAGATAATTATGTTGAAGGATCTACATCTAGTGAACCCATAGAGGACACTCACATGAACTTAATGGATCTAAAGGGTGAGCACTAAACTGTCCTGTCCCAAGAAGACCAAAATGAACCTGATTACAATCAGTTTCAGACTAGGTCTGGCGAGTCTTTTGATTTTAAACAAGGTTATGATACCGCTGTGTATGAAGTACACAAACAATATAAGCTGAGAACTAGGACCATTGACATTTCCGAACCTAGTAAAACAAAGGAAGGCAAACAACCCAGCAAGACTAAAGGCAAGGCTGTCATAAAAGAATCAGCTGATATACCTATTCTAAACCCGCATCAAGTCACTGTAGAAGACATAACAGAGATACAACCTTCCAAAGATCAGCCTTTGCCACCTTCTTCCTCGAAAGAAAGCTCGAACAGGGTTCCAAAAAACTTTCCTGAAGTTGAAAAACCGCAAGAAAAAACTTCCCATAGCAGTGATAAACAAGAGCAAAACGCAGACAATTCAAATGAAACAGAAAAAACTGCTATTATCAACACCAAGACTCCACTGGAAAAGCCATTTAACTTAGAGACATAAATAGCTAAGTTAAAAATATCCATTCCCCTCTCAGAACTTGTTAAACACGATGTATATAGGCAGCAAATTCAAATATCACTTCAAATGCCAGAGGTCAAAGATGATGTAAATGTTTTAGATGACACCCCAGAGCTGCTATTTGGCCCAGAAGTTAACAGAAAATCAACACATGGACCTGTCCCACCCTTTTATGTTAGTTTGCATATACATGACAAAGTTTTGCACAATGCTATGTTTGACTCAGGGGCATCGCACAATCTTATGCCCAAAGCAGTTATGGAAAAACTGAATCTTGATGTTACAAGACCTTACAAAGATTTATACTCATTTGACTCAAGTCAAGTGAAATGTTTAGGCCTCATCAAAGACTTGTGTGTCTCCTTAGTTCAATACCCAAACAAGACCATCCTCATGGATGTAGTGGTTGCTGACATTCCACCAAAGTACGATATGCTCCTGTCAAGATCATGGGGAGAAAAACTCCAAGGATCCCTTCAATTAGACCTCTCCTATGCCACTATTTCAGTCTTTGGGCAACCAAAGAGACTGTATAGAGAAACACTCATGAAATATGTGGTAAGTAGTGAGAGCAAGCCTCAAAATTTTCCCATTTATTCAATCCACTCTGATATGGATTCTTTTATTTTGTTTAATGATGATACAAATGTTTCAATTGATAATGAGCCCTTCGCTCTAGAGCAACAAGCACACATCAACGAAGAGTCGGTTGCAAATACCCACGAAACTGTCACAGCAATTGATGCAACCAGCGTACCAAAAGAACTTTCCCAAACAGAAATCTTAAATCTGCCCAATCCTAAAACAGCTCAATCTCTTGATACTGACCATAAGTGAGAAATCACATGGTATTTAGAGTTTGATGGCTTCATCAACAAGTTAGGAGCAGGGGCAGGTGTCTGGATTCACAAAACATATAACAACCATGCAGAAGGACATGCCTACAGATTGAATTTCAAATGCACAAATAACATGGCAGAGTATGAGGCTCTGCTTTTAGGCCTTAAACTCCTCAAAACTCTAGGAGCTGCAAAAGTGTCTATTTTGGGAGACTCTGATTTAATCATACAACAGATGAAAGGCAATTTTGTAACCAACGACAACAGAATGAGAGCCTATAGGACCGCTGCTACTAATATACTCCAGGCATTCACTGAATTCAAGCTTGACAAGATTTCAAGAAATCACAACATTCATGCACACAACCTAGCTACTTTTGCTAGTACATGCAAGCCTCCTTTTGACCCAAACCATCACTTTACAACTGAAATAAAACATAGGCCCGCAGTCCCAAATAACGTTAAAGACTGACAAGTATTCGAAAATGATGCCCAGATTAATAATTTCCTCACCCTTGAGCATGAGTTTTCAAGTATCAACCTCGACATGGATGCTATGATAGATACAGAACACCAAACAAATGAAACTTAGCAAGATGTAACGGCTGCAATAGTCAAGCAAACCCTGAAACCAACTATTTTTGACAAAGAAAACATAGAACAACTGAAACAAATACAATTGGAAGATATAGCCAAAACAGAGGCAGACATCATTGACTTCAAGGATAAATTTCTGCCTGCTGGCCTAACCCCATTAGAAGATATGTTTGATGCTAATGACGTGCCCAGAAAGCCAAAATTGCAGCCCATAAACACTGAGATAGAGGAACATAACATTGGGACAGTAGAAAAGCAAAAAATGATCAAACTGTCCAAAATCTTACCACCTGATCAAAAGCCCAAGTACATTGACTTATTCAAAGAGTTCCAAGATGTATTTGCTTGAAGCTATGAGGATCTGAAATCCTATGACACCTCGGTGATCCAACACACCATTCCTTTAAAACCAAACCAGAAACCCTTCAAGCAGAAACTTAGAAGAATTAACCCTATGCTTCTTCCCCCGATTGAGAAGGAAGTAAAGAGGATGTTTGAAGCAGGCATCATAGCACCCATCAGATTTTCCGAATGGGTGTCCAATCTTGTTCCTACGAGAAAAAAGACAGGTGAAATCAAGCTTTGTGTAGACCTCAGAAATTTAAATCAAGTCTCCCTAAAAGACCATTACCCTTTACCCAAAATGGACCACATCTTGCAAAGAGTAGTGGGATCATCTAGAATCTCTTTGCTAGATTGTTTTTCAGGTTTCAACCAAATACTTGTTCACCCAGACGACCAAGACAAAACTGCCTTACTACACCCTGGGGAACATTCAAGTATGTAAAGATGCCATTTGGTCTTAAAAACGCTGGTGCTACCTTTCAACGAGCAATGGATATTGCTTTTGCCAAAGAAATACTTGACTTCCTAGTTGTCTACCTTGATGACTTAACCCCATTTTCCAAATCTGATGAAGAACACCTCAAGCATCTCAGGCAAATATTCATGACATGTAGGAAATACGACATCTCCTTTGTTGGACACCTAATCCTAAATGGGTTAGTGTGGAAGCCGAATAGACCAAAGCAGTCCAAGAGACCTTGGGATCTGAAACCCAAGAGTCATATGTTGTACTATAAATGTATATCTCCTGTTAATAAAAAAATGTACTCACTGATTTATCTTTCACATTGTCTTTACTGTCTATGTGTGTTTAACATGGTATCAGAGCAGGCGTATTCCTGCCCTGCATAATTACTGTGAGCCATTTGGTTTATGGCCTTTATGTGCAGGTTATTTCTGCCATGACTTCTGCATTTCATAAATATTTTCTCAGCTAAATTCTAGCTGCAACCTCTGTCAATTTTCCAGCCCTATTTTTAGAATTCCTAAAATTAATTGTAACTCCTTGACTGCGCCCTCTGCACTCCCTGGGCTGTGCATATTCCTTTCCTGCGTGCTGTCTGCACTGTCCATGAGCGTTTCATTAAAAAAAAAAAAAGGGAGGCGTTGTGCGTTAACATACCTATCTGCTCTATGGTATTGTCCAAACTGTTTTGTTGGGTGTCATATATGCGTTTCTCTGACAAGTCTGCACCTTCTGTCTAAACTGCCCCCTCTGTCAGATGCATTTTTTAACTGAACGCTATGAACGCTGGTGGACGTCAATTAAACGGATGAGGTGAGTACAGAATGGGACTTATTGATATATGCGCTATTGGCTCTGGTGATATTTGCTTTTGTGATTACACACAAGGGAAGGGGACACGCTGTTGTGTGAAGTTTTACGCTGGTCTGTCATCACCATAGCAGTCGTTCTGCTGCTGGTCTCTACTGAAGATTTGTGGGAGCACTCTCGAAAGTTCCATATCCTGTTATCTCATCTTAATGTTTACTGCATATGCTGTCTGTGGGTTGTATTGAAACAATATTATACGCTGCGTGCCAGTTTGATTAGCAGAAATCCTGTCAAAGTCAGCCGAAGCCGAGAGCGTCCAAAACAAAAGAACCGCTGGTACAAAAGAACTGTTGGTTTCAAGAAAGTCAGCTGTATTGGCCGTATTCTCTGCCAGGAGAGCACTCTGGTTTCCAGAAGACAATTTTTTATTTCCTCTATGCGATAGCAAACATTCCGTTCTTGGATGCATACAAGTTGAAGATTGTTGATTTAATTGAGAAAGGATTCTTTTTGGTCGTAAGAAACAACCTGTTCAAAAGGTGGAGTAAAAAAGCCAGGCTGATCAGGGCGGTTCGTAGTGCGAGATCGTTTTTTAAGGAAAGCCTGTGTATTGAACACCCGTGCTGCTGTATTCTCCACAAAGTTGCGATAACCACTAAGGATTGATGCGAAAAACTTCAGGAATATCATTCTGAGTTCCAAGTCGTGTTGCTCCCCCCAAGACTTATTATTGCGTCTATGGAAATCTCCAAAAAGCCGTCCAGCAGTCGTTTGCATATGATCTAAATCCATAAGATTTGGATACAGCAAGTGCATTAATTCTGTTCGTAGATGACCCAATTCTGGGTCAGGTATTGAGGGAATATCTTCTGATGTTGTTATACGATTGTAATCAAGGTCCACAACAACCACACCATCCATAGTAAGATCAGATGTGTCAACTCCTGAGGGAAGACCCATCATATATGGTGTTGGAGCATCAATATAGTCGACTCCACTGTTTGCACGAAGTAGAATTCGCCTTGCAAGAAGAACGGCAGTAAAAAGTCGAATTAGGTTGTCAACATCCAAGCACTGCACCAGTGGATGAAAAGGAATATCAGCATGAGGAAGTCCATCCTTGGGCGGTACCTCCACGGAGAGAAGAGTATTCTCTATAGAAAATAAAATGCAGTTCTTTCCTGGACTTGGTAGAGGAACGTTAAGAACCAAATGCATCACAATTTCCCATATTGGCTTGCTGCAACCAGAAGGTGAGAAAGATAAATGGAACAGTTCCTCTGCAGCTTCTCGAAGGACATGAAAACTAGGTGAATGTGAAACCAGGCAGATACATTTGTCCACAAAAGAATTTGGAGGAATTCGACAGGCCTCAGCAATATCATCACTGACTGGATTCCGAAAAGCAACACAGCTGACATAGATTTTAGTTCCATCTCCCTCTGTCATTACTATCGGATAACTGTGGGGATGGCTGGATTTATCGCTGGCGCTGAAGCCTGAGGAATAGAACGCCACTCCTGCTGGCATCACGCAAGTTGAAAGCTAAGGAGGAGGAGGCGGACAATCAGAGTCCTTGGAAGAAGGGAACTGGTCCAAAACAGAAGCTTGAAGATATTTAGCAGCTGATAGTTTTGCAACAGTCGAGGGATTTCTTCAAAATATTAGAGGATTTGGGTAACTGTTGGCTAAATATAGAAGGACTCGGTGATATTTGTATAATTTTCATAGTTTCAAGATATCTCTGGTTGTTTTTTTTCCCTTTAAGCTACATGGCTTTCTTGTTTAACTTGAAGATATTTAACAGCTTACATTTTTCTGTGGGATTTGGAGGATTTTTAAGGTGTAGAAAAATGGCTAAGCTTGAAAGAATATTAGAGTTATTGAGAACTGTAATCGTATCCACTGCTGACAACGCAATCATAATCAATAAAGACATTATTGCCGACATTCAAAAATGTATACAAAATGCACAAGAAAAGATAGAGTTTTTGCAGCTTGAGACAAAACTACAGCAAGAAGAATTAAAACAAAGGAGTCATCATTCTGAACCTGTTTCTGTTCAGAACAATGAAGTAGACTCCCATAAACAGCAAGTTAATATTGTTCAAGTTCATTCAGATCCAGTGCCCAATAAAGCAGCAGTTGTACATGCAGATGCAGAAACTAAGTCTGCACTTCCCAAGCCCATCATCAGACCTTGGGAACAACTTGTCCACAACAAGCACAGAACTGGTCTTGGATATGATAAGGACTTGTCCTTTCATATTCCAGACTACGCCAAGCCCATTCAGTTTTAGAGTGCTGGATTTATTCATGACAGTTCACCTGCTCTTCATGACAGTTCAGCTTCAGCTGTTCCAGACTCTGCCCCTCTTCCACAGCAACAACAACAACCACAGATTGTAAAATGCCAACACTGTGACCGAGTTGGCCATCTGAAAGATCACTGTTTTGATCTTCATCCATGTAAGCATTGTCATAAAACCAGTCATTCTTCACACAGATGCTTCAGAAACAAACGTCCTGCAAGAACAAAGATTCATCTTGGTTGGATCCCTTCTTGGCAATGGGCATCAACAGCCAAGAAGATATTCCAAACACATGTCAGAACTTGTTCCAGAATATTAAACAGTCTTGCAGTTGAGTTTTCTCCATCTTCTCACCTTGTACCTGACAGGGGGGGAAATGATGGTCATCTACAAGCTTCAAAGCCACATCAAGCGAGCCTGAGCCACAACCTGCCACACCAGTTTCAGAGTTGTAGCCAGAGACAAAGATGCCCATGAACATGCCTTCAGTTGGCAATCTGGGACACTTCCTTTAGCAGAAGACTTCAACTTCTTGCCAGTTTTGGAAGAGTTCCAGGAACAAAATTGAGAACACTTCCTCTAGCAGAAGACTCCAGCTTCTTGCCAATTTTGGAAGAGTTCCAGGAATTGCATTAAGCATTCCAGAGTTGTTGGTTATCCTTAAACCATCACAGGTTGAGACTTCCCTTTTTCAGGTTGAAGTTTTACCTTTTATGCGGGGTGAGACCTCCCTTTTATGGTTGAAGGTTTCCCTCTTTAAAAGAATAGGATCACTTCCTCTAGCAGAAAACTTCAGTTTCTTGCCAGTTTTGGAAGAGTTCCGGGAACTGTACTAAGCGTTCCAGTGTTGGTGGTCATCCTTAAACCACTGCCCTTTATACTAACATTTCATAGAGCACATTCAGCCTAGTGCTGCCATGCATTTTTTGCACATTTTGTATTATAGCTCTCTTCTTGGACTCATACATAACCCTTCGGATTAAGGGGGGGAATGTTGGACACCTAATCCTAAATGGGTTAGTGTGGAAGCCGAATAGACCAAAGCAGTCCAAGAGACATTGGGATCTGAAACCCAAGAGTCATATGTTGTACTATAAATGTATATCTCCTGTTAATAAAAAAATGTACTCACTGATTTATTTTTCACATTGTCTTTACTGTCTATGTGTGTTTAACATCCTTGAACCCCAAGAAGTCTCTGTTTGGCCTTGAAGAAGGCAAATTACTCGGCCACATCATATCAAAGGATGGAATCAGAATTGATCCTGAAAGAATACAAGCCATCCTCCAAATCCCATTTCCAAGAAACATTAAAGAACTACAAGCATTCCTTGGGAAAATCAACTTCTTGAGAAGATTTATTCCAAATCTAGCTGAGCTGATAAGACTGTTGAGCAACATGTTAAAGAAGGATGCCAAGGTAAAATGGTCTCTTGAAACCAAGCAAGCATTTGAGAGTATCAAATCAGCCTTAACACAAACCCCGGTCCTAACTAGCCCACAGTTTGATAAAGATTTTATCATATTTTCGTTTGCATCTGATCACACCATAGCCACTGTCCTTTTGCAAAAGGATGAACAGGGAGCTGAAAAACCAATTGCTTTTTTCAGCCGAGCATTAAGAGACGCCCCTTTGAAGTACCCAATAATGGAAAAGCAGGCCTACGCACTGGTTAAGGCCATCAAGGATTTCAGAGTGTACATATTATATTCACACGTGATTGCCTATGTCCCACATGCTGCTGTAAAAGACATATTAACCCAAGAGGGATTAGAAGGCAAAAGAGGCAAATGGATTGCAAACATCCTTGAATATGACATAGAGATAAAACCAACCAAGCTGATAAAGGGACAAGGTTTAGCTAAACTGATGTCCGAAACAAAATTTCAAGCCTTAGACATTAACCAGCTGGACAATGAACCGGAGCTGGCGACTCCACAGATCAGTGAAACCTTTTTACAATCCCCATGGTATGCTGATATATGCTTTGTAATGTTAAACCTGTGTGCTCCCCCAGGATTGTCCAGAACCAAGAAAAGATTTTTGAAAATGAAGGCTTTAAAGTTTTGTGTTATAGATGGTGCATTATTTTGGAGAAATCATGAAGGTATATTGCTTAATTGTTTAACCATGAATGAAACTAACAATGTCATGAAAGAATTCCATGAAGGTGACTGTGGAGGACATCTATACTCGAAGTCCACTGCTGATAAAATTCTAAGGGCTGGTTTTTATTGGCCCTCTCTTTTTGCATATGTAAAGAAGTTTGCCATATCATGTCACAAATGCCAAATTTTTGAGGGCAAGAGAAATATATTGCCCCTGCCCCTTAAACCCATCTCCACAGAAAAACCTTTTCAACAATGGGGCCTTGACTTCATTGGAGAAATCCATCCCTCTTCCTCAGGCCAGCACAAATGGATCCTAACAGCCACCGACTATTTCACTAAGTGGGTTGAAGCCATTCCCTGTAGACAAGCCAATGACACCATCATTATCCAATTCCTTGAGTGCAATATCCTTTCCAGATTTGGCTGCCCTGAGAAAATCATCACTGACAATGCCGCTGCCTTTAAGTCCAAAAAGATGATCAATTTTTTCCACAGATTTCATATTACCTTGGGCCACTCCACAGCCTATTACCCTCAAGGCAATGGCTTGGCCGAGTCATCTAACAAAAGCCTCATCAACATCATAAAGAAAGTGCTGGAAGAAAACAAGAAGAACTGGCACAAAAAGCTGGTAAATGCCCTATGGGCAGACAGACTGTCAAGCAAAAGATCCATTGGGATGAGCCCTTATGAGCTAGTATATGGCATGGAGGCCAGATTTCCTTCATCCCTGGGCATTCCCACTATCAAGCTGTTACAAGAGATTCAGGCTGAACCGAATGACATTCAAAGAAGAATCAATCAGACCATCCATCTGCAGCAAACCAGAGAACAAGTTTATGACAGAGCTCAGATTGTGCAAGAAAAGCTCAAGAAGATGTTTGATAAGAGAGCTAAGGCTGAAGATTTCAATGTTGGTGACAAAGTTCTAATATGGGACTCAAGAAGGGAAGACAAGGGCAAACATGCCAAGTTTGATTTTCTATGGAGAGGTCCATTGGTTATTTCTGCTGTTCAGGGAAATAACACGTATTTTCTCATATCTGTAGAGGATTGTTCTGCTGAAGAAGGCCCTGTCAATGGCCGTATGATGAAGCATTACCATGATCCCTTTTAAGGGACACAATGCATCTTTGTACAATGTTATTTGTATATATCAGCACTTTGTTTTCATTTTTTTATAAGCAAGCCGATTGTTTAAGAAGCAACAATAAATCTGTGAAGATCCAGCCGATGCAAGTATTCCAGTTTTAAAAGCCCTGTCTCTGCACTAATTTCAGCACAACAGCGAAGCATAGCACAGACACATCACAATGTATCATGGTAAAGGCAAGCTGTTGCAGATTGTAATCTTTAGCCAAAAGAGTGTTGACAAGGAAGAAGAAATTGGTCAGTAACTGTTCAGGACCAGAGTCAGAGGAGATACATCAGTTTTGACCCATGATTTTCAGAGACATAATGCTCAAACAATGTTGTACATAATTATCAAGCACGCAGAAGAAAGCAGGCGATGCTGTATAGTTCACAATAATTCAGTCAAGGAAGATGTTGTTTATAGTTCCAAGTTTATATTTTTAAAAGCCAGAACAAAGAAGTATTCCCAGTCTACAGCAACAAATAGAAAATCAAGGCAGTCTGACCTGCTGTTCTTGGCTTTTCACAAGGAAAAGCCATCCCCAAGTGGAGCCACTGTTAGCCTCCTGTTGCAACAGGGTATCATTTTTCATGATTGACATTTTCACATGCCAAATATGTCATACTTTGCAAGCTGCAGTGTTCCATATTTCCAGAAGAGACCAAAGAAGAAAGCCATGAAGTGTACTAGTCCAAATGCCACTGCTGATTCCAATTTTTGATGAGTTGTTCCAGTTTTGAAGAGTTTTCATTTAAGGGAGGTCCAAATAGTTTAATCTTGGTCTCCCTAGGTTTCAATTTCCTGTTTTAGAATATATAGAATGATATCTGTCCAAACAGTTTAATCTTGGCAGATCTGTAGATAGGTAGAGAATCAAAGGGACCCAACTGCTTAATCTGGGCCCTGGCAGAAATAAGTGTAGATTTAGATAGGAAAAATTCAAAAGAAAAAATTGTAAATCTGGGTTTGCAAGTCTAAGTGCACCCAAACCAAAAAGAAGAAAAAATGTTAGGAGAGTAGGCTGGGTAGGTAGCTGTGTGGTTGCAGAATGATAATTTATGATCAATTTTGTTGTACAAAGTGTTATATTCTACAGATCACCATGTAGGCAGTGTTCATGCAAAGGAGCTCAAAGGTGGACATAACTAACTCCCCCCTTCTTCTAATTCCCCAAGTCCCTTACTAACTTCCCAAAGAGGTCAAGATCTGCTTGATTCCTCTTAGATTCATCATCATCCATATCAGTTGCCTTGGTGAAGATCTGCTTCACTCAAGGATTTTTATTTCTTTTCAAGGTCTTTTCCCCAAAATAGCCTAAGGTCCCTGACCTTAGCGCTTGATGATCACCGTCATACTAACTACTAACAGTATTATATAATTCCCTATCAGTCTTCCCCCTTCCCCTACTAAAACTTTGTATATAAAATTCCCCTATGTGAATATCCCCTCCCTGGCAATATAGCCATATTTTTATAAGTCTGGGAAAAAACGGTCCATCCGGGGCTGTTTTTAGCCCATCCGTGTCTTAAAAGGGATTAATCCGACACCTGGCCAGATTAATAACCTCTCCCCTAGCCCTAAACCCTCAAAAACCCCCTTTTCCGCCCCTAAACCAAAGTTTTGTGCACAAATACATTGACCCGCGTGTATTAAACCCATATAACCCCCGTAACCCGCATAAACCATTGTTTAGACCCACCTGTGTGCATATTAAAAAGGGAATATTCTTTGTATATTCTCCGCCCATATCCCCCCGCCGTATTATCTTGGCCGCCAGCCATCGGATCGTCCGCCCCGCAGATCGACGGTGGGCGGGCCGTCCCATCTCCAAAACGCCCGAGCTTTAGCGTCCGGGAGATGGGCGGTATTACCGCCGTACCTCCCGCCACGCGTCAGCTCCTGGGCTGTGGCGGAGCCCCCTCTGACAAAACCACTCCCCCCCCAAAGGTGGTGCGCCACAAAACCACTTACCGCCTCCTATCTGATGATGTCACCGCTTACGTCACCCCCTCTGCACAGTCACCGCTTACGTCACCCCCTCTGCCCAGTCACATGTCGAGTCATTTGCCTACGTGGCCCCTTGCCACGTGTCATTCCACGTCACCGTCTGTACATGATGACGTCATGCTGATGTCATCTCGCCACGTCATCATGCTGACATCATCACTGACGTCACCTGCCGTACAACGTCATGTCATGCTGACGTCATCAGAACTTTTTAGGCGCGAAGGGAAAAAATCGCACTTCAGAGCCCCAGAATCAGATTCTGAGGCAATTTTTGATGAGCGATTTGCGCATCACTAGATTCTTTGGGCCTGAATGGGGAATCTTTAGGGAATCTTTTCATTCTGCGGCCTCCAGCAAGCCCGAAAGACGCCAAATGACCCATTTTTCTTCGCGAAGCTTGCCGGGAGGACCAGAAAATAGTTTTGAAGAAAACAGAGGCCGAACAATGGCCATTAAATTATGATTTAACACACAGCATGTCAGTACAACATCTATTTATTGCCAAAGAGTATCAGAGGAAGAAGAGAAGCCAAAGAGTATCAGCCGAAGATTTTTAGGGGCTCGAAGCACCTGAACATTGATGAGCCTCCCCCCAGAAAGTCAAATCAAGAGGCATAAGCCCATCCTTGCCCTCAAATCACAGTTAAAGCTTTAAATGCAGATAGACAACAGAGATGCAGAAACCGATACACATTTATTTCAGAAAACACTGCAGAAAGCTTTCAAGGACAACATCATTTATTCAGTTTTGATACGGCGGCCCTGAGCGCAGCCCGAGATATTTTTTGCATTTATTTCTGGATAGGATTAGGTTAAGTAGTCATTTTTCTTTATGACCTGATTAGGTCAAGATGTAATAGGGGAACTGTTGTAGGGAAAAGTATCCAATACGGAATGACCCTATCCCACTCTAAGGGTGATAGTACCTCAGCAACAACCGAAGCAAAGCTATCTAAGGTTTCTTCTTTATGAAAGTAAAATAGGGAAGAAAGAGATCCACTAACCGATGTCTTTCGCTAATGATTGATCCAATCTTCTCTCCTTGCTGCTTGCTCCCAGCTCCTTGCTCTTTCACTGGCCCAACTACACAAAGATCCCACAAAAAGGCAAGAGAGGGAAACTACAAGAAGTATACATTCATAATTGATTCAAGGATTAGAATAAATCAAATACACAAGTATAACAATACACCATTGAGACACATGCATATAGAAGAACCTCAAATGCTTTATTAATGGAAGAAGTAAAGTTCTGAGAGTGTTACAACCATAATAGGCCCAATCCGGCAACACCTCCCAGCAGAAAGAAATCTCCTCTTCACCTCCTTCAAAGCAATCACCCAATAACGCTAAACTCAAACCAACAGCACTTCCTTACATTCACAAAATTCCCGCCTCCTTAGACCTCATGAGAGAGCTCTATATATAGGAGATTTGTAGAAAGGATGAGTCAGCTTGAGAGCTGAGTAGTGTCCTCTCCCACTTCAGTTATACTTCAGTTCTTGAGTCCACTTGGAGATCCTTGCTTCCACTTGGAGTTTAAGAACCTCTTACTCATCACTGGGCGAATTCCCTGATCCAAGTGTCATTTTGGAAGCTTCCTGGGCATTGACACCTTGAAGAATGACTGTGCCACTTGTCCAATCTCGCTCAGCGCAGGTAGCCTTTGTTGGATTTGACATTCAATGCAGGTACAGAGAAGGGCAGTTGACATTCAGCGCAGATGCTCAGTGGAGCAGTTGACATGATCCCGAAATTGCTTGTTTTTGAGTGTTTTCAGGTGGAGAACTGATTTTTAGTGCTGTGGTTTGCTGACCTTGTTCCTCTAGGGGTAGGAACAACATGTTTTAGGGACTTTGGATCCCTTAGATTATGGACATTTCATGCTTCATGCTGTAAGGCACAAAAATGTCTATAACAGTTGCCCCCTAAAGTATGAGGTCGTTTATCGGGTGAAATGATTTATCCAGAGGATCCGAAGTTCATTGAATCGCTGAGAGGTGACCTGTAATAAAATACAATACAATACATTATTTTTTCATTCTGATTTCATGATCTAGCTGAGGCGGGCATTCCCATGCTCAGCTTTATAAATTCATTTTGGTACATAGAACAGACGATCGTCTGATGGTAGACTGATAATTCTCTGCTGAAATTATCATCCTTTGAGTAGGATGATCATCTGCTGCAATGATGTACATGACAAATGTCTTTATATTTCCTGAATATATATCGCAGCCCGGATGGATGAAACTAGATCCGGGGTCTTCAAACTCGTTCGATATTCACTCTAAGTACAAGTCGATCCATGTGAGAATTGCGCTGAAGTCGAACATGGAAAGACATCGCTTGATTACCGGTCAATGATGTAAACTGTTAACAAGCGCGAGAGGAATCACCGATAATGATAATGACCCTCAAGGCACTGCAGTACAATTCACGTGGTGTGAATAAAGGACTTGGCGTCGAATACCACGCAAAATCTTCTGGTCGAAGGTCATTGATGTATACCTGTCGCCGGAAGTGAGAAACTTGCCATTGAGGCATGCAAGCTTCAAAGTACTGAAGGGGTTGTTCTTAGATCTACTTCTTGGATAATGAGCTGAAGTCGACAAGAAGCGATCTGTCAAAGGAGGGCCTTAATGAATCCCACATCAGTGACACGGAACGGAGCTAATGATTTTAGTGGAGGTGAATACAATCTGTGACATATGATTCAGGGTGGCGATCATGGATGGATGAAGGATAATGTATGGCAGTGGATGGGACACGGTTGACTCTTTCTGAACGACATCTCTTGAACATATAACGACACTGATGCGATGGATCGGTAGCATTACCCCAAATGTGGATGGTTTGGCGAAGACCATGGTGATGAGACCGGTGAATGAAACAACCCAACCCGATGTGGTACGGAGGAAAAGTGTCATGTTCAAGAGCGACTTGCTACCATTAAAGCTTTGAGGTTCTCCCAATTTTTCCCCAGTCATTTCTGACCAGTACCTCTTTATTTTTGTCAAGCTTGAGGAGGATAACATATGCTTGTTCTATAACCTGCCCTTCGGGAAAGCCCATCGCTATGTTTTAACGAGCCTAGCGATAGGGAAACTCGTTCTCGTCTAAAGACAAGTTTGTCGCTATTTAATCATTTTAACGAGTCTAACGACAAGGAAAACTCGGTCCTTTTCATTTTTAGAGAGTCTGAAAAGGTACAGAAAGTTAACTCCAAAATTCCTTTTTCGTCATCTAATCCCTTAAGTCCGAAAAAGTATAAAACAATACAGAAGGGATGAGTTTTCGGTACTTTTAACGAGCCGAACAAAACAAGCGCTCGATCTTTTTGTGCAATAATCCCTCAGGTCCAAAAAGATTAAAATCTAGAGGAGGGATAGCTCTTCCGGTCGTTTAACGAGCTGGAAGGCCAAGACTCGGCAAACTTTTCATATTTTACGAGTCAGATGAAAAGAGCTCAAAGAAGACTCGTCTTTTGAGGAACGAGTGATACACAGGGATAGCAGCAGATTCCAGGTACAGGTTGGAATTTTCCAATCACGGCAGTGTCACAAGGATGGCTAGGTGAAATCACTCTTCGCAGCTGTTCCTCAAAATGGGTAAACAATCATATGGAGGTGAACGATCGGCCAAATGACAGTGGAGGTGGCGGGTGAAAACACGACCAAGGCTTTTTATGGCTGATAAATTTACGATCACAGAGGTTATTTACCGGGATAGGTTCTTTTTTTAGATAAAAATGAGCTTAAACTCTGGAGGGAACATTGCTCACTGCTTTTATTTATTTTTTAACGAGCATGAAGACCGCGTTAAAACTGCTCGGATCTTGCATTTATTTTTTAACGAGCATGAACTTTATGCTAAAACTGCTCGATTATATGGTCAAATTTTGATTTTTTACCATTACTAGCTTTTCTCTTTTCAAAGATAGTACTGCATTTTCAAATGCTGCAACAAACTTAGTTAGAAATACATAAACATGAGATAAAAACCCTAATATTTTGCTTTGAACTACGTAAAAAGTCATTAAAAAGAGTTTTTACCTCTCATTTTACCATTTCATTTGCATTTTGTTTGTTGGAGCTCTGGAGGTGCCTCTTTCCCCTTGATTTTCACCAGCTGATTTCGGGAGATTCTGTGGACGATTCTCGGCGCCGTCTGGACCAGGTAGGAGCTAAACCCTAGCTCTTTCTTTTCATGGTTTCCTTTTCCTGTTTTGTGCCTGTTTTCCCATTCTTCTGAGCCCCAGGGGTTTTGCCAGGGCGCCCTAGCTTCAGCGCAGGTTCCCCATTCGAAACCTGCGTTGAATGTCAAGCTGCCTTAAGGCAGCCTGACCTTCAACGCAGGTAGGAGACTCTCTGCCTGCGTTGACCTCAAAAAACTGAGTTTTGGCACACTTTTTTGATGAATTTTCGCCAGTTATTCATCAAATTCAGGATCTCACTCATTCTCTTGGTTGTTTTGCAGGAACCTTTGAGAAAATGTCCCTTACATGGCGAGAATGAGAACATGAAGAGGAGGACATGATTGCCCTCCATGACCCTGTCACGGTGAACGCGCTGCGGAACTGTGGCTTGCTGAAGTTTTTCCGTATCTCTAGCATGAGAGCACAGATCACTTTGCTGCAGTACATGCTTGATGCTTGGGATCCTATTAACCAAGTGTTCCAGATTAGGGGAAAAACCATCCCCTTGACCATAGTAGACATTTACTTCTTGACTGGGTTGTCAAGGCGGGGTGCCCCCATTTCTTTGTCAGGTTCGGCCCGAGGGAATGACTCCGTGAGAGACTATGTTCGTCAGTACTGTAGGGAAGGTTCCCAGCCGAGCAGAGACGGCAAGGTTGTTATCCGTGAGATTACTGATAGGGCTCTCAGGTCCATTCTGTATACCATTGGTAGGATGGCTGGTAGCGCATCTCTACATGTTGCCAACAGGTCTTATGTGCAGCACGCCTTGGAGTGTCTCCAACCGAAAGTATTCAACTGGTGTGATGCAGTACTTGCTCAGATGAAAAGTCAGTTGACCAAGGTGAAGGACGGGAAGCTGAAGAACTTTGGATTTGGTTCTATTTTGACTGCCTTTGCCTTGGAGAAAATCCCACTGATGCAGCCTCAGTATATCATACTCGACTTGCCTTCTCCGACCGAGCCACGCATGCAGAGGTGGGTTGATCACATGTCTAGGCATGCTGGTCAACCTCAGATTACTTTCACTGATGCCTTCTTTAGGTGGTTCGAGCGCCAGGAGATGGTCTTTTCCGAGTATCCATATGTGGGTATGGATTTCCGAGGTGATCCAGACTTGGTATTACCGGATGGCGAGCAGTGGGGCGCTATTGGTAAAATCTCTGACCATATCACTGTTTACTGTTTTTATTCATAATGTTGTTGTGCTTTATTCTATCAAGACTTTTAATCAGACTCTTGGGTGCATGCAGATGTTGGTCCTGTTCGTCTAGCAGTTCGTCCGCGATCGCCCGTTGCTGCCCCGGCAGCGGAGCCTGCTAGGAGAGTTATTCTTCGCGATCTTGACGACACTGAGACCCTTACAGCTGTGCAAGAGCAGATGGAGAGCCTTACTCTCGGTATTCCGGATGTGCGGATCGATGAGTTACCTTTACAGTTGCAGCGGCATACTACTGGCGTACCTAGACGATGGACTCGTCTCTTGCGCATGATTGCACAGGCCGTGACGTGCTATCATGAGCACCATTAGGCTAGGGTGCCCCCTAGCGCTTTTGAGTTTTTGGGTCATATGACCAATTTTTGTCTTGGTTACAGAACATTATGTACAAACTATAAACAGCTTTATATATTTTGTTTTTCGAGGTTTATTCTGGTTGATTTTGTGATCCACTTGCATAGCACTGATGCATTTCTTTTTATAAATGTCGTTCTAATACATAGTTTGCTAATGAATCGGTTAATGTGTTTAAGTTCCTGGAAATATGCTGGTATTGAATTGAATCAAACTGTCTTTCCAAAATCTTAACCCTTAGAAACATTCGATAAATAGCTGGATTGCAGACTGAATATATACCATTGAGTTGTAGTATTACAAGTTGTGAGTCTAGCCTGACGATTAGTCGGCGTATACCATGGGCGATGGTATCAGAGAGGAGTTCTATCAACGTGCTATACTCAGCGATGTTATTCGTTGATTGCCCAATACACACACCTCTGAAACTCACTAACTCGCCGCTTGGATAAAAAATGGCCCAGGCTGCGGAGGATAAATTCCGCGAACTACGACTCGCTCCGTCGGCATATCCCACATATGTCTCAGAAAAATTCGACATCTGCAACAAACGAAAAAGGTGGATTACTCAACCGAAACAAACACTTTAGCGAAAACAAAATACAACAAAAGCACTCAGGTTACTACTTAGGCATAGTAACGCTTGAGGTACAACCCGTTGCGGGGTTGCGCCAGTGGTATTCCGTCATAATCCATTAACTCGTAGGCTCCTTTTGCTAACACTCGTTTAACAATATAGGGACCCATCCATAAAGAATTAAATTTTCCTGCTCCCAATTTGTCGGACTCTTGGTCGTAAAGCAAGACCAAGTCACCTTCAGAGAAGGCACGGGGTTTGACATTCTTGTCGAACTGCGCCTTGACTCGTTTCTTATGGGCTTCGTTAGCCAGAGCGACGTCACGACGGGTTTCATCCAACTGGATTAATTCCAAGAAACGGGCCTCTTCTTCTGAAGTTCTGGGGAGGAGGTCAATTGCGAGTTTAAGCGACGAAATTTCACACTGGATTGGTAAGACTGCCTCCAGGCCATACACCAGTTGAAACGGTGTGAACCCAGTGGCATTTTTTACCGACGTTCGGTAGGCCCACAAGGCTGAGTACAGGATTAGGTGCCACCTTCTTTTGTGAACCCCGATCATCCTTTGCAACATACGCTTCAGGACCTTGTTGATTGCCTCAACCTGTCCGTTGGCTTGCGGATAATATGGGGTAGAGCTGTCGTGAGATAGCCCTAGCTTGGCAGCTAATTCAACCATCATGTGATTGCGAAAATGCGATCCATGATCTGTAACTATAGCCTGCGGTACGCCGAACCTGGCGACTACATGATTGAAAAAGAAAAGGGCAGCTGTTTCACCAGTGTTATCCAATGTAGGCATCGCCTCGGCCCATTTGGTAAAATAGTCAACAACGACTATAATATACCCATGCCCCCCGGTCGAGGTGGGGTTACATTGCAAGAAATCGATGCCCCATTTGGCGAAAGGCCCAACAACAACTATTGGCTGTAAAAGTGCGGGTAGTCTTCTGGTTTTGCTATCAAAAATCTGACATGCATGGCAACTTCTGACTGCGATTATGCAATCTTTGAACATGGTTGGCCAAAAGTATCCAGCTCGTAAGATTCTTTGTGCTGTTGCATATCCAGATTGATGCCCCCCACACGCGCCTGAATGACAATCATTCAGGGCTTTTTCGGCCTCCTCATGGGTAAGGCACCTCCTCAGAATTGTATCGATACCACGACGGTAAAGCGTATCACCGACGATCATGTAGTCTTTAGATTGGTATCGTATACGTTTCTCTTCAGAGTGTGAGGTGTTAGACCTGAACTTTTGGGTTTGGAGATAAACTATGATATCTCCATACCACTCATCGCTTATAGATATCAGAAACAAATTTTCATCCACGATTGACTCTTCCGATGTTTCATCGTTGGACGACGATGGGAGATCGCACAATAATTCCGCGAAAACTAGGGCTTTCTTCGATTTGGATTTTACAAATTCCAGATCAAACTCTTGAAGGATCGCTATCCATTTTGAATATTTGCCCCCCAGCAACTGTCGCGACAGTATATATGTCATGGGGTTGCAATCTGATAAAATGGTAGTTTTCCGAAAGAGGACATAATGTCGAAACCTTTGAATCGCTTGAACAGCTGCAAGCGCTAGTTTTTCAACGTAGGAATATTTGCTTTCTGTGTCGTTTAAGTTTTTACTTAAATAATAGATAGGATGGTCAATTCCATTGACTTCTTGCACTAAAACCATCGCAATGGTCGTATCTGCTGCAGCTAGATACAGGTTAAAATCTATTTGATAGTCCGGGGCGTACATTAATGATGCTCTTACTAGAGAATCTTTCAGAGCCTCAAAGGAAGCTTGCGCGACCTGGTCCCAGACAAAAGGTACATCCTTTTTCAAAAGACGAGTGTAACCTTTATCAAGTTTTGCGTAATTTGGAATGAACCTCCTCAGAAAGTTTGCTTTCCCTTGGAGTTTCTGAATCTGAAGCAAATTTGAAGGTGGAGGCAAATTAATGATTGCCTGAACCTTACAGGGGTCGAGACGAATCCCATCCTTAGAGACTACAAAGCCAAGTAAACGACCAGAACTGACGCAAAACACACACTTGTGTGGATTGAGTCTTATGTTGTAGTGTCGGCAACGTAGAAATATCGCTCTCAAATGTTGCGGATGATCAGTCCGCTTTCACGAATGAGCCGGAAGGTCCTCGAGATATGGTTGAACGATGTTCTTGATGTCGTGGAAGGCATAATTCATTGCCCTTTGAAACGTCGCCCCTGCGTTCTTTAAACCAAAGGGTAATTTTCGATAAGCGAATGTGCCCCACGGACAAATAAATTCAGTCTTAGACTGGTCCTGTGGGCGGATATTTATTTGATTATACCCGGAAAATCCATCCATAAAGGAAAAGATTTCACATCCGGTGCATTCATCAATTATCTGGTCGATGAAGGGTGTAGGGTAGTTGTCCTTTGGACAAGCTTGGTTTACATCCCTATAGTCGACACACACTCTTATCGTCCCTTGTTTTTTCATAACAGGGACAATATTCGATACCCAATCGGTTAGAGGAACCGGGTAGATGAAACCAGCATGGAGAAGTTTCTCAACTTCTGCCTTAATGGCAGCGGCTTTCTTAGGGTGTACCTGTCGAAGCCGTTGTCTTACTGGTTTGACATCAGGATACATTTTAATTTCATGTTCAACAATACTCGAGTCAATGCCTGGCATTTCATCATATGACCAAGCAAAGACATCTCTAAACTCGCAGAAAAGAGCACCATATATTTGCAGTTCTGAAGGGGAACAACTTTTGCCGACATGAATATTCTCTACAACATCAGGTTTTGTCGAGATATTTATGGCTATAGTCTCTTCAATATTGGATAGGTTTCGCTCGGAATCCACCGTATTTATAGTATTTGTTAGGAATTCAAAAACTGAAGGGTGGTACAGGTCGTGTTGAGTATCTTCTTCACACTCCGGAAGAAGGGAACGATGGTGGTGATCATTCCATGGTGCCCCCTCAATCAACATTGATTGTAAGATTCCCTCGTCAGTCCCATGAACTTTCGACCAAGGATCTAATGGGGTACCATATTATCCAGACCTATCTACCCAAACGCTTGACGAGCGTTGACTTGGGTTTTCCTCCCATGCTTGAAACATTGATTGCTACAATATTTCTATAGGGCTTGGTGGCAAAACCATCGAATGATCCATGACGACTTTGTCTTCTATGACTTTCAAAGAAGATATCATGTTGCATGTTGCTACAAACGGGATATTTCCTATATGGATAGGAGGCGGCAACGCGAAAGCTCCCATCATTGTGGGGTCTTTCAATAAGCCTACTCCGATATCTTGAATTGAATGGTCGCTCCCATGGATCATGGGAATGCTTCCTGTAACTTGTGAACCATTAGGGAGGAAGTTCTGTTGGTCGACGATCGTAATCCCTCCTTCAAACGGGAAAATGATCTTCCTAAAATAAGTCGACACTACAGCTGCCATGGCATATATCCACGGTCTTCCCAGTAGGATGTTATAGTCAAGATTGCCATCAATGACTTCAACATCAATTTCCACTGTTTTTCCTCCTAGTTCAACCTTCAAGTTATTTAGGATGCCGTACGGGGTGTACGTCCTTCCGTCGAATGCTTTTAATGTCGTCGAAGATCTCGACAAGGTTGGAGATCCGAGAGTTTTCCAGCAACTCATCGACATGATACATGTCAATGCCCCCTCATCAATAATTGTTCTGTGAACAGTTTTGTTGAGTGCTTTCACTTGAATAAGGAAAGCTAGTTGTGCTGGTAACTGAGGATCATATCCTTTGTGATCAAAGGATACAAGATTGGAATCCTTAGGATCCACTCCACCAATTGCTGATAACAACGCCTGCCTTTGGGATGGGCAATTTTGCAGTACCTCAAGAGTCGACATAGCGGATGGCGATTGGGCCAAATCTTCCACTATGTTATAATGCTGCGCCGCCCTGGCGCGAGGATTAAATGTCGACTTGTGTACTACTCCCTTTGGCGGTTTTATTGTTAACTCATGCGTGATGGGGGGTACAACTTCTGCCGAAGTTGTTGTCGAACTACTAGGTTGATCTTTACCTTTGTCGTTCGACACCTGTGGATTCCCGTAATCTTTATTCCTTGTCGAAATCAAAGCATCATTTTGCTTAGAGACCGATAACATTAGCACTTGCGACGGGGAAGCATTTCCACTTTCAACCATATTTTGACGTTGGTTGGGAAATGGATCAGTTAACACAGCTGAAGTTTGGGAACTTTTAAAGAACCTCTTTAACTCAGATTTGAACGGACAGTTCCTTGTGAAATGATCCTCTTCATCACATATCTGACATGGATAAATTTGTTTCCCTTGCCCAGGAGGGTTTGAAGAAGTTTTTTGAGGGGATGACTCACCCTGTTTCTTCTTCTTCCCTTTGTTTTGCTTCTTCTTGCTTCCTGGTTGATTGGAATTTTTGCCTTTATCTGCAGATATGGAATTTATTTCTGAAGCAAGAATTTCTTGATTTGCCTTTTGATTCGAAGTCTTACGGGCTTTCTTATTCGAATCCCTTGTCGACTTTGCGTTTGCAGTGCCAATCACACCGTCGCCGGCATGAGAGTCACTATTTGATCCAGGAGGAGGAGGAATTGAAAATTCCGGTCTGGGGGCGTCAGGTATCTTATCATAGAGCGTGCCAGACTGAGTATATACTAAGTCTAAATACTGGGCACGAGCAATAACCTGCTCCTCTGTTACGACCCCTCCCTTGGCCACATCTTCTGTTATAGCAGGAAGAAGCGACTTTATAAACCACTTAGCTAATAGCTGATCTGGAACATAAGTCTTTACCATTCTGCGACGATGACGCCACTCATGTATATGATCGGATATATGTGTGGCCGTTGTCTGCTTGAAATTGGTTAAGATCTCTGTTCCAGTTTCGTACCTTATAGGTAACTGAAAGTGGGTTAAGAAAGTCGTGGCTAGGGAACTGAAATTGTCGAAAGAGGCTTTAGGTAATTCAATATACCATTTAGCCACCGGACCAGTCAATGTCCTCTGGAAAAGGCGAAGCCTTATCGAATCATCATTCAAGGTGTTCGACGAACACCACAGATGAAAAGTCATCACATGATTCAACGGGTCTTCGCCAGGATTTCCATTGAATTTAGGAATGTCCGAAGGAAGCTTGTGAGGAATCGCTGGCCACCAATGGGCATAGGCAATTGGATCGTTCGTCAATCGATGTAAATCTGGTAATTCTAGAGTTGCCACGAATGGTAACTGTTGATTCAGGTTTGGCGAGGCGTACCCAGGATACGGTGGAATCGCCTGAGCAGTAGGCCTTTGCATACCAGCATAATGCAATTGATGCTGGTATGACTGGTACGACTGGTGGACTTGACCACTGTAAAGTGGTTGATTTAACCCGTTCTGAATATAGGGTTGTCCACTATTCGCAAAGATCTGTTGCTCAGATCCTTGGTACACCTACTGGAACTGTGGTTGTTGGTATTGCACCATCCATGGCTGCGAAGCCATGTTCTGCTGTGCCATACTAACCGACGGACCAAGATGCGGGGTTATTGTACCCGTTTGTACCTGTGTCGTCCTGGCAGTTGGCGATTGTGGTTGTGTTGCAGGGTCAAGGGGCTGTTGCATTACAACCTGGGGTTGACATACAACAGGCATCGTTTGAACTTGCGACACGGTTACAATAGCTGGCGTCGTCGGGATGCTAGACATAGGTACACATTGTTGCATAGAATACACAACTCTTGGCTGTTGGGGTAACATAGGTACCCAACCGCTTGTCGTAACTTCAGTCAAACCTGAATGCTGTTGAAAACTGCTGTATGGGTATCCTCCCGGAGGGGGTAATGAAAGGGCATATTGCCCCCCATACGGTAACAATCCGGAGCTCAAGGGTATTGATTGCCTTTGAAGACTGGATAGCCCAAATTGACCTCCATAGGGATCAATTTGTCTAGTTTCAACATAAGAATTACCGGGTATTATACCGGAAGAACAAACTGGAACAGACCAAGCTGTCGTAATAGTCCCTGGGTGGACTCCTTCTAGCTGTTGAGAGTTAGTTGGGACAGCTGGTACACCGGAAAACATCGTTGGAGTGACAGCAGGGGCTTCTGCCATCGCTGTGTCATTTGACACAGTCCTAGATGTCGACGGTTGCTCAGACATTTTAAGTCTATCCAATAAACTGCCTAGTGATTCTACAGGAACCTCCACTGGTGATGGACAAACTTCTGATGCAGAAGGAAAAAGAGTGACACCTACTCCAGAATGAGTTGGAGTATTTGCTTGCGGGTCCTCTATTGCAATCAGACCAGGTGGAAGAGGAAGACCGTCAGGTTCGTAAAAGATTTCTGGTGCCGAAGAAGGGGTTGTTTCGACAGCGACAGTTGTTTGAGCAACAAGACTCTCTGGACCGGTTACAGATGGAACTGGTTCAGAAATACAAGTACTTGTTCTCAGACCAGGATCAGTGCTACTGTCCCTCTGTGGCTGTTGAACTTCTTCAATAGAGGCAGGGATTCCAGAAATACTTGGAGTGACCAGGATCTCAGATGTTGTTGGAACTGTTGTTCTAACTTTAATGGGAGATTTTGACCCGGTCAAGCGAGTTCGCTTTGTCCGTACTACTTTCGATTCCGGAGACAAAGACGGTTGACTCGCAAGCCTCCGCGAACGACGGGGTTTCAATTGACTTTCTTCCACGGTTGCAGATTACTCGATCAACTAAAATACAAAAAGGGGAATTATGTTTCCGTATTGAATGAATTTTATTAGACGCTTTTAGACACAACTTGCTTTTTCAGTTTTAAAGAGTCGAGAAAAAGCTAAAGATGACTCTAGTCTCCTTCGATGTTTTAACGAGCCCGAAGTGACAAATGCTCGGATGGACTTTTTCAGTTATAGATTTTGAAAAATGCCAAAAGAAACTGCTCTGGAGATTTAGGCAGAGGGTGTGCCAAACCTTTCGCGAAACCACAGAATACGTTTTACGGTACGGGTGGTCGATCTTCGTGAATGCTGTGTTCACTGCATCGCGATCAGTAGGGCGGCCGAAACGGCTTCCTAAGGATAAAGGCTTTGTTCCTATAGGGGTCTCCCAATATATACGCGACGGTACGTGGGAGCACAAGTCCGTATTGATACTTATCGCTTCACCGTGGAGGAATCACCCAACCACTCAACGCTAAGATATCACGTTTAACGACGCCGGAACACGTCTCTAGCTTAGACCTCTATGTGTTTGCGTTATGTTTCAATGCGTTGTTATGTAAATTCAATTCATTTTAAGTTGATCTTGCTTAGCAGTTTGCCTTTAAGGATCACCACGAGATGTATATACAACTCCCTAAATGCAGTCTAAGATGATAAGCAAGCTTTTCAATCTTTCAACTTTTCAATCTTAACTACTGAGGGAAAAGAAAGACATCATCTTTTCACACAGATCATAGAGCACACACTAATGCACTTTTCCCTAAATCAACATGCAAGCTGTCAAAATGCACATGCACAATGCAGGTATTTCTTTTCTCTTTCTTAATGTTGATGTATTACAAAAAGAAAGCTATTGTATAATTTTGAATTCAATTTCAAGTGAAAGCAAACAAGCTCGTCCAAAATCAAAAGACACCTTAAGATTTACTTGTTTCAACACTAGAAATATATAAATTCAAACCATATGACGAAAGCAAAAGCTCAATCAGCTATGAACAGCAAACAAACTAACTCTTAAGATCACTACGACACTTATCACAGTTCTGGATCTAAGAGGCCACAGCAAGACTAGTTCGCTTTTCGTTATGGGAAACTGTAAATGATGTAAGAAATACAAAAAGAACAAGCACAGTTTCTTTATACAACCGAGGCGGAATAGTGGCAAGGAAAGTTGGTTTCAGATAGGTACATTGACTGGTAACAGGCAGCAAAAACAAGGGTGAAAACAGGGCAAGAAACAGCAGGAAACCCCAGTAGCACAAGGCAAGACTGGTTCAACGCAGGTAGTACACTGTCAGTTTGACATTCAGCGCAGGTAGCCCCTTCGGGAACTGCGCTGAAATGCAGACAGCCTTCACACAACCTGCACTGAAGAACGAAACTTTCGTTTCTCTTGGTTTCCGGGTCACAGATTGCTCAAAAATTCACAGTTTTTGGCCAAATCAGAAGCTATCAGTCAAGTACACACTAAAGGGTAGTTAGGAGGATGAAAAGCTATCACTAAGAGCTGTTCAGAGTCCTTGTTGATCAGCTCTTCAAATCATAAACATGCCCAGAAACTGAGCTAGAGTAGCTGCCCTCTACTTTGCATTTGAAAGATCCAAATGCAGTTCGATTCGGTACTCCCTGTGTTTAGGAAATGAATAGCAAAAACACAAACAACCAACAAGATACGATCCCCAGCGGAGTCGCCAATTTGTTGTAGGGAAAAGTATCCAATACGGAATGACCCTATCCCACTGTAAGGGTGATAGTACCTCAGCAACAACCGAAGCAAAGCTATCTAAGGTTTCTTCTTTATGAAAGTAAAATAGGGAAGAAAGAGATCCACTAACCGATGTCTTTCGCTAATGATTGATCCAATCTTCTCTCCTTGCTGCTTGCTCCCAGCTCCTTGCTCTTTCACTGGCCCAGCTACACAAAGATCCTGCAAAAAGGCAAGAGAGGGAAACTACAAGAAGCATACATTCATAATTGATTCAAGGATTAGAATAAATCAAATACACAAGTATAACAATACACCATTGAGACACATGCATATAGAAGAACCTCAAATGCTTTATTAATGGAAGAAGTAAAGTTCTGAGAGTGTTACAACCATAATAGGCCCAATCCAGCAACACCTCCCAGCATAAAGAAATCTCCTCTTTACCTCCTTCAAAGCAATCACCCAATAACTCTAAACTCAAACCAACAACACTTCCTTACATTCACAAAATTCCCGCCTCCTTAGACCTCATGAGAGAGCTCTATATATAGGAGATTTGGAGAAAGGATGAGTCAGCTTGAGAGCTGACTAGTGTCCTCTCCCACTTCAGTTATACTTCAGTTCTTGAGTCCACTTGGAGATCCTTTCTTCCACTTGGAGTTTAAGAACCTCTTACTCATCACTGGGCGAATTCCCTGATCCAAGTGTCATTTTGGAAGCTTCCTGGGCATTGACACCTTGAAGAATGACTGTGCCACTTGTCCAATCTCGCTCAGCGTAGGTAGCCTTTGTTGGATTTGACATTCAACGCAGGTACAGAGAAGGGCAGTTGACATTCAGCGCAGATGCTCAGTGGAGCAGTTGACGTGATCCCGAAATTGCTTGTTTTTGAGTGTTTTCAGGTGGAGAACTGATTTTTAGTGCTGTGGTTTGCTGACCTTGTTCCTCTAGGGGTAGGAACAACATGTTTTAGGGACTTTGGATCCCTTAGATTATGGACATTTCATGCTTCATGCTGTAAGGCACAAAAATGTCTATAACAGGAACCCTGTAGATAGTTTTGCCCTATATATACCGCCCTCTACATTGTTTCAAGGGTTGGTTGATTGGGAATTTTCACCAGAGACTCGCATTGTATACCTGAGTTTTTTCTATAATCAAAGATTGCTGAAAGCTTGGAGAGCAAACTGTCTAATGTAAATGAATGTTTTTGGAGATATGAAGATGGAATTCTTGTGCTGCAGCCTGAAGCAATAAGTGCATCTCATCTCTGTTTATTGTTTACCACTATCTAAATAGTAGAAAGAAAGAATAGCCTAGAATTAGTTTAAATACTCTCTATGCTCAATTTCTGCTATTTCTTTATGTTTTCCTCTGATTGAATTGGTTATGAATATGAATTCCTCCTGGCTCATGTTTACCCCAATTCACCTGTGTTTGCCAATTATCTAGTGATTCTTTACTGCCCCTAGGTGGTGCTCTGTTACCTCCTCTGTTAAGCTGATTGAGAGATTCTTAACTGCCTCTCATCACTTAGCATTTTTCCCATCATTTTAACCTGGAATGTTGTTTCATGCTCAACTATCTTGCTCCAGTTTCCCTCTCTTGTGATCGAAGAAATGCACCAGCAGTTCTCCTCCTCGACTCCACGCCCAATGGTTTGAAACTTCCAGACTATGCCTTGCCTCTCTGTCTAAAAACATCAATTTTCCCACCAAAAAAAAAACAAAAACCCTCTGAACTCGAGACCTAGCCTAAAATCCTTTTCAACAAAGCTAAATCTAAAAGAGAGAGCCCTCTCTGATTGCAGGTTGGCTAGAACCTGCAGTCCAAAGTTGGTCTGTGGTTACCTCGGCCGTATCCTTTTCCAGAGCTTAAGGACAACCTGAGTGATAACAGATCCCAAAGAGAAACAACACCCGGAAGTGCTCTTTTGGTCCACCACATTGCCTGCCCAATCAACATCGGTATATCCAAGTAGTCTCACATCTCTGGCAGTGTATCTCAACCCATAAGTGATCGTGCCACGAAGATATCTCAATAGATTCTTGGCACCAATCCAATGTATGTGGTGAGGCTCAACCATATGTTGACTCAACGTGTTGATTGCAAAGCATATATCCAGACAGAAGTTCACCAGGAACATCAATGCTTCGACAAGTTGACGATACTCGGTAGCATTTCGTAAAACAAGTTCAGCAGCACTACCGCTTAACTTCTTGAAGTCAAGCTCCATCGGGGTAGTTACGAGCTTACATTCCACCATACCGAATCTCTCCAATGTCTTCACCACATATTTTCCTTGAGATAGGAAAGTTTCCCTTGGCTTCTGCCAGACTTCAAGTCCTAGGAAATAGTGCATCGGTCCTAGGTCCTTCATCTAAAACTCAGATGCGAACTCCCTCTTACATTTGTGAATGAGAGGGTCTACCCCTGTTAGAAAGATGTCGTCAACATACAACACTAGTATGAGAGGATTTTCATGTTCAACCTTAAAGTAAAGGTTAGGGTTGGCTTCACTCCTAGTGAATCCTAGCTTCATCAAGTAGCTATTGATCCTTTCATACCATGCTTGGGGTGCTTGATTTAGCTCATAGAGGGCCTTCTTCAACCTGCACACATGAGATTCTCAATCAAATCCTTCGGGTTGCTCTACATAGACTTCCTCTTTGATCGAACCATGCAAGAACGCAGTCTTGACATCCATATGATGTAGGTTCCATCCTTGTGAAGCAGCAAGGGCTATGATCGAGCAGATGGTGATATATCGGGAAATAGGTGCAAATATCTCATCATACTCTATACCTTCCTTTTGAGGGAAGCCACGAGCGACAAAATGAGCCTTATACTTTTCCGCACTTCCATTAGCTGCATGCTTTATATTGTAAAGCCATTTCGAAGTGACAACTGCTTTGTCTTGGGGTTTGGGGACCACATCCCAAACATCATTTTTCATGATGGACTCATATTCCTCAGTCATAGCATCCTTCCATACTTGATGCTTGACAGCTTCTGTGAATGACGAAGGTTGATTTTGGATGATCGTGCTCATGATGGTCAGGTATCCCTCATACCTGTTCGGCTTCTTACTTTCATGGAAGGTTCCTCTGGGTGCAATGTGTCCTTCAACATCATCAAGTGTACCCCTAAGCCATGAAGGCCTCTTCCTAGAAGAGGAAGGCTCTTGTGGAGGAGGATCAATAGGATTCATAGGTTCTTCCACATCAGGCATTGTCTCATCTTCCTTTTCCTTCGGTTCCCTGCTGTCAACTTCTTTAGATCCTCTTAGAGTAGGAAGATTGTCTACTTTGCTAAGAGCCATATCTTCATCAAAAGTGACGTCATGGCTAATTTCGACTTCCCTTTGACCAGTCACATAGATTTTATAGCCCTTAGCATTTTCGCTATAGCCTACGAAGATTCCTTTCTTTCCAGATGCACCCAATTTATTTGATTTCTCCTTCGGCACATGAAAACATACAGGACTTCCAAAAATTCTAAAATGAGATACGTTAGGTTTCTTACCAGTGAACATTTCTTCGGAGTCTTGGAACCCAATGCTTGATGAGGGCATCAATTTTGTACATATACGATGGTATTTGCAACTTCGGCCCATAGAAACTTTGAAAGTATTTGATCATGGAGCATAACACGTACATCTTCCACAATCATACGGTTCTTCCTTTCCGCCACACCATTCTGCTCAGGAGTATATGGTGTAGTAGTCTCCCTCTTAATGCCACCCTCTTTGCAAAAGTCATGAAACTCATTGGATTCATATTCAGTCCCATCCTTAAGATCTTGATCTTCTTTTCAGTCTGATTCTCGATCAAGGCTTTGAAGTGCTGAAACTAGGAGAACACTTCATCCTTCTTTTTCAAGAAGTATATCCAAGTCTTGCGAGAATAATCATCTGTAAAAGTGAGGTAATATAAATATCCTCCCAAGGAGTTCACAGGCATCATATCGGATATGTCTGAGTGAACCAACTGCAATATATCAGAGGTCTTGCTTTGGCTTGAGGGGAATGGTCCCCTTTTGAGCTTTCCTTTGGCACATCCTGGACATACACCTTTTTGCTCTAATCGGAACTCGGGCATCCCGGTTACCATTTTTCTCACATCGGGTAGAGCTTTATAATGAAGGTGAGAAAACCTCTGATGCCATAGTTCGGACTGAAGAGATGTGTCACAAGACATGACACCCAACGGAATTCCTCCGACCTGATATAAAGGATCAACTCGAAACCCAAGAGTGAAAGCATCTTTAAAGTTCTTTTTCCATACACGTACCTTGCCATTGTTGAGGGCCACCTTGTAGCCTTTGTCTTCCATTGCCAAAATGAACACCAGGTTCTTTTTGTGATCAGGTACATATAATACATCTTGTAAATGGATTGTATTTCCCTGATTCAATTGAAGATTGACATTCCATATGCCTTTCACGAGATATTTTGAATTGTCCCCAAGAACAATTTCCAGGTTGGTCTCCTTCTCTACCAGATTAGAGAGAGATTCTTTGTAACCAGTGAAGTGCCTTGACGCACCACTATCAATAAGCCAATTTCCCAACGAGTCTGGGGGAGATGTAGTAGAGAGAGCCACTGGTAGATAATATTCATCTTGCTTATTGTTAACAACGTTAGATTCATACCTGGAGTTTCTTGCCTTCTTGAAGGGTTGTCCTCTTCCTTGATTTCCGACATTTCTTTTAACTCTGCCATTTGACCTGCCATTCCTTTGATTGCCTTGAGAGTGATTTTGATCATCATCCCAGTGTGAGTCCCTTTTATCAGGGCACTCCCTTGCATACTGGCCCGTTGTATTGCAATTGTAACATCGTCCTTTTCTTCCACCCTTCAGTCCAACCTTTCCTCTAAATTTAGCCCTGGAATTGTTTCTTCTTTTAGCATGAGAAGAAAAGGTAGAGGGATGACCTTTAAGTATGAGCATTTCTTGCTCTTCCATCCTTGTTTCTTCTTGAATGCATCTGGCCATTAATTCCTCAAATCCAGGAATTACATTATTGTTGAGAAGAGTAGTCCTGAATATATACCATTCAGGTGGAAGTCCTCCAAGAGTTTTGAGTGTCATTTCCCTGTCAGGAAGTACTTCCCCAATAGATAGGAGATCGTTCTTGATCTTGGTGATCCTTAAGAAATATGCTTGCATACTCTCATCTTTGCCCTTCTTAATTTTGTTTAGCTTATTTCTAAGGAACAACACTTGATTTGCATCATTAACTTTAAATAAACTCACTAGTCTATCGTAGATTTCCTTGGAGGTGGTTAGCTAGGAAACATAGGCCACTAGGCACTTGTTGATAGAGTCCCGGATGATCTTCCTTGCTTTGATTCCGTTGGTCCATTTGTGCCTAGCAGCAACGGATGCATTTGATGGAGGCTCAATAATCTGACCTCTCACATGGTTCAACACTTCATGCTCTACTAATGTTAGATCGAGAGACATCTTCCATCAGTGATAGTCAGACTTCTCACAGAGTTTGTCTTCAGCAGGGAAGTGTGCTGAGGACCCCATGACTTCTTTAAGATATATTTAATAGCCTTCGGTGATTGCTCTTGCTCTTTCTTGGGCTTTGTCTTCACCTCAACGCTCATACCATATTAAATTATGGTATGTTCTATGCTTAGAGCAGTTTACTTATTTTTCTTCTTATTAGCCACAGATTAGCAATCACATATACATTAAGTAAAGTGCAGATAGAATATTAAATGATCAACATAAAACAATCCAAGACAAGAGAAACAAGATGTGGCGGCTAGCCAGGGACAAACTCCAATGCGGGGAAACCTTTTGATCAAATTTTCTTTTATCTTCAATAATTCAGCAGAGAGAAATAGTACAAAATTAGAATTCTGTGATTTTATATAAGCAACAACAAACCCTAGATTAGCAAAGTCAAACTTGGTCAAACAAGTTGAAATTGACCTTCAATATGTTTGGTCAATTTCTGGTCAACTAGTCCTCAAACAACCTGAAGAAACAACCCTTGAACAACCTCGAAAACATAGTCAAACTGTAGTTGACTGAAGTCAACTTGTTGCCCCAAACTAGGGAAGTCAAAACCAGTCAAACCAAAGGTTAGATCACCTCGGGTTTCATGCAAAAATCTACGGCCTGCCTAGGAGAGGCAGCCACACCAAATCCGCATTCCTAGATGGTCAACGCTTGGTCAATGCTGGTCAAAGAGATGACCTGCAGCCTTTGCATCCTTCTTGCGTCTGCCTTGCCCTATTGCGTCTTCTTTTCCATCCACACGTGAGAGAGAGAGAGAGAGGATCCTTTGATGCATAGGAGAGAGAGAAGATGAGTGATTGGATGAGTTCCAAATGACTCAACCTCTCTTCTATTTATATGAAACGCTGGGCATGTGTGCCACACACTTAGCTGCTGGTCGACCTTGACAATTTATCAGGTAATTAGAAATAAATGCATATCTCCATAAATACTTGTCAAAATAATATGATCTTTAGATCAATCCTACACCTCTCAATGAGAGGAATCTAGGAAAAAATATCAGCGACCATAAATAAAGTGACCCACATGGAGTTTGGCCCTAGTTGCCAATTTTAACATAGGTCATTGGTCACATACACATCTCAAGGTATATGCTTTATCTCTCCCAATTTTATTTTAAATTTTAAATGTAGTCTAAGGAGGTAATGCAAATTCCGACATGATATTTTGATAAAATTGGGTAATTTGTTTTGGAAATTTGGGTCACCGATGCAAAACTTCAGGATTTTGGAATGGTGTTGAATCCATTTGTACTAAAAAAAATGATTCAAAGACTTCCATAGTCATAATTTTAGAAAAAAAGGGATCAGATTCCAGTGAGAAATGATCTTCCCAGTAAAATTGTCATCCAAGGGGCAACACCCTATTTTAATGGGATATCCAGTTCAGAAGTGTTATATATATATATATATATATATATATATATATTTCCCCATGGAATATTTGTACCAGACATATCCACCCCTTCAAGGGTTATATATATATATATATATATATATATATATATATATAGAGAGAGAGAGAGAGAGAGAGAGAGAGAGAGAGAGAGAGGTTAAAGGGGTGTTTATAAAGATAATGACCTTTTGGCTAACACAACTATCCTTGGTTTATCCTCCTCCACTTTTGAGATATATTGAGCTGCAAATGTGTTAATTTATTTTATTTTTTAAATAATTTATGCATTTATTTATATGGTTCACGATCTTTGGAGATCGGTGACAACTATGTCTTTGGAATTTTTGTACCACAAAGATTCACCCAAAGGGATCACTTGGCTCAACCATGGAGTCTAACCCTGAGAGTGTAGAAAGAATTAAACTTGCGACCTCTCAATAACATATGTGCTTTAGTGACAGGGACTTGACCAATTGAGCTAATCATAGGACTTCGTATGTGTAAATAAATTAATATAATAATAAATACATAAATATCATACAATGAATTTATATTTTTGTTTTGTTTCCCCTTTTTTTAATGAAATCTATGGAGATTTATGTGCAAATAATTAACACGATACTAAATAATTAGATATGTATTTTAATTTTTCTTTTCACTAGGTGGGTTTGAACCTGGGTGGAGAAGATAACAACCATTTTCCCCAACCACTCAAGAAAACCAGAATTGACAAATAAAGTTGGTTAATCGATGCAGTAGTACCTAAGTCATTGGGTTTGATGAACCTAATTTGTCTAAAATTCTATTGAAATTCTTTCAAGATCATTATGAAATAACAAGCCGATGAAAGAAGTTTTTTTAAAGAGAGAAAAGGAAAGGCTAAAACTAAAAAAAATCTAGGTTGAAAAGAAGGAAACTTTTCAATAGCCTTTTCAGGGATATTGTGAGGATAGTCATTTATGTTAGTAAAATTACAAGGAGCATAAATATCATCCATGATTTTTGGAAATAGCCTCATGCTCAAGATTAGCAAAGGTTTTACTATGAGAGTCTATTTAACCTCTCTCTAAAAACCCTTCTAGGTTCAAGAGTGGGGCTAACTAGACCACTTGATTTTTCCTTGTAGAAACTATTGCAAAATTTGAATTGAGTGGAGTTGCCACTTGAGAAAGTATCTAATCCTAAAGTCCAATATGCCAAAACTAAAGGTTGGTCGATTTTCTAGGTGCGAGAAGACTTGTCCTTGACAATGACACCAAAAATGTTAACCTTTCCACCTACACCTACCAGTTAGTGAGAAAATCCTTTAACCCCACAAGGTGTGGCTAGTGGCGAGAACAAAGAGTTGGGGTTGTCACCTATTCCTAACTGTCTCCTCCTAAACTATCTCCTAGGTTAGCTGAGGGGGCTGGTCACTAATGAAAGTTTATATGATACGAGTCTCTATGAGATTAAGTTAAGGTTAATTTGGATTATTTGTCAAAAATAACTTGTTTCCAAGAATTAAGCAAGCATATGAATCAATAAGCCAATTTCAAATGATAAATTCAAAGCATAGACCAGTGCCTTCAAGTAAATAACAATAGTTTGCTAAAAAATGAAATCAAGATACAATGATAGACAACCTTGAAAAATAAAATGTTAGACCAAGATAAACATATAAACTATCAATTTGCAACTATAAAGGAGATAGTAATTGAAAGTAAATTCCCAAATGACAAGATAATGACATCAATTACTCATGAACTTAAATGATCACCAAAGCAACAGATATATGAAATAACTTTGAAATAGAGTTGCACCAATGAAAGATATTCCAATTACAAGAAAGCTAAATGTTGAAAAAGTAAAATAATTCACAATACTTGCATAATAAATGCCTCTTGAAATAAAAGTGATATTTGCAAACAAGACTTCAAGTAAATCCAAGATAGCATAAATAAGAAAATTGCATTTGCAAGTAAAGTAAATATGTGATGTAGATGTGTTCTTGGTTTATTTTATTAATTGCATTCAAAATCAAATTTTCAATTGGACTCCTATCCCCAGACTTCACCCTTGCCTGGAAATCCAGATCTTACAGTGAAGAGTTAATAGGGGTGGAGGGTCCCTAAAGTCTATACAACCAACTTAAGTTGGAGGTCGATTTTAGTGATGCTTGTAAAATTCCCAAGGTAGATTGCAATGCTTGAGGTGAATGAAATAAGATTGATGCCCACAATAACTTTGCAAAATGAAACTATCAACCATATCTTGTGATTTGAGAACCATATTGGGAGTAAATTTTACACTGTTGGAGTCATCTTGGCGAGACTAATGCGATGATATTGCTTGTTTTGAGTTTTGAAAGGGTAAAAGTAAGCAAAAAATTTAGATCACATTTTCATAATGTGATTATGGGACTTGGTTCTATTATGCTCCTATACTAATAGGTGTCATATTTCATGATTGACTTGATTAGCTCTGTAACATGTTCATACCTTTTCTTGTTGCAAAGGTTTTCCATATTTTTCAAAAAATCAAAAAATTTAAAAAATGTAAAGAGGGTATACCCTAAAAGAAAAAATCAAATGTTGAAAAAAAATAAAAATAGTCAAAAGAAAAAATGAAAAGAAATGAACCCCAAAGAAAAAAGACCAGGAACGTGTGCAAGTCCAAATGCTGCTACAATTTAATTTTTTGTAAATAAAGCATCATGGGTAGCTTGTAGAACTTTTGCCACAATTGATGAATGGCCGAACAGCTTAATCCTGGCCAGTTCAGGTTTGGATTTCCTGTTTTAGAGATAGAGAGTAAAGATCTGTCCAAACTGTTTAAACTTGGCAGATAAGTAGATAGGTAGAGAAGCTAAGGAGCTCAACTGTTTAATCTGGGCCCTTGGATGAAATAAGTGCACACTTAGATAGGCTTATCATGCAAAGAAAAGAAAATTGATGAGGGTTTGCCAGTCCAAGTGCACCCAAAGAAAAAGAAGAAAAAATGTTAGGTACAGTAGGCTGGGTAGGCAATTTTGGTGTTGTAGAATGAGACTTGTGATTGATTTTGTCTCTTAGAATGTTAATCTTACCTCTATCACAGGTACCATGGCAGTTTTATATTTGGAGCAACTCAAGCGAGGCATGACTAACTCCCCTCATGTTTTTCCCTGAAATCATTTACTGACTTCCCCAAGGGTGTTAAGGTCTGCCTAATATCCTTAAACTAACTCCATCTCTTTCCATTTTGTCATTGCCTAAGTGAATTCCTACTTTACTCAGGAAAAATGGTCATATTCCTTGTATAGACTCCTTTTTCCTTTAGGCCTAAGTGTCTTAACATTATACTTAGCACTTGTATTTCAAAATTTCATATTAACAATTTACAAATTAACTTTTATTATATAAATCCCTATAATTTTGCCCCTTTCCCGTAATATGTACATATATATAAAACCCCGCATTATTTAATCCCGCCCCCTAGTTTAACTATAAGCCATAGTCTTCACCGCATGTAACATTGGGATTTATTAACCTTTGGTTAATTAAATAACCAAACCCACAACCCCGCGAACCAATTGTAATAACCCCAATGCATTATAAAACTTTAATTTATTGTGTGTCGGTCCCGCGCCTTAACCATCTGCCATCTCCACAAAGCGCCATCCGTCTGATCTCCATCGCCTTATCCAACGGTCGACATCCATTTCGCGACCCCCTCCGCCGCTGAACTTTACTACTCGAAATGGTGGTATTGCGCCCGTACCATGGATGTGTGTCAACCGCTCGGCGTGTTCGCTGCCCCTCTGCCCGAAACCACTTAAGCTCATAAGCGGTGTGGGGTAAACCGCTTACCATCCTCCGCTAAACAACAAGATGTCCCATCGCTCTGATGCCATCCATTCAATAAATGCCAAAAAATACCCGCGAAATCAATTTTCGTTAAATAAACGATAAAATGTTTTTTTCACCCTGATTCTCTGCAAACTGTGCTCCATGCAAAATACGTCCAGTCGAATGTCTGAGTAGTTAGCCCGTCACTTGGCCAAGAGACTCCAGCATCGTGCTCTGCAGTCCGCCATTCAACCTGCAAATACACAGTATACCTCCGTAATCCAGGTATTTATCCGTTTTTTCCCTGCAAACCTGCAATTTCGCTTTTCCACTGAAAATTCTACCTGAGAAAGCCAAATTCGAGTAAAAAACAGTTTTTTTAGTACATAAAAAGACTCCTAAACCTACTGTTTAAGTCCAATTTTCCACGGTAGCCCAAATTCCAGGTTGAATACACAAGAACCAAACATGGAAGCCCCCACAACCCTGAATGTTGCGCCCATAAACGCACCTCATAAAGACTTAGATTATCTACCCTTGGCCGATAGAGATTTCCAAATAAAAGACTTATCTGGTGACAAGAATCATCTTCAGAACTTCTGCCAAATTAGGGATAGTTATCTAAGAAACTCTGATATTTTTGGACTGTGGGAATCAAACCTTCCCATGTACTTCCTTCCCTCAGTCCATGTTTTCCCAGACATCATTCACCAATGCTCTACCAACTATGACCCTATGCATAGAGCAATTATGTCTCCTTCCCAAACTGTCCTTTTTTCCATAACTGCTGAATCCATCAATGAGATGATACATTTCCATTCCACTGAGCCCCTTTCTTGTCTTTCCATGGGATTTTTACTTGAACAAGCAGCTCAATTAACCAAATCAGAGATAACCCACATTGCTCAGATGTTCATGATACCAACGCATCAACCTAAAGGTCCTCCTCCTTATCTACGAGCCTTTTTCACTGAAACTGGGAAACTTATTGTCGACATGATATCCTTGATCTTGGGATTTAGGTCTAGTGAATATATGGATGATATCACCCTGGTTCTATTATCAATCTTTACTCCAGGACATGCCCCTGCTGTCAAGTATGACTATGCCACTTTTATTTCCAACAAAATCCATGATCAATTTATAAATTTGGATAGAGAAGGAGCCTTCAAATACACATCTTTTGTATACCATCTATTGTTATATTATCAGCCAGACAGTTTTCCATTTCCCATCAGGAAATTAGACTCAAAAGGAAATCAGAGATCTGTGATCTTTTGGAGCTCAGTCTTCCATAATACCTGTGAAACCCCTTATACCTATAGTGAATTCATTGACTTATTTGTACACCCAGCCTCCACTTTGTTGATAGGAGCTCCTCCTCTTAGGATCACTGGTGACATGAAGAAGATTTTTCAGCTTTCTAAAAAGTACAAGATAGATGACTGGTACCTCTACCAGAATCACACAGAAATCAGAATGTATGGATGTGAACTTTACCCTTTCAATTTGCCTAGATATGTGCCCATGAGGTTATTTGCATTAGAATATTTTAGGCAGATCATCAATGCAGACTTAACCCACTTTTGTAATGCAAATAAGAAGGCTCAGCTGAGAATAAAAAACTAGTTAGGTCCTTATGTCATCAATTCAAGGGATGCATGGAAAGATGCTGAGAAGATATTAGAAGAACACCTTAGATTGAAGAAGAGTTTTCGGTGGGTGCCATATGACCCATATAGTTTCGTAAGTGACAAAAGGGTAAGAAATAGGCTGTCAGTTTATATACATCATAAGATCCCAGAAATTGAACAGTTTGCAAATCAGGAGGAATGGGTAGAAGGGACTTTAGTAGAAGAATTTAGTGAGCAAGAAAAGATGGAAAATTCCATGAAATATCTTGAAAAAACCCTTGACCTATACTCTTTTGGACAGGTATCTTTCAAGCTGCCTCAACAATCAGGAGTTGGTACATCCTCTGCTGGAACTTCTCAGTAGCCTGTACAGGAAATCAGTACACCAGTTACATGAACTTAAAAGGGCAAAGAAGTGGCAAACACAGAGCAACCTGCAATGGCAGATCAACAAGAACAAATTCCTCCAGCCCAAACTAAAGCAGCAGGAATTCCAGCATTGAAAACTCCTCTAAATGAGGAAAGAAATAGGAAGAGAGATAGACAAGCCACTCCCCCCACAGGTGGACCTGCAGAACAACCAGGTGCAAAGAAGCAAAGATTGAATCCTCCATTAGAAGATGAAATTATTGAAGAAACCACAGATGAACAGAGGACAGAAAGGGTAGTCAGCCAGCAGACTTCCCCAGTGGTAGAAACATCAACTCACTCACATAGGCAAGAGCTAGAAAGACAACATAGTGTTGAAGTATCATCTACCAGGTCACAAAGCAAACATGCCTCTGACATTAAATGAACTTTTGTAGAAATTAAGGCCAAAAATGATCCTGTGAGGATTCAAATGTACAATCAATATTTGAAGATGGCATTCTCAAACCAGCAAAGATTAATGTCTGCCTATGACATTAAAGAAGGAAAAATGTTAATGATTTATTTTAAACCAAAGGTACAGCAACCCTAGTCAGCAGCAAATTACATCAGAACAAACTTTGAGGTCCTAGCCAAAGACATTCATCCACTGGACCAAATTGAAATTCACAAGCAGATTGGAGAAATGGTTTATTCTACACTGGCTGACAAAGCAATGTTGGCCCACCAGTTGCAAAACTCCCTGGACAATACATTAGCTCAACTACATTTGGAAAAAGCCTCTTCTCTGGCCAAGGATAACAGAATCAAATTGCTGGAAGAGATCATTATGTAACTGGGACATGACCCCAAAGATGCTAAAGGCATAAAGGCACTAATCAAGAAGAAAGAAGAGGACATTGCTGCCTTGAGGAAACAACTGAAGCTACCTCCTTCAAGGCACCCTCAGATTGCATAAATTATAGAGCATAAATAAGAGGAAGACATGATGGACCTGCTCATGAAACTCAATGAAAGTTTAACTGATACAGAGCAGGCACTAGAAAAGGCACTAAAGGAGAAGCAAGGAGAGTTGACCTCCCAGCCACTGTTGGAAATAATACTGAGAGGGGGGGGGAGGGGGTGAATCAGTATTATCTAGTTCTTTTTAATAAATCTTCCTTATTTATACTTTGAATTATTCTTGTATGTCAGTACCATAAAACAATGAGCACGAGTAAGAAAAATAGATAGTCACACCAAAGAACACCAGATGTAAGGTGGAAACCCAATGTGGGTGAAAACCACCTGCTGCAATATGTCTCTATCTTCTTTCAATTAGAAACTCCTTTTACAATGATTTTGTACTGGTGCAGTCCTTTACTAGTACGCAGGCTGCAACCTGCAGAGAGCTACAACTTTCTCTCGTTTTCCAGTTTCTCCTGGAAGGGAGCTACAACCCCCTACTTCTTTTTCTTTCAAGGATCACTTTTCATAAATTTTCAAACTGGATCCATGAACATCAAATGATCATCAAGTACAAGTAAATCACCCAGTCAACTGCAGTAACCAGATCAATAGTAACAGTAAACTAAACCCAGAACACCTTATCAGCAGAGAAAAGTTAGTCAAATAAATGCCTTAAGACAGGTACGCAATTTTTCTTTAACTGGCATGCGTTGCTACGCACTTCACCTTCTGCTCTCCTGCGTATACCCACAGAGAGCCTTCTGCTGCACCGCATACCCACGCACTGTTTCTTTAATCACGTCGCGTATTGCTACTGTAGCCACGCACCCACAGATGCTATCGCGCCGCGTACTTCTACTGTAGCCACACACCCACAGATGCTATCGCGCTGCGTACTTATGCACCTGCGGCTTCTGAAGCGCCGCGTACTTTCACTGTGCCTACGCACCTGAACCTCTGTCGCGCTGCGTACCCACGCACTGCGCCTTCTTCTGCTCTGCGTACCCACGCACTGCTCCTTCTTCTGCTCTGCGTACCCACGCACTTGCACTGTTAATCACCTGCGTACCTCTGATTAGGGCCGAATTGGCAGTCCACCAGTGTGCCACAGATAGTCAGATGCCCAGATCTGATCATGCGCCCGAGAGATCACGCTTCATAGATTCACTTTCAACCTCACTTTTATATAGATCAAGCTTTTAAACCGATAACCCAATATTTCAGATCTTAAGATATTCAATTTGCAAAAGATACTTAGCCAAGTGATCTTCTTTGCTTTATATAGGCAAGCTCTTCCTAAAATCATGGATCAATACCATAGGTAACCAATACAAGGGGCCCTAAAAACATGGGGCTTAATGCTTATGGAGGATTGTACTTGGCTCAGACCTACCATGATCTGGATGAAATCATAGAGGGAGGAAACATGTCTTTGGCTACATCTCCCTTTTGACAGGCTTGGCTGTGGGACCATATTAGACCTTGGAGGCTAGTTAGAGAGGTTCCTATTAAGCCAAGCAGGAGCGGGCTCGGATAGACCTAGATACAATGCATGGGGTAATAGCAACCAGGTGTACATTCAAGCTTACCCACTCGTATTACCCTACGCATTAATGAATCGGTGTTTGGTGCCAAGCGGTCAAACTCACTCCCCCTTTTCTATGTGATAGCGGGCCAATTCCGAATAGCAATTCTAGGACTCGACTAAGCTGTAATATAAAACAATACCATGGGCCAAAACCATAGAATCAAGAACGGCGGGCTAAATACCACTGGCCAAACATAAGAAACCCACGCGAGCACACTTCTCTGCCTTGAAGTAAGTAAACTGGGGGTACGCACCTTCTGAACGGGTGACCTGCGTGTGTGGCCGCAGTCCCTTCATGGCGTACCTGCGGGTACGCACCTTTAGAACTATTCTCCTGCGTACCTCTTAATTTCCAACATTTTGAGAGCCAGATCAGAGCATTGCCACTTGAGGGTGTTGCCATCAAGTACAACATCTGTATCATAGAGCCATACCAGAATCATAATGCCAACAATCTCCCCCTTTGGACTTGATGGCAACCTCAGGATCCTCAACGTCATTCTCCCCCTTTGACATCAAGGGCAAAGGGTTATGCTCCCCCTAAGAACATGCTCCCCCTGACTATAAACCAGATCTGCAAATAAGAACCATAAGCCACCAAAACACCATAAATGACCATGAAAGAGATAGAGACATATTGCAACAATATTCAGTCCAACATCCATGATCTCCTTCTCTACGTCCTCCATAATGCCAACAATGCATTATATGCTCCCCTTGAACCTGTGCCATTTGATCTTCAACCAATCCGCAACCCAGCACATGTACGCATATGCCCCAAATGAACCTTGCGTACAACCAACCATCAGAAGAGATTCAACAAGATGATGCATCAACGACCCCCAGCTTTTGCCTGAGGTATTCAAAGGTCTCCCTGGGAAATGGTTTGGTGAGTATATCAGCAACTTATTCCTTAGAAGGAACATACTCCAACTTGACCTTTTGTTCAAGTACTTGTTCCTGGAGAAAATGATACTTGATTGGTATGTGCTTGGTCTTTGAATGCATGACTGGGTTCTTTGAAATGATGATTGCACTTGTGTTATCACATAAGATGGAGATAGGTGGTGTACAAGTGATTTGAAAGTCCTGCAAGGTCTGCATCATCCAAAGGAGTTGAGTGCAGCAAGATGCAGCAGCAACATATTCCGCTTCAGCTGTAGACAAGGCAATCGAACTCTGTTTCTTGTTGAACCAAGATACTAATCTGGAACCCATAAAGAATGCACCACCACTTGTGCTCTTCCTGTCATCCAAACTTCCGGCCCAATCTGCATCTGTATAAGCATGAAGTGTGAGATCTGTATCTCTAGGATACCATAAGCCATAGTTTTGAGTTCCTTGAAGGTATTTGAAAATTCTCTTTACTGCCTGAAGATGAGTTTCCTTTGGATTTGCCTGACATCTTCCAACTATTCCTACTGCATGCATTATGTCTGGTCGGGTACCTGTTAAATAAAGTAGACTTCCAATCATAGATCTGTAGGTTGGTTGATGTACTGCTGCTGATTCATCATTTGCGCTGAGGTTACATCCTGTGACCATGGGAGTACATACTGGTTTTGCATCTTCCATGCCATATTTCTTCAAAATCTGCTTGAGATACTTGGTTTGAGACAAAAAGATCCCTCCTTCCTTTTGTTGGATTTGAAAACCAAGAAAATATGTCAGTTCTCCCAGCAAGGACATTTCGAATTCTTTCTGCATTACCAAGGCAAAGATTTGACTCATAGCTTCTTCATTGCTGCCAAAGATAATGTCATCTACATACACAACAAGTATTAGCAATTTGTCGTTTTCAACTTTTATATAAAGATTGCTATCTGCTGATCCTTTTAAAAAACCTTGTTGATGAAGATATTTGTCCAAACGATAGTACCAAGCCCTTGGAGCTTGTTTAAGACCATAGAGAGCCTTTTTCAATCTGCATACAAGATTTGGATCATTTCCAAGAATGAAACCATCTGGCTGCTCAATGTATACTTCTTCTTCCAAGTCTCCATTCAGAAAGGCTGATTTCACGTCCATTTTAAATACTTTGAAGTTTTGAAAGCTTGAGAGAGCAAGGAACATTCGGATGGCCTCAAGTCTTGCAACAGGAGCAAAAGTTTCTTCAAAGTCTATTCCTTCTTGCTGCGCATACCCTTTACAAACAAGTCTGGCCTTGTTTCTAATTACTTCTCCATTTTCATTCAGTTTATTTTTGAAGACCCATTTTGTCCCTATAACATTCTTATCCTTTGGTCTAGGAACCAACTCCCAAGTGTTGTTCTTTTCGATCTGCTCAAGTTCTTCATCCATTGCTTTGACCCAACATTCATCTTTGCATGCCTCTTTCACATTTTGTGGTTCAGTGGAAGAGAGTAAAGCCAAATAGCTTGAAGCTTCTGCAATTGTTCTTCTTGTTTGTACACCTGCTTCTTTCTGCCCCAAAATCTGAGATTTTGGATGATTCTTCTGAACATATCTGGATGGAGTCTTCTCTTCTATCCTTATCTTCTCCTCTGGTTCTTCTTGAGGTTCTTCTTCTTCATCATTCTGTCTTTGAGGGTAGTCTTCATCTTCTTCGATATCTTCATGATTTACTTGCCTAGGAATGTATCCCTTCTCATCAACCACTACATCAATACTGTCAACAATTCTTCCAAGTCTTTTATTGTAGCACTTGTATGCTTTGCTGTGTGGAGAATAACCAAGAAGAATGCCTTCATCTGCTCTAGGTTCAAGTTTTCCAAGTTGCTCATCAGTATTCTTAATATAGCATTTGCTCCCAAAGATTTTGAAGTGCTTTATCGAAGGAGTCTCACCATACCAGAGCTCATGAGGGGTTTGAGTGCTGTTCACCTGGACATTTGTTTTGTTGAGAATAACAACCGCAACATATGCAGCTTCACCCCAGAAAGTTGCGGGAGTTCCAGACTCATCAAGCATAGCACGAGCCATTTGTTGGACTGTTCTGTTCATTCTTTCCACCACTCCATTTTGCTAAGGAGTTCTAGCTGTAGAGAATCCTCTTCTTATCCCATGTTCTTCACAGAAATCGAAGAATTCATTTGAGGTAAACTCCCCACCTCTGTCGGATCTGAGGCACTTAATTTTGTATCCTGATTCATTTTCAACCAAGGCTTTAAAGGATTTGAATTTTTCGAATGCTTCATCTTTGTGCTTCATAAGTCCTAACCAGACAAACCTAGAGAAATCGTCAATGAATAATATCAAGTATTCTTCTCCTCGAGGTGTCCTTTTCCTAAATGGTCCACATACATCTGTATGTACAAGCTCAAGAGGCATGCTAGTTGATCCTTCCTTCTCTGCAAAGTTAGTTCTGGTTTGCTTTCCAAACTGACATGATTTGCATATGTTGTTGTCTAGAATTTTGATATCTGGAAGACCGTGAAATGCCTGATATTTGCGTGCTTTCCTTATTTGTGAAAAGCTTAGATGCCCCAATCTCCAGTGCCATAACCAATGTTCATCATCCTTGCTTAGACAACATTGTTGTTGTCCTTCTTCAAATATGTATAGATTATTTGGAGTTCTTTCACCTTTGATCACTGTTTTACCTGTATCAAGATCACGAACAAGACATCCATTTGATCTAAATATCACCTCAGTTCCTTGATCACACATCTAGCTAACACTCAGAAGATTATGCTTCAATCCATCAACATACAAAACATTTCTAGCTTTGACCTTTTCTTTTAACTGAGCAGTGCCTTTTCCTTTTATAGCTGCATGAGTATCATTTCCAAAAGAAACTTTCTTTCCCTTTTCTAAAGCATAATATGATTCAAGTTTTTCTTTATCACCTATCATATGCTTCGAACATCCACTGTCAATGTACCATAGATTTTCCTATCCCTCTGCATAAAATGCTATCCCACATCTTTCTGTTTGTGGTTCCTTTATTATCCATGTTTTGGTGCTTGAGGCTTGTTCCTTTGTCTGCTGAAACCTGCTCCTGCATTCAGAATCTTTATGACCAAAGTTATTGCAAATAGAACATTCAACTTCATTTTCAAGAGCCGAAAAGTTGTTATAGGTCCTTTTTGTAATCCCGGTCATACTTCTTTGTTTTTGAGCTTCTATAGTCATGATTGTTTTATATGCAACACATTGAGCTGCTTTGTGGCCAAAGTTATGGCAAGAGAAGCATTGTCCATTGAAGAAACTTCTGCGGTTATTAAATCTTCCGGCCAAATGATTATAATTTCTATTGTCATCCATTCTTGAAACAAATTGAGAGGATTTTACCTGTGGCTGGTTGTAGCTTTTGTTCATCCTTAGAACGGATTGCCCCTGGTTTACCTGATAGTCTTTGTTTGATGTAATTCGTCCCTGCTTTACCTGGTGATCTTCATTGTGCTTTTTCTCATTCCTTCTTGCTGCATCAAGATAACTCTTTGAGGTGGATGGTTGAGAAGTTTCTTCATTATAGCCCAGACCTGTCTTGTTTAGAGGAGAACGCTGTACATTGATGATCTCATCCAGAGTTTCAGATCCTTTGACAAAATTAATATTAATAGCCTTTGTTTTCTCAATCTCTTTTCTAAGACCAACAATTTCACCTTCTAACTTTTCAAGATATTTTTCTTTTTCATCAATTTGAGATTGTAGGGTATCAATGACCATATTCTTTTCTTCTATACATGTCTTGAGTCTATAAATTTCTTCATAAAAGCTATCCACATCTATAGCATCCTTGTAATCATCATCTTCAAATGCCATTAAAAGTTTATAGTCATTACCTCGTTCATCTTCATCACTATTTGATAGACCATCACTATCTTCATGAGTGTAGTAGCTTTTCTTATTTGCATTCTGTTTCTTGTTCCATCTAGCAGGTTCCTTTCCTTTCTCAATCTTATCCTTATGCGGACATTTCGCAGCATAATGACCTACTCTTCCACAAGCAAAACATTTAAAAGGTAACTTACCTCTGAACCTTCCAGTACCCCGTTGAAGATTTCTGACAAAATTTGATTCTTCTTCTTCTTCTGGCACGTGAATTGCTTCATAGTAGTCTCCTTTGCCCGAAGCCTTGAAAGCAGCTTCTCTCCTGTCTGATGGACCTCCCTTTCTCATTTCATAAGCAGTTAGAATTCTGTGTAGCTGAGACATAGTAAGAATTCGTAGATCTTCCTTTTCTTCTATTGCAGACACTTTAGATTCAAACTTGGGGGACAATGATATTAAAACTTTTTCAACCACAATAGCCTCTTTTATTTCTTCACCCAAATTTTTCCTGCAATTAACAATCTCATCTACCCGAAGCAAATAGTTAGCCACACTTTCATCATTATACATTCTGAGATTCTCATAATGAATCCTAAGGGTTTGAAGTTTAGCACGCTTTACCTATTCATCTCCTTCGTAGCTCAAGACAATCTTGTCCCATATTTCCTTTGCGGATTTATATTGCATAACCTTTACGAATTCTGTTTGAGATACGCATCCCAGCAGAGTATTGACTGCTTTAGCATTTGTTTCATATTTCTTCTTCTCGGCCGAATCTGTAGGAGTAGCTGAAGGAAAAGTGTAGCCCGTTTCTATGATATCCCAAACTTCTATACCAAGAGATTGAAGATAGGCAGTAACTCTTACCTTCCAATAATTGAAGTTTGTCCCATCAAAAATTGGTGGCCTGATTGATGCTTCCCTCTCGTAATTGCTCATGATGAATGATCTTCCTTCAAGTGATCAAGCTTCTCTGAAGGACTTGGCTCTGATACCAATTGTTGGAAATAATACTGAGAGGGGGGGGGGGGGTGAATCAGTATTATCTAGTTCTTTTTAATAAATCTTCCTTATTTATACTTTGAATTATTCTTGTATGTCAGTACCATAAAACAATGAGCATGAATAAGAAAAATAGATAGTCACACCAAAGAACACCAGATGTAAGGTGGAAACCCAATGTGGGTGAAAACCACCTGCTGCAATATGTCTCTATCTTCTTTCAATTAGAAACTCCTTTTACAATGATTTTTTACTGGTGTAGTCTTTTACCAATACGCAGGCTGTAACCTGCAGAGAGCAACAACTTTCTCTCGTTTTCTAGTTTCTCCTGGAAGGGAGCTACAACCCCCTACTTCTTTTTCTTTCAAGGACCACTTTTCATAAATTTTCAAACTGGATCCATGAACATCAAATGATCATCAAGTACAAGTAAATCACCCAGTCAACTGCAGTAACCAGATCAATAGTAACAGTAAACTAAACCCAGAACACCTTATCAGCAGAGAAAAGTCAGTCAAATAAATGCCTTAAGACAGGTACGCAATTTCTCTTTAACTGGCATGCATTGCTACGCACTTCACCTTCTGCTCTCCTGCGTATACCCACAGAGAGCCTTCTGCTGCACCGCGTACCCACACACTGTTTCTTTAATCACGCCGCGTACTGCTACTGTAGCCACGCACCCACAGATGCTATCGGGCCGCGTACTTCTACTGTAGCCACGCACCCACAGATGCTATCACGCTGCGTACTTACGCACCTGCGGCTTCTGAAGCGCCGCGTACTTTCACTGTGCCTATGCACCTGAACCTCTGTCGCGCTACGTACCCACGCACTACGCCTTCTTCTGCTCTGCGTACCCACGCACTGCTCCTTCTTCTGCTCTGTGTACCCACGCACTTGCACTGTTAATCACCTGCGTACCTCTGATTAGGGCCGAATTGGCAGTCCACCAGTGTGCCACAGATAGTCAGATGCCCAGATCTGAGCATGCGCCCAAGAGATCACGCTTCATAGGTTCACTTCCAACCTCACTTTTATATAGATCAAGCTTTTAAACCGATAACCCAATATTTCAGATCTTAAGATATTCAATTTGCAAAAGATACTTAGCCAAGTGATCTTCTTTGCTTTATATAGGCAAGCTCTTCCTAAAATCATGGATCAATACCATAGGTAACCAATACACGGGGCCTTAAAAACATGGGGCTTAATGATAATAATAATATAAAACAATACCACGGGCCAAAACCATAGAATCAAGAACGGCGGGCTAAATACCACTGGCCAAACATAAGAAACCCACGTGAGCACGCTTATCTGCCTTGAAGTAAGTAAACTGGGGGTACGCACCTTCTGAACGGGTGACCTGCGTGTGTAGCCGCAGTCCCTTCACAGCGTACCTGCGGGTACGCACCTTTAGAACTATTCTCCTGCGTACCTCTTAATTTCCAACATTTTGAGAGCCAGATCAGAGCATTGCCACTTGAGGGTGTTGCCATCAAGTACAACATCTGTATCATAGAGCCATACCAGAATCATAATGCCAACAGCCACCTGAGGTAATCCCTATAGTCACAACTGCAGTCCCCTCAACAATTGGATCAGCTTTGGTCCCAAATGTCCCAGTAGTCACAACAGAGGTAATCACAGGTACATCATCAGTAGGAGGAGCACCAGGCAACAATACTAATATGAGCACAGAAGAATTGATAAAGGCCATGGAAGAACTAAAGCTACAAGTATCAGAATTGAAACAAGTAAAGGAAAAATTGGCAAAGATAGAAAGTAATTATGATAAATCCAAAATAAGTGTTGCAGAGAAAACAAGGGAGATTAAAGCCTTAGAAAGTAAAGTCAAAACATTAGAACAGGAGCTCACCTTTGATAAGCCCTTAGCAGAGATCAGAAAAATCCTTTGGGCAAATATCACCCAGTCTATAAATGAAATATGGCCATCTATCCAAGTGATCTATGAGCAGATCAGCTTAATAAACACAACCCATGAGGTAATTCAACAGACAAGAGTACAGTTGGGCAAAATGCCGGAGGAAGCTAATCAGCTTATACATTTTTTGAACACCCACAATGTAGAACAACTGGAGAAACTTGGCATTCCAGATAGGACAGACACCATTCTAGAAATCAAAAGGGTTCTAACCAAGAGAACTTTAATGCAGAACTTAGAGAGAAGGTGCCAAGATATGCAAGTAGAAATTAATGCCTTTATGGAGAAGTTCACAGTTTTTTTGAGTAAAGGGCTACCAAGCCCTTTGGTCATCAATGATAAGTTAATGAAACACATTGATTATGTTGATAAATTAAATAAGTATGTTAGCAATCAAACTAGCGCATCATCAAGTGCATCGGGAGTCAAAGCCCTTCCATCTGGCTGAGTTCTCTATGACAGCTTAGAGAATTTATTCTACATCGAGCACGAGGTAACACATCTATTCGCCATTCAGCCTAATTTCTTTAGATATACAGAGACTGATGAAACTCTCAGAAAACTTTAGAGGCATAAATTTCCAGAGTAGAAATGGTGGCAAGATATGTTAGAAATTTTGTAAATTTCTCTTCATGGGTAAAGCATACATTTTGGGTTATTTTTCATGATAAGATAAACAGAGATAAATAAGGGTCAAGCGGGTCGAAGTATATATGATCAGAGTCAAACAACATCCGACAAAGACGGAGCAGCCAACACAGAGTATCAGTGGAAGAAAACTATAAACTGGCTCGCAGAACCTACCTCCAGCACATCTGACAAATACGGAGCAGCCAGCACAACAACAGTTTACCTTTTCCCTGTTTTCGAGACTCTTTGTCTCTATCTTTTGTAAAAAAGGGATTAGTCATCACTAGATATTTTCTCCATTAGATATTTTGTATAAATAGCCCCCCAAACGAAGTATTTGGGGTTAGTGGGCATTCCTAGATTTTGCTGTAATATTGAGTTTTTTTTTAAATAAAAAAGCTGTTGGAACCATCTCTTGTCTGGCCTACTGGATGAGGAATTGATGCAGAAGGCTTGTCACAAAATTCTTGAATCAAACTCCGGATCAATAAATCCCCTATATCTCATGTTTTACTATTCTTGTTTGCTATATCATATGTGTTTCATAATATGAATGGTAAAGAAAATGATTAGTTTATAATTTTCTTAAAATGCATTCTGTTTTCAGTCTTTATTATTTTCTGTGTTTTCTTCAGAATTTGTATAACAGTGAATTCTTAATTACTCCCGTTTCTTGATTCTCGCATATTGACTATTTGCTAAGGAATTCTTAACTGCTCCTTAACAATAATCATCCATTTTCCCTCTTCCAATAGGTTGAAGGATTCTTAACTACCCTTCACCCATTTGAGTCCATTCCATCTGATTTCAGGCTTAATTTGTTCCATGTTTGATTACCTTGCTCTGTGATGTCATCCTCTGTTAAGAAACCAAATCTAGAAAGCCATCCTTCTTTGACTCCATCATGCTCAATGGACTGAATTATTCAGTTTGCCTCACTGTTCTATTGAATCTCACCATCCTAACCCAAAACAAAACCCTCGAACTTCATAACTAGCCTAACACATTTCAAAAACAAAGCTAAATCATAAGGAGAGAGCCCTCTTTGGATGCAGATTGGCTAGAATCTGTATCTAAAAGATTGGTCTGTGGTTACTTCAGTCGTATTCCTTTTCTTACAACTTTTGGGAACAACCTGAGTGATAACAGGTTCATCTTAGTAATTTCCTCCTATTGACCTTATTTTGGGCAATGAATAGTAGGGGTGATGTTACATAGCGGTATCAGAGCATCCAAGTTCAACACTTAGACTAGATTGGCTCTGTCATTGGGAAAAATAACAACAAGGTTCCTTCAAAGCCCTTGGGAATTAGTTGGTACTCGGTTACAAAGTTAATAGAGAAAGGGGGTTTCATATTGAATCCTATAAAATGGGTCAAATCCATGTTTAATTGTTGAAATCTAATCAATGTTTGAATTGATTACATGCATAATTGATAAGCTTGCCTTGTGATTTAATTATGTAGCATAATTCTAATGTTCGACCTGATTTATTATGATATATGCTAATAATATTTTGTGGTTTTATGTCTAAACTGATATGATTGGTCTCATCCAACGACATATCAACAACCTCCTGAGAGGAGTCAAGGTGATATCCTTCGCTATGAATATTGAACTTTATTAAGTCTAGCAAGGGTGTGTTTGTGCATGAAAACACATGAATATCACCCAGAACAATAGAGGATGGTACAACATAAATTTTGAAGACTGAGGAATGAGTAGAAATATGGTAGAATATAGTTCTAATCACTTGGGAAATAAGAAAGGTCAATTAACCAAGGGGGAGGGGAAAATTATCCTGACCTAATGGATACATTGAGGAGCCTGAGGGAAGAACTAAGGAGTTGCAAATTTGACAATGAGAGGCTAGTCCGAGCACAAGATAGAAAAGTAGAAGTTAACATAGCCATATTGCAAACTTTTTCAGACTTGCAAAGACAAAGACAACAGTCCTTATGTACTAGTCATGGGGACAAGCAAGGTCCCTTGCTCACAAAATAAATGAACACAAATCAAACGAAATTTGGTCAAGAAAAAGGCATCGGGTGTCGAGTGAAGACATGGTGAAAGGAGACACTTTATTGAAAAATCCTGAAAAGAAGTCAAGAATCCACACACATTAGTGTGAAGATCAGTGCAGAAGGCCAATCCTCCTATTTGATGGTGAATTAAAGAAGTCAGAGGAAGCAGAGACTCGGTTACTAGGATGAAGAAATTCTTCCGAATTCATAATTATTTAGAAAATATGAAAGCCAATATTACTACCTTTAGCCTAAATGGCAAGGTTGACATCTAGTGGGAAACCTAAAGAATGTAAAGGGGATAAGAGAAGAACAATTGCCTTGGAGGGAGTTGAAGGAATATTTATAGAGAGAGTATCTATTCAAGAGGTACTTTGACAGTGAGGAAAAGGAATTATATGATCTTAAAATAGGCCATAGGTTAGATGATGAATATACCACCAAATTTATAGAGTTGTTAAGGTTTGTCCCTTACCTTAAAGAAGAAATTTCAAGAATTCAAAGATATGTTAGTGGACTGCAACCACCCTTTAAGGATAGGATTGAGTTCAATGAACCCAAAACACTGGAGGATGTAATTTGAAAAATGACACATTGTTATGAATAGTCCAAGAGTAAGCCTGAGTTTAAACCTAATTAGAAGTATAAGAGTGGTGCCAAGTTCATAGGAAAAATGCAGAAGGTGATTAACAAATCACATACAACCGCTACTACTTAAGAGAGTCAGCAAAGGCTTAACACTATAGGCAGAGACTTCTCAACTCAAGAAGGGGCCAAGAGTTATGGGAGGGGTCCATATAAGTGTTGGACATGTGGAAAAAATAATTTAAGACATGATTTCCCACAACGCAAGCACGCTGGCCCGAAACTATATAATGCATAGGAATCATAGAATGTGGGATATGTAGCATGTGGGATGCCCAATATCTACGCAAAATTGGATAACCATCAGGTAGACCATCATGCTTCCATAATTGAGATGGCAGTTAAGGTTTGCGATCAAATTATTTCTATTTTAATTGACCCTAGTTCTAATTATAGCTATGCAAACCCAATGCTTGTGGAATGATCTCGATTGAACCAAGAACCACATAAGGAATCATGGTTAGTTCTGTTAGCCACGAGAATAAAGAATAGGCTTGAGTGTTGGGTGAAGGCTTGCCTAGTTGAATTAAATGGAATGCCCACCATGGCAGACCTCAATTTACTTCCACTAGGAGCATATAGCATATTGTTGGGTAAGGATTGGTTGTACCAACACCACACCAAGGTAGATTGTTTTGGAAAGGAAATCAAGTGCTTAGATGAGAATGGAGAAATAAGGGTGTTACAAGAAAAGAAGAAACCCATATCTGTGAGGCTAATCTCAACCATGCAAGCCAAGAGAAGCAATAGGAAGGGATGCACCTTATTTGTAGTATAAGTTTATAGTAGCACTAAAGCTAACAATAACACAAATTGTAATGAAAGTGACATATTAACCAGATATCCCATCCTGAAGAAGTTCCAAGATGTCTTCCCCAAAGAAATTCCTGGATTACCTCCTCATAGAGAGGTGGATTTCCCCATCGAATTGACACTAGGAGGAGCCCCAGCATCAAAAGCGCCATATTGAATAAGCACTCCAAATTTGGTTGAGCTAAAGCTACAACTCAATGACATGCTTGATAAGGGATAAATAAGGCCGAGTGCATCTCCATGGGGAGCACTGGTGTTATTTGTGAAGAAAAAGGATGGTACACTTAGGCTATGTATCAACTATAGGCATCTAAACAAGGTGACCATAAAAAACAAAGATCCTTTTCCAAGTATTGATGACCTGTCTGATAAAATAAGGGAGAAACAATATTTTCCAAGATTTTTTTGAGGTCAAGTTATCATCAGGTGTGCATCAAGGAGGATGATATCCACAAGATAACCTTTTGAATGAGGTATGGGAATTACGATTTTGTAGTGGTCCCCTATGGGCTTACTAATGCTCTAGCTACCTTCATGTGTTTAATAAATAGTGTGATGCATCCTTATTTGGAAAAATTTGTGGTTGTCTTTGTCGATGATATTCTGGTATATTCAAAGACTGAAGAAGAAGATCTAAAGCACCTAGTTGCAGTGCTACATTTTCTAAAGGAACACAAGATTTATGCAGAGCTCAATAAGTGTGATTTCTTCAAATCATAGATACACTATTTGGGATATATTGTCTCCAAGGAGGGGATAATAGTTGATCCATTAAATATCAAGGCCATAATGGAGTGCCCAACACCAAAAAACGTGGACGGGATTAGATAATTCAGGGGTTGGTAGGATACTACAAAAGATTCATCAAAAACTTCTCTAAGATAGCCCACCCAATCACTTCTTTGCAGAGGAAGGGAAATATAGATGAATGCACCGATATTAAGGATAACAAATCTTGAAAAAGATTTCATTATGTGCACTGATGACGGAAAGGAGGGACTTAGTAGAGTGTTGATGCAGGAAGGTCAAGCAATGTGCTACAAGTCACAAAATCTAAATGAACATGAAAATAATTATGTAACTCATGCTTTGGAATTAGCTTCCATCATCCATGTGCTAAAGATGTGGAGACACTACCTTCTTGGTAGAGAGTTCACCCTAATGACTAATCATGGAGGGCTAAAGTATTTATTTAAACAACCCAAGTTAAATGCAAAGAAAAATTAAAATGTGAATTAAATTGAAATTCTATTCTCATAGAAAATTGTAATAGTTAATTAAGTTAAATTGACTTATTCAACTTAGGAAATTTGAGTTGGAAGTATATCTAGAATCATGTATAGTGATCCCTAAATTTGAGTGGCCCAGGTTGAGTTATTTTGAGTTTTAATTAGATAACTTAGGCTAACTGAGTTATAGCCAATTAAACTAGTTCTAACTATTGGAGGAACTAGTAGAGGTCTAGTAGTGGAGTAGTGCACCAGTTCATCACTAGTACCACACTAGTTAACTGAATATTCACTCATAAATAACTCATGCATGTCAGTTCAGAGGAAGACCCAGTTGAGATTAGAGTTTAGGGATAATGTAATATCAATTGTATAATTTTACGATTTGTACAGATGTTGCATGCAATCAGTTGAGGACCTATGTTTGGATTATGTAGTTATGAAGAGTGGATTTCCCAATTAAACATGGGTTAATTCCTCTAGGGATTTCATAAGGAAGTGGGGCCTTGGCAGGAGCAAAATTAGCTAAGTGTTGGCTTGAACTAGTTTGTGAAGCAGAGAGTTAGATTGTACTAGTGCAGGGATTGTTCAGGAAGAACAAGCATTGTATTTTATTCTCAAATATTTTGGTTAATGCAATATAGATAGTTGGGGTTTTAACAGTTGCTTTCCCCATAGAAATATTGTGTTATGTGGCATTTAAATTCTTCTTTTTCTACTTATTGTTTTCATCATTCAATTTTGGTTTTTGTTGAAGAGTAGTAGATTCTTGTCTTGTGTTTTAGAAAATCACATAAACTATTTAATCTAGAGTAAAAATATACACGGTATTAGAGTTGAAGTCAATATAGAAGAGGATAATTCGAGTTTATTATGTAGCTAGAAATTGAATTTGCAAGTTCATATTGTAGAGCAACAATATTTCATTCTACGGTTTGCGACTTGAGTATGCCTTGGAGGGCAGCTCAAATTACATAGATTGGAAGGACAAGATGGATGTAGTGCTAGAAGAAAATGACCTCAAGGAATTCAAAGATCATCACATTCCTAAGTCTCCAACATTGGATGCTAAAGATCTGGTTGAATGGAGAAAGTGTGTGGCTAAAGCGAGAAGAATTATCCTGGAAGGAGTTAAAGACCACATTGTCTTGAGTCTCCACGGTAAGGATACACAATAACCAATGTGGAAGGCATTGACATACCTATTTCAAAATAGTAGTGACCATAGGAAGTTGGCATTGAAGGACAAACTCAGAAAGATCAAGATGGAGAAGGGCGACTCAATTATGAAGTACTTGACCAAGTTCACCCAATGTCAGGATGAGCTTTGAAGTGTCAGGATTACTGTTGCTGAAGATGATATGGTGAGCCAAGCTCTTCTAGGACTTTCCAAGAGCTGGCATAGTTACCAGGACTCTATTAATGGGAGGGAGAAGCTACCAGATTGGGAAGACTGTGGTTGGATTTGGTATAGGAATAGATTCAGATGAACACCAGAGACGGATCCTCATTAAACACTGATGATGAGGAGGATTGTTCATTAGCGGGTAAAGAAAATAAAGGAAAGGGGAAGACGTCCCATTCCAAATTAGATTCTTGTCATGGCACTAAGACGAAGGACATGTCAAAAGTTAGGTGCTTTCATTGTCATGAGCTGGGAATTTTTTCCACAAAGTGTCATCTCAAGAAGGCAGGTAAGAATACCTCAGGAGGAGCAGAAAATGAGGCCCTTGTGTCACAATTCGAATTGGAATTTACCATCATCACATGTATGGTGTCATTGATGATGGCTAGCGTATGGTACCTGGAAAATGGAGCTTCTTTCCACATGACTTGATCCAAATTGGATCCTAAAACTCTCTAAGTTTTCATGACTGTTTCAATTTTGCCAAAAAATTCAAGTCCTAGAAAAGATTGAAGCTATCAGAAGGAATCCTCATAGCAATTGTATTTGTGGCTAGAGCAGAGCAACGAGGACCCTTGGTCGAGCGCACAGACCGTTGGCCCAAGGTAAAGTGCAATGGCACGAAACTGGAAAAATCGAAGGCCAGATCAAGAAATGGAGGTGGATTCTAATATGTGATTAGTGCTAAGCGCTAATCAGGTATCGCAGGGCATCCCCCTGACTGAAGGAAAGCCCCAAAATGCTCGGACCTGAAAATGCTATAAAACTCAGATAAGTAACTGTTTCGGTTTTGTAGCATGGATTCCCAAAAACCAGCAGGATATTGGAAGGCTTCGAGGCGGTAAGCAATTTTGACTGAGTCCCGCCCGATGCCACACATCAAACAACACGTGTCTAATTGAAGAGAGATAAAACTGTTCGCATCGGACGGGTAAACGTCATGCAACTTGTTTGTCCAATATGAAGGATGACCGTAGGATCTAGGGGGTCCAGATCGACGGTGGAGATACGTCCCGATGATTGACCGGATTTGACAGGTTAAAAATCAATATGAAAAGGAGTTGACATCCGACGTGGATGATGAGTTGGCAAATGATTCGTGTTCGCAGGCGATCTTGAAGCAAATAGATTTAACACCATTCGAGTATGATTCAGGGAATTTGACACCCAGTTCATTAGCAAACAGGTTGTAGAAATTTTGAATAATAAACACATATTCAACGGAGATTATCCTGATCATGTACTATTGCGGAATACATACACAATACATAAGCTCCTCTACGTTGATCATCAATTTAGCAGCATCAATAACAATAAAACATCAATAGCATGCACACATTAACACAGTATGTAACCCGGGGAAAGCTTATAGCTGAAAACCCCACACTATCTATATATTAATGATTGAGAGCATGTAACATTACATAGTCAATACTCCTCACAAGTATCTGACACTATCTCCACCTGTTACACACAAACCAGCTCAGACCCAAACAAGTCACAAGTTCAAATCTGCTCCACTGCTTTGCCTGCCTCTATTGCATAAACCTGCTGAGAATCACTCACACTGGAAATCATGTCAGTACTGGCTATTCTACTGGGAAAAATCAATGCAATACTCATTGGCATACTCAATACATTGCTTGTGCAAATCCTCATGCACAACTATAGTCACAACTGATAGCAATCTCAACCTCTAACACCTATCCCTGTTGAACTGTACATGCACTGACATGCAACTGAGTTAACTGATGTATTATTTAGTTTCTTTATGAGTTAATAACTAGTTTAACAACTCATCATTAGTCTATATACAGTTAGACTAATTACAACTAGTTTAACCAAGTCAAACTGAACACAACTCCATCAACTCCACAATCAACTCCACCAAACTCAACTGCTTGAGTTCTAACTGAAGTCCTGCATGTTAGCGCTTGAAATTTCACCTCAGGCTGAGAAAGGCAAACCTCAAGGCCACATCAAACCATTTAGCCTCGTAGCTAGCCCTACGGGGCAGGAGAAGGCTCTCTCCGGTCAATCTTGGCAGATCTTCAATGGGATGAGATGACCAACAAGGTAACACTGATATTAGGCTAGTAAACTGATTAAAAAGGTTGATTTGGGGTTTTTTGGGTTTTTGGTGGCAATTTGAGGATTTGCAATTTTGGGTGCGGGGATTGGACACAGTTTCTGCAGGGGGTTCCTTGGGGCGAGGTAGGAGACAGTATTGATGCCTTAAACTGAGATGGATGATCAGGAATGAAAGATGAGGAGCTAAAGAGAGCAAACAATGACTTTGAATTCCCTTTAGACAGTAGAAAACATTGAAATTAAACAAATTTAAAAGCAGAGCATGGCTAGCATGAATTCATACTTTAACACTTCATTTGTTTAATGTGCAGCAGTAAAGAAATGAAATGAATAACATAACAAAGCTTACAAGAACATTGAGAAACACACCATCAACACATGAGTCCACAAGAATCCCAAAGATGACTGCAAAACCCTGGTCTTCCTTAGCCAAAAATTGCAGAGATACAGTGAAAATATACAATGATAGCTTCTCCCTCAAGAGTCCAACCATGAAAATGAGCAAGAAAGTACATAATATAGATGATCTAACCTCTTTCCCTGCCTCCATGGGTCGAGCTCACTATCCTAGGAGCTGTTTCAACAACTTCTAAACTAGACACTAGAAAATAGGCAGTCAAAACAACTTGCCTCTATAAACTTGGAAACCAGTTCATACAATCAATTTTTACCCTTTACATGAATGAATCTTCTAGAAATGTTAAACAAGAGTAAAAGTGTCTTAGAGTTACCAAAATTACATCAAAGATAATCATCTTCAACCCCAAAAAGTCAAACCAAGTCAAACTGTGCTTTTCCGAGCTGTACAGTGAAATCTGGCAAAGTCTGCTCAACGGGTCGTGCCCCTTTGGAGCTCTGTTTGGGGCACTTCCAGGTGTCAGAATTGGGTGCAGGATAGCTCGTTGGAAAGTTCTTTGAGTCTAATTTCCAACCCTACTAGAATTTTTCAATTTGGAGTTCATTTGCCCTATCAAAAACCAATTCTCCCAAGACAGCTTTCTGCAGTTCAAAAAAGTGGCAGAAAGTCAAATTTTGCATGTATTTTGACCTTCTGGAGGCCCAAAACCCCATAAAAAATCAAGTCCATCCATAGGAATATGTAATTTTTCATAAAAAATCAGGAAATGCTGAGTTTTTGTGAAAAGGAGTTGCCATGACAAAGGGTCTCACCGGGGGTGAGACCCGTTGAGGAGCCAAAACCTGTAAATTTCCAAAAAATGCCAAAATTACCCAAAATTCTCAAATTTTTTTGGGATTTGTGCTGTGGCTGAGCTAGTGAGTGCCATGATCTTTGAGGGATGCCTCTGCCAAGATACAGAGTGGATTGGTCTTCTTCCTCCGCCTAAGAGCCTCGGACAACCTCCTTTGGAACATTTTCATTTTGGCCTTGCATACATGCATCCTTGCCCAATAGTGATTCTTCATGTTTCTCAGCAGCTTTTTCTCTTGGTTGGACTTAGCCAACAGCCTCTCCAAGTAGGCATTCTCCTAAATGAGCATATACTCTCGGTCAGCAGGCAATGGATCACCGGGTCTTCTTCGGTTCAAGACTCGGTCACTACGAATCCTCCATAACTCATCAAGTGCTTTCTCCTCCTCCAACTGTTTATTCCGCTGCTCCAGGTAAGTGATAGTCCATTGGGCACCCTCAAGTCTCTTCTGTAAAGCATCATTTTTAGCTCTCAGATGCTGAATGATCTCCTTTGCCTCTTAGCTAGGAGAAGTGGCCTCAAGATCAATGACCTCGGTGTCTAGGACTCCTGATGGACCCTCATGAATCATGGGCTGTTTGCCCCTCTGTGGTACCTGTGCTGGTGAAGAAAGCGAGGCCCCTTCCACCTGTTGTGGAGATAACACTCGCTGTGCTAATGATGAAGGCGAGACCCCTTCCACCTGCTGTGGAGATAGTACTCGCCTGGCTACTGCAAATAAGGCCCTTGGGCCTTTCTGATAGGTGACTAGAGGTGTGGAGCTGACATGTCGGGTGACCGAAACATCAGGCTGCTAAGATGGTCCTCCCTCCTCATGAATGACCTCATGATGTGGCTGAGGTGGCACTGTGAAAAACTCACGAGAGATAAACTCCTCCCATGAGATGCCCTGCTGTGTCAACTGATGCAAGACTATGAGCTGAATCAAACCATAATGACATAAGCTCCTGTACTGCTGGGCCGGGGTCTTCCTCTGCAACATGGGCACCATCTTCTGAATGTTTTGAAAGAAGAAAACCGGGATGTTCATCATCCTCACTCGGGTGAAGTGCATCAAGAGGCGTATGTGATATGAGTACACCTGTGAAAATCTGCCCTCACAGGTAAAATAGTGCATAATTAGCCTCATGATGGGAGCATACTCACTTCGGAGAAATCTGAATGGAAAAGCACCTGCTAAATGTCTCAAGAATGGTGGCCGGACATAAGGCTCAAAGTGAACAATATCTAGCAACTTGCGCTTAGGACACACCTCACCAACATTCGGTATCCCAGTAGCATGTGAGATCACCTCGGGTGTCAATGTAAAATCTACCCCTGCTAGATTGACATGTCCATCATGCAAATGTAAAACAAAGAGGCGGGCCAACTCTCTGTGATGTTGAATCCGGGAGATCCTCTCACAAAACTGATAACAAGACATGTACTGAAAACAAGTCACTGCCATGGAACAAGCCTGTAATTCTGCCAAAGAGGTGGGCTCCTCTCTCTTATGATGTCCACCCTTACCACCCTTACGAGGCCTCCTCTGTACCTCAACCTCTGTGGATGATGAATGGTCATCACTTTGCTCATAAGTTTCGGTTTCTGACATGGTTTGGGAGCAAAGTGGACAAACTGAACTGCTGTCTCTGCCTGCAAAAAGTGCTGAATTCTATGTTGTTTCAAGGGGAAAAGGACATGAGGGAAATGTTAAGGGAGGGATCTTTTAACAAGGAATGGGAATATATAAATATAACAGGGAATTTTTAAGGGAAATGTGCAAATCATTATGCATATAGGAATACATATTTATAATTGGGAAATCATTTGCAAAGATCATTGCATATGGGAAAAAACATATATGAAAGGGAACATGGGAACATGCATACATGTATTAAGGGAAATAGGGAAACTATGCACAAAACATGCTGACATATTTACCAACATTTCTTGCTTTGTTTGCACATGCATATAGTGGAGGAGAACTAGGGTTTGAATTTTGTTTTTTGATGCTTTGGGAGAGGGGTAGGGTTTTCATTTTTAGTGATTAGGGATGGGGAAAGATTTGCATTTTATTTGTAAAATAATATGGGAAAAGAGATGAATATATAAGTGTGAGTGATAGGGAAAGGAGGGAAACCAACCAAAGGGAAAAATAACTTGAAACAACACAAACCCTAACACATTTTACCCATTAACATTGCAGTAATATGAAGAGGTTTCTCTTGCACCATTTGATTCTTAAAACATGTTCATACTATCCACCAATCATAACCAGCAACCATTGCATGATTAGAACACCTACCTCAAACGATTTGATGGCTTGGAGGGTGTTTGAGCAAATTTGAAATAAGTTTGCAGGGAGACAGCTCAACGGGTCGCGCATGCCTGACGGGTCGCGCCCGTTGAAAAAATACACTGCAGGCAGCCTCCTGACGGGTCGCGCCCCTGGCTCAACGGGTCGCGCTTTTGCAGGAGGCTTTTGGAGGCCTTCCCGGTGTCGGAATTGGGCGCAGGATAGCTCGTTGGAAAGGTATTTGAGTCTACTTTCCAACCCAACTAGAATTTTTCAATTTGGAGTTTATTGGACCTGTCAAAAATTAAATCTCCCAAGACTTGTCAAAAAGTGCCAAATGAGGCTGCCTCAAGGAAGAGTGCTGTTGCAGTCAACTTTTGAATGCCTTTCTCAACCCCAAATTGAGCTCATGATAGCTCATTGGAAATATCTTTGTGTATAGTTATCATTTTAACCATCAATCAAATCATTTGGCCAACCAAGCTAGGATAAAACTTGATTTTCCCAAGGTAACTTCAGAGGTGTCTTTGATTCTCCTGAGGCAACGAAATTCTTGACATTTCTCTCAAACCATGACACCTGTGCAAAACGTGAAGGAGGTTTTTATTCCTTGGCATGTTTTGGACAAAAACCTCTCTCCGTTTCCCAAAATTCATCTTTTATTGCTCTGAAACATCATTTGAGTGAAACTTATCCCGATGTGTGAAACAAGGAATTTTGTCGAAATGAAGCGAAATGAAGGGGATAGGGGGCTTCTAAATTCTTGGGGAAATTTTGGGAGTGGGGAGGGATGTTAGGAAGCAGGGGAAACTGGAATCTCAGAGATTGAGTGAGGGGAAGGGGTCCAAAAGGGAAAAACACAGGCCAAACCTAGAAAATTGCCAAGTTGTAGCTAGAAACTAGGGTTTGTGCAAAAATGAGGAATTCGGGTATCTCAGTGATGGGAAGCATTTGGTAAGGTACTTTAAGGATAGGGGAAGGTGTATGAACATCAAGAAACAAGTTTTGCCGGTGATTTGACCATCCGAGAGAAATTGCCTTCAAAACCCTAGGAGAGGGAAATGACCTTGCCTAGGCACAACTGAAGAATGAATAAGGTGTAACATGACCCAATGGAACCTAATATGATGATAGAAACCCTCTGAATGATGATAGGCTCAGCTGAATGATGACATGGACTGACATTTGGACAACTTTGAAAAGTGTGAAAGCAAACCCTAGACCTAATGCCTAGTGACCAAATTTTGCTTGAAGACTCACTGAAATGACAAAATTTGACCTTGACACTCTGATACCACTTTGTAAGAGCATATTTGATCACTGGAGGAAGGCTGGAAAGACTGACACTAACACTGCATACAACAACTCAAATGACCCACAAAGAAAGCATATTTCCTTCTGACAGCTGCATGTGCTACATCCGTAGCTCAAACTGAAGTGCTCCAAGAGGATAAGATAAAGTTTATAGTCCAAATATTATTATGAGACAATAATATTAGACTTTTTTTGTTTTTGACTAGCAGTCTAAAAATAGACTCTGATCACTCCTGCTGTGATAAAAAAATAGAAGTCCATCTATTTTTCCCGACATGACCAATCATTCGTAAACAACATTCTGCATCTCATAGACCATGACCCATATGTCTAAAAATAGACATAGTCTAAAAATAGACTTTGCGCCATAATTGCCTGCCGGCCCACTTAATGAAGGCGACTCCTTTCCACTAAGCTCCATCATCTTGTTGCATTCTCAACACTCCCTCTCAACAAGATATGGATTATCAGCAACCCCTATCCTTCTCGGTGGTATTCTAATTTGCTCTGGTGAGCGCCTTCATCAGAATATCAGCATCCTGATCCTCTGTTGGAATGTATGAAAGTAACATGATTCTCCGCTGCACACAATCTCTGATATGATGGTACCTGATGTCAATATGCTATATCTATCATGAAATACAGGATTAGCTGAGAGTTTAATGCAACTCTGGTTATCACAGTAAATCACAGTAGGATCCAAATGAGAACTGAAAAAACCGACCAGGATCTTCCTCATCCATATAGCCTCACATGCAGCCAAACTTTCTGCCATATACTTGGCCTCTGCTGAACTGAGTGCCACGGATCTCTGCTTCCTACTGTACCAAGAAACTATTGTCGACCTAATACTGAAGACCCCTCCTGATGTGCTCTTTCTGTCTGTTGGGCTCCCTGCCCAATCTGCATCTGTGAAGCCACATAGCTTCATCTCATCCTCCTGTCTGTACCACAATCCATATCCCGATGTGCCTCTCAAATAACGCAATACATGCTTGCCTGCCTTCTAGAAGAGCTTGGTAGGCTTAACCATAGCTTGTGAAAGCTGGTTAACTGCATAGCATATATCAGGTCGTGTATTGACCAGATACATAAGCGACCCCACCAACTGTCGATAAACAATGGCATCCACTTCTTCTGCCGAAGTGGCATCCTCCTTCCTCCAACCTCCAGAAAGAGGAGTATCAATAGGCTTGCATCCATGCATGTTGAACTTCTCCAGTATCTCCCGAGAATACTTACCTTGAGAAACAAAAAGCCCACCACTGCACTGCCAAATGTCCAATCCCAGGAAATAATGAAGGAGGCCCAAGTCCTTCATCTCAAACTCCTTAGCAAGATCATCCTTGCATGAAAGTATCAATAGCTCATCACCCGTTAGAATCAAATCATCTACATACAGTACAATGATAAGAAACTTACCCTCCACCACAATCTAGTATAGGTTAGGATCCGACTCGCTCTTGGAGAATCCAAGTCCATTGAAATAGCGGTCTATCTGTGTGTACCAAGCACGTGGTGCTTGTTTCAATGCATACAACGCTCTCTTGAGCCTGCACACATGCGACTCGCTGCTGAAGATCTCAATACCTTCGGGCTGCTCAATGTACACCTCCTCCTTAATGACTCTGTTGAGGAACACAGTATTCACATCCATCTGATGAATGTGCCATCCCATCTACGCTGAGAGAGCAAGAATCGTCCGTATGGAAGAATACCTTGCGACAGGTGCAAAGGTCTCCAAATAATCGATCCCCTCTATCTGTGAAAAGCCTCAGGCAAAAAATCTTGCCTTGTACTTCTCCACACTCTCGTCAGATGCCTGCTTAACTTTGTAGATCCATCTCAAACCCACCACTGATTTCCCTTCCGGTCTAGGAACAATCTCCCATGCACCGTTTCTGACAATAGAATCATACTCTTCCACCATGGCGTCTACCCATACGGGATCCTCCATAGCTTCCTCGAAAGAGAATGGCTCAGTCACAACACACTTGCTCATAAGAACCATGTATCCAGTGTATCGATCAAGTGACTGTCTCTGCCTGCGTTGGGCTGTAGGTGGTCCTACAACTTTCTCTGCATCTTGAGCCAGTCGCTCAGCTTCTGTCAAACGCTTTCGCCCTCTAATGGTTGGTGCTGCATGAGTGGTCTCTTCCACTCCATTAACCTCGTCCTGTGGCTGATCCACATCCTGAAGCTCATCCTTAGGAACTAATAGCTCCTCATCTGCATGCAAGTGTAGCTCCCTCTCAAGTGAACACTTCATGGCTTTCTCCTCCTGAAATTTTATATCCCGTCGCACAACAGTTTTACCATTGTTTGGAAAATACACACGATAGTTGTGGGTCATATCAATGTACCCCACAAATATCCCAACCTCTGCGGTTGGCTCCAACTTCTTCCTGGCATCCTTTGTCACATGCATGTAAACGTTAGCACCAAAAATCCTCAAATGAGAAAGATCAGGCTTCTTACCAGAATAAGCCTCCTCGGGTGTACTCATGCCAAGTATCCTGTGAGGACAACGGTTCTGCACGTAAACTGTTGTATTGCATGCTTCCACCCACAAGTGAAGGGGTAGGCCCTGATCATGCAACATCACCCGTGCAACACCCACGATTGTTCTGTTCTTCTGCTCAACAACCCCGTTCTGCTGTGGGTTATGGGGAGCTATGAGCTCTCTTCGAATCCCTTCTGCCTTGCAGAAATCCTTGAACTCGTCAGAGATGTATTCACCACCATTATCGCTCCTAAGAGCCTTCATCTTCTTCCCCGAATCCTTCTCGACCAGTGCTTTGAATTCACAAAACTTTGAATATGTCTTGCTCTTCTTCTGCATGAAGAAGATCCAGCACTTACGAGAGAAATCATCAACAAAAATCACATAATACCCGTGTTTTGTTGTCGAAGCAACTGAGAAAGGTCCACACACATCTGTGTGAATTCTCTCAAGGATCGTCGTGGTGTCACTATCCTTCTCGTGAAAGGTGGCTTTCACAAACTTCCCTAAAGTACACCCCTTGCACTGATCTGACTGCGCAAGAGTGCCTTTAGGAAGCCCTGTAGTGATCTGCTGCAGTATCTCCAAGGCTCCATGGTGAAGGTGACCCAATCTCCTGTGCCACAATTCGCCATCATCCCAGCTCACCAATCCTTCTGCCTTGCATGCCATTGCTGCGCATCCATCTACATGCAACTGATAAAGGTTCCTCACTCGAACCCCTATCTTCCGGGTTTCACCAGTTGTCTTGCTGCGCAGGAAAGCCTTTCCCTCGCTGAAAACAACATCATACCCCTTGTCTTCTAACATTTCCACAGAGATAAGATTCTTCTTCAATCCTAGAACATGCATGACTTCCTTCAATACGAAGGGTTTACCAGACTCCCTCTCAAAGGAAATGGTACTGATACCGGTTGCACTGTATCTACCATCATCACCCATCTTGATGTGCACTCCAAGATCTTTGATCAGAAAAAAAATCTCGATCTCTCGTCATGTGAAATGATGCACCACTGTCCAAGAACTACACTGATCCCATCACGCTTGAAACCAAGCATGCGATCAATGAAAAATCAGGCTCAAACTGCGAAGCTAGAGCCTCTCCTACTGCAGATCTAACAACTTGCTTGTTCTTCTTCTTCTGCGGACAATTAGTGGCATAGTGTCCGTGCTGGTCACAGTGAAAACACTTCACCTTGGACATGTCCTGCTTCTTGCCTTTCGCACCAGACTGAGAAGCTTTCTTGCTCTTCCCCTTCTTTTCTTTGGCAGCCAAAGTGCAATTTTCTTCATAATCTCCCTTTGATGAAGATCCGCCCCTGGTACTCCGCCTGATCTCCTCCTGCACAAGATCTGACCACAGTCTTTCCCATCCTGGAAATTTCTCCCAACCATTGGCAGAGTCCTGATAGGAATGCCAACTCTTCAGAAGACCAAGGAGAGCCAATCTCACCAAGTCCTCATTATCGACAGTAACCCCCACACTTCCCAGCTCATCTCGACACTGAGTGAACTTTGTGAGTTACTTGGGCATACTGTCACCCTTCTCACATTTGATGTTTCTGAGTTTATCTTTGAGCGCCAGCTTCCTCTGATTGCTCTTTCTTTGGAATAGATCTATTAAAGCCTTCCACATCAAGTATGGAGAAGTCTTTCCATGCAGGCTGGACACAATGTGATCCTTCATGCCCTCCAACAGAATCCTTCGACACTTTGCCGTCTTCTTTTGCCAAACATCAGCTTGAGTAGCATCAGTGGGCTTTGGGACATCAGTCTCTATGAATTCCTTCAACCCGTTATCATCCAATACTGCCTCCATCCTGTCCTTCCATGCAATATAGTTTGAGTTGCCCTCAAGAGCATACTCCAATCGCAATCCGTTGAAAGACATTGCTTCTTTGACACCAAGAAAACACTGCTGCAAATTCGAATTCCACCAGCTCCAAACTCTACCGACTCGGATCTAAGATTCGTGAGAAAAAAATATTTCTCGTACATAGATTGACTATATGGGCTTTTACTAGATATCTCACCTTCCAAAGGAAGGATGAATCCAGAGGCTACCTGGCTCGCTTACATAGTTTGCCTAAAGAAATAGAATGTAAACACTTCTTGAATAGTAGATCTGATGATCAACAGCTCTGATACCATGTAGAAATTTTGAATAATAAACACATATTCAACGGAGATTATCCTGATCATGTACTATTGCGGAATACATACACAATACATAAGCTCCTCTACGTTGATCATCAATTTAGCAGCATCAATAACAATAAAACATCAATAGCATGCACACATTAACACAGTATGTAACCCGGGGAAAGCTTACAGCTGAAAACCCCACACTATCTGTATATTAATGATTGAGAACATGTAACATTACATAGTCAATACTCCTCACAAGTATCCAACACTATCTCCACCTGTTACACACAAACCAGCTCAGACCCAAACAAGTCACAAGTTCAAATCTGCTCCACTGCTTTGCCTGCCTCTATTGCATAAACCTGCTGAGAATCACTCACACTGGAAATCACGTGAGCACAAGCTATTCTACTGGGAAAAATCAACGCAATACTCATTGGCATACTCAATACATTGCTTGTGCAAATCCTCATGCACAACTATAGTCACAACTGATAGCAATCTCAACCTCTAACACCTGTCCCTGTTGAACTTTACATGCACTGACATGCAACTGAGTTAACTGATGTATTCTTTAGTTTCTTTATGAGTTAATAATTAGTTTAACAACTCATCATTAGTCTATTTACAGTTAGACTAATTACAACTAGTTTAACCAAGTCAAACTGAACACAACTCCATCAACTCCACAATCAACTCCACCAAACTCAACTGCTTGAGTTCTAACTGAAGTCCTGCATGAAACAACTCAACTGACCCACAAAGAAAACATATTTCCTTATGACAGCTGCATGTGATACATTTGTAGCTCAAACTGAAGTGCTCCAAGAGGATAATATAAAGTTTATAGTCCAAATATTATTATGAGACAATAATATTAGACTTTTCTATTTTTGACTAGTAGTCTAAAAATAGACTCTGATCACTCCTGCTGTGATCAAAAAATAGAAGTCCATCTATTTTTCCTAACATGACCAATCATACATAAACAACATTCTGTAGCTCATAGACCATGGTCCATATGTCTAAAAATATACATAGTCTAAAAATAGACTTTGCGCCATAATTTGCCTGCGGGCCCACTTAGTGAAGGCAACTCCTTTCCACTAAGCTCCATCATCTTGTTGCATTCTCAACACAGGTGGCCACCCCCCCTGCGAGGCATTACCCAGTGATGATGACGTAGAGCAAAGGAATTTGAATGGACAGATGAAAGGAAACCAGAAGGCCGGGAAGCAGAAACGAGCAGTCAAAGAGCAGATTGGCTTTAAAGCCATGAATTGAAAGAAGCATAGGAAGGGGGCAACACACAGAGATGTAGAAAGCCAATAGCAGAGAATAAAGAATAGAAGTCGAGTTGACCCGAAGGTAGGAATGAGCCAGATAGAGCCAGAGAGAGTCAGAGAGTCTATGTACTCCATTAAAGGCTTGAGAGGTTCAAGCAAGCTCCTCGGAATAGGCTTGTCATACTACTGTGACCCTCAGAGGTCGAGTTTTAGTAAGAAAAGTCTGTGCACTCCATTCCTACTGACTTCATTCTGTTAGTGAGACTCGAATCGAGCTCACTGTTGTAAAAACTCTACTTGAAAACCTAATAGAGAGGCCACCACTGAAAGGCTGGATCAGGAGACGTAGCCCAGGAGCATTGGGTGAACTCCTTATTAAAATTGTTTTGTTTACATGTTTAACTATTATGTTTTCTTTGATTGCCTTAGTGTCTATGTATTCTAGCAATCTTATCGATCCGTTGCATAAGTAACATAGGCACCTCCATGCACATGAGTCTGTAGCAACTTTCATTCTTTATCCTGGATAAATTCTAGATCAAGTGGTATCAGAGCTTAGAGTTATTAAGGTTAGACAAGCTTGTGCTAGATTTTGTTGTTGAATGCTAACTAGATCAAAGCTTAAATGAGGAGATGGAGAATTGGCTGAAACTAACCCAGAAATTGGAAGAGTCCATTCTAAGAGGAAAATGTTAGAAGAAAATCCCTTGGAATCATACCCCTAGTTCATGGATAGTTTTATGACCCTGAAATCCATGGTGGAGGAAATGTATAGGGACTTTAAGAAACACAGAGATGAAGATGCATCAAGCTCCAAACAAGACAAAGGAGTAGAAGAATCTCTCCTCCATGACCATTCCAAAGGCAAAGGGAAAGAATAAAAATTCCTCACGCCTCTTAATAGCCTTGAACATAAAAAGAAGACATCTTTGATTAAATTAGATGTTAAATTTGATTTACCAATATATGATGGAGAGTTGAATGCAGAGAAGTTGGATAATTGGATTAGACATATTGATGTTTATTACAAAGTGGAGAGCATCGACTCAGACAAGAGTGAGATTCAGCTGGCCAGCCTACGCCTCGGAGGCACTGCCTTGGTATGGTGGAAAGGCAGGACACAAGATGACATGAAGAAGCATGGTAAGATTCTTTCTGTCTGGAGTGAATTTTTTTCTACAATTAAAAAGAAATTTTATCCACTAGCCTACATGCAGCAAGCCATGATGAGCTGGCAAACTCTTCGACAACTAAAAGGGAAAAGTGTGCAAAGTTACACTCAAGAATTTAGGAAAAGAACTTTGATTCTAGGAATGTCTTTAGACTCACTTGAGACTCTATTGAAGTACATAGGTAGTTTACATAGCTACATGAGGCACACTATCCTCATGTTTAATCCCACTAGCATAGATGAGGTGTCCGTTCAGGCTACGCATCTAGAAGCTAGAGGTAAGAATGGGAACCCAAAAATTGGGGGATCATCCCAACCCACTGCAAGCAAAAATAAGGAGAAAAGAAAACATAATTGGAAAGAGAGGAAGATAAACATTGTACATAAGAGCAAGTCCTCATGCACTCACTGTAAGAAGGATGGGCATGATGATGAACACTACTGGATTCTGCATCCAGAGCTGAAACCTAAGAAGTTTGAGGGAAAGAAGAAGAAGACTGTTGCAACTATTCAAAAAGATTTGGGGTCAGACTCAGGAGATGAAGCAATAATTGCAGCCACAGGTATAAAAGGTTGTCCACTTTAGAGAATGCAGAAATCAAGAGCTAGGTACAAGAGTTGCTTGAGAAGGGGTTCATCAGACCTAGCACGTCGCCATGTGGCTCTCCAATCCTTTTGGTGAAAAAGAAAGATGGCACGTGGAGAATGTGCATTGATTATCGAGCATTGAATAAGATAACGATCAAAAATCATTATCCCCTTCCTCACATAGATGATCTATTAGATCAGTTAAAGGAAGCTGTTTATTTTTCTAAGTTAGACTTGCATAATGGCTATCATCAGGTCAGAGTTGTAGAGCAAGATGCATGGAATACTGCTTTCAAAACAAAGCAGGGATTATATGAGTGGCTGATTATGCCTTTTGGCTTAACTAATGTTCCTGCTACTTTCATGAGAGTAATGAATGATGTACTCAAAACTTTTCTTATGATTTTGTTATTATATATCTGGATGACATTCTTATATTTAGCAAAACGTGGGAAGAACATTTAAAGCATGTTAAGCAGACACTAGATGTTTTGAAAAGAGAAAAACTTTATGTTAAACTCTCAAAATGTGAATTTGCCAAAACATCTTTATATCATAGTACATTGTTACAAATCACCTCAAATTTACTTTATGAAAAAATTAGGTATGGAGGTTAGCCCACCTTATTTTAAGGGAGAGGGTAAAAAAGTAAATTTAGCTGTTGAAATTAGGAGTTAAAATCTTCCATTCGCTCTCATTTTCAAGAAAATGTATTTATGATAGTTATAAATAAAAATATAAATACAGTGGAGGTATGGTAAATAGATAAAATCTCTTTTTATACTTACTCCAAAGGTATGGTAAATAAATAAAAATACAAATAAACTAGAGGTATGGTAAATAAATAAAACCTGTTTTTTATATTTAGTCCATAACCCACTTTCTATTTAAGAAGGCTCAAAAAAGAGGTTTTATTTAAGTGAACCCTATGGGCCAAATACCATATTTATAAAAGAGGTATGGTAAATTAATAAAAATATAAATAAATGAGAGGTATGGTAAATAAATAAAACAATTTTTTATATTTACTCCATATGTCACCTTTTATTTATGAACATGCAAGTGTGTAAATAAATAAAAATATAAATAAAGTGGAGGTATGGTAAATAAATAAAAAATAAATAAACTATAGGTATGGTAAATAAATAGAACCTCTTTCTATATTTAGTCCATAACCCTCTTTCTATTTAAGAAGGCTAAAAAAGGAGGATTTATTTAACTGAATCCTATGGGTCAAATACCATATTTATAAAAGAGGTATGGTAACTTAATAAAAATATAAATACACGAGAGGTATGGTAAATAAATAAAACATTTTTTATATTTACTCCATAAGCCACCTTATATTTACGAACACTCAAAAAATGTGTTATATTTAGGTGAAGCCTATGCGCCAAATACCATAGGCCAAATTATTATTAATACCATGCAAAAAACATTATTAACCCTAATATTAATATTAATAAAAATAAAGATGGAACATGGTATTGACCCATGGTATTCACATGGAATGCAACCTATTTAAAGGGGGGAATAAAACTAGCATAGATCCATCTTTACTTTGGATCAAATATCGTGATATGCAAACAAACATAGAGTGAAAAAATATTTGATTCCTCTCGGGGCTTGGTAGATCAAGAGTAAAAATGGATCTTGTAATTTAATGTCACTTAAACATTTTAACTTGGTTAAAATAAAATAAAAAAATATCAATTATTAATTTTATTAATTTTTATAAATTACTAATAGTAGTTTTTAAGCTCCAAGTTTATGATAACCCATGGTATTGACCCATGGTAATACCATGGTATTCATGTGAGCATAGACTATTTAAAGGGGAAATTCTATCAGCTTAGTTCCATCTTAATTCTGGGTCTACCAAGTGTTGGGAGGGATAAATAGATTTCATCCCTTTAAGAGTGGTAGATGTGGATTTAAGATGGATATAGGTTGGTTTTTATGATAATGAAGATATTAAATAGATTTAGGAAATTATATTGTAAAAAAAATATTAAGTTGAATGGTTAAAGCTACATTTAGTCACTTCACAAAATTTAGTAAAAAATACCGATATCTGCATTAATATTGGTTTTTCTGATTTAACAAAAAAAAAATTCAAAACAATGAAGTCTTAACTCTTTCCGTATCACCCTCGCAGAAGAGAGATAGTCGCTACCCAGATTTCCCACCATTTTTCAAACATTCTCAATATGATATCTTCATGAAAAAGTTAAGGTATTGATCTTGGATTAGTTGTTTGAAAAATATGTTGGTTTGTACAACCTTTCAACTTTTTTTCTATTCTTAGTTTGTCGTAATGATCTGTAGGGGTTGGGTCACTGCACCATATTGTCCTAAAAAGCGGAGATTGTGCACCAAAAAGGAAATTAATCCACATGTTACAACACTGTTAAAAATGGTATGAAGGTAGTGAATTATGCTAATAAGAAATTTAGATTGGGAAAGACGTAATTAAATTTTATTATTTAATTGAAGATTTCCAATTAAAATAATAATAAATCTACATTTATATATTTATATATTGATTTGAAGACTTCTGACAATGGTCACTTATTTCCATTAGATCCCCTTCAAGCCTTTGGGATACCTACTACTTCATTATATTATATAGTTGGGGTTTGCTACTTGTTGGCGTGTTGGGGTAAACAAACTTGATGTGTTTTTTTTTTTTATCTCACAGTTGGAGTCTATGGAATAAGAAAGAAATTTGATAGCTTGGAAAAAGTGGTATCTTGACAAAAGTGGTAGAGAAAACATTAATCTCTCCTACCATGACAAACATGGCCACTAAAACTTGCAACATTGTTTGTAGGAAGTGAAAATTATGTTTCTTTTTTCCAAACATGCATGTTAGTATATTACAGTTTAATGAATATGTTTTATTATTATCATAGATGGTTTCATACTTTAACAAAAAATTCGCCAAGACTTCACAATGTTGTATTATTTAGTGAAAGATTTTCCAAGATCTTACAAGATTTTATAATTCAATGAAAGATTTGTCATGACTTTACAAGATAATATAATCTGGTGAGAGAACACCAAAAAAATTATATATACATATTATATTAGTGATAAAATCACCTCCCATTTTTCCTATGTATCATGGGGATTCGCCCATTTATTATACATATAAATTTATGGTAGTTCTTAACATTTTCCCTGGGTTGCAGTCATTATAAACTGGCCTAAACCTAAATCTACTACGGAGGTTAGAAGCTTCTTAGGAGCAGCTCCCTTACATGCTTTAACAGGATTGAACAAGGTGTTTCAGTGGGGAGGAAAACAACAGAAAGCCTTCGACATCTTGAAAGAAAAGATTAGTACAACACTAGTACTAGCACTGCCCAATCTTCAAAGACCATTTAAGATTGAAATAGATGCCAATGACTATGCCATGGGAGCAGTGTTGATGTAGCACAGGAAACCCATATGTTATCATTCTGAGACATTTAATTTTGCAGTAGTTAACTATCCTACATATGATAAAGAATTGTATGCATTAGTACATAGTGTGAAAAAGTGGAAACATTACTTAATGGGCAAAGAGACAGTTATACATACTGATCATCAACCACTTCAATATCTACACTCCCAAACTAAGTTGCAGCAATCAAGACACTGTAGATGGATGGGTTTTCTACAACAATTTCATTTAGTCATTAGATGTAAAAAAAGGCATTCACAATAAAGTTGTAGATATGTTATCTAGACCAATTATAAATGCATCTACTATACTTAAGCATAATTCAGTATTGCATGAGAGCTACATTGAACAATATGCTCAAGATATAGATTTTAAAGATGTATATGCAACTTTAAGTCAAGGCAAATGAGTAGAAGAATTGGATTATCATATTAAGGACCAACTCTTGTATCATTGTGGGAAGCTATGCATTCCACAAACTAAAAGAGTAAAGATAATTCGAGAAGCACACACTTCTCTAATATCAGGTCACTTTGGTGTAAGTAAAATGGTTGCACAACTGCAAAGATTTTGTTATTGGCCGAAAATGAATGAGACAATTTCTAGATATGTAAGAGGGTGTACCATGTGTGCTAAAAGAAAGCCCAGCAATAAAAAACTAGGCTTGCACACTCCACTACCATTTCCTTCTCATCCTTGGGAAAGTGTTTCCATCGACTTTGTTGGAAGACTGCCTAAATCTAGTAAAGGTCATGACTATTTATATGTTGTTGTGGATAGGTTTAACAAAATGTGTATTCTAATACCTTGTAACAAATAGATTACAGCTGAAAAAACTGCAAAGTTATTCTTTAAGCATGTGTGGGTTCATTTTGGATTACCCACTTCCATAATATCTGATCGAGATACCCGATTTGTTGGGAAATTTTGGTCAGTATTGTGGGAATTGATGGACACCAGGCTGAAGAAAAGCACAACTTTTCATCCGCAAATAGATGGCCAAATAGAAGTGGTCAAAAGGACACTAATCCAGTTGCTCAGAGGCTATTGCAACAAGCATCCCAAACTTTGGGATGAACATTTATGCTATGTGCAGCATTCTTACAACCAAGCTAAACATTCTTCTACACAGGGATCTCCTTTCGAGACCTGTTTTGGTTTCACACCAAGGTCTCCCTCGGATTTTGTCTTTGGTAGAGACATAACAGTTGATGGACACAATGATGTGGACAAGGCAACCAAGTTCATTGAACAAATCCAAGATATTCACCAGGCAGTACAGGAGAAACTGAAAAAGAGCCAAGCCAAGTACAAGGCAAGGCATGACAAGCATTAGATGGAGCATAGCTTCCAAGTTGGTGACCAAGTCTGGCTGTATATTAGCAAAGACATGATGCAAGGTGAAGGTAAGAACCTGAAGCCAATAAGGTATGAGCCTTTCAAGATACTTGAGAAAATTGGTGAGAATGCTTTTCACCTTGATCTACCAGCTTACATGCACATCTACTCAGTTGTTAATGCAAACAACTTGAGACTATTTGAACCTTCATTAATTGAAGATTCTGAAGAGCAAAGTCAATTGCCTTTTATTGATGATCTATTACCTGAAATCTTAATGAGTTGCAGGAAGATGTAGTTATAGACAGGAAGGTAAAAACTACACACAGAGGTGATGTTGAGTACCTCAAGATCAGACTCAAATGTTCAAAGCCAAGCAGTGCAAAATGGATAGAATTTGAGCAAGCAAGGAAGCAATACCCTCACTTGATTGATGCTTAAAAGAAAACCAACTTTTGGTGGTCCAAAAACTTTTTCATTGGGAAGGTCGTGATCCGAATTGGATCCTAAAAGTCTCTAATTTTTCATGACTGTTTCAATTTTGCTAAAAGATTCAAGTCCTAGAAAAGATTGAAGCTATCAGAAGGAATCCTCATAACAATTGCCATTCTAGAGCGGAGCAATGAGGCCCTCGGTTGAGTGCGCCAACTGTTGGCCCATGGTAAAGCACAATTGGAAAAACCAGAGGCCAGATTAAGAAATGGAGGTGGATTCTGATATCGCAGGGCATCCCCCTCAATGAAGGAAAGCCCCAGAATGCTCGGACCCAAAAAGGCTATAAAACTCAGAAAAGTAACTGTTTCGGTTCTGTAGCACGGATTCCCCAAAACTGACAGGATATCGGAAGGCTTCGAGGTAGCAAGTAGTTTTGACTGAGTCCTTCCTGATGCCACACATCGAGTGACACGCGTCCGGTGAAAGAGAGAGAAAACACTCGCATCAGACAGGTAAACGTCGTGTGACTTGCCCGTCCGATATGAAGGACAACTGTATGATCTGGGGGGTCCAGATCAACAGCGGAGATTTGTCTCGATGACTGGTCGGATTTGACAGGTCAAAAAGCAAGACGACAAGGATTTGACATCCGACGTGGATGATGAGTTGGCAAATGATTCATGTTCGTGGGCGATCTTGAAGCAAACAGATTTAATGGCCGTTTGAGTATGATTCAGGGAATTTGACACCTAGTTCGTTAGCAAACAAGTGTCCACCCCCTCGCGAGGTGTTACCTAGCGATGATGACGCAGAGCAGAGGAATTCGAGCAGATAGAGGAAAGGAAGCAAAAAGGTTGGGAAGCGGAAATGAGTAGTGGAAGAGCAGACTGGATTTACAGCCATGAACTGACAGTAGTAGAGGAAGGGGGCAACACACAGAGACGCAGAAAGCCAATAGCAGAGAACATAGAGTAGAAGCTGAGTTGACCTGAAGGCAACATCGAGCCAGACAAAGCCAGAGAGAGTCAGAGAGTCTGTGTACTCCATTGAAGGCTTGAGAGGTACAAGCAAGCTCCTCGACATAGGCTTGTCATACTACTTTTAACTTCAGAGGTCTAGTTTTAGTAAGGAGAGTCTGTGCACTCTAGTCCTATTGACTTCATTTTGTCAGTGAGACTTGAATCGAGATCAATGTTGTAAAAACTATGCTTGAAAACATAATAGAGAGGCCACCACTGAAAGGCTAGATCAAGAGATGTAGCCCAAGAGCATGGGGTGAAATCCTTATTAAACTTGTTTTGTTTACATGTTTGACTATTATGTTTTCTCTAATTGCCTCAGTGTTATGTATTCTAGAAATCTTATTGATCCGTTGCATAAGTAACATAGGCACCTCCATGCACATGAGTCTGTAATACCTTTTATTGTTTATTCTGGATAAATTCTAGATCATGACTGGTAACAAAGAGCTCTTCAGTAACTTGGAGAAGGATCTCCAAATGCATATCAAGATGGGTGATGACGAGAGGTATAATGCTACTGGGTTTGGTACAATTACCTTTCGGAGGGAGTCAGGTTCTCCCCTCACTTTGCGGGATGTTATGTATGTTCCTGGTTTGAATAATAACTTGGTATCTGTTGCCATGTTGGAGGATAGAGGATATGATGTGATATTTAGTAAGGGAAAGGTGTTCCTTCATCACATAGCCATGTGACAGGTTAAGAGGATAGGGGTTCGAGTGAAGAATCTATAGAATTTGGAGGTAGAAGATTGTGCTGACTTGAGCATGAAAGAAGATAAGGTGCAGATTTGAGACACCAGCGAGTTGTGGCACAGGAGGTTGGGTCACTTGCATCATGGCACTTTGAAAATCATGTAGCAAATTTCTACCAGTCTTCTCAAAGGTACATTAGAGAAAGTTGACACATGCAAAGGGTGTACTTTGGGAAAATACACCAAAGCTTCCTTTCACGACAAAGACAATCAAGCATAGGCGATCCTCATTCGAGTCCATTCAGATGTGTGTGGACCGTTATCGACAACATCCATGATGAAGAAAATGTATTATGTTATATTTGTTGATGATTTTTCTCGTAAATGTTGGTCTTCTTCATTCAGAAGAAAGATCAGAATTTTGCAAAGTTTTGTGAATTTAAAGATTTGTCAAGAAAGATATTGATAGGAAGGTTAAAACTCTCAGGAGTGGTAATGGTGGAGAGTATGTGTCGAATGAGTTTAGAAACTTCTGTGTGGTAGAAGGCATTTGACGAGAGTTGATAACACCTCATAACCCACATCAGAATGGGGTGGCTGAAAGGAAAAACATAAGCATAGTAGGGGAAGCACATGCGATGTTGCATGATTATGGCCTACCACTAAACTTATGGGCCAAGGCATGAAACGTAGCTATTTATTTGTAGAACATAAGCCCTCATCGAATTCTGGGGATGAGTACACTGGAAGAGGCACTTTTAAGGAAGAGACCAGATGTGGGTCACTTCAGGATTTTTGGTTCATCAGTCTATTGCCATGTAACCAAAGATGTATGGAAGAATATTGAGTCAACAACAAAGTTGGGGATATTTGTGGGGTACATTGATACACCTCACAACTATCGAGTGTACCTGTTGACCAACAAGATGACAATGGTTCACACAGATGTAAAATTTGATGAAGAGAATGCCATGAGATATTAACTTGGGAGGGAGCTTCATCCATATTTAGTTGAGGAAAATTTAGCTCCTAAGCAAGAACCTCAGATTGATGTGGAGTAGCCACATGTAGAGGATCAGGGAGTGTATAAACCCACTTAGGCTGAGTCTTCCAGAGATGGGAGAAAGTGCACCAGAGAGGCTGAAAATTTATTGCATGATTCTAGAGAGAATGTGGGAGCACCTACATCACAACATAGGAAGAGGAGGTCACTAGAGACGTACACTGGATACATGTGTTGTTGGGAAAAGTATCCAATTGGGAATGCCCCTATCCCACTCTAAGGTGTGATAGTGCCTTAGCAACAAACAAGGAAAACTATCTGAGTATTCTTCTTTATGAGATGTAAATAGAGAAAGAAGGATGTAACTAACCGGTGTCTTCCGCTAGTTTGTCAATCCAATCACTATCTCTTTTGTTCGCTTCCCGCTGCCTGCTCTTTCACTGGTCCAGCTTCACCCAGTTCCTGCAAGATCACAAGAGAGGAAAACTACACAAAAGACATAGATTCACATTCATAACTAGTTTAGGATCAGATATAAACTAAATATGCAAATATAACAAAGCATCATTGATATACAAGCATATAGGAGAAACTCAAATAGCTTTATTGATATGATAATAAAGTTCAAGAGGAGATACAACCAAGTGAGTCCCGATCCAGCATCTACCTCCCGGCAAAGGAATCCCTTCCTCTCCTCCAACAAAGCATAAATCACCCAATGTACTAATCTCAATCTCAAACCAACAGCAATTCTCTGCAAAGTACAAAATTCCAGCCTCCTGAACCTCTAGGTGAGAGATCCATATATAGATGTAAGCAGAGAGGATGAGTCAGCTTATGTTTTGACTTGTGGCTTCTCTCTGTCAGTTCTTGCTTCCACTTGGAGGTTGAGAACCTCTTACTCATCACTAGTCGAATTCATTGAGGCAAGTGTCATTGGAGAAGATTCTGGAAGCTTCCAGGGTCTTTCCACCTCATTGAATGAGCTTGCCATTTGTCATTTCCCGCTCAGCGCACCCTGGTAGTGCTTCCACCTGCGTTGCAATGCACCTAGCCAGTGTAGCCTCTGCATTTCAATGCAGGCAGCTAGTGGAGCCTCTGAATTGATCCTGATTTGACTAGTTTTGGGCAGTTTCTGGTGGAGAACTTCTGGGAGAAGCTGTCATTTGTTGACCTTGTTCCTTTAGGGGTAGGAACAACTCTTTTAGGGACTTTGGATCCCTTGGATTATGGACATTTCATGCTCAATGCTGTAAGGCACAAAAATGTCTATAACAGTTGCCCCCTAAAGTATGAGGCCGTTTATCGGGTGAAATGCTTTATTAGGAGGATCCGAAGTTCTTTCAATGCTGGGAGGAGACCTGTAATAAGATACAATACAATACATTATTTTTCATACTGTTTTCATGATCTAGCTGAGGCGGGAATTCCCATGCTCAGCTTTATAAATTCATTTTTCTGTACATAGAACAGACAATCGTCTGATGGTAGAATGATGATTTTGATGAAATCATCATCCTTTTGGTAGGATGATTATCTGTGCTGCAATGTTGTACATGTCAATGTATTTACTTTTCTTGAATATATATCGCAGCCCGGATGGATGAAACTAGATCCGGGGTCTTCAATCTCGTTCGATCTTCACTCTAAGTACAAGTCAATCCATGTGAGAAATGTTCTGAAGTTGAACATGGAAAGACATCGCTTGATTACCAGTCAATGATGTAAACTGTTAACAAGCGCGAGAGGAATCAACGATAATGATAATGACCCTCAAGGTACTGCAGTACAATTCACGTGGTGTGAATAAAGGACTTGGCGTCGAACACCACGTAAAATCTTTCGGTCGAAGGTCATTGATGTATACCTGTCGCCGGAAGTGAGAAACTTGCCATTGAGGAATGCAAGCTTCAAAGTACTGAAGGGGGTGTTCCTAGATCAACTTCTTGGATAATGAGCTGATGTCGACAAGAAGCGATCCATCAAAGGAGGGCCTTAATGTATCCCACATCAGTGACACGGAACGGAGCAAATGATTTTGATGGAGGTGAAAACGATCTGATGATATATGGTTCAGGGTGGCGGTCATGAAAGGATGAAGGATAATGTATGGTAGTGGATGGGACACGGTTGACTTCTCTGGATGACTTCTCTTGAACATATCGGCGACACTTGTGTGATGGATCGGTAGCATTTACCCCAAAGGTGGATGGTATGGCGAGACCATGGCGATGTGACCGGTGAATGAAACAACCCAACCCGACTCAGGCACGGAGTGGAAGTGTCATGTTCAAGAGCGACTTGCTACCAATAAAAGTTCTTTGAGTTTCTTCCCAATTTTCCCCAGTCATTTCTGACCAGTACCTCTTTATTTTTGTCAAGCTTGAGGAGGATAACATATTCTTGTTCTATAATTTTCCCTTCGGGCAAACCCATCGCTATGTTTTAACGAGCCTAGCGATAGTGAAACTCGTTCTCGTCTAAAGACAAGTTTGTCGCTATTAATGTTTTTTAACGAGTCTAACGACAAAGATAACTCGGTCCTTTTCATTTTTAGAGAGTCTGAAAAGGTACGTAAAGATAACTCCGGAAGTCCTTTTTCGTCATCTAATCCCTCAAGTCCGAAAAAGTATAAAACAATACAGAAGGGATGAGTTTTCGATAGTTTTAACGAGCCGAACAAAACAAGCGCTCGATCTTTTTGTGCAATAATCCCTCAGGTCCAAAAAGATTAAAATCTAGAGGAGGGATAGCACTTCCGGTCGCTTTAACGAGCTGGAAGGCCAAAACTCGACAATATTTTCATATTTTACGAGTCAGATGAAAAGAGCTTAAAGAAGACTCGTCTTTTGAGGAACGAGTGATAAAACGGGTAGCAGCTAATTCCAGGTAAGGGTTGGAATTTTCCAATCACGGCAGTGTCACAAGGATGGCTAGTGAAATCACTCTTCGCAGCTGTTCCTCAAAATGGGTAAACAATCAAATGGAGGTGAATGATCGGCCAATGGAAAAGTGGAGGTGACGGTGCAAACACGACCAAGGCTTTAATGGCTGATAATGTTACATTCACGGTGGTTATTTACCAGAGGAGAGTTCATTTTTTAACGAGCTTAAACACGGGTTGAAACACTTGCTCGATCTTATGTTTATTTTTTAACGAGCATGAACTATGTGCTAAAACTGCTCGATTAATCCAGTCATATGATAAGAATGTCTCATTTAAGATTCCATTTTTTTATGGAGCTTGCGCCTTACAAAGCTTTGCTCCTGAATCCTTTCTTTATGCAAGTTCGGAAACAACTAATCCTACGAGTTTAAAGGGTTACGAGTTTAAAGGGTTAGAGGTCCTAAAAATTTAAAAAATAAATAGCCTCCTCTTGCTTGCACTCCAAAAGGTTTGCATGCCCCCAGGTATAAAAGAGAGTTTCGAGGTCTCCCTCTATTCGAGCTGACAAAACATTTGTTTTATCAGGAAGGGTCACCCTTTATTCGAGCTGACAAAACATTTGTTTTATCAGGAAGGGTACTACCTCTTACAGGTTACCCAAAGATCGTCTCATTTGCACAGCAAACAAAACATTTCTTTGGCGATATCCACTGAGATGAACAAAGGTGAATGGCGATGCCCGCCAATTCACATAACTTTGACAAGAGAATCTTATTCTAGAACAACCCCTCTTCCAATCACGGACAGGGTACGGACTAGTCATATTCTCCGGCGGAAACCTACTCTATACCCGAAGTTTTCCTGCCGAAGCAGACCAAGACGCATGCCCCCTGGGTTCCAGTCATATCCTTCCGAATCACTCGCGCTCATCGGGAGGACGGACCATGGGTTGAGACATTTCTTGCATGAAGAGACCATTTAGGGATGGTATATGACTATTTGCGATGCGTGATCCAGGAAATGAAAGCTGGTCCACGAGCTTGACCACTCTTCCTTCGTGCGGAAAACACATTACTCTAAAGAGTGAGGAGACGATGGCTCCCATGCAATATATATAGTCTCATCCAAGGAGTAGGTTATAATACAAGGGTCCTTGAACGACCATCACGTTCATTTGAACGGTCTTCCCTTTCAATGTGATAGGCACATTGGGGAGGATCCCTAAAGGTCGACTGGTTCCTTTATCGAAGCCTGTCAGATTTCTCATTTCAGGCAAAAGCGCTGGCGAACCAAGCGCTTCCAAGCAATAGAGGAAAGGATACTCACAGATGCCCCCTCATCAATGATGGTGCCAGCCATAACCATTCTGTATATTTGGACGATAATTATGAATGGCATGCTGGCTGGCAAACGGGGTCTGCCTAGTTGGTTCCAGTCGAAGGATACAACTAGGTTGCTTGGTGGTGGGACCGAGTAGACGGTCGGATATCGCTTTGACGAACTTCCTTCCTGCGATAAAGGAATGGGTGGATTTCCCCCGTGTTCGTCGGAGTTTGTGTTGATGAAAAGAATCTGGATGTTGTCATCCTTATCCTCTTCAGTGACTGTATCATTCGAAGGTAAATCCTCTGAAGGCAAGACCGGGTCAACTGCCGCCTCGACCGTTTGACTTTCGTCTGGTATGGATTCAGTCGGTTTATCCTCAATGATAGACGCTTCAGCTGACCACTTGAGCGGGCCAGTTGGATTCTCAACTAACGAAGGACTTGGCAAGAGTTTTTTATATTCAGGAGGAAGTCGTAACGGTGAAACCGGACGATCTTCCAAGACTCTTTTAGCCTCATCTAAGAAGGGACAACGGTGGAGGGCATGGTTGCCTTCGCACAGTCTACAGGGAGGTCTTGCCTTCCCTTTTTGTCCAGGGACTTCACTTTCGCTAGTTGACGGTGTACTTTCAACATGGCTATCAGAGGTTGATGACACCGGATTGTGCAAACGGGGAGACCAGTCCCTTAGTATCCGAGGGATGCAAGGACAATCTCTGTGAAAGTGGTCTCCTTTGCAGATGACACATGGCGATTTAGGCTTGGTCAGTGCTGTGTGTGGATTTTCATTAGACGCCACTTGTTTTCCCTTATTTTCCTTTGGCTCCTTCTTCTTTTTCTCTTTCTTCTTCTTTTCCTTCTTCTCCTTAGGGACTTGTTTTTTAGCTTTACCAGTCCTGTCACGCGAAGAGGAAGGAAGAGAGGAAGAATTAGAGGAAGTAGAAGGTTGGTGGGAAATTCTGGACTCGTCTAATTGCTGATTCGACTGTTCAGGAATAGTGGTGTTCTGAACGACATTGGTTGAGAAGAGCTAGACCCGCAGGCCAATTGTCAGTCCTAGAAGCGACAATGTGGCCATATGGGGCGCACCAACATCTCCCCAAGAGGAGAAGGGACTAGGATTTCCACCAAGGGGAATTTCTTGGTTGGTGGGCTCCATTTTCTCAACCTAAAGATCAACGCGGGAAAAAGGGTATGATTATTTCGTTTAAAATAAATTTTAACGACGCTTAGACACAACTTGCTTTTTCAATTTTAAAGAGTCGAGAAAAAGAAAAAGATGACTCTAGTCTCCTTCGATTTTTAATGAGCCTGAAGTGACAAGTGCTCAGATGGACCTTTTCCGTTAAGGAGTCTGAAAAGGAACGAAAGGGACTGCTCTGGAGTTCTAGCTAGAGGGTGTTCCAAACTTTTCGCAAAACCGCAGAATACTTTTTAGGGTACAGGCGGTCAATCTTCCCGAATGCTGTGTTCAATGCATTGCGATCAGTAGGGCGGCTGACACGACTTCCTATGGATAAAGGTTTTATGCCTATAGGGGTCTCCCAATATATACTGGATGGTACGTGGGAGCACAATCCGTACTGGCACTTATCGTCTCTCAAGAGGAATCACCCAACCATCAGTGAGGCGACCAGTGACAAGGTTTTACGACGCCAGAACACATCTCTGGCCTAGACCTCTATGTTGTGCGTTATGTTACAAAGCGTTGTTAAGTTCATTAAATTTATTTTAGGTTGATCTTTCTTAGAAGTTTGCCTTTTTGGATCACCACGAGATGTATGATACAATTCCTAAATGCAGTCTAAATATGATAAGCAAGCTTTTATATCTTTTCAACAATGAAAATCCTAGCTACAAGGGGAAAAGAAAGACACCATCTTTTCTCAAAGAGCATAGAGCACACAGTAATGCACTTTTCCCTAAATCAACATACAAACTGTCAAAATGCAAATGCACATATGCATGTATTTGTTTTCACTTTCTTAATATTGATGCCTAAAAAGAAAGCTGTTGTACAAATTTGAATTCGATTTCAAGTGAAAAACACAAACAAGTTCCTTTTTCGAAATCAAAAAGACGATTACGACACTTTATGATTTACTTGTTTCGACACTAGAAATGCATAAATTCAAACCAAACGACAAAAGTAAAAGCTTAATCAACTGTGAACAACAAACAAACTCACTCCTAAGATCAAAACGACACTTACGACAGGTCTAGATCTAAGGGCGACAGTATGACTAGTTTACTTTTGTAATGGGAAACTGCAAATGATGTAACAAATACACAAAGAACAGATACAGTTTCTTTAAACAATTGAGGTGGAATTGAGGCAAAGAAAAGGGGTTTCAGATAGGTACAATGATTGATAACAGGCTGCAAACAACAGAGAGAAAACTGAGCCAAAAGAAGCAGAGAACCACAGCTGCACAAGGCAAAGACTGATCAGTGCACCCTCAACACAGAGAAACTGAACTTCAGCGCAGGTAGCCTTCACGGGACCTGCATTGAAATGCAGAACCTCTTCACAGAGTCTGCGCTAAAGTAGAAACGAGAGTTGTTTCTGGGTTCTGGGTCACGGTTTGCAGTTTAATCTACGGTTTTTGGCCGGATAAAAGCTATCAATTAGGTACAATTAGAGGGATGATTTAAAGGAGGACTAAGATCTATCACAAAGGGCTATTAGAGCACTTGTGGATCAGCTGTTCAGATCATAAACAGGACCAGTGAATGGACTAGAGTAGCAGATCTCTACTTTGCATTTGTAAATGGCAAATGCAGTTCGATTCGGCACTCTTGAGTTTATGAGTGTTGGTATCATCCTGAGACCCTTTTTCCTTCCCAAAAACATATCATTTATCCATACATTTTCATCATATATCCCTCAAAATCCTTGAATATTGATTATTAATTGTTCTATAGTTATTAAATTGCATAGAAATTAATTTAGGGGTTTTATGTTCCAGAATTAGAGGTTTTTGAGGACATGATTACAGGAAGTACCCACATCCTGTAATGAGCTTACCGTTTGACATGTGGCGCAGCAGATGAGCCAGAACGAAAGGCATGGGCAAAAAGCAGAATGTCCAAGCATGGACAAACACCTCTCACCCAGCCAAATCGAGCCTCCTATGCATGCGGTCAACTTAAGTCAAAGCAGGGCACTCTGACAGGAAAAAGCAGAAACAACATCGTTCTATTTTTCATTTTAGTCTTTTTGATTTTTGAAACACTTGGTATGGAAACATTTTGAAAAGGCTATGTAACAAACGCGGCAACAGCACTATGTACATTCATTGTATCGATGACATGGCTGTGCGGACGCAAATGTAAATACAGTCAGGGTTATGTTTAGAGTTTAGTTTTTCGAATTGTTGAATCGTATTTTCTCAGAACAGAGTTTTATTTTTAATACACAGACCTATTTACAGTCACGACCGTGTGTATCCTTCTTGCGTGATTTGGTAGCTGATCAGTTGTAACCAGTATACCCTTAGGCGCGGACGGGCCCTGCGTTCTTCGATTGGTATACTGTTCACTTGTTTTGTTACATTCCAGTTATCACATGTTCGCACAGTATTCACATAGCTTTTGATTTATATCGTATATGGTTTGCATCACAGTATTCACATAGCCTTCGATTTATATCACATGGTTTGCATCACAGTTTCGATTTACATAGCTGTTGATTTACATAGCATACGGGTTGCATAACATTTGTATAAGCTTTCGATTCCTACAGCCTTTGAATTTCATTATATAGATATGGTGTGCGCTTATGAACGGTTTATGGTTATGTTGAATGGTCAGCATTAGGATCTGGAAGGGAGTCTTGTAAGGGATTCGATCCCTGTGTGACTCATAGAGACATTATCTCATAAACTCTGTTTTGCTTTACAGTTCATTTATGCTTTCTTTATATAGTTTGATAGTGTAAATATCTTGCATGCTGTGTGTGGTTACCAAGCAAGGGTTTTCTGAGTGATACCTCTGTAAGGAGGTTAGAATCATTGCCACAGTCATATACAGTACTTAGGTTCATGATTTGATTTGATAGTTACATCTCACGACCAGCATTATAATTAAGCATATCAGTAGAGTAATCTAGGTGTGTGAATGATAGGCTGCAAATTCCGGTCTTCCGTAAAGAAGCATTGTATCCTACATCCTACTCACTTGGCCAGAGATTCTTTATGTCTATATATTTTAGACCATGCCTCTAAGCTTACGCACCTCGGTCGATATTAAATATAGAGTCCAGTCTAGTACCCTAGCTGGAACCACTACATTTTGGCGCCGTTGCCGGGGATCGAACCCGGGTCACCCGCGTTCGTATCATCCTGAGACCCTTTTTGGGTGTTTTTGTGTATTGAAATTTTTTTCTTTTTGTCTTTCTCAGCCCTCTTGGCATCCTCTTTTTGCATGTTCCTGGTCCTTATGCTGCCCACAGGTTGAGGTGCTCTGCTAGCCTTGGACACTGGAATTTCCTCATCTATATCCTTCATAAACCCAGAATCTTCTTGCACTTCTTCTTTTTCCTCCTCATCTCTGATTTGGTTGACAGTTAAGAATTCTTTCCATGGCTTCCCTCGCTTCTGCAACTCATGTTTAATGAGGATTTTAATCAGGCCAAAATGGTACAGGCTTTTATCCTCATTCCCTTTTTGTTTCTGGATAGTTTTGGCCATCTTTGTTAAACTTTGCAGCAGAAAATATGGCACACTGATTATACATTGTTTCTTTAAATGGAGGAGTAGCTTGATGTGATATAGATAAACAATGCTGTATCTACCTTCACAGGTTATGAACTTTTGGATAATGTAAACCATTTCATCCCAAGGATGAACTAACTAGCTTCTTGGTACTCCCTTCTTCCAATTTACTGAGGAAACTCTAGACCTGGACATGAACTGTGTCCATGATTTCTCCTTGAATTGTTTAGTTTTAAAGTACTTTTCTCCCTCAGGGCTGAGCCCAATTGCCTGAGCTATAGTATCCTCTGAGATTCTGAAGGAGAAGGTGCCTATTAGGGCCTTTTCTCCATTAAAGGTGAAGGCAAATTGTTTTGTGACTTCTTCATTACTCCCATGGAATTTTTCCAGAAAAGGTAGCCACTGTGCTTCTCTAAGAATCTCAATACAGTCCTCATGGTATTGTGAGCTATCAAATGTACTGGGTTCGACTCTATTAGTCATGGTGATGGCAGAGGGTTGTGCCTCGAACCCTTCTCTGTCTATACTCTTTAAAATTTAAACACAGAAGTGTCAAGTTGGTTACCTGGCATATATCGCTTCCTTCAGTCTTCAATTATGGTGCTTGGCTGGTCGCTGTGACTGTGGTGGGAGTTGGAGATAGAATGGTGATGCTTCCCTTTTCGGCGCTCACCGGTTTCACTGTGTAAACCGACCCCAAACAGTGATACTCTCCTCGGCGCTCCTTGTTCAGATTTTCAATTTGTAACCCCACTCAAATGATAACAATCTCCTCGGCGTTCCTTGCTTCACTCTTTCACTTTGTAAGTTATGGGAACCGAGGGTGGAAAGGATGTGAAATAACCTGTACTCGCCTTACAATGTAATCATTCATTTAAAAACAGAGTGCTGTACGCTTGTATACATGTTAGCATAAGAATGCTGAGAGCGTACCCATAATGCTGAGCTATAATGCTGGGTGGCGAGGTTATGATTCGGGTGTGTGTGGTGTAAAACATATAGGCCGCTTGTTATGATTTGACTGTATGGGATGAAGAATATATATAGGCCGCTTCTATCTCATCCTTTGTATATATATATATATATATATATTTTTAAAAACAAACACACAGCTCACCACGTGCCCTTTTCAATTATACTCGGTCATGTAGAGAGTGTTGGTATGCCTGTAGGGTATATGACATGGTGAATGTGTTGGTGATGGGGTTTTAGGGATAGGTTGATGTAGGGAAATGATGAAACTTGGTGGGATAAGGGTGATAAGTGGATGTATGAAGGTGTCCTTGAAATCAATTACAACAGCTTATAGTCACCAAAATTACATTAAAAACTAATCTAGGAAATTAAATGCCCAAGAACAGAAATACATTACTCTTTCGTTGATCATTTGACATGCTGAGTTGCTAATCCTTTTGACTGTTCTTTTTGACAGGTCCTCTGAGGGAGGTTGAATACACAGGTCCTTTGAGAAAAGTTTTGAAGATGTAATAGGTCCCTCTGAAAAATTGGAATGTACAGGTCCCTTTTTGAAGACTGAAAACTGAAAATGCAATGGGTCTCTTAAGAAAATTTGAAGATACAGGTCCCTTGGAAAAACTGAAGATGTGCATGCAGCTCTTTGTATTGTTTTGTATTGTTACAGGTTCACTGCTTGCAATTTGCTGGAAGTCTTAGTGAAGTAGCCTTTGATGTCAAGAATTTTTTTTTAACAGGTCCCAACTGAATGTTTTAAACAGGTCCCTTTTACTGCTGGTTGGAATGTCTCAAACAGGTGTCAATTGCTTTATCAGGTCCCTTCTGAATATCTTAAACAGGTCCCCTTGCTGGTGGTGTTAGTAGCATAGATGTCTTGAACAGAACAGGTCCCCCTGCAAATATTTATAACCAGGTCCCTCTGAAAATCATGACAGAACAACTTATTTGTTAAAGTCTGGAATGCTGGTAACAAGCTGCTGTTGGAAATTTACAATGAATAAGAAATCTGAAGAATTTACAAGGGAGAGATAAAAGTAACAGAACAGATGTCTCCCTCTCCCCGACTGAAAGTTTGACTTGTCCTCAAGTCATGATGCAACTAAGAAATGAAACAATGAATCAACAGAAAGAGAATTCATACCCGCCAATAAATTGGTTTTCAGGTAGGAATTCGGGGTTAGATTGTGCCAGATACTGGTTTTCACATCTAACCCATGATTATTTTTTCTTTAGTTTTTGTTTTATTTAATTTTTTTTTTATTTTTATTTTTTATGAATTTTTGTTTTGTTTTTTTTTTTTTGTATTTTTTTCTTGATTTTGAAATTGAAAGGAAATAAAAATAAGGCAGTGATACTGCAGCTGAGGGCTGCAGTACCTCAACCTCTTCTTGCTGAGATAGTGTATGCAGAAAATCTTGCTTGCTGATGGGCTTGTTGTACAGCTTCAGGCGATGACCATTGACTGTGAAAGAATGACCTTTTCCATCAATAGTTTGGAGTTTTACTGAACCATTGTCATAAGCCTGAACAATTTCATAAGGACCCATCCAATGGGTGGTGAACTTAGCTTTATGATCCTTGAATTTTGAATCAAAAAGCAGAGCCCAGTCACCTTCCTTGAAGTGCTTCTTCTTAATGTGTGAATCATGCCATTGCTTCCTGTGCTTTTGCATGAGGGTGGTGGTTTGTTCTGCTTGCTGCCTCATCTCATCCAGCTGGTTCAACTGTTGGATTCTCTCTTTTTGTGCTTGATCCAAATCAATTAGTAAGTCTGCAGCTAATTTAAAGGTGTGAATTTGGAATTCAATAGGAAGCATGACATCCTTACCGTACACCAATTGGTATGGTGTAAATCCGGTGGTATCTTTCCAAGTAATCCGGTAAGCCCATAGTGCCTCCTTGAGCTTTTCTTCCCAGTTTTTGCGGTTCATTGCAACAGTTTTGGTAATGATCCCCTCCAAAGTCTTGTTAGTGGATTCCACCTGCCCATTGGCCTGTGGATGGTAGGGGGTACTTTTCCTATGCTTTATTTGGTACTTGTCTGTGATGTCCTTCATGAGCTTTGAGGTGAATTGGGTACCTTGATCAGTGACAATTTCTCTTGGCACTCCATACCTCACAAAGATCTCCTCAAAAAGGAAATTGACTACTGTGTGTTCGGTTGCTCTTACCAGTGCTTTTGCTTCTGCCCACTTTGTGACATAATCAGTACATACTAAGATGTACTGCTTACCATTAGAGGCTGGGTTGATAGGTCCTATGAAGTCCAGAGCCCACTTATCAAATGGTTCCAAGTGAACTTGGGGCTGAAGGGGCATCTGATCGGTAGCTGTGGGTCGGCCCATCCTTTGGCAGCTGTCACAACTCTTTACATACTTCTTGGCATCCTTGAAAATGGATGGCCAATAGTATCCAAGAGTAAGAACTTTGAAGGCTGTCCGCTTCGCTGCAAAATGCCCACCACACGGTTCATCATGGCAATATTTTAAAATGTCAATTACCTCATCATTACGTACACATCTCCTAATGATCATATCAAAACCAGTGTAAAAGAGATCGCCATTGAGCCATGAATATCTGGCACTTTGTTTGATTAGTCTTTTCCTCTCCTTTGCAGTGAAATGTGGAGGTGTCCTACCTGTAGACAAGTAATTAGCTAAATCAGCAAACCAAGGAGTTACTATGGAAATTGCAAATAAGTGCTCATCCAGAAAAGAATCCTCAACAGGAACAATCTCACCTGGATTTTGCAGTCTAGACAGGAAATCTGCCACCTGGTTTTCTTTGCCCGGTCTATCTAACACTGTGATGTTAAATTCCTGTAACAATAGTAACCATCTGGTAACTCTGCCACTAGTTATTGGTTTATTCATGAGATGTCGAATGGCTGAGTGATCAGTATGTACAAATACTTCATAACCAGTTATGTAATGGCGAAATTTATTCACAGCATAAATGATGGCAAGTGTTTCCTTCTCTGTAACTGTATAGTTTAGCTCGGCAGGTGTGAGATTTTTACTAATGAAATAAATTGCATATGTACAAGATTCTTCTTTTTGGCCTAAGCATGCACCTATGGCAGTGTCAAATGCATCGGTAAAAATATGAAATGGTAAGCTCCAATTAGGCCCTCTCAGGACTGGTGCAGTAGATAGTTTCGTCTTAAGTTGTTCAAATGCATGTTGGCAGTTCTCAGTCCAATTGAAAAATACATCTTTGGCTAGAATTTTAAACAAAGGTAAGGCTATCTTGCTAAAGTGTTCAATGAATCTACGGTAATAGCTAGCATACTCGAGAAAACTTCTTACCTCTCTCTGGTTCTGTGGAATAGGCAAATCGGCAATAATCTTTATCTTGGCTGGGTCAACCTGAATGCCTTGAAAAGAGATATAATGGCCCAACACTATCCCTTCATTTAGCAGCATGAAACACTTTTCGTTGCTGAGGGATAGGTTAGCTTCAATACACCTTTTTAAAACTCTCTCTAGATTTTCTAATGCATGATCAAAAGAATTGCCATATACTGAAAAATCATCCATATACACTTCAACACAATCATGAATCAAATCAGCAAAGATAGCTAACACAGCTCGCTGAAATGTAGCTGGAGCGTTACAAAGGCCAAATGGCAAAACATTGTAGGCATAGGTTCCCCAAGGACAGGTGAAGGTGGTTTTGTCCTGGTCTTCAGAGGCAATCCGGATCTGGTTGTAGCCACTGAAACCGTCAAGAAAGGAAAATGATGATTTGCCGGCTAGGGTGTCTAACACTTGGTCGATGAATGGCAGTGGGAAGTAGTCTTTGAGCGTGGCTTTGTTCAGCTGTCTGTAGTCAACACAGATACGCCACTTGCCATTCTTCTTAGGCACAATAACCAATGGGGATACCCACTGACTGTCAGAAATAGGATATATAAAGTTGACTCTCAAAAGTTTTTGCAACTCCTCTCTGACAATGTCTTGGAGCATGGGGTTCATTCTTCTTTGTGGTTGCCTCACCAGTTTAATGGTGCTATCAGTGTAAATGTGGTGAGTGCATGTGTCGGGGTGAATCCCATGCATGTCAGTGTAATCCCAAGCAAAGGCTTTTTGGTACTTCGTCAAGAGTCTAATCAATTTTTCTTGTTGAGATGAGTCTAGGTGGTTGCCTATGTTCAAAGTTTTGCCTGGACTGATCTCTATGACTTGACTCTGTGTATTGGTGATGGATTGAACAGGAAAGATGTCATGAAATGTAGATTGCAAGGAGTGGATAGTGCATGTTTCTTGAAAGTTTTGAGCTAGAAGTATATCTGCAGCATTATATTGTTCATTTCTCAAATTTTCAGATACATCAGGTTGTGAGAGAAATAATTCTACCAAATCAGTATTGTCTTCATGGAAATCATAGATCTGGTCAATGCTAAAAACAGATTGTACCTCCTCTTGGTCATTAAATTTGTCATCAAGCCACAAGTTATGTGTCACTGCAGGTGATTGTGCCGATGGATAGAGGGTGAGTTGTTTCCTTTCGGTCCCTCTAGAGATAATCATGTTACCTGATCGGCATCCAATAAAAGCATCAGCAGTCGCTAACCATGGTCTACCTAGAATGATAGTATGTCCTCCTAGATTGGATTTGGGTTGAAGGACTAGGAAATCCACCGGATACTCCCAAGAGTCCAGTGAGACGATGATATCTTCCAAAATCCCCTCAGGAATGACTTTGGACCTGTCAACTAGTTCAAGAACAATTGTGGTATGTTGCAAATTCATGAGTTGGAGTGTTCTCATAGTTTCAAGGGTCATGACATTGATTGCAGCTCCAAGATCTATCAAAGTGTTTGGGATCCGTATGTTGTTAATGATGGTGGTCACTTTTGGAATGCCTGGATCAACATACTTCTCCATGGAGATGGTATTGGTCATAAGGCCTGCTAAATTTCCTAAAACATGAATGGTCTGAGGATCAATCCTCTTTCTAGCAGGTTTCTTGAGACACATGTCTTTGATGGCTTTGGTGTAAATAGGAATGTCCCTTATAGCTTGCAGCAAAGGGATTTTTATATAGACATTTTTAAGTTCATACAAGACATCAAATTGTGGTGGAGGCAATGGTGGTTTTACTTGAACCAAACGGTCCGGAAAAGGTGGTTGCAGTGATTGCATCTGTTTGTCCTTGGTTTCACTGCTTGGTTTTGTTTGAGTGGTCATTTCATTCGCTTTTTCTAAGTTTTCTTCTTGCTGATCTGTTATTGGAGAATCCTTCTGGAGCACCCTACACCTCAGATTAATGTTTTGCAAAGGCAGTGTGGAGTAGGAGGTTCCTTCCTCTATATTATAAACTGGCCTCTCTGCTCTATTGTTCGGATTTGGGATAGTTTGAGCAGGTATTTGTGTGGGTCTGGGAGGTTGTGGGTTAGTTGGAAATTGAAGTTGTGGTACATTTATTTGTGGAGGAGCAGGCAGAGTTTGTTGAGAAGGTTGGGGCTGATAAACAACTGGCTGAGGGTGCTGCTGATATGACTGTGAATGTGATGGATATGGGTGTTGGTACTGCTGATATGGCTGTGAGTAAGGTGGGTATGATTGAGGATACTGATGGTAGGATTGGGAATACTGTTGAGACGGTCTCCATTGATTTTGTGATTGGTTTCCATGCTGCCATGGCATAGGTATATTCCATGAGTTTTGTGCATACATCTGATCATTCATAGGAAATTGCATATTTTGATTAGGAAACATACCTTGGGGTGCTTGCCTTGGCTGCCATGGTCGCTTTGCACCCATGTAGTACACGTTCTCCATCTCTGTGCTGGCTGCCATGTTACAGTTCTGCACAATTTTAACTTTAGGATAGTTAAACATATCATGATGCTCAGTACAGAAAGCACATACTTGGATATTGTCTAGAGGACAGTCTTTTAATGCATGCTTCTTGCGACACTTGGGGCAGAAAATAGCCATGATATTGTCTTCTTCCTCCTGTTTCTTTTTGGCTTTTAAGGTATCAATTTGGTTTCCTAGAGTACTCAATAAATTTGTTTTGAACTCCTCTAAAAGATTACCAATTTCAGCCCGGGTGACACTAGCAGAGGCAGTTTTTATGACCCTACATGACAAGGTTCTCTTTCCCATTTTGGCTTTACTTCTTGAATATTTTTCACACAGTTCAGCTATTTCTTCAAAGGGTAAGGCAGAGATATCACCCTTGCCCATTAAGTTGAGATCATCCATGTATTCTTCCCGGATACCTTTCAAAAATATTGTGCGGACTAGATCAGGAGGCATTGTTCGGTGTTTAGATTTTTGCAAGTTATAGACAAACCGTTCTAGATATTCTTCTAAGGTTTCATCCTCCTGCTGACTCATTCTAAAGATGTCATCTTTAGAGTCTTTGGATCTGCAATAAGGCTGATATTTCCTCAGAAATATTCTCCTCATGCCATCCCAATCCACTATGGCATGCTCACCTAGCCCCATAAACCATTTCAAGGTTGCTGCCTTTAAGGTGGATGGAAACAATCTCAGTCTGTGAGCATCATCAGTATAGCCATAAGTTCGACACACAATATCGAACTCGAATAAAAATGAGTCCAGATCCTCTGAAGCCATACCATAGAAATTGGGTAGCACGGATGGGGGTATATTTTTCATTTTGATCTCCTCATCCTCCTGTGGTTCGTGTATCAGGAATTTAAAAGTTGATTCCTACTCCTCTTGATGGGGAACTGATCCAGATCCCTCCTTAGCCATTCTACTTGGTCTCTTAGTGTCTCTTGGTGGAAAGGAGAGAAAGGAAAATTGTTTGGTAATGGTGCTACTTTTCCCTTGTGTAGAAGATTTAGGAAAGGGTGGCTGCTGTGATTTATGTGCAAATAGAGTTTCCCTCTCAGCAAGAGTAATGTGCTGTCCTGAATAAAATTTCTCAGCTATTGTTTGAATATCCTCCTCAGTTGGTGTTGTATTCCCTGGAGAGTCTGCTCCTGATGATGATGGGTTAGTGTTGAGATGGTGGGGGGTTCTTACAAATCTCCCTTGATTGTCTCTAAGTCTAGGCATAAATGAACATGATTTCTAACTGTGTTTTTGGGTGTTTTTGTGGATCCGACTGTGATTTACTATGACAATCAGAGTTGTATCAAATTATCTGAAAATCTAGTTTTTCATGATCGGTCCAAGAATATTGATATCCAGTATCATCGTCTTTGAGATTGTGTGCAGAGGAGAATTATGTTGTTGGAGTACATTCCCATAGAGGAGAAGGATGCATATATTTTGACAAAGGCATTGTCAAGATGAAAATTCAAGTTTCAGAGAGACATGATCGAGGTAGCTGATAATCCATTTCTTGTTGAAAGGGATTTTTAAAAATAGCAACAAGAAATTCCCATTTAATTTGTCGTTGAATTAAATTGAAATTCTATTCTCATAGCAACTTGTAATAGTTAAATAAGTTAAATATACTTAATTGGCTTAGAAAATTTGAGTTTGAAGTCTATCTAGAGTCATGTATAGTGATCCCTAAATTTTAGCGGCCCAGGTTGAGTTATTTTGAGTTGTAATTATATAACTTAGTCTAATTGAGTTATAGTTAGTTAAATTTGTTCTAACTATTTGAGGAACTAGTAGAGGTCTAGTAGTGGAATAGTGCACCAATGCATCACTAGTACCACACTAGTTAACTGAATATTCACTCATAAATAACTCATGCATGTCAGTTCAGAGGAAGACCTAGTTGAAATTAGAGTTCAAGGGCAATGTATTATCAATTGTATAATTTTCCGAGTTGTGTAGATGGTGCATGCAATCAGTTGAGGACCTATGATTGGATTGCGTAGTTATGGAGAGTGGATTTCCCAATTAAATATGGGTTAACTCCTCTAGGGATTGCACAAGGAGGTAGGATCTTGGAAGGAAACAAAATTGGCTAAGTGTTCGCTTGAGCGAGTTTGTGAAGTAGAGAGTAAGTGCCAGTGTAGGAATTGTTCAGGATGAACAAACATTGTATTTTCTTTTCATATCTTCTGGTTAATGCAATATATACAATCAGGGTTTCTAGCAGTTTCTTTCCCCAGAGAAATATTGTGTTATGTGCGATTGAAATTCTTCTTTTTCTTCTTATTGTTTTAAACGATCAATTTTGGTTTCTGTTGAAGAGTAGAGTAGATTCTTGTCTTGTGTTTTAGCAAATCAAATAAGTTGTTGAATCTATAGTAAAAATCTACAAGCCATTCTTAATTAACTTTATTTTGAGATCAAATATATAAAAGCAAGGAGAATAGAGTAGTAGACACACTCAACAGGAGGGTGTAATTAAATCATTTAGCAACCATGAGCTCTTATGAGATTGATCTTGAAAGAAAGATTAAAAACGTTGAGAAACATGATGAGAAGTGTCAACAAATAAAGTAAAAGTGTAAGGATGAGGTCCCCAGGGGTAGAATTGAATAAAATAGTCATTTTTTGTAAATCATTTTGTAAAAGATGTAAATTTTTTGTGGAATTTGGATGCGGGGTGCGTAGATAGATAGAGTCAAAGGGGCTTAGCCCCTTGTTTTTGGTCGGTTTTGAAGACTCACCCATGATCCAGGGGCCATGGTATTGTATTAGAAAAGCTATAAATAATTGAGTCGTAGCGAGTCTTAACAAGAGAAATTTGGATGCAAAATTGGGTACATTGAAGAGCTTTGTGTCTTAGGCAAGTACTGAGGCAGGAAGGCTCTGCCTCCTATGCTTAGCTAAAGAAAAGAAGGCTCCTGCAACTGAGTGTGTAGGAGGTCTGGGTAGAGTCCACAGTGGAGTGCGTGGACACTTGTAGCTGTGTGTATAGGGTAAGAAGAGTCTGTAGTCAGTGAATTGAAGATCAATAAAGACAACGTTTGAAGAATTACTGAGTATTTCCATTGAATCTGTTTACATTAGATGTTGTCTATTAATGATATGTTTTCTAAATTATTGAATGAATGTTGTGCAAATTAACTGAATATGTCATAATAATATATGAAATGAATGGTTATCCACTTCCGCGAAGTTAGAAGCTATTTCTCTTATGTTTTCTGATGAATTAAGTAGATCTTTGCAAACTTCGAACTAGGATTTCTTGTTGATGCATGAAAGTAGGTAAATCAACTGTTTAAGGTTAGCAAAGATTGATCGTGGACCTTCGCGAAGGTATGAAGAAAGTTTTAACTTAGTTATAGTAGCAAGCCTTAGAAGTCCGTCGATCTACACAGAGGAAAATCTAAGGTGCTGGAAGACATCACACTAGTTTTTGGATGTAGAAACTTGGTTCTTGCATCTGCCAATACTGCTTCGGGTGAAACTGCAACCTATGCTACACGAGTTGTTACTGAAAGGGCCAATAGTGTATGGTTTTGTTGGTTGACGCAACTAAGTCTGAGCCTAGGTCAGGACCCCCTAAGCCAACAAATGGTTCCATTGTCAGGACTAGGATCTGCTTAAATAGATGTGTGATGTTGCATCATTGGAATCCAACTAAGAAAGAGATTGAAAAGTGGTCAGCCAAAATATTGACAAGTTTGAAACTCAAGAAAATCTTATCAAAGGACGATTGGTTGAATATGTATTTGTATACATAGGTACACAAAATTTTCTTTCGTGCTTTTCCAATTGAATTATGTGAGTGGTTAGCTAAATTGGCAGACAATCAAAGAAGGTGGAAGCTAGATAGTCCTATAGTGTGGACGCCAGAATTCGTGTGAAGATTAGAGACATTTGATAACATGAAGATCACGTGGGCTATTGATCATTGGCTTGATCAAATTCTGGGAGGATTTGTTACTTAATTTTCTATAGACACATCAATTAGTTATAGCGAAGCAGAGAAAAATTATTCAAAGGACCGTGAGGTAAGTACATCAAGTCATTGAATAATTGGATTAAGATGTTGTTGTGTGAAAAGTGAATAATTCCATTACCTTGGTGTTCAGAGCTATGTGAAGTGGAAGATTTCTTAGAAATCATGAAGAATCAGGCCGAGAGTATAGCCCATTGATTGGACCCCCTTCAAGTGACGACGAAGGGGTGGTGTAGACTACATCGCGAAGCACTGTTTAGCTAATAAATTAGGTATTCTTAGAACACATCATCCATCCATTCCACCTCCACCTTCACCTCCACTGCATAAAACTTCACCCACACCTCCACCTCGACCTCCACCATTCAACATGGTGAATGCAATGAAGATATCGATCTTCAAGGGGATATAGAATTGGGTATGTTGAAGAGTTTGTGTCTTGGGAAAGTATTGAGGCAGGAAGGTTTTGCCTCCTGCGCTTAGGTAGAGAAGGGAAGGCTCTTGCAGCTGGGTGCGCAGGAGGCCTAGGTAGAGTCCGTAGCTAAGTGAGAGGATCCCTGAAGATGTGTGCGCAGGGTAAGAATAGTTTGTAATCGATGAATTGAAGATCAATAAAGACAATTTTTGAAGAATTATTGAGTATTTCCATTGAATCTGTTTACATTAGATGTCAATTAATGATATGTTTTCTAATTTATTGAATGAATGTTGTGCGAACTAATTGAATCTGTCATAATAATATATGAAATGAATGGTTATCCACTTTCGTGAAGTTAGAATCTATTTCTCTTATGTTTTCTGATGAATTAAGTCGATCTTCACGAACTTAGAACTAGGATTGCTTGTTGATGTGCTAAAGTAGGTAAATTGACTGTTTAAGGTTCACAAAGATTGATCATGGATCTTCACGAAGGTCTAAAGGAAGTTTTAACTTAGTTATAGTAGCAAGCCCTAGAAGTCTATCGATCTGCATGGAGGTAGATCTAAGGCATTGAAAGACATCACACTAGTATTTGGATGCAGAAACTTGGTTCTTGCATCCCCCAATACTGCTTTGGGTGAGACTAGAACCTTTTCTATGTGGGTTGTTGCTGAAAGGGCAAAAAATGTAGGGTTTTGTTGGTTGGTGCAACTAACTCTGAACCTAGGTTAGGACCCCCTAAGCCAACAAATGGTTCTGTTGCCAGGACCAAGATTTTCTTAAAGATATGTGTGATGTCGCATCATTGGAATCCGACTAAGAAAGAGTTTAAAAAGTGGTTAGACTGAAAGATTCACAAGTTTGCAGCTCAAGAAAATAGGAATCCATTCTTGTCGAAGGAAGATTAGTTGAATAGGTATATGTATACAGAGGTACATAGAATTTTCTTTAGTACTTTTCCAATTGAATTATATGAGTGGTTAGCTAAATTGGTAGACAGTCAAGGAAGGTGGAAGCTCGACAATCCTATAGTGTGGATGCCAGAATTGGTGTGAATATTAGAGACATTCAATAACAAGATTGCGTGGGTTGTTGATCACTAGATTGACCGAATTCTGGGAGGATTTGTTACTGAATTTGTAGTAGACACATAATTTAGTTATAGCAAAAATTATTCGAAGGACCACGAGGTAAGTACATCAGGTCATTGAATACTTGGATTAAGGTGTTGTTGTGTGAAAAGTGAATAATGCCATTACCTTGATGTTTGGAGCTAAGAAAAGTTGAATATTATTTAGAAATCATGAAGAATCAGGTCGAGAGTATAGCCCATTGATTGGACCCCGTTCAAGTGATGATGAAGGGGCGGTGAATACTACGCTGTGAAGCGCTATTCAACTAATAACTCAGGGTATTCCTAGAACACGTCATCCATCCATTCCACCTCCACCTCCACCTCCACCACATACACCTTCACCCACACCTCCACCTCCACTTCCCCTATTTAACATGGCGAACACAATGGAGATGTTGATCTTCAAGGGGGTAGGAAGTGAAGATACTAAGCAGTTCTAGTTTGTTACGAATGGTGTATGGACAATTCAATAAATCATCGATGATAATATAAAGAAGACGAAATTGGTTACCACCTTGCAAGATCGTGTGCTAACCTGGTATATGAAATATTACACTGATAATCCTAATGCATTGTTAGCAGGGACTCAGACAAATTTGAATAAAGAATTTAGTAAACCTGAATTTGAGGCGTAGTCGATAATTGAATTTAAGGAGATCCTAATGAAAGTTGAGGAGACACCTTGGGGCATTGATCAGAGGTTAAAATTCCAAATCAAATAGGCTAACAGGAAAATATCAGATAGTCAGCATCGCGACTAGTTTCTCACATCGCTTTTTCACATGTAAGAATTGCTCTATCACAATAGAAGATAGAAACACAGGGAGAAGCCTTGGAGATTATGATGAGACTACACACATCACCTATTCAGGCTACTAACCTAAGGGTACAACAGATTCACTCGCAGTTAGCAAGCCTATACCTATAATTACAGAGTCTAAAGCAAGAAAGGGAGACTAAGCTAGAAGTGCGCGCAGAGGTTTGGTGTCTGAAGTGTAAGGGCCATGGGCATGATAAAGATAATTTTCCTTTGTATGTGAATTATATTACATGAGGGGGGCCAGTCCCCCTGAAACCAGAAGCCCCATCCAGGCCAAGCACGGGGGTTGCGCTATGGTGTGCCATTTGTCAAGTTACTTGACAACATGCGATGGATAACTGCCACTTACTTCAAAAGTTCGTTCAGACACCCCAAAAGATGTTATGCAATTTCTGTAAATCTGTGGGTCATGACGAGTGCCATTATCGAAGCTACAAGCTAATGATGGAAATAACCCCTACTTACCATATGTAAGTAGAACTCAACCTCCATACCAAGGTGCATGAGGTGCATGCAGGGGTTTTCAAGGCCGAGGACGAGGACAAGGAGGAGGACCTAGCAAAGGTTGTGGTCATATTATCTGCTACAACTACGGATAGTTGGGGAACTTCGCATGAAACTACCCGAATCCTACACACCCTTCGTGTCAATACTGTAGACAATTCGACCATGCCATAGAAGAATGTATGTCACTAATAGCTAAAATGAAAGAGAAGAAAACACAGTCTTAGCAGCCTACACAGAATTTACTCATGATGAGGGCTGAGCTCCATGAGGAGGATCAAAACATTAATATTATACTTCATAGCGGTATGAAAATGGGCACAAATAAGGGTAAGAAACCTGAAGTAGATGGATGGGTTCACAAATATCCTGAGAAAGAAGCCATCTTTGACCTTAATCGCACTAAGGAAACATTCATGGAGGCAAAGAAGAGCGTCGCTGAGGTCTCCACCTCATTAAGCCAGGAAAAGACACCATAAACTAGTATGACACAAGAGGTTGACCCTTCCGTACTCACACATTTTTGGAGACCTGCATGAATTTATCGTGCGACAGAAAAGTTGTGGAGGGATTGTGGGAATTAATAGACAAGTGCACCAATAAGGAAAATACTCCTACGGAGCAATGCACGGTTAGAAAGATCGGTAAGAATATGGCGCGAATAGGACATGATATGCGACTAACAATGCAGATAGGTGATTATGAAATGTACTAGGTCATTTTGGATTTGGGGTCTGATGCGCAGACTTTGAAGTTATCAAAATTGTTGATGATAGTAATCCCTACCCCATGCTCCTAGGAATAGACTGGGCTATTGACATGAATAGGGTAATTAATTTGAAGAAGAGGACAATTTAGTTTGAAAGAAAGTCGCTAAGGGTTATAGTGCCACTAGATCCTGTGGAAGGGGTGTGCTATACTGAACCAGTCTGTGATTATGTAGAAAGTGACGATGAGCTGGATCAAATCTACAAGATAACAATGTGAGATTAGGATTGGATCAATCCAATGGCGGATGGATGGATCACATGGGACTGGGAGAGTTCTTGCACTTCTAACTCAGATGAAGAATTAGAACATTGGAAAAACCGCTTACATGAAGTATCTACATTGTGATGCAATATGATGATGAAGTCATTGTGCTGCGTTTCGTCAGAGGTAAGAAAGTTACATTATTATGATGGTTTGACTGACGTAGATATGTTTCTAGATGAATTTGAGCATGAAATCCCTAAAGAATATTATTTTCAAGCATTAGAGTTGGCACCGCACGCTATGCCCACATGATGGTGGGGTACGCATAAGGATAATTTTGTTGTATGGCGAGATTGTAGGAGGATGATGAAGTTATGATTTGGGCATGCTATTACAAGAATAACTGAGAAGTATAATGGGAAGGATGATCCGTGCGATCACCTTTGCAAAGTGGACTAAGGCATGGGAGATGGAACCGCAACCAGAGTGGGTATTGTTGATGGCGCTGGACTTGCGAACATGTAAGGGGATCTTCCCGATAAGAAGTCCCAATTAGACCTCAAACCGTTTGGTGTAGGAGTCCTAGTATTGGGTCGTATGGTAATGACTTGACTGTGATTTTGCACAGATGCAAGTAAGATAACTCTGTTGGTAGCAAGGGTGTGATAGCTGTAGTGAGTCAAGGAAGGTGCATGAGAGGTTCTAACACATGGGGGTTGAGATGAGTGCGCCCCTTGGAAACTTGTGATAGCACTCGGCTTGGAAGGGAACACATGAGCAAAGATACATCACAACATGGAAGGCAAGTTAGCGAGAAATCCAAAGTGATGGTTAAACCAACAAAACATTTCAAAAAGATTCATACATACTTATATAGAATAGTCTATACATGCATGCGTAAGAAAACCAATACATATATCATTTAGAGTAAACTAGATAGCATAAAATAGAATACAACATATGCATGAAACATGTTGGCTCTTATTATATAAAGAAGTGTAAGTTCCAGTCATATAATACATCCATGTCCAACCACTAGTCCCGATAGCAGAATGTTACAGCCATAAATGCCTGCTCCTCCAAAGAGATGTACTAGCTCTGTGTAGTGGAGAAGCCAAGGCTCATTATAATAATGTCCAAGCTCTCTCAAATATAGTCTTATCGGAAGCTTGGCTGACCAAAATCCTATACAATGAGTTATGAGGGACTAGTTATAACAAAGGGTGGGGTGACCCTTGACATTCCCCTTTGTGATAGTTCAACTACCCTCATGACTCTTCATCTACTCTATGACTGTTACATCGAACTATTGACGCTTGACTTACACTTAACAAGACATTACATTACAATGCACATGTACCCATGTGAAACAAAATGGCTTGAGCAAGTCATGCTAGAAATCACTTTGACCTAGAAAACCATGGAAGTCCAACTCTTAAACATCCTCATGCTGATCGAAAGTAACATACTGATGCAAATATCGGTAGTCCTTAAAGGTGTCCGTGTGCTCCGCGTGACATTTGTCTGAAACCTAACTCTTGCCTCCATAGAATCTGGGTACACTGCTTGGGCTCCTCTGTCCAACTCATCAGAAAACATGCACAGCATTGTCATCAATGCAGCCAGACCAACAACATGCTTGTGGATGATGTCTGCACTGATGGTAAAGTCAGGGCTGGTGGAAATGAGCATCAATTTGTCGAAGTACGATTTAAGCTCTAGACGTACCTGTGCCTTTGTCTTTGCCTATGTTAGAGTCCCTATAGATGGGATCGCATGTGTGCACACATCAACATCCATACTCTTGAATACTCATGCATGGGAAGCCTGTATGCTAGTGCTGAGCTGCATGAGCTCTTCATAGTTTCAGATTTGACCATGGATACATGCTTTTAGTTCGACCCCATTGGCCCTCATCATCTTAGGCAAGTTAAGCAAGATTCCCTTATATTTCATCGTCTATGTTTGCATGTCATCAACAACAACATGCAAGTTCGTCAAGATACGTACTCTTTTAGCACATCGTTACTGCCATCCATTGAGATGGACGTCTGCCTTATGTATGGTACCAAAATTAGAGTACAACACTCACATAACTGTGTCAAGGGACAATACATCATCTAGTATTTCCTTCTTCAGTTCAGATTGGGTGGACGCTGTCACCAACTCTCCTCCTTGCTTGGCTGTTTGTAGTTCCTTCACCATTCACTCATTCTCAGCTATCAGAAAGCGAACACTTGAGCTAGTGGCTTCAATATACACTCTAGTTGCATTGACCAAGGATGTTGGATGTTTTTGCACACGATTCATATCACTCATTCCTCAACTTGCATAGCAAATGTATGAGCCTCCATAGTTGACACTCTGCTAAATTGCAAAAATCTATGTTGAGATTCGTCGAATGAGATGTTGTGCATCTCTCCTTCCAGCTGATCACCAAGAATCTCAGTGCCTCCTTGGTCACTTGAGACTTTCTCATCATATGGATGTGATGAAGGAGGTAAGTTGACCTCTTGGTGGTGAGGCATGAGGTTGGTGTCCTGTTCCAACTCTTGCTGCTCCATGTCTGCATCCAACTATTGGAGTGCTTGTTCTATCTCATAAGAGAAGTCTTGATCCTGCGATGGTTGACCCTGTCTACCTGATGTTAGTTGTTCTAATGAATCCACTACCTGTATAGGCATTATTTCATTTGTTTTCACATGTTACACCACCTACTGTACCTACTATTATTGTGCTTCTCTCTCCTGTTTGCAAGCTATTGTTCCTTCCAGAGTTGCTCCTTCAGCTTGTGCAACTCCTTCTCTGCTTCTTCCATTATTCTCTTATCCCTATGCATCTACGCGATTTGCATGTCACGCAGATACCTCTTTGCGTCTATATCCATAGCTTCTTTCTCTACTAATGGGTCTACTTGGAACTTGCAACTTTTATCTTCCTCCAGGCGATCGACAATCTTCCTCTTGCCCCTGTCGTGCACTGGTATGCTTGACTCTGCTGCTACTGTTGGTGTTAGTGTTGGTGCTCTCCGTGGTGCTATTTCATGTTGCTTCGCTAACCACTCCACAACGAAGCAAACCTGTTCATTGGGTCTATAGAAAGTGTAGAAATATATCCATGGGTCCTCCTCGACCCAATGAAATTCCCCTTGGATCCAGTTGAACTGTGCTCTCGTGCAGTGATCCTTCACAATGCAATGTGGGTCATACAGATTGTAACTTCGGAGGTTGAATGGGTACTTCTTCATCTATTTTTCTTCGACATCCTCTTGATTGATACTCCGGATCTCATATAACCCAATCTGCAATGGAAGAGCGGGCCAAGGTGCCTTCTTCTTCCGATGAAGTCTAGCTATGAATCCTTCTGAGATGTGATATGATACTTCCTGCATGACGAGTATGCCCAAGGCGAACCATGGTAGAACATGTGGAGGCTTCTCCTCGCTAAACATTCGGATGAAGGTGTCAGACAGTGAGGCATACCAATCAACAATGTCTATTAGTGCCTCCATTGCTTTCTTCGACATGCAGGGTGGATCCTATTTGAATATCATCTTGTAAACTAGGGTGACAAAATGATCAGACAGGTGTGTGATTACTCCTCTGAAGCTACTTTCGGAAAACAACTTGAAATATGTGTTCACAATAGTCTCTACCAGTGACCATAGCCAATCCAAGCCCATGAACTCATGTTGGGCATGGATTGCATCTAAGATGTAGGTAGACATGTAAATCTCTGCATGCATACCTCTGGGTGACTGTCGAGCCTTTGTTACTTGTTCCTTTAGCTGATGAGCCAACATGCTGGACCAGTTACATGGTTTTACTTCTTTAGCCAATTGGTCTAGCGTGATCACCCAATTATGTGGGAAGGTTTCCGTGCTTTCTTAGCCATACAGTTGACATGAAAATATGATCGGTAGACATGCAGACACCCATTCAACTGCTGCTCCAGTTGCACTTCCATCAGTGTCTTTTGATCCCACTCTCTTGGAGGCCATTGATCTTGTGCTACTAAGAGGCTAACGTATTAGCCACATGATCCATTCTATTGTTCCAACACATATTAGAGGGCTTTAAACCAAAGCTATTGTTGAGTATGATGTGGCTAACACTTTAGCTTTGGTTTTCTTTCACTGATTTCCTTCCATGCATGTTGCTTGTCACTTTGCCATTGATCCATGCTATTGTTCCAACGCAGATCAGAGGGCGTTTCCTTAATGAGATCTCTCCATTATACCAATGCTAGACAACTCCATAGAGCCTCTCTCACTAAAACAAATAAGAAAGCAAACAAGGGGATCATAGAGCTTCTATTCCATGAACTCTCACAACAGAAACTCTCTCACCAAATAACTTTTTTATAGGTTGCAAAAAAGTTTTCTCCAGCTCAGTGTGGAAGAGTTGTCATAAATTTGTGGGTTGTCTTGTCCTATAAAAATTTTTACTTGGTAGAATTAGATAAAATACAAAAGAAAAAATTAATAATTAAAATAAAAGTGAAGTTAAATAGTTAATTTATAGTTCCTAGATTTTGGGTTTTAGGTCTTGACAACCCATAGTTCTGAAGCTCTCTCTAGCTAAGTGTAGAAGAGTTGTTATAGATTCACGTGAGTCTCGTCCTATAAACATTTTGATTTGGTAAAAATAAAAATAAAAAAATTATGTGAAATATTCAATTTACAGTTCTAAAATTTTGGTTTTCTTTAGATAGCCCATGGTTTTGTACAAAGAGATTTGATCGTATAGGCCCTTGGTAGATCCATCTTAGCTAACTAGAACAATATATAACTATAAATAATAAATAAATCATAACTAATAAATAAAATGTAACCCTTTTTGTTATGTCAAAATTTCCATAAGTTATGTTTGCAAGTATTATGACGAGTTCCAAGTTTTCAAAACACAATTTTTACCATGGGTACCAATTAGATTTGTCTACACAATACTCAAGATGGGTACCAACTAGATTTTTCTTTTTCGAAAATAAGTTGATGATTATTTTTCTCCATAATTGTTAATTGACATGTGGAGTTATAATAAATATCATAAATAATTATTTATCTTAACTATTTATCTACCAAGTCTTATGAGGTATCAAGGGCTTGGTTTATATATATATATATATATATATATATATATATATATATAGATATATATATATATATTCCATAGGAAAATGTTGGATTCTCAAAACCTTTCGCCCAAAAATGGGCAAGTGTAAATTGATTACAACATATATCTTGGATACTTGGGGGGTTCCTCTAGATGCAATAAATGTAGCAGAATGGTTCCTTAGCATTTAAATTTATATTTTTAGAGATTTTTAACCATGATCTATTATGTCCCAATTTTCCTATTATGAAATGTGTACACAAATTGACCATTATAAATAAGTATGTTTACTCTAATTTTTAGGTGTAAATGATCTTTTCCATTTATATTTTCAAGGATTTTAATAATGATGTATTATGTCCAAATTTTCCAAGAATGGTTTTCCTATGAAATGTGTACACACATTAACTAGGAGGGAAAAGAGATTTGATCCCTTAAATCTAAGTTGGTGGATCAAATTAAAATAAAATGTGTGAAGTATTTTGACCTTTTCATACTTCTAAAATATTATAGAGGTATGGTTTGGGTGTTTGGTATTCATAATCCACCGTATTCATATTAATCCATCCTATTGTAAGAAGCATATATATATATATATATATATATATATATATATTTCTTCTTTTTAACTCTATTCTTTTTGTCTTTTAATTAATTTAATTTAATTTAATTTATAATTTGATAAACTCAAAATGTTTAAACTACACAACATTACAATATATCGTTCATACTAGGTTGGAGAGGGAAGATGGGTGCAAAAACTTATGTAAATACAACCCAAAGACGTAAACACAAGCTATTATATAGTGTGGAAATAAATTTGTCTACTTGAAATATCCACTATTTTTTTGGCATAGTTTTATTTTCCATTCTAATATAAGGGAGAATAGTTTGGAGTGGTTTTGTACCTATTTTTCCTTACCTATCATCAAATGCATGTACTTGCCATAAAAGTACCCCTTTCCCTATGTAAATCTAACATTGTCTTCAAAATTTATTTTTAAAATCATATATGTGACTTGTCTAAAGTATAAGAATGTGTGTATTTGTATCTTCTTTAAGCAGCATAGCCTTTTAAAATATAAAAAAATATACAAATACACTATTTTTCATTTAGGATTTATGGGTTATACTATGTCCAAATTTTCTAACAATGGTCTTCCTATGAAATGTGTACACACATTAACTAGGAGGGAAAAGAGATTTGATCCCCTAAATCTAAGTTGGTGGATCAAATTAAAATAAAATGTACGCAGTATTTTGACCTTTTCATACTTATAGAATATTATAGAGGTATGGTTTGGGCGATTGGTATTCATAATCCACCATATTCATATTAATCCATCCTATTGTAAGAAGCATATATATATATATATATATATATATATATATATATATATATATATATATATATATATATATATATATATATATATATATATATATATATATATATATATATATATATTTAAATTTATATAATTTGACAAACTCAAAATGTTTAAACTACACAACATTACAATATATCTTTCATACTAGGTTGGAGAGGGAATATGGGTGTAAAAACTTATGTAAATACAACCCAAAGACCTAAACACAAGATATTACATAATGTGGAAATAAATTTGTCTACTTGAAATATCCACTATTTTTTTGGCCTAGTTTTATTTTCCATTTCTTCTTAATCTAAGGGAGAATATTTTGGAATGGTGTTGTAGCCTATTTTTCCTTTCCTATCATAAGATGCATATACTTGCCATAAAAGTACCCCTTTCCCTATGTAAACCTAACATTATCTTCAAAATTTATTTTTAAAATCATATATGTGACTTGCCTAAAGTAAAAGCATATGTGTATTTGTATCTTCTTCAAGCCTCCAATGCATAGCCTTTTAAAATATAAAAAATATACAAATAAACTATTTTTCATTTAGGATTTATGGGTTATACTAGAGGCTCACCTCTAGGAACCTAAAACAAACTTATGGAGCTATAAATACACTCCTTGGCTTTCCCTTATAAATATCATTAAACTCAACATACATAGTTTTTTTTTCGCACATTTGATATGTTGTTTCAGTCCTTTTAAGTGCTTTTAAGTACATGTGGTGTTAAGCATCCATATCTCACATCCATATTGATATTTTGGTAGAGGAGACCTTGAGTGGCCCTATAAGGAAGGACTTGAAGTAAGGTTTGGTAGGTGCAAGGACGAAGTGATGTTGTAAGTACCCTACTAATGCTACTTTCAATTAAGAAACTCATATTTTGTCCCATTTTTACCATACATATTTCATGTTTATGAATTTTTAATGGAATTGATTATGGAATAACTTAATCTATGTGCTTAATAATTTAAATTCTCTATTGCACCTTTACACCAAGAGATTAGGGTTTACTATACATCTTTCGTGTTTATGAATTTTTAATGGAATTGATTATGGAATAACATGATATATATATTCTTAATACTCTAAATTCTCTATTACACGAGTAGACAAAGAGATTAGTGTTTTTGTTGTGCTCGATATACATAAAATGTAAAACCCACCTCTAAGTACTAGTCACTAAATTCTAATTTGGGAATTGTTGACATTCCTAGACTCACCAACATTGAGGGGATCTCCTTGATATGAAGTCCCAACTAGAGCTCACAACATGTGGTGTAGGAGTCTCATCTGGTATGATGGCCCAGTTTCCATTATCCTAAAGATATGCCTTAGCTCTTGCTAGTCATGTCAAGAGAGTGAGGACTTGCCATAGCCATCAGTGTAGGCCGGAGTGTCTCTCCTCCTTACCGAAGTGTTAGGGGAAAGATGTTACGCGGTGAAGATCATAGTGTGCGAAGCGACTCTCATTGGATATATTGTTGGGAAAATGATAAACCGCATGACAGTCACCCAAGATAGCAGAAAGATCAGACCAGTTGGTCGAGATGCCAGATTCCCAGTTGGGCATGAACAAAGAAAAAATTTGAACAACCTTGTGAACGCTCTAAATGAGGGGACCAAGTTTGATGTGCATTAGATATGACAGAACACCCATCTGCAACTGTTGAAAAATTTCACACACATCATGGTCATCATAGAAATATAGAAAGGATGCCTACACTACGAATGTGTGAAGCAAGTTGGGGTGTGGTGCAATGAGAGTAACTTGATTCGTGTGATATGTTTTTCACTCATCATGACACAGGGAGATTGCTGGCGTGATGAGTAGGCATATTTGATGTGCACAATTACTAAGAAGACCAAGGAGCTGATTACGAGAGAGAATATCTATTAAGTATGACTTCAGAAAAAGATAGTGTTTGAGATGATCAACTTCACAGTTCCATGAGTTCATGAAGGATGGAAACTCCCAAACCGAATTGGATGTAAGTGAGGTGCATGAAGATGGACATGATGTAACAAACTCATGGGTCCAGTCATTAGAGAAAAATTGAAATTTCGAAATATCACACCTGGAATAGTAAACATTCTTTACACGAGGGTCCAAGTCAAGTACAACCATGTAGATAGAGATATTGTTCATGAGAAACCAGATTTGATTCGTTTTGAGGGGCATACTAGAGTTGCAAGGTCTTGACATAACTACCAACGGATGTTGAAGTGCCTCAATTCCCTCGCACATCTCAAAACCTTCCAAAATTGAAAATTTACATTTTCAGATGTGAATGAGATCATGCATGGCTTGAACATGGCTGTTGCAGCTCATTTAAAAACTTCTCTTAGGATGGCAACCATCTTTATCACAAGATTCATCAATTTTTTCAGCTTTAGCAAGCTGACTTGACGAGTTGTCTTCATGCAACACACAAGATGATGATGAGTGGGAAGATTCAAGTGCGTTGAGACTATTTTCATCATGGACAACCTCACTACCTTATGTTGATCAAGGAGATAGCTTATTAAATGAAGAAGAAAGAGAACAAGGAGTATCTCTGCGGCATGTAGATGTGTTGTGAATGGTATGACACATGGGCAAGTGAAGTGCAAAGGAAGTTTCGATTTGGATGTCTACTTTGACTGGCATGCATTCTAGGTCTGAGTTAGAGTGTACATGAGAGAAAAAGAGATCAAATGATGTGCTTGGGCATTCATCACAACATACAAAAGCATGGGAGTGATGACAACCCAAGACTAGAGGTTGATCGAAAGAATTAGTTGTGCATGATGTTTCACCAAGATTCGCGGATTGAGAATTGATCAAGAATGGAAGCTCAATGTTTTGATGTGAACCACTTTAAAACATATAAGATGAATTGTTTGCTTCCAACATTAATTACTAACTTGGATGTGGATCAAAAGTATTTGATTATTGAGTGGACAACCTTCCATTTTGATGTTGAATTCAAAAATCAATAAAGAAACTCAAAACATAAATGAAAATAATTTTGAATTTGTGTTGTAGCAGGTGCAACACCCTCCAAAATTTTGGCCTCCATCCAATTTCAGAGGTTTCCTTGGGTTTTTCCTTGATTTTTTTCAAGCATGCGGGCACATCCCCTTAGCTCGTGTTGAGTCTTTGCACCCTCCTCACTCTACCATTCATTGGACAAATTTTTGCATGTTGGTCACAATGTCATGCTTGCACCCATGTTCTCGCCATGCACAAGGTCTCGCTTCGAGTGTACAAATTGTATTCATTATGTAAACATTTGTCACACTCACACACAAAGTTGTATGCACTATTGTGAAAGCATCGTCACAATCGTTCAACGATGTATCACAAGTGTTGCTCTTCTCCCTCGCACCACTGGTCACTCACACTAAGTATATGTTGTGTTGATGGTTTAAGGCATCTTGTCATCGAGTCATGTTGAGTGTGTTCGCAAGGAAGCGTATGAACAATTTCACTCACTCACACATATAGTCATTTTGCTAAATTTTTGATGATTCGATCACCCTCCAACAACCACACCTTCGCTCAACTACATTGCACAGTTTCAGCCCTTAGTGATCATGTAGTGCTGCCTAGAATTGTGTAGATCTTGAGGCTCTCTTCGAGGGAGTCTGCAATGCGCAATCGTGGAATTGACCAGACTGATTTCCATGAGAAAAATAAAGAAGTTTGTAAGAAATCCATCTCAATTTGCGCTGCTCGTAAGCAAATCAATGAAGCCTCCGGCTAGTCAAGCAGAGAATTTGACTTGGTGGTGATCCTAGGCCTCACTCCCCCAAAAATTGCGCAAAAGTTTCCATGCATGCCTACTTCTGCTCACTGAAGAAATTGTGGAGACATGCCCGACAGGCACTCAATGCATGTCACTTTACTGCTCTAAAAAATTGTGCAGTTTTCTCAACGAGTCACCCCAATAGCCGGCGTGCTGCGCACCCTGAAAACTACACAATTTTCATGAGAAATATCAAAGCTTCCCAACTTCCTTCTTAGCTCATAAACTATGCATGGATGTCCAGCAGTCTAGCCTCCCAACTCTATTGCTAGAAGTAATCCCGCACCTTGCTGCCAACTCCCCAGAAAAGTTGCGTAGTTTTTGCAGGCATCACTCATGTAGCCCGTTGTCATCTCCCTAGAGAAATTGCGTATTTTTTGCCACGAGTCCTCCTCTGCTCCCTGCACTGCCTCCGTGGAAAAATTGTGTACATCTACCATTGAGTCGAGTGAGATCCCATAGACACTCACTACTGATCCAGATTGTCCATCTCAGTCTTGGAGTGACCTCTGCACAATTTTCACTGGTAGTGCCTGAAGCCTGCATCCCGGCTTGAAATTTTCCTTGTGTCATTCAGAGCCATGTCCTATATCCTAGTCACCTGCATCCAAAAGTGAAAGATAATGCATCATGGAAGACTAGGAGATTTATGGATATGTTGTGGTCTTGTCATGAGTGATTGCAGATACATGTACATGGATGAGACATGATGCTACAACCAGTAGGATGAACAAGGAGTGCATGAGACGATATTATTTCATAAACGAACACACAAGGAATGCATGTGAGGATATTATTTCATGAACAGATGAACAAGGAATGCATGCAAGGAGATTTTTTCACGAACGAATGAACACATGAAGCATGCCAAAGTATAAGAAAAATAGAAATGTTCACATACAACATCAAGTAAACACAAAAACCATCGAAGACTCCACACACCTTGCCATGTGGAGGTGAAGCTATGATACACCAAGAGCACATCCATCACTCAGCAGCACTGCAGCTCGAGATGGACACCACCACTAGCATGAACATACTAAGCATTGTCGTGTCTAGTCGTTTTATGAGTCATCTCAGCCACATCACTACTATGGGCCACATTGTTGTAATCAATGTAATGTAACATGGAAGTCCAAGAAACCAACATGTAAATATGAAGAGTCATGTAAAGTTGAAGAGTCATGTAAGTCAAACAGTCACAAGGGCCAGTTTTACCCTTGGCTATAAATACCCCTCATTTGTACATGCAAAAGACTTTTCACCATGGCTCCTCCAACATAGCCTTAAGAGTCTATAACCTTTTCTTTGATGAGCAAGCACTGGATCCAACACCCTGCTATCAGGGTTACTGATGTAATGGTGTACCGATGTGTCTTTTTTATCAGGAAAACTAGTGTCTATTAAGAGCTGCTAGTCCCACTAAGACGGGTAGCTATCTTAGAAACAAACAAATTAAAGTCACTTGTTTTTCTTTTACGAGAGTGAGATGAGAAAGAAGTAGAGAGTACCAACCTCAGTCTTCCGCTTGGCTCCTTGCTTGTTTGCTTTCCCCTTTGATAAAATCTCACTACTGCTTCCTCACTTGTCCCACTTCAAAGAGCACCTATAGATAATCAATTCCATTAAAAATTCATAAACATGAAATATGTATGGTAAAAATGGGACAAAATATGAGTTTCACTGTAAACAATATAGGATCAGATATATATTGACCATACAAATGCATATATCAACACAATTCAGAGATACACAAGAATATGGAGGAAAACTCAAATAGCTTTATTAGTAACAGTAGTAGAAGAGAGGATTACAACCACTTGGTCTGACCCAGTGCCATCCTCCCAGCTTGAAAGCCCTCTTCACCTCATACAAAGCAAGATCACCCAACAATGTCTTCAAAGAGAAACCAACAACACTTCCTTGCAAATTACAAAATTCCAGCCTTTGGATCTCTTGGATGAGGGATCCATATATAGATGTTCACAGGGGAGTGAGTCAGCTTCTGGGATTTTGATTAGTGTCATTTCACAAATAGTTCTTGGTTCCACATGGAGATTTTAGATCCCTTACGCATCCTTGGGTGAACTCAGAGAGGCAAGTGTCAAATGAGCAGTTTCAAGAAGATTCTCTGGGTTTCCACCTAGCAAATTGCTTGTGCCATTTGTCTAATCTTGCTCATCACACCCTATAGAAGGGATTTCCAATATGCATCGCACTTTTTGCATGTGGCAGGTGAGATGCATTGCACCTTTAGCACTGGGCAGTCTGTATGGTCCTGCTTTGACCAATTCTGAGTAGTTTTTCATGGAGAACTTCTGGGAGATGATGTAATCAGCCGACTTTGCTCCTTTAGGGTATGAAAAAACACTTTTAGGGACTTAGAAGCCCTTGGTTTATGGACATGTATGATTGGGGTTGCAGTGCCCAAATATGTCTATAACATTTTCCCCCTAAAGTATGAGGTCGTAAATCCTTTTGATGTCGGGTGAAATGCTTTATAATGAGGATCCGAGATTTTTTACACTGGAAGGTGACCTGTAATAAGATACAATACAATACATTATCTTCATAATATTTTTCATGATCTAGCTGAGGTGGGCATTCCCATGCTCAGCTTTGATAAATTCATTTTCATGTACATAGGATAGACAACCGTCTGTGTGCAGACTGATGATTCTGGTAGAGCCATCATCCCTTAGTTTGGATGATTATCTGTGCAACAATGATGTACATTTGATGTCTTTATTATCCTAAATATATCACAGCTCGGATGGATGAAACTAGATCCAGGGTCTTCAAGACTCGTTCAATCTTCGCCCAAAAGTATAAGTCGATCCATGTGAAAAGATGTTCTGATGTCGAACATGGAAGGACATCACCTGATTACCAGCCAATGATGCAAGCTATTAATAGACGCGAGAGGAATCACTGATGGTGATGATGACCCTCAAGGTACTGTAGTACAATCCACGTGGTGTGAATACATGATTCGATGTCGAACACCACGTAAAATCTTTCAGTTGAAGGCCATTAATGTAAACCTATCGCTGGAAGTGAGAAACTTGCCATTGAGGTATGCAAGCTTCAAAGTACTGGAAGGGTTGTCCCTAGGTCGGCTCCTTGGATAATGAGCTGATGTCGACAAGAAGTGACCCCTCGTAGGAGGGCATTAATGGATCCCACATCTACAACACGAAATGGAGCAAATGATTTTGTAGAGGTGAAAACAATCTGATGATACAAGGTTCAGGGTGGCAGTCATGAAAGAATGAAGCGTGAAGGTATTGTAGCAGATGAGACACAAGCTGGGTAGATGAATTCTCTAAGTGACTTCTCTTGAACATATCGGCAACACTGAAATGGATTGGTAGCGTTAACCCCAAAAGTGGATCGTACGGTGGACCAATGGTGATATGACTGGTGAACGGAATAACCCAATCCGACTCAATCATGGTAATGGAGTGAAAGTGTCATGTTCAAGAGCGACCTGCTACCAATAAAGTTTCTTCAAGTTTTCTTCCCAATTTTCCCCGATCATTTCTGACCAGTACCTCTTTATTTTTGTCAAGCTTGAGGAGGATAACATATGCTTGTTCTATAATTTTCCCTTCGGGAAAACCCGTCGCTATGTTTTAACGAGCCTAGCAACAATGAAACTCGTTCTTGTCTAAATGGACAAGTTTGTCGCTATTGTTTTAACGAGTTTAATGACAAGGATAACTTGGTTCTTTTCAATTTTAGAGAGTTTGAAAAGAGACAGAAAGAAAACTCCAATATTCCTTTTTTGTAATATAATCCCTTAAGTCCGAAAAAGTATAAAACAATGTGAAAGAGATGACTTTTCGATAGTTTTAATGAGCCGAACAAGACAAACGCTCGATCTTTTTGTGTAATAATCCCTCAAGTCCAAAAATATTAAAATCTACAGGAGGGATAGCACTTCTAATCACTTTAATGAGCTGGAGAGGCCAATTGCTTGGCAATCTTTTCATATTTTACAAGTCAGATGAAAATATCTTAAAGGAGACTCGTTTTTTGAGGAACAAGTGATGTTTTCAGATAGCAGCTGGATCCAGGTAAGGTTGGGAACTTCCCAATCATGGCAGTGTAAATAAGGTGGCTAATAGGATCACTCGTCACAGTTGTTCCAAAAGGGGTAAACAATCAAATGGAGGTGAATGATCGGCTAAACAGAGTGGAGGTGATGGTAAGAACATGACCAAGGCTCAAAAGCTGATGATAATCATTCACAATGGTTATTTACCAGAGGTAGGTTCATTTTTTAATGAGCTTGAACTCTGGTGGAACATATGCTCATTGCTAGGTTTAATTTTTAACGAGTTTGAACTTCGCGTAAAACTGCTCGTGCCAGTTGTATAATAAGGATGTCTCATTGGTAGGTTCATTTTTTAGGGAGCTTGCACCATTCGAAATTATGCTCCGACTCCTTTTATTATGTAAGCTAGGAACAACCAATCCTACAAGTTTAAAGGGTTAAGAAACTATAAACTATGAAAATAAATGGTCATTTTTCACTTTCACGCAAAAAGGTTTGCATGCCCCCAGGTATAGTGAAGTAGAGTTTCCCAGGTTACCCCTTAATTTGCAGATAAAACATTTGTTCTATCAGGAATGGCCTACCTTTTCCAAGTTACCCTTCAATTTGCAGACAAAACATTTGTTCTATCGAGAAAGGCCTACCTTCTAACAGAGGTATCTTATTCCAGTCTAATCCCATTTTCCTGAATGGACAGGTGTGTCAGACCAGTCATATATCCTCTGTGGAAACCTACCCTATACCTGAAGTTTTCCTGCCGAAGCAGACCAGGATGCATGCCCCCTAGGTTTTAGTCACGACCATCGAATCACTCGCGCTTATCAGGTGGACGGACCGGAGATTGACAAGACATTCCTTGCACAAAAAAACCTGTTAGGGATGGAATTTGACTATTAGCTATGTGTGAACCGGGGAATGAAAGCTGGTCTACGAACTGGACCACTCTGCCTTCATGCGGAAAACACATTACTTGAAAGAGTGAGGAGACAATGGCTCCCATGCTATAAATGTAGTGACACCCAAGGAGTAGATTGTAATCTAAAGGTCCTTGGACTACCATTACGTTCAGATAAACGGTTTTCCTTCTCAAAGTTATAGGAAAACTTGGAAGGATCCCTAATGGTCGACTGGTTCCTTTGTCGAAGCCTGTCAGATATCGCATCTAAGGAAAAAGCGATGGGAAACAAGCGCTTTCTAAGCAGTTGAGGAAAGGATACTCACAGAAGCCCCTTCATCTATGATGGTACCAACCATGACCATTTTGTAAGTTTGCACTACGATTCAGAATGGTACATTAGATGGTAAACGGGGTCTGCCTAGTAGATTCCGATCGAAGGAAATGACTAGGTTGCTTGGAGGTGGGACCGAATAAACGACTGGATACAACTCTGATGAATTTCCTTCCTGTGGTAAAGGAATGGGCAGATTTCCCCCATGTTCATAGGAGGTTGTGTTTATGAAATAATTTGAACGCTGTCGTTCTCATTCTCTTTGGTGACTGTATCATCTGAAGGTAAATCTTCTAAAGCCCAGATGGGGTTGACTGCCGTCTCGACCTGTTGACTTTGGTCCAATGTGGACTTAGAGGGTTTATCTTCAATGATAGGTGCTTTGAATAACAATAATGGCAGGTTAGTTGGACTTTCAACTAGCAATGGATTCGGCAAGAGTTTCTTGTACCCAAGAGGTAGTTGCTGCGGTGATGCAGGACGATTATCCAAGACTCTTTTAGCTTCATCCAGGAAGGGACAACGGTGAAGGGCATGATCGCCTTCGCACAGCCTGCAGGGAAATTTAGATTTCCCTTTTTGTCCGTGACTTCACTTTCACTAGTTGATAGTGTACTTTCAACATGATCGTTAGAGGTTGATGACACCGGATTGTGCAAGCAGGGAGACCAGTCCCTTAGGATCCGTGGGATGCAAGGACAATCTCGCTGATAGTGGTCTCCTCTGCAGATGACACATGGAGATTTAGGTTTGGATGGTATAGTGTGTGGATTTTTGCTAGACGATGCACGGTTGCCCCTTTTTGCCGTTGGCTCCTTCTTCTTCTTCTCCTTCCCATTCTTCTTCTTCTCAGTTACTTGGTTTTTAGTTTTACTATCTTCACCAAGCGAAGAGGAAGAAGGGGAGGGAGAGACAAACGAAGTAGAAGGTTGGGGGGGAACTCTGGTATCATCTATTTGCTGATTCGATTGTTCAGGAATCACAGTGCTTTGAACGATAGAAGTCGAGAAAAGCCATATTGGCAGGCCAATTGTCAGTCTAGGAAGGGACAATGTGGCCATATGAGGTGCACCAACATCTCCCCAAGAGGAGAAAGGACTAGGATTTCCCCCAAGTGTTATAGACATTTTTGTGCCTTACAACATGGAGCATGAAATGTCCATAATCTAAGGGATCCAAAGTCCCTAAACATGTTGTTCCTACCCCTAGAGGAACAAGGCAAACCAACCATAACAATTCACAGAAGTTCTCCACCTGAAACCACTCAAAAACAAGTCAATTCAGGATCATGTCAACTGCTCCACTGAGCATCTGCACTGAATGTCAACTGCTCCATTGTCTTCCTGCGTTGAATGTCAACTCCAACAAAGGCTACCTGCGCTGAGCGAGATTGGACAAGTGGCAGGCTCATTCCTCAATGTGTCAATGCTCAGGAAGCTTCCAAAATGACACTTGCCTCAGGGAATTCGACTGGTGATGAGTAAGAGGTTCCAAATCTCCAAGTGGAAGCAAGAACCTCCAAGTGGACTCAAGAACTGAGAGAGGGAGAGGACACTAGTCAGATCTCAAGCTGACTCATCCTCTCTCCAAAAATAACTATATATAGATCTCTCCTCCATGAGATATAGAGGCGGGAATTTTGTTATTGCAAAGAATTGCTGTTGGTTTGAGATTGGATCATTGGGTGCTTAATGCTTTGAAGGGAGCTGAAGAAGGAATTCCATTCTGCTGGGAAGGAGATGCTGGATTGGAGCCCTCTGGGTTGTATCTCTTCCTGAACCTTGTTATCAATCAATAAAGCTATCTTGGTTCTTTCCTATATGCTGGTGTATTTTGTATGATTGCATTAGTGTATTTGATTTACTTCTAATCCTGAATCATTTATGAATATGAATATTTGCCTTTGTGTGGTGTTCTTCTCTTGTCGCAAGTAGTTGTTCTCTTGTCACAGGTAGTTGTTCTCTTGTGATCTCGTGGGAATCAAGTAGCTGTTCTCTTGAGCAAGCGAGGAGGCAAGTAGCTGTGAACACCCAAAGAGAAGAGGATCTAGATCGAGGGACAAACGGAAGACAACGGTAAGTCTATCGATCTCCCCTCTTTCACATTTCATAAAGGAAGAAACCGAAGTAGCTGTATCTGTTTGTTGCTAAGGCACTGTCACACCTTAGGTGGATAGGATCGTCCTTTATAGGCATTTTTCCCCACAACAAATTGGCGACCCCACTGGGGAACATTTGTTTTAGTCATTTTATTTGTGTTTATATCATTGTTTGTTTCATAGACTTAACAGCAACAATCGAACTGCTTCTGCAAAGTAGACTGTTGCTGCCTTGATCCTTCACTGGATTTTGTCTATGATCTGAACAATGGGCTCACAAATGACTTGATGATCCTTTGTGATAGTCTTTAGTACCCTCTCAAAGCATCCCTTTGATTATACCTTGCTTGTGTTTCTGATTTGGCCTGAAACAGTTGATTTTTGAGCATTTTATGACCCGGAACCCAAGGGAAACGAGAGTTTCTCCTTCAGCGCAGACACTGTGAAGGCAGTCTGCATTTCAATGCAGGTCCCGTGAAGGCTACCTGCGCTGAATTTCAAACCCACAGTGTTGGACTTGCGCTGAACCAGTTTGGCCTTGAGCAGCTGGGGTTCTCTGCTGTCTGTTGCCCTGTTTTGATCTCTGTTTTTGCAGCCTTTAACCAGCATAGGTACCAGTCTGATAACCCCTTTTCTTTGCTTGAATTCCGCCTCCTTTTGTACAAAAATACTGTAAGTGTTTTTATGTGTTTGTGGCATCATTTACAGTTTTCCTTTGCATGAGTGAAATAATCATCCTGTAGCCCTTGATTCAGATCTGATTGATTGTGATCTTAGGAGAGAGTTCATTGGCTGTTTGCAGTTGATTATACATTTGCTTTTGCTTATTGGTTTGGATTTGTCTCTTTTAAGTGTTGAAACAAGTATTCATTTCGAAAAATCGCAAAGTGATTGTAATCTCTTCTACCCTTGTTGATTTCGAAAAAAGTAAACTTGTTTATAACTGTCATTTAAAAGCAAATTCAAAGTTGTACAAAAAAGCTTTCTTTGTAGGCATTAACACTAAGAAAGCGGAAAACAAACACCTGAATTGTGCATTTGCATTTTGATAAGTTTGCATGATTGATTTAGGAAAGAGTGCATTAGAGTGTGCTGATTTCTCTTTGAGAAAAGATAGTGTATTTCGTTTCCCTTAGTAGCTAGGATTTTCAAAGTTGAAAAGATAATAAAGCTTGCTTATCATCTTAGACTGCATTTAGGAATTGTACCATACATCTCGTGGTGATCCTGAAAGACGAACTTCTAAAAAGATCAACTTAAAATAAACTGAATGAACCTAACAACGCTTTGCAACATAATGCACAACATAGAGGTCTAGGCTAGAGACGTGTTCCGGCGTCGTTAAGCCTAGTGACTGTCGATCTCGTGGAAGGTGGGTGATTCCTCCTGAGGGACGATAGCGCTAGTACGGATTGTGCTCCCACGTACCGTCGCGTATATATTGGGAGGCCCCTATAGGCATATATCCTTTATCCTTAGGAAGCCGTGTCGGCCGCCCTACTGATCGCAATGCAGTGAACACAACATTCATGAAGATCGACCACCCGTACCTTAAAAAGTATTCTGCGGTTTTGCGAAAAGTTTGGCACACCCTCTGCCTAGATCTCCAGAGCAGTTTCTTTTGGCCTTTTTCAGACTCTATAACAGAAAAATTCCATCCGAGCATTTGTCACTTCGGGCTCGTTAAAACATCGAAGGAGACTAGAGTCATCTTTAGCTTTTTCTCGACTCTTTAAAAGTGAAAAAGAAAGTTGTGTCTAAAGTGTCTAATAAAATTCATTCAATTCGGAAACATAATTTCCCCTTTTGTATTTTAGTTGATCGAGTAATCCGCAATCGTGGAAGAAAGTCAATTGAAACCCCGTCGTTCGCGGAGGCTTGCGAGTCAACCGTCTTTGTCTCCGGAATCGAAAACAGTACGGACAAAGCGAACTCGTTTAACCGGTTCAAAATTTCCTATCAAAGTTAGAACAACTGTTCTAACAACATCTGAGATTCCGGTTACTCCAAACATTTCTGGAAACCCTGCCTCTATTGAAGAAGTTCAACAGCCACAGAGGGACAGTAACACTGATCCTAGTCTGAGAACGAATACTTGCGTTACTGAACCAGTTCCATCTGTAACCGGTCCAGAGAGTCTTGTTCCTCAAACAACTGTCATTGTCGAAACAACCCCTTCTTCGGCACCAGAAATATTTTACGGACCTGACGGTCTTCCTCTTCCACCTGGTTTGATTGCGATAGAGGAAATTATAGAGGATCCGCAAGCAAGTACTCCAACCCATTTTGGAGTAGGGGTCACTCTTTTTCCTTCTACATCAGAAGTTAGTCCATCACCAGTGGAAGTTCCTGTAGAATCGCTAGGCAATTTATTGGATAGACTTAAAATGTCTGAGCAATCGTCGACATCTAGGACTATGTCGAATGACACAGCGACAGCAGAACCCCCTGCCGTCACTCCGACGATGTTTGCCGGTGTACCATCTGTCCCAACTAGCTCGCAAACGCTAGAAGGAGTCCACCCAGGGACTATTTCGACAGTGTGGTCTGTTCCAGTTTGTTCCTCCGGGATAATACCCGGTAACTCTTATGTTGAGACTAGACAAATTGATTCCTATGGAGGTCAGTTTGGGCCATCCAGTCCCCAAGGGCAAACAATCCCCTTGAGTTCCGGATTGCTACTGTATGGGGGGCAGTATGCCCTTTCATTACCCCCTCCGGGAGGATATCCATACGGCAGTCCTCAACAGTATTTAGGTTATACTGGAGTTACGACAAGTGGTTGGGTACCTATGCTACCCCAACAACCAAGAGTTGTGTATTCTATGCAACAATGTGTACCTGTGTCAAGCATCCCGACAACGCCAGCTATTGTAACAGTGTCACAAGTTCAAACGATGCCTGTTGTGTGTCAACCTCAGATTTCTCAGGTTGTAATGCAACAGCCCCTTGACCCTGTGACACAACCACAATCACCAACTGGTGGGGCGACACAGGTCCAAACGGGTACAATTACCCCACATCTTGGTCCGTCGATTAGTATAGCACAGTAGAACATGGCTTCACAACCATGGCTGGTGCAATACCAACAACCACAATTCCAACAGGTGTACCAAGGATCTGAGCAGCAGATCTTTGCGAATATTGGACAACCGTATATTCAAAACGGTTTAAACCAACCGCTTTACAGTGGTCAAGTTCACCAACCGTATCAATCATACCAACATCAATTACATTATGCTGGTATGCAAAGGCCTACTGCTCAGGCGATTCCATCGTATCCTCGGTACGCCTCGCCTAACCTGAATCAACAGTTACCATTCGTGGCAACTTTAGAATTACCGGATTTACACCGATTAACGAACAATCCAATTGCTTACGCCCCTTGGTGGCCAGCGATTCCTCACAAACTTCCATCGGACATTCCTAAATTCAATGGAAATCCAGGCGAAGACCCGTCGAATCACGTGATGACTTTTCATCTGTGGTGTTCATCGAACACCTTGAACGATGATTCGATAAGGCTTTGCCTTTTTCAGAGGACATTGACAGGTCTAGCGGCTAAATGGTATATTGAATTACCTAGAGCCTCTTTCGACAATTTCAGTTCCCTAGCCACAACTTTTTTGACCCATTTTCAATTACCGATAAGGTATGAAACGGGAACAGAAATCTTAACCAACTTCAAGCAGATGACAGCCACCCATATATCCGATCATATACATGAGTGGCGTCGTCATCGCAGGATGGTAAATACTTACGTTCCCGATCAGCTATTAGCTGAGTGGTTTATAAAGTCGTTACTTCCTGCTATAACGGAAGATGTGGCTAAAGGGGGAGTCGTAACAGAGGAGCAAGTTATTGCTCGTGCACAATATCTAGACTTAGTGTATACTCAGTCTGGCACGCTCTACGACAAAATACCTGACACCACTAGACCGGAATTTTCAATTCCTCCTCCTCCCAAATCAAATAGTGACTCTCATGCCGGTGATGGTGTGATTGGCACTGCAAACGCAAAGTCGACAAAGGCTTCGTCTAAGAAAGCCCGTAAGACTTCAGATCAGAATGCAAAAGAAGAAATTCTTGCTTCGGAAGTAAATGCCGTATCAGCTGATAAAGGCAAAGAACCCAATCAACCAGGAAGCAAGAAGAAGCAAAACAAAGGGAAGAAGAAGAAACAGGGTGAATCATCCCCTGAAAAAACTTCTTCAAACCCTCCTAGGAAAGGGAAACCGAAAAGTCCATGCATGATATGTGACGATGATCATTGGACATACGATTGTCCATACAAAGCTGAGCTTAAGAAGTTCTTCAAAAGTTCACACACCTCAGCTGTGTTAACTGATCCGTTTCCCAATCAAGGTCAAAATCTGGTTGATAGTGGAAATGCTTCCCCGTCGCAAGTGCTAATGTTGTCGATCTCCAAGCAACAAAATGATGCTTTGATTTCAACAAGGAACAAAGATTATGGGAATCCACCGCTGTCGAACGACAAAGGTAAAGATCAACCAAGTAGTTCGACAACAACTTCGACAGAAGTTGAACCACCCATCATTCCTGAATTAACAATAAAACCGCCGAAGGGAGTAGTACACAAGTCGACATTTAATCCTCGCGCCAGGGCGGCGCAGCATTATAACATAGTGGAAGATTTGGCCCAATCGCCATCCGCTATGTTGACTCTTGAGGTACTACAAAATTTCCCATCCCAAAGGTAGGCTTTGTTGTCGGCTATTGGTGGGGTTGATCCTAAGGATTCCAATCTTGTATCCTTTGACCACAAAGAATATGATCCTCAGTTACCAGCTCAACTAGCTTTCCTTATTCAAGTGAAATCCCTCAAAAAAACTGTTCACCGAACAATTATTGATGAGGGGGCATCTACATGTATCATGTCGATGAGTTGCTGGAAAACTCTCGGATCTCCAACCTTGTCGCGATCTTCGACAACGTTAAAAGCATTCAACGGAAGGACGTACACCCCGTACGGTATCCTAAATAACTTGAAGGTTGAACTAGGAGGAAAAACAGTGGAGATAGATGTCGAAGTCATCGATGGGAATCTTGACTATAACATCCTACTGGGAAGACCATGGATATATGCCATGGTAGCTGTCGTGTCGACTTATTTTAGGAAGATCGCATTCCCTTTCCAAAGAGGAATTACGGTCGTCGACCAACAGAACTTCCTCCCTAATGGTTCACAAGTTACAGGAAGCATTCCCATGATCCATGAAAGCAACCATTTGCTTCAAGATATCGGAGTAGGCCTACTGAAAGACCCCACATTGATGGGAACTTTCGCGCTTCCACCTCCTATTTACATAGGAAATATAGCGTTGGTAGCAACCTGCAACATGATATCTTCCACGAAGGTCGCGGAATCCATGGATCGTGCAATGGTTTTGCCCCCAAGCCCTATAGAAATATTGTAGCAATCAATGTTTCGGGCATGGGAGGCGAACCCAAGTCAACGCTCATCAAGCGTTTGGGTAGATAGGTCTAGAGAATATGGTACCCCATTGGATCCTTGGTCGAAAGTACATGGGACTGACGAAGGAATCCTACAATCAATGTTGATTGAGGGGACGCCATGGAATGATCACCACCATCGTTCCCTTCTTCCAGAATATGAAGAAGATACTCAACATGACCTCTATCACCCTTTAGTCTTTGAATTCCTATCAAATACTGTAAATACGGTGGATTCAGAGCGAAACTTATCCAATATTGAAGAGACTATAGCCATAAATATCTCGACTAAACCAAATGTTGTAGAGAATATTTATGTCGGAAAAGGTTGTTCCCCTTCAGAACTGGAAATATATAACGCTCTTTTCCGTGAGTTCAGAGATGTCTTTGCTTGGTCATATGATGAAATGCCAGGCATTGACTCGAGTATCGTTGAACATGAAATCAAAATGTATCCTGATGTCAAACCAGTAAGACAACGGCTTCGGCAGGTGCACCCCAAGAAAGCCGCTGCCATTAAAGCAGAAGTTGAGAAACTTCTCCATGCTGGTTTCATCTACCCGGTTCCTCTAACCGATTGGGTATCGAATATTGTCCCTGTTATGAAGAAACAAGGGACAATTAGAGTGTGTGTCGACTATAGGGATGTAAACCAAGCTTGTCCGAAGGACAACTACCCTACACCCTTCATCGACCAGATAATTGATGAATGCGCCGGATGTGAAATCTTTTCATTTATGTATGGATTTTCCGGGTATAATCAAATAAATATCCGCCCATAGGACCAGTCAAAGATTGCATTTATTTGTCCGTGGGGCACATTCGCTTATCGAAAATTACCCTTTGGTTCAAAGAACGCAGGGGCGACGTTTCAGAGGGCAATTAATTATGCCTTCCATGACATCAAGAACATCGTTCAACCATATCTCGACGGCCTTCCGACTCATTCGCGAAAGCGGACTGATCATCCACAGCATTTAAGAGCGATATTTCTATGTTGCCGACACTACAAGATAAGACTCAATCCGCACAAATGTGTGTTTTGCGTCGGTTCTGGTCGTTTACTTGGCTTTGTAGTCTCTAAGGATGGGATTCGTCTCGACCCTTGTAAGGTTCAGGCAATCATTAGTTTGCCTCCACCTTCAAATTTGCTTCAGATTCAGAAACTCCAAGGGAAAGCAAACTTTCTGAGGAGGTTCATTCCAAATTACGCAGAACTTGCTAAAGGTTATACTCGTCTTTTGAAAAAGGATGTACCTTTTGTCTGGGATCAGGTGGCGCAAGCTTCCTTTGATGCTCTGAAAGATTCTCTAGTAAGAGCATCATTAATGCATGCCCCAGACTATCAAAGAGATTTTAACCTATATCTGGCTGCAGCGGATACGACCATTGCGATGGTTTTAGTTCAAGAAGTCGATGGAATTGAACATCCTATATATTATTTAAGTAAAAACTTAAATGATACAGAAAGTAAATATTCTTATGTTGAAAAACTAACGCTTGCAGCTGTTCAAGCGATTCAAAGATTTCGACATTATGTCCTCTTTCGGAAAACTACCATTTTATCAGATTGCAACCCCATGACTTATATACTGTCGCGACAGTTGCTGGGGGGAAAATATTCAAAATGGATAGCGATCCTTCAAGAGTTTGATCTGGAATTTGTAAAATACAAATCAAAGAAAGCTCTAGTTTTCGCAGAATTATTGTGCGATCTCCCATCGTCGTCCAACGATGAAACATCCGAAGAATCAATCGTGGACGAGAGTTTGTTTCTGATATCTGCAGCGATGAGTAGAATGGAGATATCATAATTTATCTCCAAACCCAAAAGTTCAGGCCTAACACCTCTCACTCTGAACAGAAACGTATACGATACCAAGCTAAAGACTACATGATCGTCGGTGATACGCTTTACCGTCGTGGTATCGATACAGTTCTGAGGAGGTGCCTTACCCATGAGGAGGCCGAAAAAGCCCTGAATGAGTGTCATTCAGGCGCGTGTGGGGGGCATCAATCTGGATATGCAACAACAAAAAAAATCTTACGAGCAGGATACTTCTGGCCAACCATGTTCAAAGATTGCATAATCGCAGTCAGAAGTTGCCATGCTTGTCAAATTTTTGATAGCAAAACCAGAAGACCACCCGCACCTTTACAGCCAATAGTTGCTGTTGGGCCTTTCGCCAAATGGGGCATCGATTTCATGCAATGTAACCCCACCTCGACCGGGGGGCATGGGTATATTATAGTCGCCGTTGACTATTTTACCAAATGGGCCGAGGCGATGCCTACATTGGATAACACTAGTGAAACAGCTGCCCTTTTCTTTTTCAATCATGTAGTCGCCAGGTTCGGCGTACCGCAGGCTATAGTTACAGATCATGGATCGCATTTTCGCAATCACATGATGGTTGAATTAGCTGCCAAGCTAGGGCTATCTCACGATAGCTCTACCCCGTATTATCCGCAAGCCAACGGACAAGTTGAAGCAATCAACAAGGTCCTGAAGCGTATGTTGCAAAGGATGATCGGGGTTCACAAAAGAAGGTGGCACCTAATCCTGTACTCAGCCTTGTGGGCCTACCGAACGTCGGTAAAGAATGCGACTGGGTTCACACCTTTCCAACTGGTGTATGGCCTGGAGGCAGTCTTACTAGTCCAGTGTGAAATTTCGTCTCTTAAACTCGCAATTGATCTCCTCCCCGGAACTTCAGAAGAAGAGGCACGTTTCTTGGAATTAATCCAATTGGATGAAACCTGTCGTGACGCCGCATTGGCTAATGAAGCCCATAAGAAACGAGTCAAGGCGCAGTTCGACAAAAATGTCAAACCCCGTGTCTTCTCAGAAGGTGACTTGGTCCTGCTTTACGACCAGGAATCCGATAAATTGGGAGCAGGTAAATTTAATTCTTTATGGATGGGCCCCTATATTGTTAAACGAGTGTTAGCAAAAGGAGCCTACGAGTTAATGGATTATGACAGAATTCCACTGGCGCAACCCTGCAACGGGTTGTATCTCAAGCGTTACTATGCCTAAATAGTAACCTGTGTGCTTTTGTTGTATTTTGTTTTCGCTAAAGTGTTTGATTTGGTCGAGTAATCCACCTTTTTTACATTTATTGCAGATGTCGAACCTTTCTGAGACATGTGTGGGATATGCTGACGGAGCGAGTTGTAGTTCGCGGAGCTTGTCCTCCGCGGCCTGGGCCATTTTTGATCCAAGCGGCGAGTTAGTGAGTTTCAGAGGTGTGTGTATTGGGCAATCAACGAATAATATCTCTGAGTATAGCGCGTTGATAGAACTCCTCTCTGATGCCATCGCCCATGGTATACGCCGACTAATCGTTAGGCTAGACTCACAACTCGTGACACTACAACTGAATGGTATATACTCTGTCCGCAACCCAGCTATTTATCGTATGTTTCTAAGGGTTAAGATTTTGGAAAGACAGTTTGATTTACTTCAATACCAACATATTCCCAGGAACTTAAACACATTAACCGATTCATTAGCAAACTATGTGTTAGATAGACATTTGCGACACTTATAAAAAGAAATACATCATCAATGTTATGCAAGTGGATCATGTAACTCAACCAGAATAAACCTCGAAAATCAAAAAATATATATAAAAGTTGTTTATCGTTTACACATAATGTTTTGTAACCAAGACAAAAATTGGTCGCATGACCCAAAAACTCAAAAGTGCTAGGGGGCACCCTAGCCTAGTGATGCTCATGATAGCACGTCACGGCCTGTGCAATCATGCGCAAGAGACGAGTCCATCGTCTAGGTACACCAGTAGTATGCCGCTGCAACTGTAAAGGTAACTCGTGGATCCGTACATCCGGAATACCGAGAGTAAGGCTCTCAACCTGCTTCTGCACAGCTGTAAGGGTCTCGGCCACGTCAAGGTCGCGAAGAATAGCCCTCCCAGCAGGGGAGCCTGCTGGGGCAGCGACTGGCAGTCTCGGACGAACTGCTGGACGAACAGGACCAACATCTGCATGCACACAAGAGTTTGATTAAAAGTCTTGACAGAATAAAGCACATCAACATTATGAATAAAAAAACAGTAAACAGTGATATGGTCAGAGATTTTACCAATAACGCCCCACTGTTCGCCATCCGGTAGCACCAAATCTGGATCACCTCGGAAATCCATACCCACATATGGATACTCGGAATAGACCATCTCTTGGCGCTCGAACCACCTAAAGAAGGTATCAGTGAAAGTGATCTGAGTTTGACCAGCATGCCTAGACATGTGATCGACCCATCTCTGCATGCGTGGCTCGGTCGGAGAAGGCAAGTCGAGTGCAATATACTGGGGCTGCATCAGTGGTATTCTCTCCAAGGCAAAGGCAGTCAAAATAGAACCAAATCCAAAGTTCTTCAGCTTCCCGTCCTTCACCTTGGTCAATTGACTTTTCATCTGAACAAGTACTGCATCACACCAGTTGAATACTTTCGGTTGGAGACACTCCAAGGCGTGCTGCACGTAAGATCTGTTGGCAACATGAAGAGATGCGCTACCGGCCATCCTACCAATAGTATACAGAATGGACCTGAGAGACCTGTCAGTAATCTCACGGATAACAACCTTGCCATCTCTGCTCGGCTGGGAACCTTCCCTACAATACTGGCGAACATAGTCTCTCACGGAGTCATTCCCCCGGGCCGAACTTGACAAAGAAATGGGGGCACCCCGCCTTGACAACCCAGTCAAGAAGTAAATGTCCACTATGGTCAAGGGGATATATTTTCCCCTAATCAAGCATGTACTGCAGTAAAGAGATCTGTGCTCTCATGCTAGAGATACGGAAAAACTTCAGCAGGCCACAGTTCCGCAGCGCGTTCACCGTGACAGGGTCATGGAGAGCAATCATATCTTCTTCTTCATGTTCTCGTTCTCGCCATGTAAGGGACATTTTTCTCAAAGGTCCCTGCAAAACAAACAAGAGAATGAGTAAGATCCTGGATTTGATGAGAAACTGGCGAAATTTCATCAAAAACTGTGCCACAAAATCAGTTTTCTAGTCCCAACGCAGGCAGACAGTGTTCCACCTGCGTTGAAGGTCAAGCTGCCTCAAGGCAGCTTGACATTCAACGCAGGTTTCGAGTGGACAACCTGCGTTGATGACAGGGCGCCCTGGAAAAACCCCAGGTGCTCAGAAAGACTGGGAAACAGGCACAGAATGGAAAAATGAAACCATGAAAAGAAAGAGCTAGGGTTTAGACAGTGCCGAGAATCGTCCACAGAATCTCCCAAAATCAGCTGGTGAAAATCAAGGGGGAAGAGGCACCCCCAAAGCTCCAACAAACCAAGTTCAAATGAAATGGTAAAATGAGAGGTAAAAACACTTTTTAATTGCTTTTTACGTAGTTCAAAGCGAAATATTAGGGTTTTTATCTCATGTTATGTATTTCTAACTAAGTTTGATGCAGCAATTGAGAATGCAGTACTGTCCTTGAAAAGAGAAAAGCTAGTTATGGTAAAAAATCAAAATTTGACTATATAAACGAGCAGTTTTGCCATAAAGTTCATGCTCGTTAAAAAATAAACGCAAGATACGAGCAGTTTTAGCATAAAGTTCATGCTCGTTAAAAAATAAACGCAAGATCTGAGCAGTTTTAGCACATAGTTCATGCTCGTTAAAAAATAAACATAAGTCTGAGCAGTGTTTTGGCGCATTCAAGCTCGTTAAAAAATGAACCCATCTTGAGCAGTGTTTTGGCGCATTCAAGCTCGTTAAAAAATGAACCTATCCCGGTAAATAACCATTGTGTATGTAACCTCATCTGCCATAAAAGCCTTGGTCGTGTTTGCACCGTCACCTCCACTTTTTGGCCGATCGTTCACCTCCATATGATTGTTTACCCATTTTGAGGAACAGCTGCGAAGAGTGATTTCACCTAGCCATCCTTGTGACACTGCCGTGATTGGAAAATTCCAACCTGTACCTGGAATCAGCGGCTAACCCTGTTCATCACTCGTTCCTCAAAAGACGAGTCTTCTTTAAGCTCTTTTCAACTGACTCGTAAAATATGAAAAGATTGCCGAGTTTTGGCCTTCTAGCTCGTTAAAGAAACCGGAAGAGCTATCCCTCCTCTAGATTTTAATCTTTTTGGACCTGAGGGATTATTGCACAAAAAGATCGAGCGCTTGTTTTGTTCGGCTCGTTAAAACTATCGAAAACTCATCCCTTCTGTATTGTTTTATACTTTTTCGGACTTAAGGGATTAGATGACGAAAAAGGACTTTCGGAGTTAACTTTATGTACCTTTTAAGACTCTCTAAAAATGAAAAGGACCGAGTTATCCTTGTCGTTAGACTCGTTAAAATCACTAAATAGCGACAAACTTGTCTTTCGACGAGAACGAGTTTCACTATCGCTAGGCTCGTTAAAACATAGTGATGGGCTTGCCCGAAGGGCAGGTTATAGAACAAGCATATGTTATCCTCCTCAAGCTTGACAAAAATAAAGAGGTACTGGTCAGCAATGACTGGGGAAAAATTGGGAGAAAATCAAGAAAACTTTGATGGTAGCAGGTCGCTCTTGAACATGACACTTTTCCTCCGTACCACATCGGGTTGGGTTGTTTCATTCACCGGTCACATCACCATGGTCTCTCCATACCATCCATATTTGGGGTAATGCTACCAATCCATTGCATCAATGTCGCCATATGTTCAAGAGAACTCGTTTAGAAAGAGTCAACCGGGTCCCATCCACTGCCATACATTATCCTTCATCCATTCATGACCGCCACCCTGAATCATATGTCACAGATTGTTTTCACCTCCATTAAAATCATTAGCTCCATTCCATGTCACTGATGTGGGATTCATTAAGGCCCTCCTTTGACGGATCGCTTCTTGTCGACATCAGCTCATTATCCAAGAAGTTGATCTAGGAACAACCCCTTCAGTACTTTGAAGCTTGCATGCCTCAATGGCAAGTTTCTCACTTCTGGCGATAGGTATACATCAATGACCTTCGACCAGAAGATTTTGCGTGGTGTTCGACGCCAAGTCCTTTATTCACACCACGTGAATTGTACTGCAGTACCTTGAGGGTCATTATCATTATCGGTGATTCCTCTCGCGCTTGTTAACGGTTTACATCATTGACCGGTAATCAAGCGATGTCTTTCCATGTTCGACTTCAGCTCAATTCTCACATGGATCGACTTGTACTTAGAGTGAAGATCAAACGAGTTTGAAGACCCTGGATCTAGTTTCATCCATCCGGGCTGTGATATATATTCAGGAAAAATAAAGACATTTGACATGTACATCATTGCAGCAGATGATCATCCTACTCAAAGGATGATAGTTTCGCCAAAATTATCAGTCTACCATCAGACGATCATCTGTTCTATGTACAAAAATGAATTTATAAAGCTGAGCATGGGAATGCCCGCCTCAGCTAGATCATGAAAGCAGTATGAATCATAATGTATTGTATTGTATCTTATTACAGGTCTCCTCCCAGCAAATGGATGAACTTCGGACCCTCCTGGATAAAGCATTTCACCCGATAAACGGCCTCATACTTTAGGGGGCAACTGTTATAGACATTTTTGTGCCTTACAGCATGGAGCATGAAATGTCCATAATCTAAGGGATCCAAAGTCCCTAAACATGTTGTTCCTACCCCTAGAGGAACAAGGCAAACCAACCACAACAATTCACAGAAGTTCTCCACCTGAAACCACTCAAAAACAAGTCAATTCAGGATCATGTCAACTGCTCCACTAAGCATCTGCGCTGAATGTCAACTGCTCCACTGTCTTCCTGCGTTGAATGTCAACTCCAACAAAGGCTACCTGCGCTGAGCGAGATTGGACAAGTGGCAGGCTCATTCCTCAATGTGTCAATGCTCAGGAAGCTTCCAAAATGACACTTGCCTCAGGGAATTCGACTGGTGATGAGTAAGAGGTTCCAAATCTCCAAGTGGAAGCAAGAACCTCCAAGTGGACTCAAGAAATGAGAGTGGGAGAGGACACTAGTCAGATCTCAAGCTGACTCATCCTCTCTCCAAAAATAACTATATATAGATCTCTCCTCCATGAGATCTAGAGGCGGTAATTTTGTTATTGCAAAGAATTGTTGTTGGTTTGAGATTGGATCATTGGGTGCTTAATGCTTTGAAGGGAGCTGAAGAAGGAATTCCATTCTGCTGGGAAGGAGATGCTGGATTGGAGCCCTCTGGGTTGTATCTCTTCCTGAACCTTATTATCAATCAATAAAGCTATCTTGGTTCTTTCCTATATGCTGGTGTATTTTGTATGATTGCATTAGTGTATTTGATTTACTTCTAATCCTGAATCATTTATGAATATGAATATTTGCCTTTGTGTGGTGTTCTTCTCTTGTCGCAAGTAGCTGTTCTCTTGTCACAGGTAGCTGTTCTCTTGTGATCTCGTGGGAATCAAGTAGTTGTTCTCTTGAGCAAGCGTGGAGGCAAGTAGCTGTGAACACCCAAAGAGAAGAGGATCTAGATCGAGGGACAAACGGAAGACAACGGTAAGTCTATCGATCTCCCCTCTTTCACATTTCATAAAGGAAGAAACCAAAGTAGTTGTATCTGTTTGTTGCTAAGGCACTGTCACACCTTAGGTGGATAGGATAGTCCTTTATAGGCATTTTTCCCCACAACACCAAGGGGAAATCCTTGGTTGGTGGACTCCATTTTCTCAACCTAAGACCAACGAGGGAACAATGACGTTATTCTGATTAAAATAAATTTTAGACGCTTTGACACAACTTGCTTTTTCAATTTTTAAGAGTCAAGAAAAAGCTAAAGATGACTCTAGTTGCCTTCAATTTTTAATGAGCCTGAAGTGACAAGTGCTCAGATGGACCTTTTCCTTTAAGGAGTTTGAAAAGGAACGAAAGAGACTACTCTGGAAATCTAGACAGAGGGATTACCAAACCAATCGCAAAACTGCAGAATAATTTCTACGGTATGGCAGTCAATCTTCCCGAATGCTGTGTTCAGTGCGTTGCGACTAATAGAGCGGCAGACACAACTTCCTAAGGATAAAGGATATAGCCTATTGTGGTCTCCCAATATATACTCAATGGTACGTGGGAGCACAAGTTCATACTGGCACTTGTCGTCTCAAGGAGGAGGAATCACCCAACCTACGATGAAAGTGACAGTTACCAGGCTTTACGACGCCGGAATACGTCTCTAGCCTAGACTTCTAGATGTTGTGCATTAGGTTCCAAAGCATTTTTATGTTCATTGAAATTATTTTACAGTTGATATTTCTTAAGAAGTTTTCCTTTAAGGTTCACCGTGTGACATAGATATACAATTCCTAAAATGCAACCTAAGATGATAAACAATCATTTAATCTTCTTTTTGCAATGAAAATCCTAGCTACTAAGGAAATAGAAATGAAATCCTTTCAACATGGAGCAGAAAGCACACACTAGATGCACTGTCCTAAATCAAAATCAACAAGCAGTCTAAATGTAAATGCACATGCATGTATTTGTTTTCGCTTTCTTAATGTGTGAATGACAAAAGGAATGTTGAATACAAATCTGAATTATCTCTTCTTTCAAAGCGATAGTACTAACGATTTTATTTTCAAAAACGATAGGAAGGCAAGACGACACTTTGCGATTTTGAATTGAAAACTGCTTTCGACACTTGAAATACTTATAAATTCAGATCAAATACAAGAGTAACAGTGTAATAAACTATCAAAAAGAGAAGTATTCTTTTCTTTGACTAAAAATGACACTTGCGACACTTTCAAATCAAAAGATGACAGCTCTATTTAGCTACTATTTTGTAAATGAGAACTGCGAATGGCGAAAAATACATAAAAACATTCACAAATATTTGTATAATGGAGGCTGAATGATGCAAAGGGAGGGGGTTTCTATAATGGTCTACTGATCATAGATAGCAAAACTCTTGAATAAAACTAAAGACAGTGAAGAAAAACCAAAATCTGGAGGCAGAAACAGTCTTACCTAATCATCGCACCTGTAACACAGGGAAATAGGGATGCATCTCACCTACTGCACATGGGAGGTGTGATGCATCCAGTCTGCCTAAAGGAGAGGGTGCGATGGTCTAGGAACGAGACTTTAACTTGGTTTTTGGTCAAAGTTTTCAGTTTAGTTCAGGGATTTAGGCCGAGAAAATGATAGTTAGTAACTACAAAGTATAGGGCTGATCTAATGAGGTTAATCAACCTACCTCTAGGGCACGTAGGATGTTTGCAAGTCAGTTGTTCAGTTCATAAACAAACCCAGAGATTGACTGAAGAAACGTTGACCTACTTTGTACTTGCATAGCAAATTCAGTTCGAAGGCTAGCTAGCTTGACTTCAGGCTCCGTCTGTGGTTTATGAATCAAAAAAATAGAGACAAGCAATCAAACTAATCGCTCCCTAGTGGAGTCGCCATTTTGTTATCGAGAAAACTAGTGTCTATTCAGAGCTGCTAGTCCCACTAAGACGGGTAGCTATCTTAGAAACAAACAGATTAAAGTCACTTGTTTTTCCTTTACGAGAGAGAGATGAGAAAGAAGCAGAGAGTACCAACCTCAGTCTTCCGCTTGGCTCCTTGCTTGTTTCCTTTCCCCTTTGATAGAATCTCGCCACTGCTTCCTCACTTGTCCCGCTTCAAAGAGCACCTGTAGATTCACAACAACATAATACCATCAAAGCATAGAGATCTTTCACTGTAAACAATATAGGATCAGATATATATTGACCATACAAATGCATATATCAACACAATTCAGAGATACACAAGAATATGGAGGAAAACTCAAATAGCTTTATTAGTAACAGTAGTAGAAGAGAGGATTACAACCACTTGGTCTGACCCAATGCCATCCTCCCAACTTGAAAGCCCTCTTCACCTCATACAAAGCAAGATCACCCAACAATGTCTTCAAAGAGAAACCAACAACACTTCCTTGAAAATTACAAAATTCCAACCTTTATATCTCTTGGATGAGGGATCCATATATAGATGTTTACAGGGGAGTGAGTTAGCTTCTGGGATTTTGATTAGTGTCATTTCACTGATAGTTCTTGGTTCCACATGGATATTTTAGATCCCTTACTCATCCTTGGGCGAACTCAGAGAGGCAAGTGTCAAATGAGCAGTTTCTAGAAGATTCTCTGGGTTTCCACCTAGCAAACTGCTTGTGCCATTTGTCTGCTCTCACTCATTGCACACTATAGAAGAGCTTTCCAGTATGCATCACACTTTTTGCATGTGGTAGGTGAGATGCATCGCACCTTTAGCACTGGGCAGTCTGTATGGTCCTGCTTTGACCAGTTCTTAGTAGTTTTTCATGGAGAACTTATGGGAGATGATGTAATTAGCTGACCTTGCTCCTTTAGGGTATGAAACAACACTTTTAGGGACTTAGAAGCCCTTGGTTTATGGACGTGTATGATTGGGGTTGTAGTGCCCAAATATGTCTATAACAGTATTGTGAATTTTGTTTAATTTAGAAGTGTGTTAACATGTGAGCACGTTTTCACAAATGTATTGTATTTGTTTTTAATACTATTCTTTCGACGCTTGTAATTCATGTTGTTTTAACTTGTATTAAGACATTTGAACTATTTCAATTGTTTTAGTACTTATGATGTTGGAAATGTGTTGTATTAGTTACTAATGTTGCCTCGGATGTGTGGGCTATCCCACCGGGCACTCGGCAGATTCATTCTTATAACTTTTTATAATTCTCATCGTACTCATGTTGACTGTTCTGATAGGTATGGTATGTGCTATCTCTTCACCTTGTGTTTGTGACTGTCGCATCCATGTGGACTACTCCACCAGAAGATTTTCATGTCCCGATTTGTTGTGTGTCTCTAGTAGAGTTGGGACTATTCCGTTTCAACATGAGCCTCACTTCCACCCTCTCCCTCTGCAGTGAAAGAAATTTGATAGAAGTAACACTAAGCACTCATGAGGCATGTACACCTCGATGTTCAAAGACAAGGAAAACCACTCTCACGTGTTAACTACAAAGAGATAAGACATATATTTAATATAAGGGCAATCAGACCATCGTAATGGATGGGACTTATACACAAAATGGTGTGAGGTCTAGTTGGGACTTAATACCAAGGAAATCTTGTTTAGATAATCTTCGGCAAAATCACATAACCAATCTTTTGTCGACGCGTTTCGAACCAACCAGTGTGGTTCATCGTCAGGACAAGTTGAAGAACCAATCTGGCCTAGCTTGCTTAAATAGAGGTGCAGAGACTCCAGGGTTAATAATACCAACGGCTAATTTTGACCAATGACCCTAGTCAAATTAGTTAAATTAATATTTAAATATTTTTTTATATAGTTTTTTATAACTTTTTATAACTTTTTATAAAGGCGTTAATTAAAAATAAGTAATAAATAAATCTAATATTAATTAATTATTAAGAGAGTTCTAAGTAGTACCCTATCTAATAATCTAATGGTTATATCGCATTTATTTATACTTGATATTATTCTAATATAATTTTTACAAAGTAATAAACCTTATTAGGTAATGGTAATAATGGTAATAATTTTAGAATATATTATTTCTATCTATTATTTGAATATAAAGGTCTATTCCAAAATTAAATTTAGTAAGTTATATATGCTTATTAAATGATCTACTGAATAATATATAATTCCAAATAAATTGTTAACTCTTAATTCTTCCTAGAATTTAGCTCCTTATGGTAAAAATCAGATTTTAGGGTTATTAAAGACCCAACCAATAAATCGTAAATATCTATAAAACCCAATGGTTAAATACTCAATATTAAATCAATATTTTAAGTTTAAATATACTCACACTAGTACTATTAATATATCATAATATACCCATAAACCTACCTTAATAATCCATATTTAATTTTGATGATAAATATTTCAATAAAATTAATTAATAGGCATAAGCTAAAGGCCAACTCGATTCTAGGAAAATAATAGAAAAATAATAGAAAAAATAATGAAATAAGGAAAAATCAAAATTTAATTAAAAAATCGCCCAAAAGAATCAAAAACAGGTTAAGGTTAATTCACCAGGAAGCCCGAATGACTTAAATACTCCAAAATAATAGGATAAACTTGCCAAAAGAGAAACAAAGGAGGACAGAAACCTTGAGACTAACACAAAGGAGAATGAGGAGGCTAGGAAGACAGGGCTGGGACCCAGCAACGGCTAATCTTCCAGCCATCATCCCTATTAAGATTGTTCGGCCTTTTCTCAATCTCCAGGGCCTCTCTAAATTTGCGATGGTGAAACTGCGGAATTTTGGCAATGACTTGAGCCTCCTCTATGCATACATGATGCATAGTCTTCCCTGCATGCTCAGCCAGGGCCGAGGACTTGGTCCTACCATGTCTTAAGTCAGCGGAATGCTCGCTGATCCGCTGATTGATAGAACGACCAGTTTCACCAATATAGGGGGTCCCACAGGAACAGGGAATGATATAGACACCCTTCATGCTCTTAGGGTCAACCGGGTCTTTTACAGACCTGAGGGAGCCACGGATAGTATTGAGAGGTCTAAAAGTTGCGGATACATCATACTTCCTTAGAATCCTCGCAATCCTATCTGTGGTCCCTTGGATGTAAGGAAGGTTCACACCTAGAACATGATCCTTAGGAACCTTTCGGATTGAAGGCTCCTTCCTGGCCTTGAGGAAGGCTTTTTGACCGAGGTGCCTATTGTAACCATTCTTCTCAAAAACATCAAGGAGGTGAGCCTTCTCAGTTTCCAGGCTCTCCTTATCTGAAATTCTCACAGCACGGGTGGCAAGAGTGCTAAGAACTCCTAACTTCTGAGCGGGGAAATGATGTGACGAAGCATGCAAGTATTGCTCAGTATGCGTCTTCTTTCTAAACACCTGATGAGAAAAGGAACCATCCACCTTCTTCGAGATGAGGACATCCAAGAACGGAAGACAACCATTCTCTTCCTTCTCCATCGTGAATTTTATGGAGGCGGATTGGTTATTGAGGTGACAAAAGAAACGATCCAGCTCGTCAGGACCGTGAGACCAGACAACACCAGTATCATCGACGAATCTTTTCCAAAGCTTTGGTAAGAGACGAGAGGAGGCCAAAGCCTTAGACTCAAAATCCTCCATGAAGAGATTAGCGACCACAGGGGACAAGGGGGAGCCCATGGCAACCCCACAAGTCTGCTCATAGAATTCTCCTTCGAAGCTGAAAAAGGTAGAGGTCAGGCAAAGCTCAACCAACATAGCCGTATCAGGGTCGGTCAGCTTATTAATTACCGCCATGGCCTCATTGATAGGAATGCAAGTATAAAGAGAGACCACGTCGAAACTAACCAAAATGTCCTCGGGCTCAAGATTAATTCTCTTAAGATCCTCGATAAAAGAAGCTGAGTCTTTGACAAAGGACTCAGTCTGCCCAACCAAGGGTCTTAACTTAGCGGCGAGGAATTTGGCCAGGAGGTAAGACGGACCACCGATGGTATTGACAATGGGTCTCAGGGGGACCCCATCCTTATGAATTTTGGGAAGACCATAAATCCTAGGAGTGATGGGGTTTCCCTCAATAAGTTTCTGGGCTAGAGGAATCGTGGAATTGCACGACTTGATCGCAAGAGCGACCGCTCTGGAAACCTTCTTGAGGGGATTCTTCAAAAGCTTCTTATAACTACCACTATTACAAAGATGGTCCAGCATCTTATCCCTGTAATCCTTTCTATCCAAGATAACAGCAGCCCCACCCTTATCAGCTTTTAAGACCACGACATCACGATTCTGGTTCAAGCTCTTAAGAGCTTCAAACTCAGCCTTGCTGATATTGCTCCGGGGAGGCTTAGCCCTCCTCAGGGTGACGGCACAATCCTGCCTAATCGTGTCTTTAATCTTATCAGGAAGGTTCTTGATGCCATACTCAATATCGCAGATGATGTCTTCAACAGGGATTTTTCGAGGCGCTAGGGCAAAATTAAGACCTTTCCCTAAGAGATCAAAAACCGCGGGCGGAAAGGAAGAGCTTGACAAATTCACCACCTGATTGCCTCGAGAGAGGGATCTTGAATTTATCACCGACGGACTCTTAATACCAGCCTTACAATTAATGGGACCAACCCCCTTTAATACTTTAGAATGCCGACCATTATTATCATTATGATTATCGATATCAATGTTACTTTTAAATAGATCATCTATATTATTATCATTATAATTGTTACCTTTATATAAACCATCTATATAATTATCACTACAATTGTTATTACTAATAATAGACCGACCAATATTATTATCACACACCTTAATACGATCACTATTAGAATTATCAATATGGTTATCGATATCATTGCTATTTCTATATAGATCATGTATATTATTATCATTACAGTTGTTATCTTTATATAAACCCTCTATACAATCCTCATTACAATTTATATTACTAATAGTAGGCGGACCCATATTATTATTATTACCAACCTTAACACGTTCACCATTGGAATTATGGATATGATTATCGATATCATTGCTATTTTTATATAGAACATGTATATTATTATCATTACAGTTGTTATCTTTATATAAACCCTCTATATAATCCTCATTACAATTTATATTACTAATAATAGGCAGACCCATATTATTATTGTTACCAACCTTAACACGTTCACCATTGGAATTATGGATAGCGTTGTTACTTTCATATAAACCATTTATATCATTATACTTACAATTGTTAGTGCTCGAATTAAGATGAACCAACTTACTATCCGAATTAACCGAAACGGAAGCCCTCTTGCCCGAAACCGGGTCTTCAAAACCAGCAACACTACCCACGGTCTCATCCACTATCGACACACTGCCCTGGAAATCCGAACCTTTCTGGAAATACGTACCTGAACCCAAAGTCTTCAACCCAACCTCGGCCGGAACCCTACCTACCAAGGAAATCTACTAAATGTTGGTGGGTCCAACACCGTCAATATTTCTGGCACTAGAAGGAAGCCCAGGTGACGAGGCCGTCTTGTTACATCTCGGTTGAATCTTTTACCAAATGGATCATACACAAATCATGATCCTGGGGTGCTTCTCTCATTTCTCTCTTAATCAAATATCAATCCACGATGAGCTTCTCAATCACTTGTCCTTGTTAAAGTTTGATGGCGAGGAGATAACGTCTGTAACCAAGGACATTTCTAATTTTCTTCATTTGTATGAATCTCATGAAATCTATAGTGATGTGCTTGTTTGGGTACTTTTCTTCCTCACCCTTAAAGGTCATGATAATCTGTGGGTCATACATAGCCACCTGCTTCCATCCATTCCCTTCTCACTCTCGTCAAGGATCTCCATCAAGTCTTCAATAAGTGTAACCACCAATATGTTTATGAAAGAATCTATTGTTTAAGAATGAATCCTTGTGAATTAGTTGAGGACTTTTCTACCTCCTTCCTTCAACTCTGTCACAAAATTATTGAACAATTTATGGACCTTGACTTCATGAGCCACGAGCTGAAATGATTGGTTCATGTTTCCCAACATGGTGATCCTCCTAATTTCCCTTCTCCCTAGACTCTTCAGGACCGTGAGGCCCCTCACTTTTTGGAGGAGGATTCCAACACCCCATTTATTCCTTGTCCTCCTCCCCTTCCGGTCTCAAAGCAAGTGCCCTCTTGTAGTGGTTGCAAAGCTAAGAAATCTATGCAGTAGGTACCCCCTCGTAGTGGTCACAAAGCTAAAAAATATGCATATCATGTTCCCAACCCATCTTCTCATCTGTCTCCTGCTCCAATGGAGGAAATTCCAAAATGGCTCAGAAAGCTTATGGCGAAAACTCATTCCTCCATTTCGCAAGAGGACATCACCATTCATAACCCAAGTCTCAAGTCTAATATGTATCTCAGCCATCCTCCATCATCTACAAGCCTTGACTCCTTGTACCATGACTCGCTTGATAAATCCACTTCACAAGCTAGCTGCATGCATTCTCTTGATTGTCAAGTTGCTGGCTCAAGTTGTAACTTGTGGTCATGTGTAAGGCAGTATCATTATACAGGCGAAGGAGAAGGAAGGTGAAGACACAACCATTCCTCTTCTATGTTTCAAAATGGTTCACATCAAAACATTTATCTTCCATTATTGATCGATTCTCAATCTGTGAACCTTGGTGAAACATCATGCACAATTAAGTATTTCTATCAACCTCCAGTCTTGGGCTCTCATCACTCCCATCCTTCCATATGTTTTGATGAATGCCCGAGCACATCATGTGATTTGTTGTTCTCTCATGTAAACTTTAACTCAGATTTGGAATGTGTAGGTCAAACCAGACGTCCATATCAAAAATTAGTTTGCACCTCACTTGGTCATGTGTCCTAGCATTCAAAACGCATCTACATGCGACAAATATACTCCTTGTTCTCTTGCTTCTTCATCTCATGATTTATATCCTCGATCGACAAAAGGTAGTGAGGTTTTCCATGATGAAAATATTCTCAACACACAAGACTCTTCCCACTCATCATCATCTTGTGTATTACATGAAGACTGTTCGTCAAGTCAGCTTGCTGAAGTTGAAAAATTTGATGAAGCCTGTGATAAAGATGGTTGCCATCCTAAGAAAAGTTTTGAAATCAGCAACAACATCCATCTTCAATCCATGTATGATCTCGTTCACATCTCAGAATGAAAATTTTCAATTCTGGAAAGTTCCGGGATGTGCCAGGGAGTCGAGGTACTTGAACATCCGTTGATGGTTATGTGAGGACCTTGCTACTCTATGATGCCCCTGAAACCGAATCAAATCCAGTTTCTCATGCACAATCCATCTATCTGCATGGTTGCATTCGACGTGGACCCCTATGTAAAGAATTTTTACTATTCCGTGTGTGATATTTCTAAATTTCAAATTTTCACTAATGATCGAATCCACAAGTCTATTATAGCATGTCCATCTTCATGCACCTCTCTTACATCCAATTATGGTTGGGAGTGTCCATCCCTCATGAAATCATGGAACTGTGAAGTTGATCATCTCAAAGACTGTCTTTGTTTGAAATCATACTTATCATATGTTCTCTCTCGTAATTAGCTCCTTGGTCTTCTTGTGAATTATTCATGTCAAATATGCCCACTCATAATGCCAGAAATCTCCTTGTGTGATCACGAGCGCACAACCTATCACAAAAATCAATTTATGCTCATTGCACCACATCCCAACTTGCTTCACACATTCATAGTGCTAGCATCCTTTCTAGATTTCAGTGATGACCATGATTCCTGCACAATTTTCCACCAGTTGCAGGTGGGTGTTCTATCATATCTAGCGCACAACGAACAATGAAATTGGTTCCTTCATTCAGATCGTTCGCAAGATTGCTAAATTTTTTCTTTGTTCATGTCCAATTGGGAATCTAGCATCTTGACGAACTCATCTCATCTTTCACCTATCTTGGGTGATTGTCATGCGGTTTATCATTTTCCCAATAATATATCCAATGTCAATCACTTCGTGCACTATGATATTCACCGTATAACATCTTTCCCCTCATAATTTTTTCAAGCATGAGAGGCACTTTGGCGTGCGTTGATGGCTATGGAAGGTCCTCACTATATTGAAATGACCAATAATAATGATCAGATCTATCTATCCATACTAGATTCCCATCATGATCCCCTATCTTGAATGAGGAATCGATCTTCTCAAAGATCACGAGTCTTTCAAAATGGTCATCACGAATTTTATGATCCAATCACTAAATGGCAGGAATAATCTTAATTGGTGAGTCATGTTGCAGGTAACAAGCTTTAGTCCTTCCTCTCACTCGCTAAGTGACACATATTTCCACCCAGAGGCCAAACCTTATTTTTTGTGTGCAAGTTTGTCAGGTTTTTGTATTTTTCGTTGCACACTATTTTTTTATCTGTTTTAATCACTTGTATCTTTGTGGTTGTAGGTCGGGTATGCCTGCGGTGGCTTCACAAGAAATTTCATTTCAGATAACCTTGACTATTTAGCGTAGGAGTAGTTGTAGTGTTTTATTTCTTTCTTGTCTTTGCTTTCTGGTTTGCATGTTTGTTTTCTTGCTGACTTGGTTTGGTTTGTTTGCTTGCTCGCTTTTCTTTCTTGTTGTCTTTTCAATTTACTTTGATATTTTTTTTCTTTGCTTTGCTATGTTTTCTTAATATCATGCTACTTTTTGTTTTTTCAATAAGTGTTTCCCTCTACTGAGTTCTGGATTTTTAATGAGTATGTGGCTCAGATCCAAAGAGCCGTGTGACACTGTAACACTTGGTGAGTCCTACATCTATCTTCTTTGTGCTTAGTTAAACCTTTGGCTGATGAATTCTTGATGGAAAATACGAGCCGTATGCAAGGGAAGCTTAGGTCCAACCATGAACCTGTGTCCACACTTGGAAACCCCAAGCCTGTACTCAGCCTTCAACTTTGTGTGTTCAAGCTCATCTAACTTGTATAAATGGAGAAAGGGAAAATCTAAACGAGAAAACCGATGTTATAGGTATTACATGCTTCTCTTAAGGAAAAACCTCTTTTTCTCTCAATAAGTCAGGATCCCTCTTCCCCCCAAAAATATAAATAAGTGCCTATGCACAATCCTCTTAAAAAAAACAAAGGCGAAATAAGAGAAAGGCTCCCTGGACAGACAGGTGAAGCATGCAACTCCACCAGGGTACTGACCAGACTCACTGGTAGTCGACCAATGAATGTGTTCCCACATGACTCCTATGGGGTACTGTCCAGGCTTGCGTACAACATAGAAACACAAGAGATGAAAACTTATACTCAAATTTTTTTAACTCACGAGCCAAACTACCCTTCCTGATTTCAAAACACTGTGATTAAGATGAAACTTTTTGTTCTGTTTGACTGAGTTGGTGAAAGGTGAACCATGTTTTTCCATGGGGTAAGTGGGGAAGCAAAAGCAACCCACACAATGGTTCAATATTGCCTGAAAGGCCATGGCCTTGTCCTGTCAATGAGACAAAATAGAGAAGTTGGAATTCAACTAGTGTGTCACCAAGTGTTGTAGTGGCTACAACACCCTCCAAAATTTTGGCTTGCATCCAATTTTAGAGCCTTCCTTGGGTTTTTACTTAACGTTTTCAAGCACTTAGGCTCATCCTGTGAGCTTGTGTTGAGTCTTTACACCCTACTCGCTCTACCATTCATCGAACATATTTTTGCATGTTGGTCACAATGTCATGCTTGCATCCATGTTCTGGACATGAAAAAGGTCTCGATTCATGTGTACAAGTTGTATTCATTATGTAAACATCAATCACACTCACACACAAAGTTGTATGAACTATCCCACAAGCTTCATTCCAATCGTTAAACGATCTATCACATGTTTCATTCTTGTCTCTCACACCATCTGTATGTCAATCAGATCACCCTTCAATAGTCGGACCTTCATTGAGCTGCATTGTGCAGTTTCAACCCTCAGTGATCATGTAGTGCTTCCTAGAATTGTATAGATCTTGAGGATGTATTCAAGGGAGCCGACACTGCACAATCCTCAAATCGACTGGAACAACTGTCACTAGAACAATGCAAAATTTTCCCAGTAAGCCATCTCAATCTGCGCTACCTATAAGCAAATCAACCAAGACTCAAGCTGGTCAACTAGATAGTTTGACTAGATAGTGACCCCCAAGCCTCACTCCCCCAAAAACTGTGTAGAATTTGTCATGCATACCTCATCCGCTCACTGAAGAAATTGCGCAGACATGCCGATAGGTACCCACTTCATGTCATTGCACGACCGTAAAAAATAACGCAATTTTCTCAGCTTGTCACTCCGACAACCGACTTGCTGCTCAGCCTGAAAACTGTGTAGTTTTATTGAGAAGGCACCCAACTTTCCAACATCTTTCTCAACTCATAAACTATGCATAGATGTCCAGCATGCTATCCTCCTAGCTATGTACAAATTTTTCCAGTAGCCATCCCGCAACCCGCTGCCAGTTCCCCAGAAAAATTGCTTAGTTTTTTCCAGCAGCGCTCCTGTAGCCCATTGCCAGCTCCCCAGAGAAATTTTCAGTTTTGGCTACCAGCCCCCCTCTGCTGCCTACACTGCCTCCCTTTAAAACTTATGCAGATGTGCCCTTGAGCCAAGCCAGATCCTGCAGACAGTCACTGCTAATCCAGATTTTCCATCTCAGTCTCTAAGTGACCTCTGTGCAATTTTCACTAGTAATGCTCGGAGCCCAGATCTTGGCTTGAATTATTGCTTGCGTAGTTTTAGAGCCTTTTCCTCTCTCCTGGTCACCTGCATCTGAAAGAGAAAGATAATGAATCATGGTAGACTAATGTATTTATGGATTTGATGTCGTCTCATCATGAGTGATTGCTGATATAGGTACATTGATGAGACATGACGTGATGACAAATGATATGAAAAAGGAGCGAATGAGAGGAGACTATTTCACGAACGAACAAAAAAGGAATGCATGCGAGAAGATTATTTCACGAACAGATGAAGAAGGAATGCATCTGAGGAGATTTGTTCTTGAACATATGACTACATGAAGCATGCTAAAATATAAGAAAAGGAGCGACGTGCAAATGCAACATCAGCCGAACACCAAGACCATCCAAGAATCTCCACACCTTGCCATGTGGAGGTGAAGCTATGATAAACAAAGAGCACATATGTCACTCAGCAGCACTATAGCTCCACATGGGCACCACCAGCTGCATGAACATATCAAGCACTGTCATGTCGATTCATGTCATGAGTCATCTTGGCCACATCACTATTATGGGCCACACTGTTGTAATCAATGTAATGCAACATGGAAGTCCAAGAGACCCACATGTAAATATGAAGAGTCATGTAAAGTTGAAGAGTTACGTAAGTCAAATAGTTGTGAGGGAAGTCAAAAAGTCACAAGGGTGAGTTTTACCCTTGGCTATAAATACCCCTCATTTTTACATGTAAAAGACTTTTCACCTTGGCTCCTCCCACATAGACCTGAGAGTCTGTAACCTTTTCTTGGAGGGGAGAGTAGTGGCTCCAATGCCCTGCTATAAGGGTTAATGATGTAATGATGTAGAGATGTGCCTTATAACTTTCACTAATTTCAGAAGCTTGTTAACAAGCCAACACATTTTCACACATGTATTGTATTCGTTTGTAAGACTATTTTTTTGACGCTTGTAATTCAGGTTGTTTTAACTTGTATTAAGAGAGTTGAACTATTTTGTTTGTTTTTAGTACATGTGTTGTTGGAAATGTGTTTTATGAGTTGCTAATGCTTCGTTGGCCATGTGGACTATTTCGCAAGACACTCGGCATATTTATTCTTATAACTTGTTATAACGTTCATCATACTCGTGTGGACTATTCCTCTAGTTGTTGTATGTGTTATATCTTCACCTTGTGTTTGTGAATACCTCATCCATGTGGAATAATCTGCTGGAATTTGCACATGTCATGATCTATTGTGTGTCTCTAGTAGAGTTGGGACTATTCCCTTTCAACCTGAGACTCATTTCCACCCTCTCCCTTTGTAGTGAAAGAACTTTGACACAAGTAACACTAATAACTCACTAGGCATGTGAACCTCATTGTTTGAAGACAAAGAAAGCCACTCTAACATGTTAACTAGCAAGAGCTAAGGCATATCCTTAAGATAATGGAAAAAATTCCATCGTACCAGATGGGACTCCTGCACGAAATGATGTGAGGTTTAGTTGGGACTTCATACCGGGGAGATCCCCTGAATGTTAGTGGGTCCAACACTGTCAACATTTCTGGCGCTAGAAGGAGGGATAGATGACAAGCTAAGCATGTTACATCTATTTTGAATCTCTTACCAAATGGATCATACACAATTCGTGCTCCTGGGGTGTTTCTCTCATTTCTCCCTTAATCAACTATCAATCCCTGATGAACTTTTCGATCACTTGTCCTTGGTAAAATTTGACGGTGAGGATAGAACGCCCGTAACCAAGCACATTTTTTTTCTTCATTTCTACAAATCTCATTAAATCGACAACGATGAGCATGTTTGCATATTTTTCTTCCTCACCCTTGAAGGTTTTGCTAGTCAGTGGTGTCATAGCTTGCCACCTGCTTAAGTGCATTCCCTTCTCACTCTCCTGAAGGAGCTCCATCAAGCCTTCGATAAGTGTAACCACTATGATGTTTATGAAGGAATATCTTGTTTAAGAATGAAGCTTGGAAAATTAGTTGAGGAATTTTCTACCTGCTTCCTTCACCTTTGTCATGCAATTCTTGAATGGTTTGTAGACCTTGACTTCATAAGTCAAGAGCTAAAATCACTAGTTCATGTTTTCGGACATGGTGAAACTCTTGATTTCCCTTATCCCTCAACTCTTGCAGATCATGAGGCCCCTCAGTTTGCACAAGAGGATCCCTACACTCCATATGTTCCTTTTCCTACTCCCCTTCCAATCTCAAAGCAGGTTTCCCCTCGTAGTGGTCGTAAAGATAATAAATCTGCGTATTGGGTAACCCTTTTCAGTGGTCGCAAAGATGAGAAATTTGCACAACATGTTCTCAACCCATGTTTTCAGTTGTCACCCTCTCCAACGAAGGAAATTCCAAAATGGATCAGAAATCCTATGGCGAAGACTCATTCCTCCATCCTGAAAGAGGATATCACCATTCATAACCCAAGTCTCAAGTGTAATCTGCATCTCTTCCATCCTCCATCATCTACAAGCCAAGACTCCTTTTACCATGACTCACTTGATCAAAATGCTTCACAATCTATGTGTAGGAATTCTCTTGATTGTCAAGTTACTAGCTCAAGTTGTGGTCATGTGAAATGCAATCTCATTATACAGGCAGAGGAGCAAGAAGGTGAAGACACAATCAATTCGTCTTCTATGTTTCAAAGTGGTTCACATCAAAACATTGATCTTCCATTCTTGATCGATTCTCAATCCGTGAATCTTGGTGAAACATCATGGACAACTAATTCTTTCGATCAACCTCTAGTATTGGGTTGTCAACACTCCCATGCTTTCGTATGTTCTGATGAATGCCCAAGCACATCATTTGATCTATTTTTCTCTCATGTACACTCTAACTTAGATCTAGAATGCATGTCGGTCAATGTAGACGTCCATATCAAAACTTCCTTTGCACTTCACTTTCCCGTGTGTCCTGCCATTCACAACACATCTACATGTGGCAGAGATACTCCTTGTTCTCTTTCTTCTTCATTTGATGAGTTATCTCCTTTATCAACACAAGACAGTGAGGTTGTCCATGATGAAAATGATCTCAACTCACTTGAATCTTCCCATTCGTCATCATCTTTTGTGTTGCATGAATACAACTCATCAGGTTAGCTTGCTAAAGATGAAAAGGTTTATGTAACCTGTGATAGAGATGGCTGCCATCCTAGGAGCAGTTTTGAAATAAACAACAACAACCATCTTCAAGCCAAGTATGATCTCATTCACATCCAAAAATGTAAATTTTCATTTCTGGAAGGTTTCGGGATGTGTGAGGGAGTTAAGGCACTTCAATATTCATTGACAGTTATGTCAAGACCTCACAACTCTTGTATGCCCCTCGAAACGAATAAAATCCAGTTTCTCACGCACAATCTATCTATCTACATGGTTACACTCAACCTGGACCCCCGTGTAAAGAATGTTTACTATTCCGGCGGTGATATTTCAAAATTTCAAATTTTCACTAATGATCGGATCCATGATTTTTTTAAGTCATGTCTGTCTTCATGCACCTCTCTTACATCCAATTTGGTTTGGGAGTTTCCATCCCTCATGAAATCATGGAATTGTGAAGTTGATCGTCCCAAAGACTACCTTTGTCCGGAGTCATACTTATCAGATATTCTCTCTCATAATTAGCTCCTTAGTCTTCTTACAAATTGTGCACGTCAAATATGTCCGCTCATCACACCAGAAATCTCCTTGTGTCATGATAAGTGCACAACCTATCACACGAATAAATTTACTCCCATTGCACCACACTCCTACTTGCTTCACACATTCATAATGCAGGCATCCTTTCTAGATTTCTGTGATGACCATGATGCCTGTGTAATTTTTCAATAGTTACAGGTGGGTGTTCTATCATATCTAGTGCACAACGAACTTTGTCCCCTCATTCAGAGCATTCGCAAGGTTGTTCAATTTTTTTCTTTGTTCATTCCCAACTGGGTATCTGGCATCTCGACCAACTGGTCTGATTTTTCTGCTATCCTGGGTGACTGTCACATAGCTGATCATTTTCCCAACAATATATCCAATGAGAGTCGCTTCGCACACTATGATCTTCACCATGTAACATCTTTCCCCTAACACTTTTGTCAAGGAGGAGAGGCACTTCGAACTACACTGATGGCTATGGAAAGTCCTCACTCTCTTGACATGACTAGCAAGATCTAAGTCATATCTTTAAAATAATAGAAGCTGGGCCATCATACCTAATGAGACTCCTACACCACACAGTGTGAGCTCTAGTTGGGACTTCATATTAGGGAGATCCCATCAATGTTGGCGAGTCTAGCAATGTCAACAATTCCCAAATTAGAATTTAGTGACTAGTACTTACAGGTGGGTTTTACATTTTATGTATACTGAGCACAACAAAAACACTAATCTCTTTGTCTACTCGTGTAATAGAGAATTTAGAGTATTAAGGATATATATATCATGTTATTCCATAAACAATTCCATTAAAAATTCATAAACATGAAAGATGTATAGTAAACCCTAATCTCTTGGTGTAAAGGTGCAATAAAGAATTTAAAGTATTAAGCATGTATATTAAGTTATTCCATAATCAATTGCATTAAAAATTCATAAACATGAAAGATGTATGGTAAAAATGGGACAAAATATTAGTTTTTAATTGAAAGTAGCATTGGTAGGGTACTTACAACATCACTTCGTCCTTGCACCTACCAAACCTTACTTCAAGTCCTTCCTTATAAAGCCACTCAAGGTCCCCTCTCGCAAAATATCAATATGGATGTGAGATATGGATTCTTAACACCACAAGTACTTAAAAGCACTTAAAAGGACTGAAACAACATATCTAATGTGCGATTTTTTTTTGCAAACAATGGATGTTGAGTTTAATGATGTTTATAAGGGAAACCCAAGGTGTGTATTTATAGCTCCATAAGTTTGTTCTAGGTTCCTATAGGTGAGATTCTAGTATAACCCATAAATCCTAAATGAAAAATAGTTTGTTTGTATATTTTTTATATTTTAAAAGGCTATGCATTGGAGGCTTGAAGAAGATACAAATACACACATGCTTTTTTAAAAATAAATTTTGAAGATAATGTTAGGTTTACAAAGGGAAAGGGGTACTTTTATGGTGAGTACATGCATTTGATGATAGGTAAGGAAAAATAGGCTACAACACCACTCCAAACTATTCTTCCTTAGATTAAGAAGGAATGGAAAATAAAACTTGGCCAAAAAATAGTGGATATTTCAAGTAGACAAATTTATTTCCACACTATGTAATAGCTTGTGTTTAGGTCTTTGGGTTGTATTTACATAATTTTTTGCACCCATATTCCCTATCCAACCTAGTATGAAAGATATATTGTAATGTTGTGTAGTTTAAACATTTTGAGCTTGTCAAATTATATATATATATATATATATATATATATATATATATATATATATATATATATATATATATATATGATAAAATAAAATAGTTATTATTAAAATAAAATAGAGTTAAAAAAAGAATAAATATGCTTCTTACAATAGGATGGATTAATATGAATACGGTGGATTATGAATACCAATCACCCAAACCATACCTCTGTAATGTTTTAGAAGTATGAAAAGGTCAAAATACTGCATACATTTTATTTTGATTTAATCCACCAACTTAGATTTAGGGGATCAAATCTCTTTTCCCTCCTAGTTAATGTGTGTACACATTTCATAGGAAAACCATTGTTGGAAAATTTGGACATAAAACATCATTCTTAAAATCCTTGAAAATATAAATTGAAAAGCTCATTTACACCTAAAAATTAGAGTAAAGATAATTATTTATAATGGTTAATTTGTGTACACATTTTGTAATGAAAATCATAATAGGAAAATTGGGACATAATAAATCATGGTTAAAAATCTTTAAAAATATAAATTGAAATGTTGAGGAACCATTCTGCTACATTTATTGCATCTAGAGGAACCCCCAAGTATCCAATAAATATGTTGTAATCAATTTACACTTGCCCATTTTTGGGTGAAAGGTTTTGATAATCCAACATTTTCCTATGGAATATATATATATATATATATATATATATATATATATATATATAAACTACTAATCTACCAAGCCCTTGATACCTGATAAGACTTGGTAGATAAATAGTTAAGATAAATAATTGTTTATGATATTTATTGTAACTCCACATGTCAATTAACAATTATGGAGAAAAATAATCATATATAATCATCAACTTATTTTCAAAAAAGAAAAATCTAATTAGTACCCATCTTGAGAATTGTGTAGACAAATCTAATTGGTACCCATGGTAAAAATTGTGTTTTGAAAACTTGGAACTCGTCATAATACTTGCAAACATAACTTATGGAAATTTTGACATAACAAAAAAGGTTACATTTTATTTATTAGTTATGATTTATTTATTATTTATAGTTATATATTATTCTATTTAGCTAAGATGGATCTACCAATGCCCCATACGATCAAATATCTTTTTTCGAAACCATGGATTGTCAAAAGAAAACCACAATTTTAGAGCTGTAATTTGAATATTCACACACACACACACACACACACACACACACATATATACAAAGTCAAAATGTTTATAGGATGAGACTCACGTGAATCTATAACAACTCTTTTACACTTAGCTAGAGAGAGCTTCAGAACTATGGGTTGTCAAGACCTAAAACCCAAAATATAGGAACTATAAATTGACTATTTAACTTCACTTTTATTTGAATTATATATATATATATTTTTGGTATTTTATCTAATTTTACCAAGTCAAAATGTTTATATGAAAAGACAACCTACAAAGTTACAACAACTCTTCCACACTGAGCTGGAGAAAACCTCTCAGTACCGTAAATGTTTGCACCCTATAAAAAAGTTATTTGGTGAGAGAGTTTCCATGGTGAGAGTTCATGTAAGAGAAGATATTTGATCCCCTTGTTTGATTTCTTATTTTTTTTAGTGAGAGAGGCTCTATGGAGTTGTGTAGCGTTGGTACGATGACAAGATCCCATTAAGGAAACACCCTCTGATCTGCGTTGGAACAATAACATGGATCAATCACAAAGTGACAAGAAACATGCATGGAAGGAAATTTGTAAGCGAAAAACAAAGCAAATTTAGGGAATGGCATAGCACATACGATGGGAACTAATAGGAAAGATTGCGCAATGTCTTCTAGGAGGCTGGGTGACTGGCTGCTGCATTTGTGCAATGCACAATCTAGACTGGCTATTGGCTGCTGGGATTGTGCAATGCTCAATTCCAGCTGGGAGTGATTTCCAGCTTAGGGACTGTATTGTGCAATTTTTTGGGCCAGCAGTCACTATCCCTCATAAATGTGCAAAACATTCCAAGATTACAGTTCCTGAGCATAAATGTGCATTTCTAGAGAGGAAGCCAGAGCCTTCCTTCTTTAGATTGCACAACGCTATCTCGGTGAAGGCAGAGTCTGGGCCAAGGTTGGCCAGACTCATCGAAGGGCAATTGAAAGAAAATATGAAACTGAATGCGTGGCGACACTAAGTGAAATAAGAAGTGATTAATAGTTCACGCAAACATGAATGATTCAGTAAACGGATCAACATGCATGTGGGTGAAGCGAGTCGCCGAATCGACGACTGTTCATGCAAAATAGTTTCATGCATGTGACAACAGTGAGATAGAAACGAAAACTGAAACAGTGCTAGCACAAGCTAGTATACATGTAAACGATAGCAAACATTCAAAGAAATCAAGCAAACAACACTCACATAAGAAAAAACACAAAAAGCGATAGAAATGCTAAAAAAGACAAGTTGAGGCCACTTACTCGTGAATAGCTGAGATAGATGTGTCAAAGAGTCTTGGATGTGTTGTGGGATGTCATAGCTCCAAGATTAGTGTGAACTAATGTGCTTTGATTCTTTGAATAAATAAGTTTTTAGTTCATGACGCGCATGCCACAAATCTAGGAAAAAGCAACTGTCACACAGAATGAGTCGACCTTGCGGACAATATAGACCTCCCTAGTATTTAACGATATCTAGTGACAAGCAAGCCAATAAAAAACTATCTTTCTCTAAATATCCAATTTATAAACAAAGGCAAACAAGTGTTTTAGGCCTACCTTGGGTCCAATGCAAGTTTGTGGAAGCCTCGCTCCTTTGATCCAAATGAGCTCCCTTGTAGCGAATCTGCAAACACAAACAAGCAAGCAAATTAAATAGCACCTGAAAAGCCAATATCATAAAGCATATTTATCATGATGATCAAGGAATTCATGAAACAAATGACATAAGACAATTTGTTGAGAAAAATGAATCTGATTGTATTAATTCAAATCAAAGAAGAACTTTACAACCTGTGCCTTGATGCTGTACAAGCTCCTCCCAGGGTCCAACAAGAAGTCTCCTCTATTTTGACAAGTTTCACTCTCTTCCCAATGAAGCCAAAAAGTATGTGATCTCTCCTCTCAAGCTTAACTAGGAAGTCTCAATTCCACCAACATTTACCCTAAAAAATGTTCAACTTCTAACCTCCCTAGCAACCAGCACAATGCCTTAATTTATAGTGCAATGGAGGGAAGTTACTAGGTCCTCCTTCAAAGGGATAAAGCCCTCCTTCAAAGGGATAGCTCCTCTCATCAAGGGATTAGCTCCTTCTCTTTTGGGATGCATGAACCACCTAAGAGCAAACAATCCACGTCAAAATTCCTTCTAGAATAATCTAGAATTAACCCAAAGTGAGTTTTTTAGAATAAACTTGCGCCTTTTTGACTTTCACAGGGGTTCGCACCCACTCCTTTAGAGACAAAGCGGGCAGGTCTGCAGGTAATGTTAACAGGGGGTGCAGGACCGTAGGTAACAGTGAGAGAAAGTGCGGAACTAGAGCTTTGTTGATTTTTAATGTCTTTCTCTCATTTTCAAAGCTTGACATGAAGAGCTGAGGTCTGAGACTTGCTTAGGAGGATAGTATAAGTGACGATAGACCCATACTGACTGCAAGTAGTCATGGTGACGATATTTTTGTGTAACAGATTGCCCCCTAAAGTGCGAAGTCTGTAGTAGATGAGGATTTTATTTATCATCTAGGAAGATTGAAGTACTTTATCATTTCAAGGATCATCTTGTGGAGAGCCTGGTTGGAACTTGTAAAAACATTCAATGCAAAATATATATATGAGATCATATCATCACTGAGGTAGGCATTCCCATACTCGGATCAAAACTAACTAGAAAAATAACTAATGGTTTGGTATAGGAATGATCTTGTAATACATCACAAGTATAGACACATGTAGACACAGTATGGACGCAACCATCTGTTTATGAATAGTCCACAGTATAATGAATACAAAATTCCTCGCAGCCTGGATGGCGGAAACTAGATCCAGGGTCTTCATTTCTACTTCCCAAAACAGTACGATTCTATCCATGCGAATGAATGTGTTGAAGTCGAACATGGTAGAAACCACTTGATTACCAGTCAATGATGTAAACTGTTAACAAGTGTGAGAGAAACCACCAGTAATGTCAATGGCTCTCAAAGTACTCAGTACAATCCATGAGATGTGAATAGATGTGTTGATGTCGAACATGTCACGAAATCCTTTGATCAAAGGTCAATGATGCAACCAATCGTCGAAGGCGAGAAACCTGCCATTGAGGCATGCAGATCCCAAGGTACTGACGATTTCTAGATCATCTTTCTAGATAATGAGCTGAAGTCGATAGAAAGTGATCTGTCGTGGGCAAGCCCACAACATGAAATCATAGACCAAGTTTGAAGAAATTTAGTTGCAAGGACTGACTCAGGGATGGTCAAGATGAATGACAGATATTTTGCAGATGAATGGCTTATTTGTACTGACCTCTTGAACACATAACGACATGGCAGATGGTTTGGTGACAATTGACCCAACGTTAATACCCAGAAACTGGCTGAAGACTTTCAATGTGGTTTGATCAACTGTTAGGCAAAGGATTTCCCAATCCAGGTGAACAAAAGTTTCATGTTCAAGAGTGGTTACAAAGTATGACAAACAGGCTCATTTTTCTCTTTTTTCCCCCACCATTTCTGGCAAGTACCTCTTTATTTTTGACAAGCTTGAGGAGGATAACATTTTCTTGATTATAAGCTCATCCTTCGGATGAGTCCAACTTAGTTTAAATTCGAACCCTAAGAAGGAGTGGTTTGTTCCTGTTTGTAATTGAACGGGTCCTTTACTGTTAAATTTTAACGAGTCCAGTATAGGAGAAACTCAGCATTTTTCAATTTTAGAGAGTCTGAAAAAACTTAAGAAGACTCCATGGTTGACCTTTTTCATAAATTTGTGTCTCCCAAGCCCGAAAAAGTATAAAATAATACCTGAGAGAACTGCTTGATCATTCCGACCAAGGAGTACTTTTCGTAATTAGTGCCTCTGATCCGAAAAAGTAAAAAAGCAATCAACGACACGTCGTTTTATAACCAATATCGAATTTGAAATGACAAAAATCCGGCAATCTTTTCATGTTTTTACGGTTAGAAAAAGAGCTATAAGTGGACCATATTTTTAGTTCCATTTTAACGAGTTTAAAAAGAAAAGCTCGGAGTCATAAAAGAGCTTAAAGGTGACTCTAATTCTTTTTCGGTCGAAAATGACCGATTTTGCCTGAAAAATCCGTTATCCTGAACAAAAACTCAAACATTACTCCTACCTATTTAAAATGGATAAAAATGCTGCAAAAGTTACCTTTCTAAAGTGAAACATAAACAAATTAACAACTCATTTATTCAAAAAACTTATAAAAAGGGTGTTCGTCAATTCATTTTTACCGTTTGAGTTTTGGGTGAGAAAATAGAACTTTTGGTCAGAAACTTCCCGTGAAGATTGCGGAAAATCCATCCGTCGGAATCGACCACCGTCTCCTCTAGGTAATCCACATCATCCTACTCTTCAATTTCATCTATTTCAAAATTGTTTTTAGGGTTTAATTTCATTTTTTAGAGGATTTTTAGGCTAGAAACTCGCGCGCGGGGGCCCACAGGCACAACACAGGTAGCCTTCGGACCCCGACTTTTTCGCAATGGGGAAAAAGTCAGGGGTTCGCACCTACCATGAAGGCAAGGTGCGGACCCACGCACTGTCTCTAACAGAGAGGGTGCGGACCCCGCAGTAAGGGTTTTTAACCCTAAATTTCTCAAAATTCACCCAAAAAATTTCCATATTTTATATTCTAATTCACCTTTTTGTTGGATGTAGAGTATACATCATGCTTGATTGGGGAGAACGAGAGCATGAGGACGTAGATCTTGCCGCGATAAATCATCAACCTTTGATCGATGCATTGAAGGCATGCAGCTTGTACAAATTCTGGGCCATACCTGGCATGAGGGCCCAGGTGGACTTCTTGCAGTGGTTGGTAGACAGGTGGAGCATGCAGGACCAGTGCTTCTTCATTGGTGGTCACCAGCTCGAAATGGAGCCGGCAGACATATACTTTTTGACTGGTTCGCCTAAGAGAGGTGAACACTTGACTCTATTTGGGACTAGGCCAGGTGGCCAGTCTGTCGATAGCCTCCGGATAGAGTTCTGTAACAACCAGACTAGAGACAAAGGGATAGAAATCAAAACCATATCCCTTACTGAACTCATGGTAATCACGTTTATTGTTACCAGGCTTTGTGGTAGTGCCACACTACATGTAGCCACTGGATCCCAGATGCGGATAGCAGTTGACTGCTTTCGAGGCACCATCTTCAATTGGTGCGATGTTGTGTTGGCTAATGTAAAAGGCCAACTGACTAGAGCCAAGAATGGACAACTGAAGACCTTTGGATATGGTGCTTTAGTCGTGAGATTTGGTCTGGAGAGGTTCCCAATGTTGGTCCCACAGCACCTCACTGTTGGAGCTGGACTTCCTCGAGAGCCCAAACCGATGCGATGGGTTGTAGTTATGGACCGTCATCTTGATGAGGGGACGGAGGTCGTTCGATTCAAACCTGAGTATTTCCATTGGTTGGAAAACCAGGTTTTTGCTATTCAGGACTTTCCTTACGCTGGGGTAGATTTTCGCGGTGACCCAAACATGGCTCTTCCACCAAGAGAACAATGGGATGACTCAGGTAAAATCATTTTCAACATTTTCCTAATTTATTTATTTTTTTGTTTTTATCTTGTCCCAAAATTGATAATAAACGTTTCAAATGCAGATGTGGGTCCACAGCGACTAACCGCTCTCCGGCCTTATGAGAGGAAACAACCAGCTGCAGTGGCACCAGCCCCATAGGATGAATCAGAAGAGACCTTGGCCGAATTGGAGAGCCATCTAGAGCATTTGACAGGAGACATTCTAGAGACCAGCATAGATGACATTCCTCTTCGACGACAACGCTATGTGATTGGGGTCCCAGGACCTTTTAGGAGGTTCCTTCGTAAGGTGGCCCGTATAGTGGTTTCTTATCGAGATCATCACCATTGATAGGATGATCGCCTATTGTAGACACATATGACATTTTTTCTTTTTGTACTATCATTTTTGCCGATCATAAGGTGTTTTTCAACCTATAATCGAGGACGATGTATATTTTGACACTCTCCTATATTATACTATATCACTATTTGTTATCTGGAAAAGTGCCTATTTATAACTGCTCTATCCCACTAAGGTGTGACAGCTACCTTAGAAACAAACAGAGAAAACTACTTTTGTATTCTTCTTTATGAACTATAAACAAAGAGGAATAGGATGAACCAAGCTGTGTCTTGCGCTAGTCCTTTGATCCAATCTCTCTCCTCTTTGACAGCTTCTAGCTACCTGCTCCCTTACTTGCCAAGCTTCACCAAGTACCTGTAAGATCACAGAAGAAGGAAACTATACAAAGACATGGGTTTATACTCATAAATAACTTAGGATCAGATTTAAGTTAACCATACAAATGTAACAAGCATCAATGATACAAAAGCATGGAGAAGAAACTCAAATAGTTTTTATTGATATACAAGAAGATCTAGGAGGAGTTACAACCGATGATTCCTGACCCAGCATCAACCTCCCAACAAAGAAGTCCCTTCTTCACCCCCAACAAAGCATAGATCACCCAATTCTCTGATATGTATCTCAAAACCAACAACAATTCCTTACAATGTGCAAAATTCCAACCTCTGGATCTCTGGGATGAGGGGTCCATATATAGATGTATGCAAGGAGGATGAGTCAGCTCATGATTTGATTAGTGGCTTCTCTTTGTCAGTTCTTGCTTCCACTTGGAGACTGAAAGCCTCTTACTCATCCTTGGTCGAATTCAGTGAGGCAAGTGTCATTGGAGAAGATTCTGGAAGCTTCCATTGTCTCTCCACCTCGCGGAATGACACTCCCATTTGTCATTTCCCGCTCAACGCACCCTGGTAGTGTATTTAGGTGCGTTGCAACGCACCTAGCTAGTGGACTTAGGTGCTATGTAACGCACTTGGCTAGTGGAGCAGCTGAAATGATCCTGATGGGAGAAGCTGTAATTTGTTGACCTTGTTCCTTTAGGGGTTGGAACAACACTTTTAGGGACTTAGGAGCCCTTGGTTTATGGACATTTCATGCTTAGAGCTGTAAGGCACAAAAATGTCTATAACACTATTACCGGCTTAACTTGTAAAACATGTTATGGAATGTTTTTAAATTTATTTGTATGATTATTGCAAATGTCTACTTAACATTCGAGAAGAAATTGCATCTGCTAATGAATTTAAATATCTTGGAATATGCTGATATTCAATATAGTCAAATTCAAGTTCCAAGAGACGCACTCTCAAAAATAATCTCAATAACAATGGATTTCTAATGGCATATACTCTATTAAGCTGTAATACAACGAGTTCAGAATCTAACCTCACTATCAAACTCCGAATCCCAAATGAAATAGATTCATATAATAACTCAATCACTGCACTATACTCGGCAATGTTTTTCGTTGTTTGACCAAGGCTTACCCCATGCATAGATACCAACTCGTCAGAGGGCGAATCAATAACCCAAGCTGCGGAAGAAATGTTCCGTGTATTACGGCAAACACCATCAACAAAACCAATGTATGTTTGGAGAGGCGTCGACATCTGCAATATCAAAAGTAAAACCAAGATAAGCAGGAATAATGACGAAAAACACTCTCTAAGCTAAGCACACTTTTTAAACTAAAACACACCAGCTAGAAAGAAAACTAACCTAATTAAAAATCTCCACACCCATTTTTTAAGCATAATACCTCTTCAGGTAAAGACCATTTCTAGGTTTACCTAAAGAGTCCCCGTCAAAGTCTACCAATTCATAGGCTCCTTTTGCCAGCTTTCGCTTGACAACATAGGGACCATGCCACAAAGGTATGAATTTTCTAGCGCCTAATTTATCATTTGCTTGATCGTACAATAAGACTAGGTATCCTTCCGAAAAATTTCGAGGGGTCACATTTCGATCATACTGAGCTTTAATACATTTTGCATGAGTTTCGATTGCCAATGCAACATTACGTCAATTCTCATCTAGTTGAGCCAAGTATAACAAATTTTTTTCCTCTTCGGAAGTGGCTGTAAGTAACTCGATGGCCATTTGCAATGACGAGATTTCGCATTCAATGGGTAACACATCTTCCAGACCATAAACTAGTTGGAAAGGAGTGAACCCTGTTGACGTTTTTACTGAGGTTCGATATGCCCAAAGCACTGAAAATAGCATGTTATGCCAATTCGACCGATGAATCCCAATGATTCGTCGGATCATGATGACTAGAACTTTGTTGATGGCTTCAACCAGACCATTAGCTTGTGGATAATATGGAGTTGAACTATCGTGACGCAAGCCAAGCTGGCCTGTAAGTTCAGTCATCATAACGTTTCGAAAATGACGCCCATGATCAGTGATAATTGCTTGTGGAACACCAAACCTAGCAATTATATGATTGAACATGAAAATCGTAGCTTTTTTGCCATATGCCTCAAATGTAGGCATCACCTCGGCCCACTTGGTAAAATAATCTACCGCAAGGATGATATACGCATGCCCCCCGCCCGAGTGAGGGTTACTTGTAATAAAATCGATACCCCATTTTGCAAACGGATCGACGAAAATTGTAGGGTGGAGAGGAGCAGGTGGAGCGTGCATCTTTCGATCAAAAATTTGGCAGTTGTGGCATTTTCGGACCGCGTTAATACAATCTTTAAACAAAGACGACCAGAAGTAGCCAGCGCGCAATATCTTTTGGACTGTGGCATACCCAGACATATGACCGCCACACGCTCCAGAGTGACAGTCATTCAGAACCCTTTCAGCTTCCTCATGAGTTATACAACGTCGAAAAATAGAGTCCGCCCCACGACGATAAAGAGTATCTCCAATAATTCTGAATTGTTGGGACTGGAATCGTATTTTTCGACGTTCTGACCTTGATATTTTTGGCCGAAAGGATTGGGTCTGGAGATAAACGATGATATCCCCATACCATGGATCTAAAGTGTTGATTCGAAACAAGGATTCATCCGCAATGGGCTCCTCCGCCACCGTTTCCATGTCAACACGCAGGAAGTCACACATTAACTCCGTAAAAACTAAAGATTTCTTCGACTTAGACTTTTCAAATTCCAAGTCGAACTCCTGTAGGATCACAATCCATTTGGAGTACTTGCCCCCTAGCAATTTCTTGGTCAAAATATAGATCATAGGGTTGCAATCAGAAATTACTGTAGTTTTACGTAGTAAAATGTAATGACGAAAACGTTGGACAGCTTGAACAGCTGCCAATGCCAATCTCTCCACATGTGAGTATTTTAGCTCAGTTGGATTTAAAGGTTGACTAAGGTAATATATCACATGTTCAGTACCGAATTCATCTTCCTAAACTAACACCATTCCGATGGTGGAATGGGAAGTGGCGAGATACAAGAAGTAGTCTTGGTTGTAGTTGGGAGGATGCAATAACGGTGCATGGGTCAACGCGTGCTTTAGTGCATCAAAAGATTTCTCAGCTATCTCATCCCAAAAGAATGGAGTATTCTGTTTCAACAACCGGGTAAAACCCTTTGTGATCTCGGTGTAGTTAGGAATGAATTGACGTAAAAAGTTTGCTTTCCCCTGCAAACTTTGGAGTTGGCAAAGACTCGAAGGAGGAGGCAATTTGACAATAGCTTCAACCTTCAAGGGATCGACGCGAATGCTGGCTTTCGAAACAAAAAACCCCAGTAACCGACCTGTTTCTATACAGAAAACACACTTGTGTGGATTCAACCTAATCCAATAATGCCTACACCTCATAAAGATTGCTCGTAAATGGATGAGATGATTAGCTCGATGTAATGAATGAGTAGGAAAATCATCAAGATAGGGTTGTACAATGTGCTTGATGTCATGAAACGAATAAGACATGGCCCTTTGAAAAGTTGCCCCAACGTTCTTGAAGCCAAAAGGTAATTTGCAATAAGCAAATGTCCCCTATGGACAAATGAAAGCCGTTTTTGGTTGATCGACAGGTAGAATATTGATTTGATTGTATCCGGAAAACCCATCCAGGAAGGAGAATATTTCACTGCCGGCACAATCATCAATGATTTGATCGATATAGGGAGTTGGGTAATTGTCTTTTGGACAGGCTCGATTAATGTCCCTATAATCGATACATATTCTTATTGTCCCTTGCTTTTTGTTAACAAGAACAATATTCGTTACCCAATCCGTTAACGGAATCGGATAAATGAAACCTGCTTTGAGTAATTTTTCAACTTCTGCTTTAATAGCAACAGCTTTTCTTGGGTGGATCTGACGCAAACGTTGCCGGACGGGTTTAGCATCCGGGTAATTTTTGATTTCATGAACAACAATTGCGGGGTCAATTCCTGGCATTTCCTCATATGACCAGGCAAACACGTCACAGAATTCTGGAAATAGGGCCTTATATGTTTGAAATTCTTCTTCCGTACACGAGGCACCTATATGAATGTTTTCAACAATTCCAGGCTTAACCGAAATATCAATAGGAATAGTTCGAGAAATGTTTCCCAAATTCAACTCTGAATCAAGATTTTTCATTGGATTCTGAGGTTCCTTGACATATTCAGTTGTCAAAATTGATGAAAAATCATTTTCAAAACGATCACTCTCGGGTAAAAACGAAGATCTATGATGAAGATCTTCCCATGGTAAATCATTGACACATAGGATTTCACGAATTTTCTCATTAGTGTGAACAAGTTCGGAAAACGTTGTTGAATCCGAGTTTGATGTTGAAAGTGATTCCTCATGGACCACATTCATTAAGTCAGTTTTGGTTGAAGAAATGTCGGAAAACGGCTGCACGGCCTGATACGCAAGTTCATATGGACTCAAAGGCGTAACATCACCAAATGAGTCTATCTCAGATTCGGAAGGTACGATCCAAGGATCATCATAAACAATGGTGTCTAACGAAATCATATGAATGGCTGCAGTAGAAAACGATGCGTTGATAGGAGGAAAAGGAAAAGTTCCCAGTAAACCGACATCTTTAACTAGTCCTACTCCAACATCCTTATACAGGATAGTCGTTTTGTCGACATGCTGAATACTTTCAGAAGAGGCTGGGTCGGATGAAAAGTAAGTCAGCTGGTCTATAGTTACGATCTTTCCATTATGAGGGAACTTTATAAGCCGAAAGACCGATGAAACGACAACTTTCATAGCGTAAGACCAACTACGACCCAAGAGAAGGTTGTAATCCAGAGGGGCATCAACCACCTCCACATCTAGATTAACAGTTTTTCCTTCTACCCCTATAGGTAAATCATGTAGAGTGCCAAAAGGATGAAACCCATGGCCATCAAAGGCCTTTAGAATCGTCGGGGATTGATTTAGCGAAGGAGAACCAATCGATCTCCAACATTGTATCGACATAATACACGTTGAGGCTCCCTCATCAATCACAGTCCTATAAATAGGTCTGTTTTTTACTAACACTGGGATCTGGAAAGCCATTTGATGAGGTAAGCGTGGTGTACTATTTTCTAGATCGAAAATTATAAGGTTTGAGTCCTGAACGTCAACAACTCCTATAGTCGACAATAGTAATTTACGTTGTGCTGGACATGATTGGAGCACTTCTAAAGCTGACATTGTTGAAGGTGAAATAGCCAAATCTTCAACAATATTATAGTTCTGAGCCGCACTCGCATGTGGATTGACAGCTGACTTTCGAAGTATACCCTTGGCGGGCAGTTTGATTACTAAGTCTAGATTAGGTTTCTCGATCTGTAGCGGATCGGAACCGGGAGCTGAGGTTGATGGGTTAGAATGAGAAGATTCTACTTCTTTACCATCAACAGGACTTTTACTTCCATAATCATGCGATCGAGTCGCAATCCTAACATGGGACATCATCAATATGTGTTCTTCGTTGGCATTTGAGGAAGAACCTATCATCTTACTGTCTTGACTTGGAAAAGGATCCTTCAAAATAGCAGGCATTTGGGAACCTTTGACAATCTTCGCAACCTCTGCATGATGAGGGCAGTCTCTTGTAAAATGCTCTTCGTCATAAATGAGACAAGGATAACGAGGTTTGTGTTTCTCATCATTTGATTTTGCTTTTTCTGGTTTCTCTTTTGAATTTTTATCTGTTTTATTTTTCTTCTTCCCTTTCTTCTTACCACCGGATTTTGATTTGGCTATAGATGACTCTATAACATGAATATCGGCGGAAATTTCCACGGAAGAATCTCCTGTTGGGGAATCTGGCGAGGTTATGATAGGAGAATAATTCTTGGAATACTTCTTCTTACTTTTGGTATTAACCGAACCAATCATACCATCAGCGGCATGAGACCCTGAAGGAGCTGCAGTGATTTGATTTTTCTTAGGAAGATCAGGGATTTTTTCGTGTAATGTACTTGACTGCGTATAAACTAAGTCAAGGTACTGTGCATGAGAAATTACTTGCTCCTCAGTAATGACTTCGGCCTTAGCTACATCCTCAGTGATCTTCAGCAATAAAGATTTTACAAACCATTCGGCTAAGATCTGATCCGGAATAAAAACCTTCACTAAACGCCGTCGTCATCTCCATTCATGAATGTGATCTGAAATATAAGTGGACGTTGACTGCTTTAATGAAGTTAATAATTCCGTGCCATTGTCATATCTGACTGACAACTGAAAATGAGTTAAAAACGAAGTAGCTAGCTGACTAAAGTTATAAAAGTGGCTCGCGGTAACTCAATGTACCACTTGGCCGCAAGACCAATTAGAGTGCGCTGGAAAAGCCTTAAACGGATTGAATCATCTGAAATGGAATTAGACGCACACCAGTGGTGATAAGTCATCACATGGTTCGACGGGTCCTCTCCTAACTTGCCTTCAAACTTAGGAATATCACTAGGCAACTTATTCGGCATTGGCGGCCAAAACGGATGATAGTTAATGGGATCGTTCATAAGGTACGACAAGTCAGGAAAGTCCAAAGTTGCGATAAATGGTAATTGACGATTAGGGTCCCTAAAACTCTGGGTCATGAGACTAGCCCCAGGAGGAGGATATCCAGGATAACTAGGAATTGGAATTGCATTTGGGATATTGTATCCTCCCGGAAAACCAGGATTAACCGGACCGTACTGGGGTTGTTGAGGTTGTTGATATGTATACCCAAGGTACGGTTGATACTGATAGACTGGCTGCTGCACAACAGGACCGAATTGGTACTGTCCCTCGTACGGTTGATAAGGAAATTGAGGTTGACTTGTGACAACCATACTTGAACCAGGTTGTCCTACAGGCATTTGAACCGAAGTTTGAATTGTGGATCCAGACTGAGGTAAAGATGTGTGAGGAGTTGATACATGAACAATAGAAACTGGAGCTATCGATACTCCAGAAGTAGGTGGGGTAGATTGAACAGATGTTGCAGCAGTCGTTTGAGGCGGAGTACGAGGCGTACTAGGCCCAAGCTGAGAAACTATAGAAGGTACAAAAGTTTGAATAGTAGACTGGACAGGTTGCTGGGGTGAACCAGAAACTAAGGGTTGTCCAGTTTGAGATGACAACTGTACATTCGGTTGCAAGACCTGTTGAGTTTGAGATGGATCCCACACGATGTTCATTCCGGGGTATGAACCCATAACATGTTGAGAATATTGAGGACCATAACCAGGTTGAGGGTAGGGTTGATAATTCAACGGCACATTCCCAGCTCCTTGGACATATGATTGACCGGATGGTGGTTGGAAACCTTGGTTCGAGTACTGACCTTGAGGTTGATAACCCTGAGGCACGTATCGATACTGGGGTTGACCTTGAGGTACATATTAATACTGGGGTTGACCCTGAGGTACAGATTGAGTTTGGGGTTGACGTTGAGGAACGTACTGTCCCGTAGGTATGTACTGTCCTTGAGGTTACCCCGCAGGCGCAAATTGGGTACCTTTAGGTTGCCCCCCAGTCGATAATTGAGGATTTTGAGGCTGCCCCCCAGGCGATAACTGGCCACCTTGAGGTTGAGGATTAGGAATAGTACCTGACATCATGAGAATATCTTCTACATTCAACGGCTTAGTACCATTATTTCCAGTTAATAACCCTTGTTCAATGGGTTGAGGAGATGCTCCTGAAAAAGTACCAGTAAGTGACTGATACCCAGAGGGAATAGAAGGACCGCCGTATAAAAAAGGTTTCTGGAGATTGAGAAAACATGGACGACTGTATTGAAATATTTAACGGAGGGTAGTAACCCCTAGGTGTTGGGTGATAAGGAATACTAGGTGGTGAAAAACTTAGTCCTGGGTTTTCCAAAAAATTGGTCAATGAAAGATACCAAGCACTGCTCCTAGGTGGACTATAAAAGATTGATTCACGCTCCCTAAGTTCTATAACAGGTTGATTTTCAGGGATAGGGATACCTTCCTCTTCCAGAGTAGCAAGTTCTTCAATAGCTATAAGTCCAGAAGGAAGATTTTGGGTAATTATTCTTTCTAACCTGTGTGAACCAGGACCACTAGAAGTTGGAGATGTAAATCCCGATGTTAGAGTAGCAGCAAATTCACTTTCAGGTTCAGATATTTCAGGTTCCTCACCTAAATCACTAGTAGATGAAAAGCTACCAATAATTTCAGAAACAGACACAGATTGTGGATTATAATCTGCTACCAAAGCTTGAAAATCAGGATGTACCACTAAAGAAGACTCTCCTTCTTCAGGTGACCCAAATCTACTGTCTCTAGGAGTTACGAGGGCTCTTAACCCTTCAGGCTGGCTTGGTGAAAACTCAGGAGGTTGGCCCCGAAGTCCACGGGACTTCCTCGGTAATTCAGCCATGATTAAATATTTTAGCTACTTCACACGCAAACAAAGTAAAATCTCAATGAAAACCACCTAAAGCCTCTAAAGAACCAAACAAATTGAATCACATGCCTAAAGAATCTAGGAGATCAAACCACACACAAACAGTAACTTTCCGTACTGAAAACACTAGTTGGTGATGAAATCCAATGTCGCAGAGTTCAATATAGAAATGGCGGTTGGAACAGTTACCCTGGCAACCTGCTTAATGAATAGACTGGCACAAGTTCCTCCACTAAACCGTCTCAAGTGAAGAGAACCCCCCAGAAAATCCAAGTGAGTCTAGCCGATGTCTGCTCCAGGTACAGTGGGATCTTCCCTCCACCGTCACCTTAGGAAGAATCCTATGGAATATGGTCACTATGGTTACCAACGGAAACAAATATACCTGGGGGAACAGTCTACGATCCGATACGCAGGCAAAGTCAGAGTAAAAAGCTCAATCCCCTTGAAGGCTCCTTGACATAATCCAAGGTTAACCAACAATTGACACCAGGCTCCTCGACAATGGTTAATCCGAGGTTTACCGTTTTTAATACGTGAATATCTGGTGTCATTCCCAATGAGGAAGGATTGATTCCACACTAGTTCGGACACAATCTCGTGCTTCTCCTTTAAGAGGAGATTTCCCAAAGCATAGATGCAACAATTGGATTTTTCTCCTACCGCAAGATACAACTACTTGTTTGTTTTACTGTCTTGGAGAGTTAATTACTCCCTACTCCAAGACACTAGCCTAAGCTATGTTGGTGTAATAGAGCCCTAGAAACAAAAAGATTACTAGATAGATTTTACTTTAAGCGATATTTTTATTGGTTTTTGTTTAAGTCAAGAGGTGAGGAGATGAAACTTATGGTGTGAAGACTCGACTCAAAATCACTAAAAAATGCACTTAAGATGATAAGCAATCTTTTCCCTTCAATGAATTTCTAGCTAGGAAAGAGTTTGAGAATGCAAATACTCGTAAACATAAATCTTTCTTAACAAACAAATAAAAAAGAAGATCTTTTTGTCTTTTCCAATGCACTCAGAACGAGACAACTAGTTATTTTCACAAAAATTTCCTTTTTCTTTCAAACATTCAAATACTACAAAAACAAACTTTTTCCAAAAGAGATTTTTTATTTTTTATAAAACCCTCAAAACTATGGAAATAACTAATCTTGAGATCTATAAACTATTAAAAACTATTTGAAGTCAAAGCTTACAAGATGTCTTTTTCAAGGATGTTTTACTTAGCTATAAACAAACTAAGGACTAATTTGTCCAGAATCACAAATACATCAAAAAACAACCAATTTTTGTTTTCTTTTCTAAAAATGAAATCCAAACTTTTAACACAAGCCTTTTCAAAGTTTCGCAAAGAGAAAACACAAGGTGGATTCCTCAACAAAGGTATATTTTGCAAATGGTCAGACTCATAAGAAGGCCAGTAAAAACCAAGGTGATCTGAGGCTTCTACAGCTTCTAAGCTTTGAGCTACTAGAAGACCAAAATGAAAACCAAGCCCGACAACCAAAACTTCTAGGAATTTCACCTAAAACCCTAACACCAATGGAATCAACCTAAGAAAATCTCCTGACAAGTCACATGTAGGTCTGGGCAGGGGATATAAACATCTAAACAAAAACTAAGCTGACTAACAGAGAAAATCTTAGGTTTTCCAAAATTTTGACAGGGTCCGTAGGCCCACAGTTCACACAGCTGTGGTACCGCTCTGTGTGAAAAGAAAAAGTGCGGATAGGTCCGCACTGTGTTGCAAGCGGAGGGTGCGGTCCTCTCCCAAAGTTATGAAAAACAAAAATAATCCAAGATCTACTAAATCTACCCAATTCCACACACAACAAGCCAAAAACAGAAACAAAAACACAGTTTCTCAGGTCAAAGTAAAGAAAATCAAGAAATCAAGTCCCCAGTGGAGTCGCCATTTTGTCACACGGAATGAGTTGATCTTGCAGACAAGATTAACCTCCCTAGTATCTAACAATATCTAGTGACAAGCAAGCCAATCAAAAACTATCTTTCTCTAAATATGCAATTTATAAGCAAAGGCAAACAAGTGTTTTAGGCCTACCTTGGGTCCAATGCAAGTTTGTGGAAGCCTCGCTCCTTTGATCCAAATGAGCTCCCTTGTAGCAAATTTGCAAACACAAACAAGCAAACAAACTAAATAGCACCTGAAAAGCCAATATCATAAAGCATACTTATCATGATGATCAAGGAGTTCATGAAGCAAATGACATAAGACAATTTGTTGAGAAAAATGAATATGATTGTATTAATTTAAATCAAAGAAGAACTTTACAACCTGTGCCTTGACGTTGTACAAGCTCCTCCCAGGGTCCAACAAGAAGTCTCCTCTACTTTGAAAAGTTTCACTCTCTTCCCAATGAAGCCAAAAGGTATGTGATCTCTCCTCTCAAGCTTAACTAGGAAGTCTCAATTCCACCAGTATTTACCCTTAAAAATGTTCAGCTTCTAACCTCCCTAGCAACTAGCCTAATGCCTTAATTTATAGTGCAATGGAGGGAAGTTACTAGGTCCTCCTTCAAAGGGATAAAACCCTCCTTCAAAGGGATAGCTCCTCTCATCAAGGGATTAGCTCCTTCTCTTTTGGGATGCATGGACCACCTAAGAGCGAACAATCCACGTCAAAGTTCCTTCTAGAATCATCTAGGATTAACCCAAAGTGAGTTTTTTAGAATAAACTTGTGCCTTTTTGACTTTCACAGGGGTCCGCACCCACTCCTTTAGAGACAGAGCGGGCATGTCCGCAGGTAAAGTTAACAGGGGGTGCAGGACCATAGGTAACAGTGAGAGAAAGTGTGGAATGAACGCTTTGTTGATTTTTAATGTCTTTCTCTCATTTTCAAGGTTTGACATGAAGATTTGAGGTCTGAGACTTGCTTAGGAGGATAGTATAAGTGATGATAGACCCATACTGACTGCAAGTAGTCATGGTGACGATATTTTTGTGTAACAGCAACACTTGGAGGAAATTTTCTAAAATAACCTCGCATGTAACCTCCAGCTGCTAAAAATATCTCCCTAAATCATGGGATGCCTTTTCCATGTTTCCTTTTTCTATTTCGAGAGAAATCAAGCCATCCATGCAAGTCAATTTTCCTTGGTCCTAGGTGGAACTGGTCAACCCATCTGCTCATGCATGAAGTTGCTCAACTGCTGGAAGGAAATGCACATTTCTGGCTGGGAGTTGGGCTGGCTACCCAAGAGATTTGTGCAATTTCTGGGCATAGCAGCTAACTGTTGCCCATATTTGTGCAAATTCTAGGCTGAGCAACTCTACTAGGGAAAATTGCGCAATTTTCATTATGAGGGTTGACTGGCAGAATTGCGCAATTCTGGAGCCTAGCAAGCTTCTAGATAGGATTGCACAAATTATGGAGGGAAGGATGGTTGCCCTCGAGAATTGCACAATTTCTTGGGGGAGCTTCTCAACCTGCAACTAGATCAAGTCTGGATGAACAACCTATGAGGGGAATGCATAAAGCTGTGATCGACAGGCTGCCTTTATGCAGGAAAAACACTGAATTTTGTGTACTTGATGAAGCAAGACAAGGTGTTGTGGAAAGTTTGTAGGGAGGCTCCAAAACGAAGCTAAGGCAAAATTTTTGAAGGTGGTTGTAGCCACTACAACACTTGGTGACACACTGGTAGAACTAAAACTCTTTGAATCGACCTTGTTCATGAAAAGCAAGTCTAACACCTCCGGAAGTATTGTTGAGTTCTCAGTTTGTCTTAGTTTCACACTAACTTGATTGTAAGATGTAACATTTGCCAATATCTTGGTCGATTGACACATATTCCAAGCCAAGGAAACACAGTTGTTTCGATTGGGGTTGAGGGGTATATTGGTGCAAAAGCATTATAGTCGTCAGAGTCTTAGTTTCATCTCTGGTGTTGCTCCACTATGAGCACGCCTAGACAGTACCCCGACAGAGTCACATAGGAACACAAGCATGGCTCCACTGCCAATGAGCCTGGTTAGTACCCTGATAGAGTTACTTGCATCCCCTCTCTGCACAAGATTCCTTTCTCTTCTTTCGCCTCATTCATTTTCATTTTGATTTTTTCATTTTTTAAACTATGCATAACACTTATTCATTTCATAGGCGGAAGAGGGATCCCAACTTATTGAGAGCATAAGAGGTTGTTCCAGGAGAGAAGTAGTTTATTATACCTCTGACGTACCTATTAAGGTTTCCCCCCTCACCTTGCTCTACTTGACTGAGCTGACAAGGGTTAACCCAAAAACAACCGACTAGAGTAGGTGATACTAGTTAGCGCGCAAGAATTGTGTTTCCCACCAAGGTTCACTTTGAATAATACGTATTTTCCTTTGACGTATCATGGACTAAAATTAACAAGATCTTCATACAGAGGCAAGATGATAGATAACCAAGTAGTGATATTTATACAAGGCCTCTTGTACTTTACCCATCTTGTTTCAAGAGCCATACATAATTTCATGCGAAACTATCCTACGAACAAAATAAGAAAACAACGAACGACAAAGAAAAGAAAGAGAAGAAGAAAAAGTGAAAGCATGGCTAGTATGCAAAGAAGCAAGCAAACAAACAGACAAACAAAGCGAGTAAGAAAATAAGCATGCAAGAAAACCAATTGAAGCAAACACTACTCCTACTCCTAAACTAACTGTGCATGGGCCTAATCATGTGAAGTGATATTTCCAATGTAGTTACTAACGCATTAGTTGACCCATGTTGGTGAAGGCTTGGTCTGTGAGCAACCTAGTTGTGCAAACCAGCAAGCAAGAAAGATATAACAATGAAGACAACCACACTTTGTGTTTCAAAGTGCCCATAGAACATAAGTGGGTGCAAGTGCAAGACGAGCAGTCCGTGAAATTATGATGGTGTGTGAGACATTGCATGCAGATTTGAAGCATAAGCACATTCTTAACTGTGACATACAAGAAAATGAAAGAAACAAGATAACTTGCATCATGCATGTGTGCTTGCAATGGAAGATTCCTCAAATGCACAATCAATGGGATCATGTAGTTCCAGTGGAGGAAGCATGATCTGTGTGTAACATTGATCTTCAATGCATACATATGAGTGATGAGGAGCCTTGGGTGATTGAACAATTTCTTGATCGGAAGTGAGACTAACCCCAAGAGAGAAAGGGAATGACATAACGATCATCTCGAGCTGAAGTGCCTTGACAATCTTGGGTATTTCATCTTCATCATCATATATATCATCATAAACCAGTGGCTTCGAAAGATCAACAACGATAGAGTCACGATCATGATCAAATATGGTAGTAAATGGATCACGACTGCCACGATTAGAAAAATCAATGAGCTCATCGACATCCTCATGATCAGATGAATCAAACAGAGGGGTAGATGAAAAGTGAAAAAACTCATCCTCTATGTTTCTAGAAAAGGCACATGAAAGATCAAGTGGATTTTAAATGAATAACTTATCTTCTCTATTGTCGAATGATGGACTGACATTCAGTGTATCTTGCGAGTGATCAACAATGGGTGCATCTGTGGATAAAGATACACATGTGAAATCATGGATGGCAGGTTCACCAAATATGTTAGGAAAGAACAGAGGAGGCTTGGATGGAAGGGAGTCATCCTTCGCTGAGTGTTGATGCTCAAGCTCCCACTCATACTCTTCATGAATGACAACGCATATTGGTTGTATAACACTACCTCCGCTAATGGCTTGTTCCTCATTCACAACAAGTGAAAAGTCCAGAATGGAAGAGCACAAGAAAATATCATTCAGAGGAACAACCGAGTGCGAAGATGGAGGTTGTGGAACAAAAGGCATATGAAAACTTCATGGACTTACAACCAAATCTGTGAGAAAATTAAACGAAGTGATTTTGGGAGGATGTGAAGGATGAACAAGTGTGTGAGCATGATCCTCAATGTCACTTGATAGTGGTGGAGCTGTTTGATGAGGGGATGGCAGACAGTCACCTGTGACAGTGACCACATCTAGATGAGATTGCGCAACTCCCTCATTGAAGAATTTTGAGCGAGGCTTGATTTCAAACTTCTTCTTGGGATGAGCAGATTTATTAATGCAATACTCGAATCAGTCCCAAAGATAGAGAAATTTCATCTGGCTCCTCGAAGCTTGAAACTGCAAGTCATAGAAGCGCTACCAAAAATCCATAATCGATTAATGCGACACCTTCTATTACTGTAACAGTTTTTGGTCAAGATGGTTTGGATCAAAATGATAGAAAGTGTCTTCAATGAGATCACAAAAGTTCTCAAGTGAGTGCACACTATCATCCAGTAGGCTAAACAACTATCGAAGTGGAGATTTGCGAAGTGTGTGTGCAAGTAGCAAGCTAGCATGTTCGTTAGAACACCCATCATCCTCATGAAGCGTGGAAATAAAGCCATGTAAGTGCTCAGGCCAAACCACTTCGCCTTCACCATCATACATGTAGGTGGACAAGTGATTGAAAACCTCCCTCGTAATAGTGAAATCTTCATGGTTCAAAAACATCGCAGAGGGAGAAGAGTGAAAAGAAGCCATAAAAGATATGCAAAGGTTCAAAATAGGATGAGAGGAAACAACTTGTCATCTGGCCCTCCTTCTAGCACCAAAAATGTTGATGGTGCTGGACCCGCAAACATGTCAGGGGATATCCCTGGTAAGAAGTCCTAATTAGACCTCAGATCGTTTGGTGTAGGAGTCCCAACAGTGGGTCGTATGACAATTCCTTGACCATGATTTCGCACAGAGGAAAGTAAGATAACTCTATTGGTAGCAACAGTGTGACAACTGCAGTGAGTCAAGGAAGGTGCACGAGAGGTTCTAACACATTGGGGTTGAGATGAGTTCGCCCCTTGGAAACCTGTGATAGCACTCGGCTTGGAAGGGAACACACGAGAAAAGATACATCACAACATGGAAGGAAAGTTAGCGAGCAATCCAAAGTGATGGTTAAACCAACAACACATTTCAAAAAGATTCATACATACTTATACATAATAGTTTATACATGCATGCATAAGAAAACCAATACATATATCATTTAGAGTAAACCAAATAGCATAGAATACAATACAACATATGCATGAAATGTGTTGGCTCTTTTATATAAAGAGCTGTAAGGTCCAGTCATACAATACATCAATGTCCAACCACTAGCCCCAATAGCGAAATGTTATAGCCACAACTACCTGCTCCTCCAAAGAGAGTACTAGCTATGTGCAGTGGAGAAGCCAAGGCTCGTTATAATATTGTCCAAGCTTCTCCAAGATAGTCTTATCAGAAGCTTGGCTAACCAAAAGCCTATACAATGAGTTTTGAGGGACTATTTATAGCAAAGGTTGGGGTGACCTTTGACATTCCCCTTTGTGACAGTTCAACTACCCTCATGAATATTCATCTACTCTATTACTGTTACATCCACTATTGATGCTTGAATTACACTTCACAAGACATTACATTACAATGCACACCCATGTGAAACAAAATGGCTTGAGCAAGCCATGTAGACATCACTCTGACTTAGACAACCATGGAAGTCCAACTCCTCAACATCCTCATGTTGATCGATAGTAACATACTGATGCCAAGATCGGTAGTCCTTGATGGTGTTTGTGTGCTCCACGGTGACGTATGTATGAAACCTAACTCTTGCCTCCATAGCATTCGGATGCACTGCTCGGGCTCCTCTGTCCAACTCATCTGAAAGCATGCACATCATTGTCTTCAATGTGGCCATACCAGCGACATACTTGTGCATGATGTCTATGTTGATGGGAGAGTCTGGGCTGGTGGAAATGCACATCAATTCATTGACGTATGAGTTAATCTCTAGTCGGACCTGTGCCTTTCTCTCCGCTTGGGTGAGAGCCCCAATAGATGCGATCAAATGTGTGCAAACCACAACATCCATACTCTTGAATACTCGTGCATGTGAAGCCTGTATGATAGTGATGAGCTATGGGAGCTCTTCATAGTTTCGAATTTGACTCTGGATACGTGCTTTCAGCTCAACCACATTGGCCCTCATTATCTTAGGCAAGTGAAGTAGGGCTCCCTTGTATTTCATTTTCCATGTTTGTATGTCATCAACAACAGTGTGCAAGTTTGTCAAGATACGTGATCTTCCACTAGTAGAAAATGATGAAATTGATGGCTAGGTGACTAAAAAAGTTAGTCGCCACAATTATTTCAAGTGAAATACTACTAAATTTGAGCAATTTTAAGTGACTGAACTAAAAATGACTGACTTAAATGACTAATTTAGTCTAGGGATAAAATATACGACTAGATAATAAGTGACTAAACTAAAAGCGACTAACTTAAATGACTAATTTAGTCTAGGATTAAAATATATGACTAGATAATGAGTGAAAATTAATAATGATTAACGTAAATGACTATTATAGTCAAAGAATAAAAATACGACCAAATAACAAGCACAACAAGTATATGAATTAAACATTTATGTTAGTAATTTTTAATTGTGTCACTCTAGAAATGGAAAATTTCAATTTTGTTACCGAAGTGTTATGTTTCATACAAGGGTCTTTGAATCCATCTGCAGTGCATATATATATGATTAAAAAAAATCCTATCCCTAGTTATTATTTAATGGTATATGAACCTTTGTTAATGATTTAATATTTTTTAATATTGGATAGCTAATAAAGTCAGTGATGAAATGAAGGTCATTTAAATAAAATAAAATTGTTAATTTTTTAATGGTATATGAACCTTTGTTAATGATTTAATTTTGTTAAATTTTTAATGGTATATTAACCTTTGCTAATGACTAATTAAGTGTTCCCTGATGGGGGTGATCATTTTGGGGGCTAGTTGGTGGTGGTTTGGATCAAGGAGCCAGCGAGGCCTTCACGCACCACTTGAACACAATGAAGAGTCCCTAGAACCCATACCCCACTCCCCATGAGCAGTGTTTAATACCACACAGGGACTGCATGCAGGAGGTCATTTGTAGGCATTGGCAATGAGGAGAGAGTGTCAGAAGAGGATGAGGTGTGGTTTGTTTACATCCTCGCTCAAGCTATGGTGTGGGGTAGTAGAAAAGGATGCGACCATCAAATGTGGCTGGGAGGGGAATTGGCACCTGCATCAAGCATGGCCATAGCATCCAGAAGAATATTTCTCTATCCGAAATAACAAACTATTTGCTTATGGGATTGGAATGTGTGGGTCAGGAGCAGACACAAAGTTTTCCTTATTTTTGCTCTATCTCTGGTTCGAGGAATCTCCACTGGATAATCAGTTTGATAGGGATAATGACTTTAGGTGCAATCTCTGGGGTTGTTTTAGCTCCGCAGACCTCGAGATGTCTTGCATGTATTCCTTCTTCTTTGCTGGTCATGGTCATGATGTTGGTTACTGGGACTTCAAGCTCTTTCTTACCCAGATAATATTAATTTTCACTTTCTCTGGTACAACAAGTGGAATTTTATTTAAGTATTGTTAATTCAAAATTTCATGGTGTGTTTCTCTGGTTAGGCAGTACGCTTCTTGTGGTGGTGTGGCTAGTGGTGGTGGTGCTGGTTGTATGCCTCGACAGTGAGGGCCTGCCTGAAGGGGGGGTGCCAACCCACGTATGGATGAATTCCAGCAGCATGGAGAGCCTAACTCAGACTTTGAGTCGACTGGGAGTTGCCACTCCAGTGCGAAACTGACCCTGTCCCTAGTTCGCTCATCGAGCCACGTAGAAGCTTAGTTCACCTTGGATTCCATCACGGCCAGTTGAATAACATACAACTCAACATTGATACAATGAGGGAGCAAAGGTACGATGACAGAAACGAACTGGTTGCTTATATCAATGATCTCCAACATATGCAAAATCAGACCCTTGACTTGAGGAAGGTCTCCGATGTTAGCTCTGATGCATAAATGACCATATACGCACCCTGGAGACTCTGGTGGAACACATTGATTATCATATGCATGAATGCACTGCTTTCTTTGTTGCACCTCCCACGTTTCCTAGAAATACCCCTCCTTAATGTTTAATTTTGAGACATGTAATTTTGATCTTTTGTTCTGAAAATAACCAAAGACACTCGATGTCTTGGCTTCTCTTCAGGCTTCTTACTATTTAGAGCAAGGCTTGTGCCAACGCTTAAGCCCGCGACACTATATTTTGTTGACACTTCTGCTATGATAATATAATGAATGTTTTTGACCAAAAAAAATGATTTAATTGTTTTTAATAGTGGCTAGATAAAGTAAGCGATGAAATGAAGCTCATTTCAAGAAAATCAAATTGTTAATTTTTTAATGGTATATGAACCTTTGTTAAATTTTTAATGGTATACAAACCTTCATTAATGATTTAATTTTGTAAATTTTTCTAATGGTATATGAACCTAATTTGTTAATAATTTCATTGTTTTTTATAGTGGATAGATAAAGTAAGTGATGAATGAAACTCATTTCAAGAAAATCAATTTGTAAATTTTTTAATGATATATGAATATTTTTTAATTTTTTAATGGTATACGAACCTTTGTTAATAATTTAAATTTTTTTTTTTTTAATGGTATATGAACCTTGTTAATAATTTAATTGTTTTTAATAAAAGATAATGGATTAATAATTTATTTTTTTAAATAAAAAACAATGGATAAATAAAATAAGTGATAAAATAATTTCAAGAAAAAACACAAAAGCCTTTGAAGATGGTGACTAAGCATTAATATTAATTAAATTTAAAATAAAATAAAATAAAAACTATAATAAACTCATTTAACTCGAAATAAAATAAAAACAAAATAACAAAAACCTGGAACTTAGACTCACAACTAAAAAGAAACTAAAAAGAAAATTAGACTCACAATAACTGAAAAGGCTAGGGACTGAAAGGCATGGCGAGTAGAAAACTAGCTACGAAAGCCCAATTCTGCGAAAACTTAGTATGAAAGCACTAGGAACGAAAACCAAAGATTCTTACCCCACAAAAGCTTGCTATTCTTACCCGCGAAAACTTGTGAAGAATCTTGTTTCCATGAAAACTGGTTATTGTTACTGTGATGTAGAGGTCCACTTTAGGTTTACCCTAGTTCTAAACTCTCCATGAAAATAGGATGTTCTGTCCATGAAGATGGCTATTTTGGTGCCAAATTGTTGCTGTTGGTGGGAGGGTTTTGATATATTGTGAAAGATTTGAGAGAAATCCATGATGTGGTTAGAGATTTTTAGGGCTTGTAGAATTTTCAATATAATTACAACCTCTGTCATGGATAGAAGAGCATTGGAGAGAATTTAGAGGCTTCTAAAGAGGCGGGCAATAGCTAACTCACAATTGAAGTCTGCAATTTTGGAGTTGGAATCACAGGTTAGTTGGATTTATGGGTTTACATGAATTTTTATTACCTGTTATTGTGAAAGGCAAGCCTTTGTTAGTTCTACAGTTTCTGATTTTCTTTTGCTAAGGGATCAACATGGTTTTTTATTTTCTTTTGCTAAGGGATCGATCAAAAATGAATGTAGAGTAGAGTGGGTTTTGTAGGATTGGGCAAAGAGTTACATCCTTCTATGACGTTATATGAAGTTTCATCATCATATGAAAATTAAGATTTATACCATCGATTCTTTTGGTCTGAATGCATTGAGAAATTAAAATCTTTTCAACTCTAGCGATTCCTTTGGTTTGAATGCATTGAGAAATTGAAAGATTTTCAACTGCGCTTCATGAAGGTGTAACTACTATCTCCAGTGTGCACCTGAATGGTATCTCATGTAATCCAAGTCCTACACATAATTTTGGCAATCTAGCTCTATCTCCAATGCCTCAGCCAAACCTTCACGGAGCGAGTTTTTTCTACTTAGTCTATGGTGGTTTACAAACCCTATTCCCTTTGGATTATGCGGACTTCATGGATGCCCTTGAGATTGGATCTCTTCACAAGAAAAATGTTCTTGACTGTCTTAGAATTGACATGAACTCAGTGAGTGATGTAACCATAAGAATATAGATCCTTTTAGAAATTCCACACTGATAAGGGTTTTAACTATGCTCTTACCAACCCTGAAGAACTGATTCTAAATGTTTTGATTGGGCTTTTTCATAACAAAAATTTATGAAAATTTTACTTGTAAAAAATTCTATTTTCCTAATTCTATATCTAAACTTTAAAGTTAGAATCATAATTGAAGTTGTGCAAAAGTAAATTTAAATTAGTTTTATAGACACCTGAGAGTGTTTTTTTCAGTGATTAAGCACAAGGGCTAATCCCTTTTTATGATGTATGCCCTTTGATTTCCAGGATGGAAGCATTGTTCTCAACTATTAGGCTTACTCACGATGTGTTACTTTTCTCACCAGGCTTATGTGATAATTGTTCAAGAAGCACACTTTATCTAAAAACATATTAGAGCAGGTTGATCTTAACCAACTCTTAAGTGTGCAAATATCCTAACAATAATGTCTATTCATTAACGCTCAATCAGATACTAACTGAATCCATATTTTTGCACATAGGTGTTGTTTGAACATTGGACCTTCAAAACTCAAATCCCTAAATAAAAATAGCTCTGAATCTGTGGGCACCATACAGAGTCAAAGTTTCCTCATGCACATACCTACAATTGAAAAACCTTTTGCTAGTTGCAAAATTTTAGACTGCTATCATCTCCTGCTTTCATTTTTTCTTGTATCCTTCCTGCTTATTTGATATTTCTAGATATTTTTTTAGTCAATCTTTCCATATTTTAACAATAAATTTTTGATTATTTTCCTTTGTTATAATCTTTAAAATTTGATCACTTTTATCATGATTTACATTGTCATAAGACTATGTTGTCTCCTACGGGATTTGTTTCAAATCTTAAAAAAAATGCTATTAATATGGTCTTATGAGAGATTTTTCGACGTAAATTACATGATATTTCATTTGTCGAGGCATTTCCAACCAACCGATGTGGTTCATTGTCAGGACAATTTGAAGAAATAGATCAAGCTATGCATGTTAAATAGACAGAGCAGACCTCCAACAACTATAATTCATGACCAAGCAATGGCTATATTGACTAACGACTAAATTTGACTGGGGAACAGTTAGATGGACTAGGACCAGGGGCATAAAAATAAGTTAATTTAATTTATTAAATAGGAAGTTAGTTATATTATCAATAAATTAGAAGTCAAAGGGACATAAAGCTAGTGGAGTTTGGACATGTACAATATTTTTGTCAAACATCTGTTCAGAATGAAAATCAGGACAATTCTTTCTTACATAATGTCAACGTGGAGCCTCATTTAATGTCCTAACACACTCGATGCTTATTTTGTCCCTTCTCAAGTTGTTTTCATATGTTGATGTCAGTGTAGAAATATTAGGTGGTTTTGGAAACAAATTCCAACACACATTTGTCATATCTATGTCTCTCCAAGTAGACTTGTCAAATTTCCAATTTCCAACACCAAACTCAATCCCATTATGAAAAACCTTGGGTTCAGTACCTGGAATGGTAATGTAGCCTAGATATAGTATTATGTCATTTCATATCTGATGCCTCAAGTTTATCATCTTCTTTATATACATACATGTAAGGAACCTTGTTATGTCATTTACCTACAATTGAAACAACTTTTTTTGGTTACAAAATTTTCAACTGCTACCATCTCCTCGTTTTCATTTTTCACTGCAACCTTCTTGTTTACTTGATCTTTCCAGTTTTTTTTTGTCAATATTTCTAAAAAAAAAAAAATTCTTTTCCTTTGTTATATTCAGAATTTCATCACTTTTATCATGATTTACATTTTCATAAGACTTTGTTTTCTCCAATGGGATTTGTTTCAAATCTTCAAAAAAATTGTTTTTAATCTAGTCTTGATCAAATAAAACTAGTGGATTTTGGACATGTACAATAATTTTGTCAAAGATATGTTCAGAATGAAAACCGGGGCAATTTCTTCTTACATGATGTAAACACAGAGCCTCATTTAATGTCCTAACACACTTGATGCTTATTTAATCCCTTAAGTAGACATGGCACAAGGGTCTATATAATCTATTTTCAAATCATCCTAGTAACCACACAAGTAACCTGCTTAGGTTAACTACATATCTCTCACTATCTAGTATATGTAGGAACATTTTCAACAATTCCTAGACTTCATCTTCCACTAGACATATAGGCATGATCAAACATTGCCTTGTTAGTCAGGCTATAGATGATAGACTATCTCATGTATCCACAGTAACTGCATCATGGGTGGATAACACTTCCCACATCAATTCAACCACAACTCACAAATATCCATTGTCCTAGACTACATTTCACTTTGGTGCTTTTTATAGAGTCCTATGAATAGGTCCCTAATTTATGAATCCCACATTTGCGCCATTCTTCCCTCCACCCTCTGTTGATGTCCTAAAATGGAAATATCATGTCAATGCAGAGCCTCATTTAATGTCCTAATACACTTGATGCTTATTTTGTCCCTTAAGTAGACATGGTGTAAGGGTCTATATAATGTATTTTCAAATCATCCCAGTAACCACACAAGTAACCCCCTTAGGTTAACTACATATCTCTCAATATCTTGTATCTGCCGGAACATTTTCAACAATTCATGGACTTCATCTTCCACTAGAAATATAGGCAAGATCAACCATTGCCTTGTTGGTCAGGCTATAATTGATAGACTATCTCATGCATCCACAGTAACTGCATCATGGGTGCATACCACTTCCCACATCAATTCAACCACAACACACAAATATCCATTGTGCTAGACTACATTTCACTTTGGTGCTTTTTGTAGAGCCCTATGAATAGGTCCCTAATCTATGAATCCCACATCTGCACCAGTCTTGGCTTCACCCTTTGTTGATGTCCTAAACTAAAAACATCATGTAAACACAGAGCCTCATTTAATGTCCTAACACACTTGATTCTTATTTTGTCCCTTAAGTAGACATGGTGTAAGGGTCTATATAATGTATTTTCAAATCATCCTAGTAACCACACAAGTAACCCCCTTAGGTTAACTACATATCTCTCACTATCTAGTATCTGCAGGAACATTTTTAACAATTCCTAGACTTCATCTTCCACTAGCCATATAGGCAAGATCAAACATTGCCTTGTTGGTCAGTCTACAACTGATAGACTATCTCATGCATCCACAGTGACCACATCATGGGTGCATACCACTTCCCACATCAATTCAACCACAACACACAAATATCCATTTCCCTAGACTACATTTCACTTTGGTGATTTTTGTAAAGTCATATGAATAGGTCCCTAATATACAAATCCCACATCTGCACTAGTCTTGGCTAGCTCCACCCTATGTTGATGTCCTAAATTGGAAATATCATGTAAACGCAGAGCCTCATTTAATGTCATAATAGACTTGATGCTTATTTTTTCCCTTAAGTAGACATGGTGTAAGGGTCTATATAATATATTTTCAAATCATTCTAATAGCCAGATAGGTAATCCCCTTAGATTAACTACATATCTCTCACTATATAGTATCTACAGGAACATTTTCAACAATTCCTGGACTTCATCTTCCACTAGCCATATAGCCAAGATCAAACATTGCCTTGTTGGTTAGGTTATAACCGATAGACTATCTCATGCATCCACAGTAACTGCATCATGGGTGCATACCACTTCCCAAATCAATTCAACCACAACACACAAATATCCATTGTCATAGACTACATTTCACTTTGGTGCTTTTTGTAGAGCCCTATGAATAGGTCCCTAATCTCTAAATCCCACATCTACACCAGTCTTGTCTCCACCCTCTATTGATGTCAGTGTAGAAATATTAGGTGGTTCTGGAAACAACTTCCAGCACACATTTTTCATATCTATGTCTCTCCAAACAACCTTGTCAAATTTCCAATTGCCAACACCAAACTCAATTCCATAATGAAAAACCCTGGGTTCAGTACCTAGAATCATAATGTAGCCTAGATATAGCATTATGTCATTTCATATCGGATGCCTCAAGTTTATCATCTTTTTTATATACATACATACAAGAAGAACTTAGAATAAAATGAAAATGCACTATAAGTAGTTGAAGTCGAACTGCCACATGAGAGTACCACTAAGATTATATTTATTTTTGGCTATGATTTTATTGATAAATATTTTCATGATAAACGTTCAAGGGACTCAAATTGTAAGACAAGGTTAACACAAGAAACTAATCCTGATGGAAAACCTAAACCTATTTAGGAAAAGAATCAAAACTTTATTGTTAAAATCTGGAAAGGTCAAGTAAGCAGGAAGGTTGTAGCAAAAAATGAAAGCGGGAGATGGTAGTAGTTTAAAATTTTGCAACTAGAAAAATATGTTTTAGTTGTAGGTATATGCATGAGGAAACTTTGACTCTACAAGGTCCCCACGGATTCAAGAATAGAAACTGATATCACAACCCATCTATAAAACTCTTGACGTTATCTTGGAAATGATAATTGTTTAATCATAAGACTATATTTGTAAGCATAGAAACTACTAGCATACAAGACATTGATTTCTTGTGAAACAATGTAGGAGATAAAGTTAGTGGTAGAAGAGTAGCTAGAACATGAGAATATCCTTAACAATCTAGATAGAGATTCCTTGTCATGTGCTAACAAGATTGAAGGCCATGACCAACTTCTTCCTCTACTTCTAGAAAATATATTCCTTTTTCTCCTCCTCCTGTTTTTCTAGTTGGACTTTGTTTCAAAAATTGGAAAAGGAAATTAATTGTAAGAAGAGTCTTCTCTCCACGATGCTTCATTAGACTTCTCATTGAAGTGCTGGATGTGATATCAGTTTGTGGTAGGCTACAAGCTTTTGAAAAATCTCTTTATTCTTAATGAGCCTACATTTCTTAATCTGAATAGCTTTGATGTAATCAAACTCCTATTGTTGTTGAAGATCCTAAAAAAAGAGTTTGGTGCATTTATCCCTGTCCCTTAGTCCTATGGAGTTTTTCCCTAATTTGTACACCTTTGGATTTTGTACCCTTAGAATTTCTCACGACATGCCTCGATCATGGTGCTTGTTTTTCATTTCAAGATAAAATGGGTTTGCTTTTAAAACCAATCCAACTAAGGGTAGGTATTAGTATTATTATTATTATTAAAAATACATTTATTATTATTGTTAGGAGTCATATTATTCAAATTATTACATATGTTAAGAGAATTATTAGTTTTATTATTATTATTATTATTGTTAGAGGTATTATTAGATAAATTATTATTAATGAGAAATTTACCTCTCTTAATTGGAGAGGATATTATTAAAGTTGGATAAATGAAGGGGAGGAAAATAATTGGGGACTTAGGAAAACAAGATTAGGATTAGAAAGGTTGGAGATATTATTATAATTAATAATATTGTTAGGGTTATTTTTAGTAAAAAAATTATTAGTGATGGAAGAATAGGGATCGAGCGGGAGAATATTAGAATCAGCACGTGAGGACGAGGGGGATTTTAGGCGGGATGAGGAATGATAAAAATTCGACAGTCCAATGGTTATGAAGACGGATTAGAAGGGAAATCGACGGATTATAGGTATCAACAACATCGTTCCTGGAGGTATCAACAACAGTAGGAGGGTTGATCAGGAGAGGGGTTGAGGATTGAGAACAACGAGAGGGATCAATAGAAAGGATGGCCTGCACAGAGGGTTTCTTTGATCATTTTATCATCATTGCTTTTCTTAAATCAGGTTTCCTATCAATTTGTCAGTGCTCCCCCTGCATCCACCCCCATCACCGCCGCCTCCTACAACAACCCCTCTAGGTAAACTTCCTGTAGTATCTGGTATTTGTTTCACATAGTTTAGCATGACAAGGAATATACTACTTAATTTAGTAAGGGTTTATATATTTTGGGTTAAATAGATCATACCCATTAACTCTGTGAAAATTGCATAAGGGAAAAAATGTTATGTGATTCTTGGGATAACTGTGGGAGTAGTAGCCGCGATGATTGGATTAATTGCAGTGATTGGAGCTTGCAAGTGGAATTTTTTTTCTCTTCATGAATGGTTTTCTTGCAGCAAATGTGTCGAAATTGGTAAATCATTCAGTTTTTAGATTCAACGATGAATCCTTTTACTTTGGCGAAACTGTAACTAGGATCGTAGCCATCACAGTGGTGCATAATATTGATTTTTTTAGCTTCCCGGAAACCTTCTTCTTTTGTTTGAAAATCGCTTGCAATTGTAGACGGGGATCCAAGCGCAGGAGCCAAACCGAGTAGCCAAGCTCGGGACCCTACGTTCTGTATCGGTAAGATTCAGTGGATGTAGTTGCTCATGTTCCAGCAATGACACACTCATTCAGACCAAAGGATGGAGCGATGGGACAAGAGTCATTCGCTACTTCGGCCCATGCTTCGACGTGACCTGCAACTGGATTGAATCGCCAGTCCACCTCACTGCTAACCGATGGTATACATCAAACCAGATCTTTCCCGATTAACAGCGCCCAGGATTATGACCAGCATGATCAAGAACCCCGACAGGAGGCTTGCGAAGCCCATCGATGGTACTAAGATGAATTGCTTTCGAGCGGCCCATTGCGGTGCGGGCGAGGTTGAAGACAGTACTTTCTCTGCCTTTGGGGCACCCTCAGGTTTCTCTTTTTCCACCATTAAAATAACAGTGCACTCCTCCTCTACTCAGATTTGAGTATCACAGCTCTCTTTGATACTGTTAATTAGAGTAGATCTGCCATATATATGGAAGGATCTCACTATGGACCACTGAAGATCATGACGAAACTGTGTGTGGGGAAAGGGAGAGGCGGCTTTTGATCTGGGATTCAATTCCAAGACCTTTCGGGTAGAAAATTGTTACTTGTGAAAGGTATGTATCATGGCGAGGAATGGTAAAGGCAGTTTAGTACAGTAAATGGTGGGAAGAGATTTTTCAACAGGTGGTGTGGGAACAGTCAAGTGTGTTAGCGAAGTGGCGAGTGATAAATGGGAAATGAGGACCATATAACAATGGTGTTGACACATGCCTGGCCCCAGAGTCATGGGTGACATGCTCATTCTCCCCACTGCCCAGATTCTCATAATCAACGGTGCCAAAAATGGCATAGCCGGCTGGCAATCTGCCCGGGAGCCTGCATTGAGTCTGTTTCTCTACACACCCACAGAAGCATTGGGCGACAGGTTCACAGTCCTGGCTCCCACTAAAATCCCAAGGATGTATCATTCCACTGCCAATGTTCTACCCGACAAACGTGTTTTAGTAGCGGGGAGCAACTCAAACTATGGATATCGCTTCTCTGGTGTCTCGTTTCCCACGGAGCTGAGAGTGGAAGCATACATTCCTTACTATCTGCATCCCCATTACGATTCCAAGAGGGTGAACATCACTGCCATTTCTCCGAGAGATCAAATATTTCTACGAGAGGGTCGAGTTATATTCAACGAATTCTTAACCTTCATGAAATAATGAAAAATAAGTGATCAGAACAATAGCCAAGGGAAGCAAGAGAATAGTGGCATTTTTTAAATCCAAATAAAATGTTAGCGATTCAATATAGCACAATAATATTATATTTAAGTTTATAAAGGCATCATTTATTCCTAATTTGGTTTGTCTCTATCAATGTCTTACAACTATATTTACAAAAAATCAAATATACAAAAGATGCACATGAATCTATCTTATGTTTAACATAGTGGTGACAATCCTCACTTCAGGCCTACATCAAAACCGGGCAAGCTATATGTAGCATTAATATGGATAAGTTGCTAATTTTCAACTTGTGCATGCCAACTGAGCACTACAGGAACCTCTGGAATGCATTCCCCTTGACAGGACTCCAAGGATAAATAAGCAGAGGCCAAAATTTTTGTTCTCCTCAGCCGTGAAGTAGGGCAGTGGAAAGCAATGTGATTCACAAGGGTAGAAACCTTTGAAGTTTAAACCAATGATCTGTAAGCCTATGAAATTGTAGGATGATTCACGAGGGTCATATCAATTGGATATCTACCCAGTACTCAGAGGAATGTTGCAAACTCCTATAGGTGAGTTAATGCATTTTGTGCTGGTAGATCAATCATAGAGGCTTCAAAGTCAACATATAATAGATAGTCAAAGTATTTTGCAGTCCCATTGTTCCTATCATCAACCACCCTCAATGGCTTCTTTCTCTAGGGTCTACCTTCAATCTTGATTAAATTGATATTTCTAAAAGCAAATACAGCAAGTGCCTTGAAAATCGCCCCAGGTCTGTCCTCAACAGTGAATACAATGCTTGTCTTGAAAGGTCTGTCAGTTCATGGAATTATTGGATCCCTAGTTAACATCAAGAAGTGAGTAACATTGTAAAAATCATCTTAGATCCCATTTAAAAGAATATCAAGGCCATAAATCTCTGCAGCTCGAGCACTTGCAACAACTCTTGTATCTCTGTAATTATGGGTGGCTATAAACTTAGCAGCACTTGCTGTGTCATCCACATTTTCTAGTGCGACATCCAACTCGGTTAAAGCCTTCTCGCATTTAGAAAAAGCCCGAGGATGACTCACAACAAGAGAATAATGGAGTTTCTCAGGAAATTGGTGACAAGATGCATGTTGTTTGTAAGAAACAGAATGCAGATGGTAGGGAGAATATTGTATAGACTCTTCACAACTTGACTGAAGAGGAAGTTGTCAAATTCAATGAAACTTGGGAAACACATGCAGCAAGTTCTCTCCCTGGATCAAGAAGTAGATCAAGGATGTTGGAAGGCAATGGTAGTGGATCATCTAGCAGACCTCAACTTCGCTTGCCCTCTACTGAAGGTCATTCATATGCATGGCCTGGAGTTAGGCGATATTAAGATCTTTTGTTGTTTAAGAGGTTACATGAATGTGTCTATCAAGTCCTTTAGAGAATGGACACTAAGTTGGTGATGAGATAGAGTAACCAAAGAAACACCTAAGAAGAATATGAGATTTCTCTTGTTCGTGTTCATGGTGTTGCTCTAGAAGATGATTATGATAAACAATTTATGTATTAAATGCTATGTTTGTTTAGGTTACTAGATATGAATGATATCCCTTTTCTGATACCCTGGGGTTGCCCCTAGTGCTTGAGAAAGGCCAGATCACGTCATTGTCACTTGGAAGGTATGGTGGACTTCACTGTGATTAGATTTAATTCAGGTCTTGTCAAATTTTCCATTTCTGTTGTCAATTGTTTCATGCTTTTAGGGTTGATTTTCGATTTTTTGGGGTTGGTTTCGGTGTTGTGGTTGTGGAGAAAAAACTTCTTCTATGGAAAGTTGTGTTTTTCTATAAAATAAAGTTTGCAACTCGCTAGATTTACTCATAGCCCAAAAGAATTGAAGCTTCTTGTTTGACCGATATCTTGGAAAGACAAATCTTAGGTGTTATTGATTTGCTTGCAGACATCTCTTTGAATAACTAGAAATTACCTTAAATGCTGCTATATATAAACCCTGTGACCTTGTTTTGCTCACACCTGCTTAAGATATAGACCCCCAAAATTGATTTGCTATGCTTTTATGGGTCATACTTTATTTTTTTGTATGCATTTTGAAAATTTGTTTACACAATTTGAATTTTTGTTGCCCCCAAATACTACCTAAATTGGCTTTCTCTATTCAACAATCCTTTTTGTGATTAGGAATAATTGGAAATATCATTCTTTTCCCTCAATCATTTATATATATTTCTGGAATTGAGAATTATAGTCGAACATGTATTGTCATTGATGTCATTGAAAGATCAATATCGTGAAGGTTGTAGCATGAAGTCGTCACCATTTGATTTTATCAATTAGAATATGAGAAGTTGAGATCGTAATTGTCTAGGAATCACTTATATTGACCTATTGCACACCTCCCTCAATAAAGTGGCAACAAGTTTGGAGAGTCCTTCATTTAGGGGTATACATGAAATATTTGGGATGAGGTTACGAAATGGTGAGTGACATAGTTTGTAGCTGTATTTTCTCCCTTTTCTTATTATCTATCGAAGTCAAATTAGGTGTTATTGAATCGATCTCTATTTTCTAGGTTTGCATTATTTGTTTGGTACGAAATCATAGTAAATTTCTAAACATTCCTGCAATAGCTACAATAACATCTTCAGTGTAAAATTCTTTACCCTATGTCATAACTTACAACATATGAAACAACCAAAATAAATATTTCAATGCTCCTCAAAATATTAGGCATGCATGGAAACTTTGACATTTTCAGAGAAACTCCCAAACAACAACTTCATGGGAAAACCTTGCAACCCTGAATTTGACATATTTTCCTACATCCCCCAAATAGCAGTTTGATGGTGAAATCTTACAACCTTAAATAGATATACCTTTCTTCATGTCTCCTTCAAACAAAAGACGTTAATCCACTTTGTGCAATGTTCATCAATCTTTGATATTTTCATCTATAGCTTTGACTCCAAGATTTCCTCAATCAATATTATTATAATCTACTGAGGTATCTTTAGTGGTTGAAACCATTCCAACATATTTGGCTACAACTTCTTTAGGAGGGGGATGATCGAACTTGTAAGTTGCACCATACTTGAAAGTTCTAGTTTTCATATAGAATGGGCATGTAGCCTCACCCTCTCATCCTGGGAAGCCTACAAGAGTCAACTTCATAAGTTGCTGAGCACGACCTTTGTCAAGTGCTCCTAGGGGAGGATGGTCAAATTTATAGTTTACACCATATTTGCAAATCTGCAATTTGATTTCTTCCAGCCATATCCTTCCTCAATGAGCATTTCCTACCTTACTGCCTAACTTCGTACACCTACCTGGTCCTCCTAGGCATGCACATATTGAACTTGAATCAACTCAATCATTAGGTTTAGCCTGACTCGGTTTGTGATATGTGTAGTGACCGATCCCATCCGACCTCGATTTTCATAGACATTTCCCTTTTTTTCTCATAATCCATTTCTAATTATTGGGTTTTTGGATGATAAATAATCAAGTTGGGTGGAACATTTTTCCACAGCCAAACCATCACAAAAGCTCCCCCACCTCAAGTTGGTGGTGTAGGAAGTGCACATGCCTTTACTATTGATACATTAACATTAACATTAGCACTATACATACTAAAACTTGAGGTTAGTCTAAATAAAACTTAGTTGCTTGCATTCCATTTTGGTGTATATACATGTTTCTTTGTAAGTAAGTAAGTGCGGTGGGGTTATCCCGGAGACTAAGGGGGGATAAATGGAGGTGTGAAACTCCTAGTGTGTTGGGGGTGGGGGGGGGGGGAGGAACTATTTAGGGGCCCAACCTCAAAGAGGCAACAACACTAACTAAGAAGGTAAGAAAGAAGAATATTAGATCTCACTCAAAATTCAACAAACTTAACAATTTTTAGGATTTAAGAATTTTAAAGGAGGGCTTGGTTGGTTTTCTTTGTTTGAATCTCCCAACCCTGATTTTAAACTTCACATGTGTTTTTAGGGTGGTTTTGGATTTTTATTTTCGATTTTGATCGGGATTTCATTTTTTTATTTTTAAATTATTTGTGGTAGTTGAAGGAGGTTGTGCTTTCTATTTTTTCCAATATCAAAGAGTAGAGATAAAAGTTCTATAAAAGAGAGATAGAATGACATAGATACAAGTCCAACTCCAAAAATCTGTTGTTTCACAGCAGCAATAGGCTGTTGGGAATGACAACAACAATTTTCCTAATCAATTCCTATCAACGTTTTTGTATGTGGGGAATCTAGACCTTAGTGTTACCAATGGACAAATTTATGGGCTCTTCCAGTAGATTGGTCTCGTTCTCTCTGTTCACATCTACAGAGATATCAACACCAAGAGTTTTCTTGGATACGCCTATATCAATTATGGCATTACTGAAAATTCCAACAAGGCTTGAGATTTGTTGAATTTTATACCTCTTAATGTAAAGCCCATTCGGACAATGTATTCACATCGTGATCTCAGCATCTGCAAGAGTGGATCAATGAACATGTTTATTAAGAATCTTCACAAAGTAATAGACATTAAAGTTATCTATGATACTTTCTCTGTGTTTGGGTCTATTCTCTATTGTAAGATTGCAATAGATGTATTAGGACAATCTAAAGGATATGGATTTGTGCAATTTGCCTACTAAAATGTCAATGAGTAATTTGGAGCCCCATTCAATGTCTAGTGAATAGATTTTATTCCTGATACAAAGTTGGATCCTTTCTGTTGAAGCTCCATCCTCTTTGCATATATATGTTTATACCACAACGTCCCTAGTATTATGTCCTTTCAAGGATAGTGGTAAAGATTATTTGATGTAATGCTTACTATATAATTTCGGAGAGATGGAAATTGGATCACATCCACCTTAGTTGCACTGAGAAAGAGCTCAGGTCTGTACTAATAGCCTGGACATGGGCAGGCATTGTAGTGTTTGTATGTCAATGCGATGGGACATTAAATATAAGCAATGCATTGACTACATGAATATGATGTTCACACACACCCATCTATATTCATGTTTGATATTGACTTGGGGGTTCCTAAGCTTGAGGATCTATCAAATGCACACAAATCACCGAGTTTTGAAATATATAAATAAGAGATATGCAACTTCAATCTTCAAAAACTGGGAAGTGAATCTCAAACTCGGGTCTATATAGATTTGTGCTTTATGTAGGGGCAATAGAGCATGACACACATCCAAATTGTCTAGATAATCTTCGGCAAAATCACATAATCAATCTTTTGTCGACGCGTTTCGAACCAACCAGTGTGGTTCATCATCAGGACAACGCGTCGACAAAAGATTGATTATGTGATTTTGCCGAAGATTATCTAGACAATGTTATGGATCACAGAAGTCTAAATTCCTTAACACATCCAAATTATTGACCCATTTATGGAATCATTAGGTATATTAATCATGAGGAGCTAGGAATTGATTTTGGAACCAAATGGCAAGAAGAGAAACTACAACAAGACCATGAAGCAAGATTCCTATGCATTGTTTAGTGGGTCTCTAACACCCAAAAAATGTGGCAGCGTTGGTGTTTGGGTCTTTAGATGTATTTATTTCTAGAAATTTAGGATATAATGATTGTAATCTCTGTGTACAAGGGAACAAGCCTACCTCTATGTAACAAAGATAGAGATAATGTGCTCAGAGGAGCCTTAGTATGCATGTGGCATTAATCATTGGCTAGAAACCATGGTTTGGACCTGTGTGTTGCATTAAAGATTAGAGGAGGAGCTAATAAATAAAGAGATTGTGTTTATGATGCCACAGGTTGTGTATTCATGTTCATTTATGATATGCTAGAATTAGGTATTAAATCTCTCTTGATTCCTCCAATTATAATGTTGTGTGGCAGAATGTATTTCTTAGTTGCTAATAACACTTTTTCAGATCTTGAGAAGTATTATTGGACTTACCTGTGAGCTAGAACAGGGTGTGTAAATCTACACATGTGCAGACCGGAGGTGTCTTCATCAGTTTTGCAGATATGTGCCTGTAGAAGCCAGAGGATCCACACCCATTTGGAGTCAGTTCCAAATTTGTCTAGTGTACAGTCAAAAAAATTGCATCAGTTTTGATATTAGAGCAACCCCAAAAACATCCTAGAGGGGAATCCATTTGAACTGGGAAAGGAGAAGCATGAGGAATGTTGGATTTAGAATGACGTGAATGATCACTATGAAGACGAATGGTAATCGAAGCCCAATTCCAGTAGGATGAGTTGAAAGATGAACAGGATAATGTGAGAATAATTGTTAGAGGTGTTGATCCCACATAAAGTTAGCATCCTTGGGCTCATGTAAGTATCAAAATATTATCTTCTGATCTGCATTTCTTCTTGTTTAGTTTATTTTATTAGTAGGAGTAATAAATAATTTTCCACTGCTACAAAACTTTTGTGGATCGTTGCATTGCCACAATTCACACATTTCTATAGAATTGACATGCTTCTATGAAATTGCTAAAGACAAATGCATGGGAAGTTATTGGGTCTATCAAAGGGAGATTCACCATGCACTACCCCTGGGAATTCATTGAGACAACTCAGGAGGAGGTGAAGTGCCACTAATATTGTTGGACTACCATGTGAAATTAACAGTTTGAGGGTCAATTGTAAATCTAGTGAATGAACTAAAGAGAGTTTAGTTCCAACAATTTTCAATGGGAGAAGAGAAGGTTCAAATCCAATTCTGAAACATGATAGAAGGTTCAACTCTAGCTCTACAATATAATAAGGGGTTCAGCTCCAACGAACTAAAAGAAGAAGAATAAAATGAATACCAGCTCATGTTTAGGGAAGTCTAAGACTGATTGGCAGTTTGATCATGCTAGTCTAAAATAATATGAATTGTTGAGAGACTACAACCTCTAGATTGCATTTCACAAGCTCAAATAAATATATTATTCAATAAGGGGTTAGGTTTTCCTTTTGTTTTATGTTATTTCCATTATTAATTATATCATATTTAGTTTTGTAGCATCTGTATATTGTGGCTTCTTAAGTACACTACTTTTGTGGTCGCTGCACTCTGCGAGTGCCAATCTAGTTATGTCGATGTATTAGGGAATTATAGAACCATATCATGCATGCAAGGTTAAAATCTGGTTCAAAATTTGTAGAATTATTAGAACTAATTCTCTTTTGAAAGTTGGTTTCCACAAGATCAATTCTTGTGCAATTGTGGTAGCAAGGAAACAGGTAGAGGGTTGTTTCAACTTGAATTTACTGGAAGAAGAGTGGTGGGAGGTAGTGTAGAAAGAAAATGAGTTCCTAATAGATATAAAGACTCTACCCTCTTTATATTTAGGGACTCCACTAGCCCTTGCAAACCCAAGGTTACATTTAGTTTCTATGTTAAAGTGAAGTTTAATCATCTCATCCTTAGGATATGATGAAGTAACATATGGTGTTGCATATATGGATATGCAAGTAAGCACTGTCCAAACTATCCCTAAGGTTGGTAGTGTGCAAGAAGCACCCAAAAGAGTGGTTTGAATATGAGAATGGAGCAGTTGAATGCTTTGGATGCTCTCAAATCCATTAGTAGGAATTTCAAAACATTTCATTTCTGCAACGAAGCCCATGGGTATGGTCGCCTGAAACCTGTAAGTAGTTCTTATGAAATCATGGTTGTAAATTTGTAATCCACAATCTGCTTGCATTTTGTAGGAAGTACAATAGATATTTGCAATTATAAGTGTTATTTTCCAGTGTTCCTTAATTTAGGCCCTCCAATTCTAGGGTTGCTAGTATTAAAATTTAATTAGATATGATAGATTTTATCTTCCATGCATTTGCGGAATGATTTAATAATTTCCTTACTTACATTCTACTTGTGGATATATAGGTCAATTTATACACTTGGTCGTGATTTCATATGTTAGTGTGTCACTCTATTAGATCATTTTATAGTGTATCATGTGGATTATGCACTAAGGACGATGTTGCATAGGGGAACTTGTCCCTACTTTTGGGATGCATCCTCTGGATTTTTCTGCCCTTGGGGTTTGCAAGGGGAATTTCCCTATTTTGAATGAGACATCTCTGAGGATGTGTGATCCTCTCCCACATTTTCTAAATGTTTCTTTCCATAAAATGGGATGTTTGGGAGACGTCTTATGATGGTTTTGGGGACTTATCCCAGATTCTCTAGATTGTTCTTACCAAAAACAGGGAGTTTTGGGAGATCTGTTGAGATGGTTTTGAGGATATTTGGATACCCACTATCGAAAATAATTCCCATTTGGTTCCAATTCTTAAATAAAAATATTCACCAAGTGGTTTTGCATTCAAACCGAGACAAAGGTTATCTATGCATTGCATGCATGAATACTATGTAGTATGTTTTTGTATTGAGGCCTAATTGCCTTCACAATTTTGACTCCCCTGTTTTGTAGGTTTGTGTATCCTATATCAAATCTTTCTTTTGGGAGAGTTATAACATCCATGTAGACAAGATCTTTAAGATCCATTATCTAAGACTTTTTACTTTTTTTGAGTTACATTAGATCTATTATCTACAACAGTTACTTTTATTGACTTATATTATAGCACTATGTTCTAGAATATTTGTTTTTAAATTTTATATTTCTTTAAAATTTTATCTTTTAAAAATATTTTTGGTTGTCCAATTGAAATTTGGGGTTAACTCCTAGCCATCCTTGAAACCCTTCCTCTCACCCCCATCCCTGAAACACCATGCAAAATAGCCCAAGTTGTTCATAAGTTGTAGGATTTTGTATGCAATGTATTAATTTATTCAAAAAGTAGAGATTTGCCCCTTTTTCCCACTTATCATTTGAAATTCGACATCATTTTACTTTCCTCCCTTGATTTTCTCCTTGGGTTGACCATCCAAAATTGCTCTAGTTACTAGTTTACCTCGCATCTTCCTTACCCCTTTATTTTCCATCCATTCATTTTTTCAAATTTATAAAGTATAATAAAAGGGATATGGAATTGTATCTCAGGTTCTATTAAAACTTCCATCTTATCTTATGAGTTTTCCATTTTCACATAAGACCTTCAATAAATGGAAGCACACATCAATAAAATATGTAGGATCAAACTTTGAGGCTTTGTGAAAATGAATCAATTATTTATTCTTTCTATTTCTTGGAGTTTGATGGATTGGGACAGTGGTGGACCATGTTTCTATGCTTTCCCATTTAAGTTGTTTGTTTGTCCCGTTGTTCACATGCATTCATTTTTCCAAATTTATAAAGGATATGAAAATTGTATCTCCAATGCTATTATAAATGTCATCTTACTTTTTGGGTTTTACATTTTCACATAAGACCTTCAATAAATGGAAGCACAACTCAATATGGTATGTAGGATCAAACTTTGATGCTTTGTGAAAATGTTTCAATTATATATTATTTATATTTCTTGAAGTTAGTGGATTGGGTCATAATAGCATACCATGTTTCGATGATTTTCTATTTGTTTGTTTGGCCAGTTGTGGTAGAATACTAAAACTACAAGTTGTTATATGGTTTCTAGATAGTTAGCTCAGGATTGAATTTTTTCAATCAAATTACTTAAGATGGTAGTTAGCTTGTTCAACATAAAACTGATTCACATGGTGTTGATGTATAGGGAGATTTTCTGTACCTATTCCTTGAGACAAAGAATTATATCACAATGTCAGGAGACATTGGTGTGGAAAAAAACATTAATCAAGAACCACCTGGCAACATTTAGGCATTAGTTTAGATGAAGAGTTTCATCTTTCTTATCCTTATGTTTTTCACTATGATAGGTAGGTGAGTAAATATATATCTTATTAATGTGATTTCGTAAACATATGTTTCAAAGTGAAGGATGTTTCATTGGGGTTCTTGTTTAATTAGAAATAAAAGTTGACTTTTTGAAATCTAGGTAACTTCTATACAATTTTTGTTTTTTGCAAACTTGGCAAGTCTCTACTTGCATTCCTTTTTCAAAAAACTTGTGTCAACCATTTGCTACAGGTGGCTTACTTGCTCGAAGGAAACTAGATAGCCACCTGTCAGCATTAAACCTATCCAAAACATAAAGAGGTTTAGTGCTATCCATCTAACATCACATTTTTGACTATCTATATTGTTCCTCAAACGTAATTTAAATTGAAACATATTACTGTATTTCATCAAAAAGAAAAAAGATTTTGCTATCCCATTGGTTCCTTATTTCAATCCTCATCCGAGGATATTGCTGAGGCTGGCACCTTGGCACTTGAACCTGGCATCTCGCTCCTCTGCTCAATCCTCCACTTCAGGTCTTTAAGAGTTTGTTCTATTCTACCCAGGGCCAGATTGTTTCTATATGTTTGGATTTGAATTGTCGCTCTCTCCCTGAGTAGTTCAGCCCTGACTGGGTCCTTTTCCCTATTCTTTTCTTGTTCCTCTACTCTTTCATCTCCTATTTGCTCCCGATGCTGTGTCATAGCCCATGCCACCACATTTTTCATACCAAATACTAGTGGATAGTCTACCAGAATAGGGAATGTATTACTTGTTATGAAACTAGCTCAAGAAAAAGATAGAAAAGATAGATCAACGCCTTAGAATTCAGCCTCTTCGAGGGGGCAACCTCCTTTACATTACATAAATGAACAATTCTTGGATGATTCAAATGAAAAAACCTCCTTTCTATATATAGGAGTATAAGGAGTCACAATATAACCCATCTGACCTAATAATAATAATATAAAGCCACAAAAATAACAGTAGAGGGATTATTTGGGGCACAGTAATAACAATATGGGGACAATAGGGGCACAACAATATTAATAAGGGGTACAAATACAATAGGAATGGGGTAATCACTAGTATTATAGGGACCCAACATGCCCCTCTCCTTCAAAAAATTGTTGTCCTCAATGCTTGAGAAGTTCTGGATGCTTCTATATAAAATTCTCATCCTCCCATGTGGAATCTTCAGTGGATAAGTTCTTCCACTTGATAAGATACTCCGAAATTGATCGATTTCGTAGCTGTCGAGTTCTTATTTCTGTGACTGCTTCCGGTTCCAATATAATTTTTCCTTCCTCGTCAAGTTCTAGAAATATTGTTTGAACTGGGAGGTTGTCGCCTATAACCTTCTTTAAACATGAAACATGGAAAACTGGGTGCAATCGAGAAGCTGCAGGAAGCTCCAATTTGTATGCCATAGTACCAATCTTTTGCAACACCTTGTATGGACCATAATACTTTGGTGATAATTTATTATCCTTCTTAGCTTGCTTGAGGGAAATTTGCTTATATGGTTATAGCCATAGGAATACCAAATCACCTACATCAAAACTTCTTTCGCTACGATGTTGATATGCCTGTTGTTTCATTCTATTCTATGCCAACACGAGGTTATCCTTTAAGAGTTGGAGGACTTGTTGTTGATGTTCAATGTGATGTTCCACTGCTTGAACCTTAGAATTTTCTCTCAAATATGATGTGATGGATGGTGGCTGATACCCATAAAGTGCCATAAATGGGGTCATTTTTGTTGCTGTATGGAAGGAAGTGTTATACCACCATTCAGCCAGAGGAAACCATTTTACCCTTGTGTCTGTTATCAGATACAAAGCAATGAAGATATCCTTCCAAACATTTGTTTACTATCTCAGTTTGCCCATCAGATTGAGGATGATAAGATGAGCTATGAGCTAACTGAGTACCAAGATAAGAAAATAATTCTGTCCAAAAATTTCCAATGAAAATGGGATCTCTGTCACTTACAATAATCTTTGGGTTTCCATGTAGCTTTTGAATTATTTCCATAAATGCAGTAGAAACTGTATTGGCTTTAAATGGATGTGATAATGCACAAAAGTGTGCATACTTGGTAAGTTTGTCAATTACCACCATGAAGACACTCTTTCCCTCATACTTGGGTAAACCTATGATAAAATCCATTGAAACATCCTCCCAACGTTGGCTTGGAATGGATAAAGGTTGTAATAGACCCGGTGTCTTAATTGTTTCAACTTTATTTTGTTGGCAAACCAAACATTTCACCACAAACTTTTGAATATCTGATTTAAGGCCATCCCAAAAAAATTCCTTCTTAAGCCTGTGGTAAGTTTTTAAAAATCCTGAGTGCCCTCCTAAGGGAGAAGTGTGCAATTCCATAAGAATCTTTTGTTTTAGCTCGGAATTCTTACAGAGGTATAAGCGATCTTTGTACCATAACGAATCATTTTGTTAGCTAAATGTATCAGACATACTGGAATCCTGTTGTAACTTTCGAATAAGTGCCCATGCTTCTTCTTCATTCTTCCATTCCTCCCTTGCTTCGTTTATCCAATCTGGTTAGATAATAGAAATGGCGCACAACAATGCTTCCACATCCTCCTCCTTTCTTGAGAGTGCATCTGCCACCACATTTTGCTTCCCTTTTTTGTAGATGATTTCAAAATCATAACCCAACATCTTTGTGACCCACTTTTGTTGCTCTTCAGAGGATAATATTTGTTCTAAAAAGTATTTAAGGCTATCATGATCTGTTTTTACCTTGAAATGTCTTCCCATTAGGTAGGGTCGCCCTTTCTTAAGTGCATGGAGTATTTCCAACATTTCCTTCTCATAAATATCTTTGTGTAAAAACTTTCCCTTGATTGGACGACTTTTAAAAGCAATGGGTCTTTCATCTTGCATTAAAACAACACCAATTCCATTTCCTGAAGCATCACATTCCACAATAAAGGTTTTTGTGAAGTCCGGTGTAGCTAAGACCGGTGCTTGGCACATTGCCTCTTTAAGATGTTCGAATGCCTTTGTTGCTTCTGGAGTTCATGGAAATGCATCTTTATTCAATAATGTTGTTAGAGGTGCTGCTATTCTCCCATAATTCTTAACAAACTTGTGATAATACCCTGTCAGCCCGAGAAATCCTCGCAGATGCTTTATGGATGTGGGAATTTTCCATTCCTTAATGGCTTTAATTTTGCTAGGGTCTACCTTAACTCCTTCATGAGATACAATATGACCCAGATATTCCACCTCTTGTTCTCCAAAGAAACATTTGGATCTTTTTGCATATAATTGTTTCTCCTCCAATAGTTGTAGCACCCTGTCAACATGTTCAACATGATCCTTCCATGACTTGCCGTAGATTAGTATATCATCAAAAATTACTAACACAAATTTTCTAAGGAATGGTTTGAAAATTGAATTCATCAAACCTTGAAATGTTGAAGGTGCATTGGTAAGGCCAAAAGGCATCACCAAAAATTCATAATGACCCTCATGAGTTCTAAATGTTGTTTTTGGAATGTCTTTAGTCTTCATTCTGATTTGATGATATCCTGAACGAAGATCCAACTTGGTGAAGTAAATTGATCCATGCAATTTATCAATGATAGGAATGGGAAACTTATCTTTAATAGTGAGCTTGTTGAGCTCCCTATAATCTGGACACATGCGCCATGATCCATCCTTCATGTGCACCAATACTACTGGAGTAGAGAAAGAACTTTGACTTGGTTGAATTATACCAGCCTCTAGCATTCTGCAACCATACGTTCAATTTCACTCTTTTGGGCATAGGGATATCTGTACGGCCTGATGTTTGGAGGAACACTTCCTGGAATCAGATGAATAGCATGATCATGATCACGAATAGGTGGGAGACCTGTGGGAGTCTCAAATACCTTGGAATGATTGTACAAGACTTTTTGGAGATATGGAGAAATAGATGATTCCAATGTGGAAACATCTAGCGAACATAATTGTGCAATTACACCTCTTTGTTCCCTTTTTAGAAGCTTTTTCATACCGTTAGAGCTGATTATCTTTCCCGGTTTCCCTGCAATACCCCTTAATTCAACTTCCTTTCCTTCCACAGAAAATTTCATGAAAATTTCTTGAAAATTAAAAGCTATTATACCCAAGGATTGTAGCCATTGGACCCCTAGTACAACATCAGCACCTCCCATTGGAATGGAAAGCATTGGGCTAGTAAATACATACTATCCCATGGATAGCTTGATATTATGGCACTTTCCCGAGAAATTTATTGTTCCTCCATTTGCAACCATCACTTGACACTCTGGTGCTAGATATAAGAAGCAATTCAATTCTTTTGCTACCTTACAATGAATAAAATTGTGAGTACTTCCTGAATCAATCAACACTATTACCTTTTTCTTCTTGATTTGTCCTTCTATCTTGATGGTTTGAGGAGTGGTAATTCTCGCCAATGCATTACAAGATATGGTTGGATTCATTTCTTCTTTATCTAGGCTTTGTTCCTGGAGTATATCCTCTTCTTTTGACATTTCTTGCTCCTTTTCTTCTTCCTCTTCACAATCTATGTAGAATAATTTCTTCTCAGCACACTTATGACCTTTAGTGTATTTGCTATCACAACTATAACAAAACCCTTTTGCTCTTTTTTCTTCCAATTGTTGTGGTGTCAACCTTATAGGTTGTGGAAGACTAGGAGCAACAACACTTCCATCTTTATAGTTGTGAGTGGTGTGCTTCCTGGTTGCCATAATTTTTCTTTCCATTTTTCTTGCTAACCTGAATGCCTTCTCTAATGAATCAGGTTCCCAAAGGCGAACATCATGTTGGATATTATCCTTTAATGTCCATATGAACACATCAATCCTATGCTCCTTTGGAATATTTTTTACCCTTATGTTCAATTTTTGGAACTCCTCAATGTGCTCCATTATTGAACCCTTTTGTTTGAGACTTATTAATTGGCTAAAAAGAGTGTTGCTTTTTGTATCCTCATAATGTGCTGTCAATTCTTCCGTAAAAATTACCCAATTGATAATTTCTTTACGAGAGCAAAGCCATTGATACCATACAAACTGATTTGGTTCCAAATTAAAAGTTGCAATACGTACCTTTTGTGTGTTTAGCACATTATTGAGATCAAAAAATTGCTCCATCTGTAATATCCATGTTGTGGGATCCTCGCCATCAAACTTCCTCATATTGATTTTTGGAATATGGTGGGTCTTTGATGCAACATTAGGGTCTATGGAATCATGATTAACATTTCTTTTTTTCTCATCATGAGTTTCCTTTACTACCCTTTCACCATTAGTGACCATTTCTTGTAGCAACTTATTCATATTTATCTTCAATTCTTCCATGTCTGTCTTCAAACCTATCTTCCAATCGTCCATCTTAGCTTCCATACCATTCATCTTAGCTTCCACACCCTTTATCTTAGATTCCATGCCATTTATCTTAGCTTCTGTTAGCTTTTGTGAGACTGACATTTGTTGCACTTGGTCTTGTAATTTTGATATATCATGTAACATTTCTTCCTCTTCTTCATGAGTCATGCTACTGCTTTCAAGTTATTTACTAGGTGTTTGCATTTTCTTTCCTCTGGGCATTAGTTACCAATAACAATGCTCTACTATTCCCTTTGAATTCCTTCAAAATAATTTTTCAAACCAAGCTTAAGCAAAAATTTAAAAAAAATCTACACACCTTTTTTCACTTTGTAGGAGCTCGATATTTCCCCTTATGTATCTTTGTAATTTCTGATCATCCAGTTCTGAAATTGCAATCTGTAGTATCCCTCTATGTCCTCTTTCCAATACCACCAGTATGATCCCAATTGGATTCTCCAAGGAAGAGTTATGTCAAATCTCCCACAGTGACCTGATTATAGACTAGTTCAGTGGAGCGAACTTGTACGACGTGCCACGTGTCCCTGTTTCGATCTTTGGCTCTGAAAAAGATATAAAAGAAACTACAGTCTGTCCTCTTTCTATAGCTTCTGACGAAATTTCAATCCAATGCTCAGAGAGAAAGTTATGACGATTTTCCCCAGGTCACTTGTTTGGAATGTAATTCAGGATTCTACAAAAATACCAACTTCCTCAGATCATATCTCCGCAAATATAGCGAAAAAATATCTGAAATTTGGACCCGAGATTTAGCGCGATGTCTTCTAAAATGGGTTTTTGTTTTAGCTTCTGAAACATAGTAGAAAAAAAGTTCTAGCGAAAATTCCACGATGACCTGTTTGGAGCAGCGAAACCCTAGAATCCAAAGCTCTGATACCAAATGTTATGAAACCAGCTCAAGAAAAAGATAGAAAAGATAGATCAACGCCTTAGAATTCAGTCTCTTCGAGGGGGCAGCCTCCTTTACATTACATAAATGAAAAATTCTTGGATGATTCAAATGAAAAAACCTCCTTTCTATATATAGGAGTATAAGGAGTCACAATATAACCCAACCGACCTAATAATAATAATATAAAGCCAAAAAAATAACAGTAGAGGGATTTTATGGGGCACAGTAATAACAATATGGGGATAATAGGGGCACAACAATATTAATAAGGGATACAACTACAATAGTAATGGGGTAATCACTAGTATTATAGGGACCCAACATTCCCTGTGTGTTCCTCGAGTCCTGCACCATATTTTCCCATTCTTCCATTAGGATATCCCGGTGCTTGATACTATTGTTTAATTCTCTCTCCCAACTCGTTATCTGGGCTCTAATTTTCGGTGGATTCTCGACCATGTAGGCATCGATGATTTTCTTCATTTGTTCTCCACCTGGTTTCTGGCCTTTTCTCTTTATCAGTCCACTTATGCCTTCCTCCATTTTAGTTACTCTTTGTCCTTTCCTAGGGGCCATTATGTTCTTTGTCTGAATGTAGCTCTCTTCTTCCTGGTATTCTCTATTCTGGTCACTGTCTTTTTCCGAGACTGTTACTATACCTATGACACAATCACAACATATATCAGAGTTATGATATTGAACCCTCGTAATTTCCCAATTACTCAGTTTCCTTTCCTTTCTTGGGTTTACTGCTCCCATTGGGATTTTGGTTTGTTGAGGTTTAGAGCCAGTCCTTTTTGTGGCCCGGGTTGGGAATTTGCTTGATTTTCTTCCCTTGCAGCACCCCTGGCCACCCTAGCTTCTATTATTACCTGCCTAATCCACTTTAATAGTCTCATGGGTTCCTTCACAGCTGCAGGTTGGTTTTGTTTCCCTCTTCCCCTGAATCTCATAGGCTTATCTACGAATTTCCTAAAAGCAGAGCTCCTACCCTCCCCCCTAGATTGCAAGATTTCCTGAATCCCTCTAACCCTTAAGATTTTCCTCTCCCAGGTTTCTTCCCATGTTTCTTCTAGATCTCTCCCCATCTTTCCTACAATCTTGATCAGGGTCAAGTTATGCTTAGGAAAGTTACAGGCTTCTAACCCCGGGTGAAATTCTGCCCTCCTGTTAAGACCCTTCCTCCCACTCTCCCTTCCCATGGAATTCAAGTGATCTGCAGGGATGGTTTTGCCTCTATCACAAGAAGTTCTGATACTCTTTGAGTCAATCAGATGCATTTTCTAGCTTAGACTTCCTAGATTCCTACTGATAATACTTTTGAATTTAACATGAGTATGGAGTGAAAGGGTAACATATCAAATTGTTGATCTATTTCGCCTTCCTTCGACCACCTGCATCCTCTCACTTTTGCCACCTTCCTTCTCGTCAGTTTTCCTCATCTTCGTTTGCATGCACTTTGTTGTTTTCTTATTTTCGTTGATTTTTATCCCTCTCTTCCTCCCGTCCCTTGTATTAATCGCCACTTGTTAGCCTTTCTTATTGGTACGGATCCCTTCATCTTCATCTTGAGATGTTTCCCTTCCGTCCTTTCTACCATTTCCTCTCATTAATCCCCACTTTCTCCCGGCTGCTCTTGCTGTGTTACGACTGTCCTTGTTCTGCCACTTGGTGTCATACATCTGCCCGCCCATCTACTCTTTGCCCTGCCTTCCTTACTGTCATTCTCCATCGTCACCTCCCTCATACTCTTGGGAGTTGTACCTCCTCTGACATACTCCGTTCTCTGCTAGATTGCCTGTCTGTTCACTTCATTCCCCACTTTTGTCCTTTCCCTCGTCTGTCCTCCTCCTTCCTTTTCTTAGCCACTCCTCCCCGAACTTTCTACATTTCCTGTGGCATTCGTGTATCTTACTTTATCTTTTTTCGAGAAGTTGTTTTAGGTTTTCCATCTCCTCCGTCTGCATTAGCTCAGCTGCATTTGTATCCAGCATCCTTCCCCTATTCCTGCATCCCCAATTCGCCAAACTGTCAGCTGGTTCATTTCCCTTCCTTCTCACATGGGTGGGAATGATGTAGGTTATTTGTTTTAGTAACTTTCTTATCTCCTTCACCAACTAGGCAGTTCTCCAGCTGCTAATTTTTCCGCTGGTGTTCCCTGATGCAACTATTTGACTATGTCCACTTTCAGTTTTGCGTCCCCTTCTACCTAAAGCTTGTGGTATTCCTCTCGTATGGCAATTTCTAGCCCTCTTTTCAAAGCATGGAGCTCTGCTTTGTTGTTTGTTGTGTGTCCACAATCCATTGCATAGATCCTGCACGTCGTTCCCCTGTCATCTCTGAAGACTCCACCAATCCTTGCTTCTCCTAGGTTTCCTTTTGCAGCCCCGTCAAAATTCAACTTAATGAACCCCTGTTGAGGATTTCTATATTGCTTAGCCTCTTCTACCTCATTATTGTGGTTTTTCCTTGCTATCATCTTTGTCATACTAGGCTTTAGTTGCAGTCATGTCATTATTCTTATCTTTGTTTTATCCATCTTCCAATCCTCCTTGTACCACCTCTCTGTGAGGATGGTCTCTCTTATATTTTGGGTGATTTGGTTCCATATCCTGTTCTTTGCTCTGACATCCTCCTTGAAGATCAGGCGGTTCCTCTCTTTCCAGATGTTCCATAGGATGAATCCTAAGGATAGGCTTCATGCTTTGTTCATGATTGCATTCTGGTAAGGTTTGTTTCTCCAATTTTCAATTGTTATTTTCATGTTGTTTATGTCTCGGTCACTAATTTCAAAGAGTTTTTGATGCTGTCTCCACAGGTTGCTGCTGACTATGCATTCGTTGGTTAGATGTTCCATGGTTTCTTCTTATTCTCTACTGAGGGCGCATCTCGATGGCCCATACGTTCCTTTTTCCTTAGCTAGTCCCAAGTTAGCGTTCTCCCGTGGCTCAATATCCAAGTAAAAAATGTCGCCTTCGGCCATGTTTTCATTTTCCATATGTATTCCCGTTTTTTTGGTTTTTATTTGTTTATTGTATCCTTCTTTTAAATAGTATCCCTTTGCTATAATGAACATACCTTTGATTCTATTTCCCCACCTCAATGTGTCCATCCCTTCTTTGACCGCTACTTTCCTTGATTCCATTTCCTTTTTATATATTTCCCAGTTAGCTTCTACAGGTGCTTCTTGCCAATTTTCCTTTTGTTTCCACTTCCTCCAGTAACTATCTGACTCTGTGCTCCAGTAATTACATACTGTGTCGCCCTCTGTTTGGATGGTGAACTGATATATCTCTTGGAGTAGGGGCTGTTGGTTTAGTTTTCCTCTTTGTTGCCATGCCTCTTCCTAGAATTTCGCTTTGTCCCCTTCTCTTACTTCCCAGAAACTATGCTCTCTGATCATTTCCTTATTGGCTCTTGCCAAGTTCTAGATTTCTGAACCTTTCCTCTCTGTTTGGCTTCTTAGTTTCCCTTCTTGGGACCTGGCCGTCTCATATTTGTTCTCCCACAGTTTTTTCCATAGGTCGTCACCTCCCTGTATCCAGCACCACCACAACTTTTCCCCCATTACCTGGTTTAGGATGTATGGGTCTCTCAGGCCTAATCCTCCTTATTTTGTTGATTTACTTAACCAATTCTAGGATAGCAGCGCCCATTTTTTTTTATCTTACTCGACCCTTGCGAAAGGAACTTTTTAAACATATCTACCATTTTCTGGCAAATTGTGTTGGGTGTAGCTTGGCTAGTTAGTTGATAAATCGGTATGGCTTGGAGCATCGACTTGAGCAGGATTATGCAGCCTGAGATGTTCAATGCCCTAAATGTCCAATTTTGCATTCTCTTTTGCATCTTGCCTATCAATATTCCCCAATTAGCCACTCTGTTCTGTTGGTCGCTTAACAAAATACCTAGGTATTTTGTAGGAAATTTCCCAACTCTGAAACCCATTGTTCTTGCCAGGAAAGCTTGGGAGGAAGCTTGTGTATTGAAGAAATAGATTTCCAATTTTTCTTTACTTATTTCTGTCCCCGATGCCTTAGTAAATTCCGTGAGAATTCCCATTAATTGTTTTTCTTCTTTAAGTGTTGCCTGGCCATATAACATAACATCATCAACAAATTGTTGATGGGTGAGAGGTAGGTCATTTCCCCATAGTCATAATCCCTGCAGTTGTCTGCTATGCACTTTGTCTTTTATTATTCTTCCTAGACTGTCTGCTACAAGAATGAACAGGAATGGGGATAGTGGGTCTCCCTGCCTGAGTCCTCTGGATGGATTGAAGGCTTCTGATGGTGATCCATTTAATAGGATTGACATAACTGGCATGTTGATCATTGACATTACCCAGTTTACCCACCTATCCTCAAAGTCGTATGCCTTTAGGATTTGTTGTAGGTATCCCCAACTAAGTCTATCATATGCTTTTGCTAGATCAAGTTTTATCAACATCCCTTTGGTTTTTGAATTCTTCAAAGAATGGATTGCTTCTTGTGCTACTACTATTCCATTAGTTATCTGTCTACCTTTAACAAACCCCGTCTGTTCCTAGGATATCAATTCTGGAAGTATTGGTTTTAATCTATTCACCATTATAGTGGCTAGGATCTTATATATGACGTTGCAGAGCGCTATCAGCCTGAACCCTTGTGGTTCTTCTGAGTTCTCTGTCTTTGGTATCAGAGCTAGGAAGGTAGCATTTAAGGTCGGGTGCATTCTTTTGGTGTGATGGGATTTTTCTATTGCATTCACTATATCCCGACTCATGAAGTTCCACGTGGCTTGATAGAATTTTGTAGTGAAGCCATCTGGCCTTGGTGCTTTATTCTTTGTCATCTTCTTTATTACCTTTTCCACCTCTTCTTTCATTATTACTCTTAGGAGTGCCAAATTTTGGTCTCTATTCACCAATTTAGGGATATGTTGACTGATTCTTTCAATATATGCCTCCCTTATAATATTAGGTTCTGTTAGGAGCTCTTTGAAATGTTGTACCAGCAAGTTTTCCATTTCTTATTTCTGTATTATCATGTTTCCCTATTTTTCTTTTAGGGAGAATATTCTGTTTTGTTGTCTATGTTGCAGCATTGCCTTATGGAAGAATTTTGTGTTTCTCTCCCCTTCCTTTAGCCATTGGATTCTTGATTTTTGTTTCCATAATATCTCCTATTGTTTTCTTCTTTCCTCCAGTTTATTTAGCACCAGTCCTTCTTCTTCAACCAGTTCGTCACTTCTCCCTTCATCTATGATTTTTTGTTGGATTCTTTTCATTATTATCTGGAGTGTTTCTTGTTCCTTTTGGATATTTCCAAATTCTTCTCTATTCCATTTCTTGATAATTCCTTTTAGATCTTTTAATATTAGTTGGAGAGTATGCATTTTATTTCTTCCTTCCATCCCAGTCTTTGTCTCCTCCCACCAGTTCTTCATTTTTTCTATGAAGTTGGGATCTCTCAACCAGAATGCCTCGAACCTGAAAGGTCTATTTTGGTTCTGCTGGTTCATGGCAATTTCTAGTTTGATGGGCCAATGATCTGACCCTAGACATGGAAGAATTGATGCTTCATAGAAGATATCTTTTCCTATTAAGTTTTCTAATGCTAGGAATCTGTCTAGCCTTGATGCAATTTGTCTGCTCCCTCCTCGTTGATTGTTCCATGTGTATTTTCCATTTATAGTTGGTATATCAACCATCTTCAGTTCTGCTTGAAGGTCCCTAAATTTCTCCATATCTAGCTCTTCTCTTTGCAGTCCTCCTTTCTTCTCATCTTTTGATGTTGTCATGTTGAAGTCACCTGTTATCAACCATAGCTTTTCTTTATGTAGGTTTCCTAGCTGTTGTAGTTGGTTGAGGAAGCTTTCTCTTTCCACTAGTGTATGCGGCCCATATACTATCGATACTAAGAACCACTCTCTATTTCCTATTAACCTGAACTTCCCTGTGAGTATTCTTTTCATTCCTATCCAGTAGTCTACTAGGATTTCTGTGGGGTTCCATATTATTGTGATGCCTCCTGCGCTACCTTTCGCATCTATGGTCATACATTCATACTTCAATTTGATTTTGTTCAAGATTTCCTCCATTTTCCTTCCCGAGATTTTTGTTTTTTGTACCAACATTATTTGTGGTTTTTCTTTTCTTAGCCTATCTGCTAAGTGTCTTTGCTTTCCTTTACTATTTAGGCCTCTTATATTCTAGGATGTGATTATCATTGGGGTACTTGATTTAGTTGGTGGAATACCGCTGAAAGCGGCACTACTCTTCTCGTGTTCACTAGCATTTCTCCCATGATCTGAATCGATTCCTGTATGTTCCTCCTGCCTCTTTTTTTCCCTCCTTTTGTTTTACTTTGTTGGGCTTGAGTATTATCTTGTTCGAGGCCTGATTGTTCTACCATTTCTAATTTTCCTTGTCCCTGTTTCACTTGGTATTTTTGAAACGTTTCTCTATAGATTCCTTTTCGCACTTCTAGAATGAATCTTTCATCTAGGTGTTGCCATTCATCTAAAAGTTTCCACAGTATTTCTTCTTCCTTGCTTAGTTCTTCTCCTCTGCTTGTGTCAATTTCCATTCCTACATTTTCCATTTTCTCTCTCGCTTCCTTTTCCTCCTTTTCTATTGGTTCACTTTGTGCCTTTCTCTTCGTCTGTGATTTTCCTTGACTTGTGCTACTTTCCTTTCCCTTTTCTCCCTGATAATCCATTGTTTGGGTCTCATTGTCTTCTTCTTCTTGTAGGATTTCAAAGCTATTTGTGTTGCTTGGCTGGGTTTGTTTTCCTTTCCATCCTTCACTGGGATTCTCTCTTGTATATCTTCTTTTTCTTTTTACTTCCTAGAACCCTTTCTAATCTTCTTGATTTTTCCTATGTTGTTTGTTTCTCCGCTCCTCTTCTTCTATCGTGAGTGGTAGTTCCTTGAACAGTTTTCCATACTCATGATGTCTTCTGCATTGGAAGCATATGTGCTCATAGTCTAGGGTTTTTTGCCATACTTCCTCATGATACTCTGGTTCGACTGTATCTGGAATAAGGTCAACTATATTCATATAAACACAAATTCTAGCATATGAGGTGTATCTTCCCTTTTTTTTGTGGTTTTAGCCATTTTAAAAAAGTTGCCGATTGTATTACCTATTCCCTCTATAATTTTAGGATCCCAGAAGTCCATGAGCAGTTTGAACAGTCTTACCCATACCGGAGCTGTTGGACAGGTAAATCCCCTCTGCGGACAGAGGCGATCCCACTAGTCTAAAGCAGAACTAGCCACAATCAAACCACGCTGCCACGCAAGTTCCTAGTTATGCATCAAAGGTGGATTAGAAAGACCAACCTGGAGTCCAACGCTATGTTTGAAGTAGAGATGATATTCCCGCTCCCTCGCTCCAGCAGATCATGAACGAACACCTGCACATGCAAAGGGAGAGACAGATACCAACATAAAATCTACCAAAGCACAACTATATTTCAGTCAGAAAGGAAATAAATCAACACCATAAATGATAATGAGATTGGAACTATAATAGCAGTCGCTCATTAATTAATATTAAACAGGAAAAGTTACAACCATGGTTCTGACGTTGAACCTCTCCTGGCTGGGCGAGTAACTATATGTGTCCTGCACTGCATCTCCTCTCCGGCAGCATAACCTCTCTAGCTCTCATTAGCATTCCTCCAAGAACTCAACATCTAGCACTCCATAACTCTGACTCTTAGCACTAGCGACTAGCTTGTCAAATGCATAAGTACAAGCTTATATAGATGAAGAAGGGAGGAGGATACAACGAACCGGGACACCTATTGTGGATTAGCATCTTTTTCCTGAAAGCCACTAAAGATGGAGATAGGATAGAGCTCGACATAAGACTGATTTTTTATCTTCAAAAAGCTCCATGTAATGAAGGAAACAACAGTCGGACGTGCATTAAGGCAAAAAGCATGACTAAACTCGGTTGGCGCGACTGCTGCTCTAATACAGAGCGCCAGTGGTCGCGCCCTCTTTTGAGGATCTCCATCATTGGCGCGGGTAAGATACTGTGGACTTGCGCCAATGGAAAAGGGGCACTTTTCAGGGATAATCTGTAGTAGGTGTCTTCAGGAAACATGAAGCACATGCTCAAGGGAACATGATGCAAGTGTTTTTAGACTTTATCACTCCTTATAACTCCCGGGATGAGTCCTCCAAGGTACGACAAGAGGAGTAACAGGGATGGTGACAAATTACTGTGTAACAGGAGCTGCTAGGAATTTTTCTTTATCTGGGTTATAACATTCCTCCTATTATCTCATAAAGAGTTTTGCATTATAATGAAAGTATGGACCATTTTCAAACACTTTTTCTTTATCTTGTAGGTTCGAGAAAATTACCATGAAGAAGCCTTTTTCTCCCAGCTTTAACTCGATGTGTCCTCGGGGTTGCCATTTTCACTGGATCCATCTGGTGAGGTCCTTTTCCGTTAGCCAAACTTCGATGAATTTGTAGATTAGCGCATGATCTTTAATTTAGCTTCTATATCTCTCCATTTTGTTCATTGGGATTATGAATCTTGGTTTCTCCACTACACATGGTAAACACTTGCCTTTGCTTCCTGCCTGCCATCAAGCTCCAAGGACAGGTCCCTATTTTTTTGTTTCTTCCACCTGGTTGCTATTGTTCTGACCTTCCCCTGCTACTGCATCTCTATAGGAGGGGATCTCTCCCCTCCTTCCTTCTTCTGTCATTGCTGTTGGTTCTCATTTTTCGTGTCTATTGCTTGCTATATTTTTTGGGTTCCCGTGCCACCTACCTCATCGCCGCCTGACCATTGGGGTTTTTCCTCTCGCCTTCCACAAATTATTAACTTTTATACAATTATTATCTCACTTTAAGTATAAGATTCTTATTGATACATACATTTATTACAACCATTGCCTACATTCACTCTTCTATGTTATTGACATTTACACGCTTAATGAGCCAATACCTAAATGGGTAGGATATGTACTCTCCTCAAGGTACGTATCTAATGGGGTTTTACCATTCACCCTCCCCATTATAATCATGGCAATGTCCCAAGTCATGGTGATTGAAATATAAAGTTATCAAAGTGTTTAGTGTGAACCTCATAAGCCATGATGAGAACATGGGTGCGTAATAAGCACAAAATTATGTTCAAGCTCTGAGTCTCACCAACTCCAAATCAAAATCAATTTTCACTTTTCAAACTTCATCTTGTCAAATATAAATGAGACAATTTCTTTAGTAAATGGTTTTGTGAAAATTTTGAGCGACATTAGGATTAATTAGTAAACTTTTATAGTAGAAAATTGTGGTGCTATGAAAGAACAAATCCATTCCTTGGGCTTTTGGTTAATGCATCTTTTCTTTGTAAAGAAGGTTGTTAATATTTAAAGAATGTTTCTGGAACCTAGAAAGATCAACATTATTTTTTTGCTTGTTTTAAATTTGTTAGTTTGAAATCATGTGCATTTCTCCCTTTATCATCCTCTTGAGGGTACACTTTAAAATAACAACACTTTTGATGATGTTTAGGAGCACTGGTATGAACAAAATGGTAATAAGGGTGACATTTTTCTTGTGTAAATATTGAGATTTGTTTATGATTTCTACTTGACTTTTTCCTTATGAAAATAAATTAGGTTTCTCAATTTTCATTCCTTTTTCTCATTATGTCATCATTGTCATCTATTTCAATTTTATAGATATTTTTTCTGCACACTTTCCTCTTACACTATTGTTTTGTATATGCAGATATACATGATTCTTGAGATTAGCCAGAAAGGGGATCTTCATCTTTACCGGGCATTGAATTTTCCTCTTGAGTGGAGAGTGGAGAAGGTGATTCTTAAGAAGTTTCTTGTAGAAACTTTCTTGAACTACTATAACGATATATATATATATATATATTGTATTAGATGTTAGTAGGTTTGGTGCAATAAAAAATGGAGGGTTGGAAATATGGTATGCTAATTCACCACTTGGCTCTTAAAACATGTAACTTAGTTTGCATGATTATGCCTAAGTTTTTTCTTGAAGGTTGAATACTAAGTTCCTAAGGTGTTCTTTTCTATAGTGACATTTTATTTACTTTCTTTATACAAGTCATCTAGCCAGATGGTGGCCACTATCTCCCAACTAAAGAAAACTTGTTCGAGTTTCTAGTAGGGATTCCTATGGTTTTTAATGTTGTGATTCTTTCACCTCATGGTTATTTTGGGCAAGAAAATGTTTTAGAAATTCCAAACAAGACATCAATGGACAGGTAAACAATATTTTTTTATAATTGTAATGTCCATTGCATGATATCCTCTCTTTATTGTTTGATTGTATTTTGAATGTTTCTTTTTATTTTGTTTTGTCTTTTAAATATGAAATTGAAAATACTTGGTATCATGTCCATTCAAACAACAACTAAAGTTTGAAGATGAAATTAGTATTACACTTCATTGATTGAAATCTTTTTAGCTGTTTTGTGTTAACATGTTTTCATGGCTATTAGAAAAGTTTAATTTCATGTTGTTATTTGAGCACATGTTGTTTATATACTTGACCAAGTTCATGTGTTAGATAATGAAATGTTGTTGCGAATAAAACAAGGATTAGACATCACACCTCAGATTATTAGTTTTCACAAGTTATCCACAACTTGATATTTTTAGCATGTAACACAGTTGACATGAATGTGCCTAAGCTTTCCTTGAAGGTTGAATACTAAGTTACTTAGGTGTTATTTTCTATGGTGATGTTTTATTTTCTTTGTTTATATAGGTCATCTAGCCACATAGTGGCCATTATTGCCCAAGTGAAGAAAACTTGTTCGAGTTTCTTGCTTTGATGGGAGAAAATGGCTGTGACATTGTTGATGTTGAGGTATATGTCGTATACCTCTTTTATAGTATAGTTTAGTTTATATTCCAGTGTTCATTGTCTTTCATGTCTTATACTCTGTATTGTATATTCTTTTTCTTTCAAAAAAGGAACTTAGTATTGATGTTAAGAAGCAAGAATTGAAGAAAGAGGAGAACAATAACGCTAGAGAGACAAATGAAAAGAGAGAGAGAGAAGAGAATTGGTCTAGTGATACCCTTAGAGACAATATCCCACATAAGGCGTGCACATAGAGACTAATGGTCAAGTCTTCATAGTTGGTGAATTCACGTGCAACATTTCCTTGGCAACAAAATGATAATGTTTTAAAGTGATGAAACAATATTTCATGTGTAAATTGTAGTCCAATCAATATTAAGTTGGAAACTCATATTGTAATACTTGACATTTCATATAATATATTTTTTGTAGTTGAAATTATTTATAGTTACAGTTGATATTGTTTAGTATTGTAATTAACATATGTAACTTTGTGTTTTCATATTAGATGAACATGCACATTGGATGTTTTTTTTGTTTTTGTTTTCTTTAATTTAGTCACAAAGTCATACTAATTAATTTATGTTGATTAATAATGAACACAAAAGTAATTTAAAACTACTAAATTAATAGTTTATACTAATTAATGATGAACAAAAGTAAAATGAATATATCACTAAATTAGTCGTTTATAATGATTATTAATGAAAGTAAATGAAATGAATATAAAATACTAAATTGTTTGTTTATATAATGAAGATGAAACTACCAAGAAAATATAAATGCCTATGACAATTGATAAATTTGTGATTACAAATTACGACTACATTTTGCATATATACGACTACTAGTAGCTAATTTACAGTTTCTTATAACATGACTGAAATTTAGTCATATTTCTTTGGTCATTAATTGGTTTTAAGTGATGACTAAATTTTGCATATATATGACTATTAGTAGCTAATTTACAGTATCTTATAACATGACCAACATTTTGGTCATATTTCTTTGGTCATTAATCAGTTTTCTATGGTGATCATATAGTAATATAATTTGTTGTATATTTGGTCATTAATTGTGACAATTAATGACTAAATATACTACTAGATGATAAAATTGAGACAACCAGTTAATGACTAAGCTAAAAACGACTAAAATTTGGTTGTGTTATATGATACTATAAATTAGCTACTATTGGTCACCGACTGAAAAATGGTCATTTACATGCAAATTTTAGTCATTCTTTTAGTAACTAATTAGCCATTTTGTACTAGTGTTCTAACGCATTGTTGTTTCCATCCGTTGAGATGGACGATTTCCTTATGCACAGTACCAAACTTAGAGTACAACGCTCGCATAACTATGTCAAGGGACAATACTTCCTCTAGTATTTCCTTCTTCATTTTAGGTCGGGTGGACGCCGTCACCAACTCTCCTCCTTTCTTGGCCATCTATAGTTCCTTCGCCATTCACTCATTCTCAACTATCAAAAAGCGAACACTTGAGCTAGTGGATTCGGCATACACTCTGGTTGCAATGGCCAAGGCTTCTGGATGTTTGTGCACATCAGTCACAATCACTCATTCCTCAACTTGCGTAGGAGATGTGTGTTCCTCCAGAGTTGACACTCTACGAGACTGCACAAATCTATGTTGAGATTCGTCGAATGAGATGCTATGCATCTCTCCTTATGGTTGACCACCAAGGATCTCAGTGCCTCTTTGGTCACTTGAGACTTGCTCATCATTTGGATGCAGTGAAGTGGGTAAGTCGACCTCTTGGTGGTGAGGCATGAGGTCAATGTCCTGTTCCAACTCTTGTTGCTCCATGTCTGCATCCAACTGTCGGAGTGCTTGTTTTATCTCATGAGCGAAGTCTTGCTCTTGTGATGGTTCAACCTATCTACCTGATGTCAGCTGTTCTGATGAATCCACTACTTGTACGGACATTGTTTCATCTATTTGCACATGTTGCGCCCCCTAGTGTACCTGCTGCTATTGTGCTTCCCTCTTCTGTTTGCGCATCTCTTGTTCCTTCCGAAGTTGCTCCCTCAGCTCATGCAACTCCTTCTCTTCTTCTTCCATTCTTGTCTTATCCCTCTACCTATGCGCGATTCACATGTTGCATTGGTGCCTCTTTGCCTCTATAGCCATAGCTTCTTTCTCTACTAATGGGTCTCCTCAGAACTTGTAGCTTTTCTCGTCCTCCATGCTATCGACAATCTTCCTCTTGCCCTTGTCGCACACTGGTATGCTTTCCTCTGCTGCTACTGCTGCTGCTACTGCTAGTGATCTCCATGATGCTGCTTCATGTTGCTGCGCTAACCACCCCACAATGAAGCTGACTTGTTCATTGGGTCTCAAGAAACTATAGCAATATCTCCATGGGTCCTCCTCGGTCCATTGAAATGTCCCGTGGATCTAGTTGAACTATACTCTCATGCAGTGATCCTTCACAATGCAATGTGGGTCATATGGATTGTAACTTCAGAGGTCGAATGGATACTTCTTCAGTTGTTCTACTTCGAAATCTACTTGCTTGATACTCCAGATCTCACATAACCCAATCCACAATGGAAGAGCGAGCCATGGTGCCTTCTTCTTCCGATGTAGTCTAGCTATGAATCCTATCAAGATGTGATATGCTACTTCCTCCATGACAAGTATTTCCAAGGCAAACTTCACTAGAACATGCGGAGGCTTCTCCGCGCTAAACATTTGGATGAAGGTGCCAGACGACGAGGCATACTAATCAACAATGTATATCAGTGCCTCCATTGCTTCCTTCGACATGCAGGGTTTATCCTATTAGAATATCATCTTGTAAACTAGGGTGAAAAAATGATCTGACAGCCATGTGATTACTTCTTTGAAGCTGCATTCAGACAACAACTTGAAACATGTGTTCACAACAGTCTCTGCCAGTGACCATGCCCACTCCAAGCCCGGGAACTCTTGTTTGACACATATTGCATCTAAGATGTATGCGAGCTTGTAAATATCTACATGCATACCTTTGGGTGACTGTTGAGCCTTTGTTACTTGTTCCTTTAGCTGATGAGCCAACATGCCAGACTAGTTACATGGTTTTCCTTCTCTGGCCAGTTGGTCCAGCGCGATCACCCAACTCTGTGGGAAGGTTTCTGTGCTTTCTTGGCCATATAGTTGACATGAAAATATGACCAAGTATTGATACACCTTTCGCAGTATCTTTGACTTATAAATTTTGTTGGGTGTCAATGTGAATTGAGCAGTCTCCTTTACCCAGTTCTTCCAAATGTCTCTGGAGTTAGAACTGTTGTTGGGTAAGCTGAAGGGATTCTTCATGATAGTCATGGGTTCTAACATCTAATACATCTCATCATAATATTGTGCCCAAAAAGTTGCAAGCTTCGTCCCATTGACACTGCTCAAGGTCATCATCTCAAGATCAGTGTGAGAGATGATCCATTGTATCATGTCCGCGCATGGGAATGCAGGATATCTACATGAAATTCGATACAAGCTGGACTTGTGAATGTTCACATACACTTGCTGGTCTTTGAGGTCTTCCTCAAAAGTTCCTGCAAATGCTTCATTGACCTCTTGCCATTTCAGTTTGATGTCCTTGTATAGAAACAACTTTGTGTCTTCATAGATTGGTAGACATGCGGACACCTGTTCAACTGCTGCTCCAGTTTCACTTCCGTTAGTGTATTTTGATCTTTCTCTCTTGGAGACCATTGATCTTGTACTTCTAAGAGGTGGATGAACACCTAAAATATCTGGAGACAATAAACATGTATGGTAGGAAATCTGTTAGTGAGAACCAAAGCAAATTCGGGGAATGACATAACACATACAGGGGGAACTGATAGAAAAGATTATGCAATATATTCTGGGAGGCTGGGTGACTGGATGCTGGATTTGCGCAATGTGAAATCTAGATTGACTACTGGTTTCTGGGATTGCGCAATATGCAATTCCAGCCGGGAGTGAATCCACGCTCAGGGACCGCATTGCACAATTTTCTGGGCTAGCAGTCACTGTCCCTCATAAATGCACATTTCTGGAGAGGAAGGCAGAGAATTCCTTCCCCAGATTGCACAATGTTGTCTTGGTGAAGGTAGATTCTGGGCCAAGGGTGGCCAGACTCGCCGACAGGATAGTGAAAGCAAATATGAAAGTGAATGCATGGCGACACTAAGTGAAAGTAGAAGTGATTGACAGTGCATGCAAACATGAATGAAAGATTCAGTAAATAGATCAACATGAATGTGGGTGAAGCGAGTCACCAAATCAACAACCGTTCATGCAAAATAGTTCCATGCCTGCGACAGTAGTGAGATAGCAACAAGAAATGAAATGGTGCTAGTACAAGCTAGTATACTTGTAAATGATAGCAAGCATCCAGAAAAATCAGGAAAACAACACTCACACAACCGAAAACAAAAAAAGCGACAGAAATGCTAAAAAATACAAGTTGAGGCCACTTACCCATGAATAGCTGAGCTGGATGTGTCGAAGAGTCCTAGATGTGTTGTGGGATGTCAGAGCTCCAAGATCGATGTGAAAAAATGAGATTTGATGCGTTGAATAAATAATTTTTGAGCTCATGATGCGCATGCCACAAATCTAGGAAAAAGCGACACTTGGAGGAATGTTTCTAGAACAACTTTCCATGTAACCTCCAGCTGCTAAAAATAGCTCCCTGAATCATGGGATTCCTTTTGCATGTTGCCTTTTTCTATTCCGGGAAAAAGCAAGCCATGCACGGAAGTCAAGTTTCCTTGGTTCGAGGTGGAATTGGTCAACCCAACTGCTCATGCATGAAGCTTCTCAATTGTTGGAAGGAAATGCGCATTTCTAGCTGGGAGCTGGGCTGGCTACCCAAGAGATATGCAAAATTTATAGGCAAAGCAACTGACTGCTACCAAGATTTGTACAAATTCAGGGTTGAGCAGTCCTGCTGGGGAAAATTGTGCAATTTTCACTGTGAGGGTTGACTGGAAAAATTGCACAATTCTGGAGCCCAGCAGGCTGCTAAATAGAATTGCACAATTTTTGGAGGGAAGGTTGGTTTCCCTCCAGAATTGCATAAATTCTTGGGGGAGATTCTCAGCCTGCAGGTGGACCAAGTCTGGATGAACAACCTGTGATGGGAATGCATCAAGCTGTGATTGACAAGCTACCTTTTTGTAGGAAAAACACTGAAGCTTGTGTACTTGACGAAGCAAGACAAGGTGCTGTCGAAAGTTGGTAGGGAGACTCCAAAGCGAAGCTAAGGAAAAAATTTGTAGGATGGTTGTAGCCACTACAACAGGTACATATATTCTGTCATACCTTGGTGTTGACAGTGCTGGACCCACCAACATTTCAAGGGGATCTCCCCAGTAAGAAGTCCTAATTAGACCTCAGACCGTTTGGTGTAGGAGTCCCAGTAGTGGGTCGTAAGGTAATGCTTTGACCGCGACATTGGACAGTGGCAAGTAAGATAACTCTGTCAGTAGCAAAGGTGTGACTTATGCAATGAGCCAAGGAAGGGGTATGAGAGGTTCGAATACTTCGAAAGGGGAAGGAGGTGAAGGTGAGTTCTAGATTGAAAGGGATCAGTCCCAACTCGGCTAGGAACACACAACATAAAGGACATGCACAGCTTTCGGCAGAGCTGTTATAGACATATTTGGGCACTGCAACCCCAATCACATATGTCCATAAACCAAGGGCTTCTAAGCCCCTAAAAGTTTTGTTTCATACCCTAAAGGAACAAGGTCAATTGATTACATCATCTCCTAGAAGTTCTCCATGAAAAACTAGTCAAAACTGGATCATACAGACTGCTCAGTGCTAAGGGTGCGATTAATCTCACCTGCCACATGCAAAAAGTGTGATGCATACTGAAAATCCCTTCTGTAGGGTGCGATGAGTGAGATCAGACAAATGGAAGAGGCAGTTGGCTAGGTGGAAACCCAAAGAATCTTCTAGAAACTGCCCATTTGACACTCGCCTCTCTGAATTCACCCAGGGATGAGTAAGAGATCATGAAATCTCCAAGTGTAACTAAGAAATATAAGAGAAATGACACTAATCAAAATCCCAGAAACTGACTCACCCACCTGAAAATATCTATATATGGATCCCTCATCCTAGAGATCCAGAGGCTGGAATTTTGCATTTTGTAAGGAAGTGCTATTGGTTTCTCTGTGCAACATTGTATTGTTGGGTGATCTAGCTTTTCATGAGGTGAAGAGGGCTTTCATGCTGGGAGGATGGCTCTGGGTCAGACCAATGGGTTGTAATCCTCTCTTCTACTACTTCTATCAATAAAGCTATTTGAGTTTTCCTCCATATTCTTGTATATCTCTAAATCTTTGTATTGATATATGCATTTGTATGGTTAATATACATCTAATCCTATATTGTTTATGGTTATAGATCTCTATGCTTTGATGGTATTATGTTTCTTTGAATCTACAGGTGTTCTTTGAAGTGGGACAAGTAAGGAAGGAGTGGCAAAGCTCTGTCAAAGGAGGGAGGAAACAAGCAAGGAGCCAAGAGAAAGACTGAGGTTGGTACTCTCTACTTCTCTCTCATCTATCTCTCATAAAGGAAAACACAAGTAACTTTAGTTTGTTTGTTTCTAAGATAGCTACCCATCTTAGTGGGACTAGCAGCTCTGAATGGACACTAGTTTTCTCGATAACAAAATGGCGACTCCGCTAGGGAGCGAATAGCTTGTTTGCTTGTTTCTATTTTTTTGCTTTATAAACTACAGATGGAGGCTAAAGTTAAGCTAGCTAGCCTTCGAACTGCATTTGCTATGCAAGTGCAAAGTAGATCAACGCTACTTCAATCAATCTCTGGGTTTGTTTATGAACTAAACAACTGACTTGCAAACATCCTAAGTTCCCTGGTGGTAGCTCAAGTAACCTCATTAGATCAGCCCCTATACTTTGTGTTTACTGCCTATCGTTAGCTCAGCCTAAACCCCTGAACTTAGCTGCAAACTGTGAGAAAAAACCAAGCTCAGTCTTGTCCCTAGACCATCGCACTATCTCTCATTGGAAACCTGGATGCATCGCATGTCCCATGTGCTGTAGGTGAGATGCTTCCATGTTTCCCTGTGTTATAGGTTCGATGCTTAGGTAAGACTGTTTCTGCTTCCAGATTTTGGTTTTCTCTTCATTGTCTGCAGCTTTATTTGGTAGTTTTGTTGTCTGTGATCAGTATATCATTGTTGAAACTCCCTTCCTTTGCATTATTTAGCCTCCATTGATAAAGAATTGTGAATGTTTTTTTATGTATTTTTCGTCATTTATAGTTCTCTTTTGCAAACAGTAGCATAATCGAACTGTCGTCTTTTGATTTGAAAGTGTCGCAAGTGTCATTTTCAGTCAAAGAAAAGAGTTTTCCCTTTTTGATAGTAGATTACACTTTTGCAATTGTATTTGATTTGAATTAATAGTATTTCTAGTGTCGAAAGAAATTTTAAATTCGAAATCGCAAAGTGTTGTCTTAGTCTTCCTTTCGTTTTTCGAAAATAAAATTGTTAGTATTGTCGCTTTGAAAGAAAAATAGTTCAGATCTGTACTTAGCATTCTTTTTGTCATTCACACATTAAGAAAGTGGAAAACAAATACATGCATGTGCATTTGCATTTAGGCTGCTTGTGGGAATTGATTTAGGACAGTGCATCTAGTGTGTGCTTTCTGCTCCATGTTGAAATATTTCTATTTCTCTTTCCTTAGTAGCTAGGATTTTCATTGCAAAAAGAAGAGTAAACGACTGTTTATCATCTTAGATTGCATATTTAGGAATTGTATATCTACATCACGCGGTGAACCTTAAAGGAAAACTTCTTAAGAAAGATCAACTGTAAAATAAATTTCAATGAACATAAAAACGCTTTGGAACCTAACGCACAACATCTAGAAGTCTAGGCTAGAGACGTATTTCGGCATCATAAAGCCTGGTAACTATCACTTTCATTGCAGGTTTGGTGATTCCTCCTCTTTGAGACGACAAGTGCCAGTATGGACTTGTGCTCCCACGTACCGTCGAGTATATATTGGGAGACCACAATAGGCTGTATCCTTTATCCTTAGGAAGCCGTGACTGCCGCCCTATTGATCGCAATGCACTGAACACAGGATTCAGGAAGATTGACTGCCGTACTGTAAAAAGTATTCTGCAGTTTTTCGATTGGTTCGATAATCCCTCTGTCTAGATTTCCAGAGTAGTCATTTTTTTTTCCTTTCAGACTCCTTAAAAGAAAAGGTCCATCTGAGCACTTGTCACTTCAGGCTCATTAAAAATCGAAGGCGACTAGAGTCAACTTTAACTTTTTCTCGACTCTTAAAAATTGAAAAAGTAAGTTGTGTCAAAGTGTCATAAAATTTATTTTAATTGGAATAATGTCACTATTCGCTCGTTGGTCTGAGGTTGAGAAAATGGATTCCACCAATCAAGATTTTCCCCTTGAGGGGAATCCTAGTCCCTTCTCCTCTTGGGGAGATGTTGGTGCACCTCATATGGCCACATTGTCCTTTCTAGGACTGATAATTGGCCTGCCAGTATGGCTTTTCTCGACCTCTGTCATTCAAAACACCGTGATTCTTGAGCAATCAAATCAGCGACCAGATGATATTAGAGTTACCCCCCAACCTTCTACTTCGTTTATTTCTCCCTCTCCTTCTTCCTCTTTGATTGTTGAAGCTAGTAACGCTAAAAACCAAGTAACTAAGAAGAAGAAGAAAGGGAATGAGAAGAAGAAGAAGAAGCCAACGGAAAAAGGGGGCAACCATGCATCATCTGGCGAAAATCCACACACTGCACCATACAAACCTAAATCTCCATGTGTCATTTGGAAAGGGGACCATTGTCATTGAGATTGTCCCTGCATTCCACGGATCTTAAGGGACTGGTCTCCCCACTTTCACAATCCGGTGTCCTCAACCTCTGACGATCATGTTGAAAGTACACCGTCAACTAGTGAAAATGAAGTCAATGGAAAAAAGGAAGATCTAAATTTCCTTGTAGACTATCTGAAGGCGATCATGCCCTCAATCGTTGTCCCTTCCTGGACGAAGCTAAAAGAGTCTTGGATAATCATCCTGAGTCACCGCAGCGACTTCCTCCTGGATACAAGAAACTCTTGCCGAGTCCATCACTAGTTGAAAATCCAACTGACACACCTTTGTTGACGGTCAAAGAACCTATCATTGAAGATAAACCCTCTGAGTCCACACCGAACCAAATTCAACCGGTCGAGATAGCAGTCGACCTGATATTGTCTTTAGAAGGTCCACATTCAGATGATGCTGTCACCAAAGAGGATGAGGATGACACCGTTCAAATTATCTTCATTAACACAGAATCTGATGAACCTGGGGGAAATATACCTATTCCTTTACCACAGGAAGGAAGTTCGTCAGAGATTTACCTAGCCGTTTATTCGGTCCCTCCTCCAAGCAATCTAGTTGTTTCCTTTGATTGGAATCTACTAGGCAAACCCCGCCTACCATCTAACGTACCATTTTGAATCATAGTACAAGCTTACCGAATGATTATGGTTGGTACTATTATAGATGAAGGGGCTTATGTGAGTATCCTTTCCTCAATTTCTTGGAAAGCGCTTGGTTCGCCATCACTTCTGCTTGAGACTCGAAATCTGACAGGCTTCAACAAAGGAACCAGTCGAATGTTAGGGATCCTTCCAAATTTTCCTATAACTTTGAGAAGGAAAATTGTTCATCCAAATGTGATGGTAGTCTAAGGACCTTTAGATTACAATCTACTCCTTGGACGTGACTATATTTATAGCATGGGAGCTATTTTTTCCTCACTCTTTCGAGTAATGTGTTTTCTGCATGAAGGTAAAGTGGTCCAGCTCATAGACCAGCTTTCATTCCCCGGTTCACACATAGCTACTAGTCAAGTGCCATCCCTAACTAGTATTTTTGCATAAGGAATGTCTCATTAATCTCCAATCCATCCACCTGATGAGCGCGAGTGATTCAGTGATTGTGACTGAAACCCAAGGGGCATGCACCCTGGTCTACTTCGGTAGGAAAACTTTAGGTATAGGGTAGGTTTCCGCGGAGGATATATGACTAGTCTGACACACCCGTCTATTTAGGAAAATGGGATTAGATTGGAATAGGATTCCCTCGTCAAATTTTATGTGATTGGAAGAGGATTCGGCCAGTCACCTTTGTCCATTCTGATGGACATCGCCAAGGAAGTGTTTTGTCTATGATGTGGATGGAACAATCTTGCTAGTGCAAGAACTTTCATCTGGTAACCTGGAAACTCTACTTTTCTTTATACCTGGGGGCATGGAAACCTTTTTGCATTCAAGTGAAAAGCGACCTTTTATTTTCGTAGTTTTTAGGTTTATTTTCTTAGTTTGTAGGCTCTTAACCCTTTAAAATCGTAGGTTGGTCATTCCTAGCTTGCATAACGAAAGGCTCCAGAGAAAAGTTGCGCATGGGGAAAGCTCCCTAAAAAATGAACCTACTGATGAGAGATATCCTTATTATACGACTGGCACGAGTAGTTTTACGTGAAGTTCAAGCTCATTAAAAAATAAACCTAGCAATGAGCATATGTTCCACCAGAGTTTAAGCTCATTAAAAAATGAGCCTACCTTCGGTAAATAACCATTGTGATCACATTATTATCAGCTTTTGAACCTTGGTCGTGTTCTTACCATCACCTCCACTCTTTTTAAGATGATCACACGCATCCATTTGATTGTTTACCCTTTTTGAGGAACAGCTGCGACGAGTGATTCTATTAGCCACCTTATCTACACTGTCATGATTAAAAAGTTCCAAACCTTACCTTGAACCAGTTGCTATCTGAAAACATCACTCATTTCTCTTTTCATCTGACTCATAAAATATGAAAATATTGTCGAGCGATTGGCCTCTCTAGCTCGTTAAAGTGATTGGAAGTGTTATCCCTCCTGTAGATTTTAATCCTTTTGGACCTGAGGGATCATTACACAAAAATATCGAGCATTTTTCTTGTTCGGCTCATTAAAATTATCAAAAAGTCATTCCTTTCGTATTATTTTATACTTTTTCAAACTTAAGGGATTATATCACGAAAAAGGAATATTGGAGTTTCCTTTCCGTCTCTTTTCACACTCTCTAAAATTGAAAAGGACCGAGTTATCTTTGTCGTTAAACTCGTTAAAACAATAGCGACAAACTTGTCCATGAAGACAAGAGCGATTTTCACTGTCGCTAGGCTCATTAAAACATAGTGATGAGTTTTCCCAAACGGAAAATTATAGAACAAGAATATGTTATCCTCCTCAAGCTTGACAAAAATAAAGAGGTACTGGTCAGAAATGATTGAGAAAAATTGTGAAGAAAACTTGAAGAAACTTTACTGGTAGCAGGTCGCTCTTGAACATGATACTTTCACTCCATCACCATGATCGAGTCGGGTTGGGTTATTCCGTTCACCGGTCATATCACCATTGGTCCTCCGTACCATCCATTTTTGGGGTTAACGCTACCAATCCATTTCAGTGTCGCCGATATGTTCAAGAGAATTTGCTCAGAGAATTCACTAACCCATCTTATGTCTCATCCGTTGCAATACCTTCATGCTTCATTCTTTCATGACCGCCACCCTGAACCTTGTATCATCAGATTGTTTTCACCTCCACTAAATCATTTGCTCCGTTTCATGTCGTAGATGTGGGATCCATTAAGGCCCTACTACGATGGGTCACTTCTTGTTGACGTCATCTCATTATCCAAGAAGTCGACTTAGGAACAACCCTTTCAGTACTTTGAATCTTGCATGCCTCAATGGCAAGTTTCTCACTTCCGATGATAGGTTTACATCAATGGCCTTCGACCGAAATATTTTGTGTGGTGTTCGACATCGACTCATGTATTCGCACCACATGTACTGCAGTACCTTGAGGGTCATTATCATTATTGGTGATTCCTCTCGCGATTGTTAACATCTTACATCATTGGCTGGTAATTAGGCAATGTCTTTCCATGTTCGACATCAGAACATCTTTTCACATGGATCGACTTGTACTTCGGGCGAAGATTGAACGAGTTTTGAAGACCCCAGATCTAGTTTCATCCATCCGAGATGCGATATATTTAGGTAAATAAAGACATCAAATGTACATCATAGCTGCACAGATAATCATCCAAGCTAAGGGATGATGGCTTTACCGGAATCATCAGTTTGCCACACAGATGGTTGTCTGTCCTATGTACATGAAAATGAATTTATAAATTTGAGCATGGGAATTCCCACCTCAGCTAGATCATGAAAATATTATGAAGATAATGTATTGTGTTGTATCTTATTACAGGTCACCTTCCAGTTCGAAAAACCTCGGATCCTCATGATAAAGCATTTCACCCGACATGAGAAGATTTATGACCTCATGCTTTAGGGGGCAACTGTTATAGACATATTTGGGCACTGCAATGCCAATCTCATATGTCCATAAACCAAGGGCTTCTAAGCCCCTAAAAGTGTTGTTTCATACCCTAAAGGAACAAGGTCATCTGATTACATCATCTCCCAGAAGTTCTCCATGAAAAACTACCCAGAACTGGTCAAAACTGGACCATACAGAGTGATCAATGCTAAGGGTGTGATGAATCTCAACTGCAACATGCAAAAAGTGTGATGCATACTGAAAAGCCCTCTTGTAGGGTGCGATGAGCGAGAGTAGACAAATGACAGAGGAAGTTGGCTAGGTGGAAACCCAGAGAATCTTCTAGAAACTGCCCATTTGACACTTGCCTCTCTGAATTCGCCTAGGGATGAGTAAGAGATCATGAAATCTCCAAGTGGAACTAAGAACTATCAGAGAAATGACACTAATCAAAGTCCCAGAAGCTGACTCACCCACCTGCAAATATCTATATATGGATCCCTCATCCTAGAGATCCAGAGGCTGGAAGTAAGGAAGTGTTGTTGGTTTCTTTGTGCAACATTGTATTGTTGGGTGATCTAGCTTTTCATGGGGTGAAGAGGGCTTTCCTACTAGGAGGAAGGTGTCGGGTCAGACCAATGGGTTGTAATCCTCTCTTCTGCTACTTCTATCAATAAAGCTATTTGAGTTTTCCTCCATATTCTTATATATCTCTGAATCTTTGTATTGATATATGCATTTGTATGGTTAATATACATATGATCCTATATTGTTTATGGTTATAGATCTCTATGCTTTGATGGTATTATGCTGCTTTGACTCTACAGGTGTTCTTTAAAGCAGGACAAGTAAGGAAGGAGTGGCGAAGCTCTGTCAAAGGAGGGAGGAAACAAGCAAGGATCTAAGCGAAAGATTGAGGTTGGTACTCTCTGCTTCTCTCTCATCTATCTCTCATAAAGGAAAACACAAGTAACTTTAGTTTGTTTGTTTCTAAGATAGCTACCCGTCTTAGTGGGACCAATAGCTCTGAATGGACACTAGTTTTCCCGATAACAAGAGAAGTCCACTCGAATGAGGTAGTCACATCATACAAGGTAAGATAACATGTACATCACTCATGGATTAGCCCAAGAGGAGCGCAACAGTTGTTATAGAAAGCTACAAGTGAAAGATCTGTCTGATGTCCAGCAGAGCAGTTGACACTGATGGTGACATCATTAACAACATATGCAACAAATTAATAACAAGATTCATATAATTTCATGTGAATCAGTTCATACACAAGTACATAAGTTAAACAACATATATCATTAAAACAACTTGAACAGTCCAACTACAATAACAACATATGCATGAAAATGTGCTGGCTCTTATTACATAAAAAAGTGTAAGTCACAATCATACAATACATCCATGTAAACCTGCTAGCCCCAATAGTGGAATGTTACATCTACATCTGCCTGCTCCTCCAAAGAGATGTACTAGCTCCATGCAGTGGAGAAGCCAAGGCGTGTTACAATATTGTCCAAGCCTTCTTCAAGATAGTCTTAGTATAAGCTTGGATGACCAAAAGCCTATATAATGAGTTATGAGGGACTATTTATAGCAAAGGGTGGGGTGATCCTTGACATTCCCCCTTTGTGACAGTTCAACTACCCTCATGACTCTTCACCTACTCTATGACTCTTACATCCAAATATTGACACTCGAATTACACTTGAGATGACTCAACATTACAATGCACATGTACTCATGTGAGACAACATGGCTTGAGCAAGCCTTGAAAGACATCACTAACACTTGGTCCACTGTGGTGAGATAAACTCTTTGACGTGCTTGTGATGGTGAAGCTGGTGAGCTGATGCCAAGCTTGGTCATCCGTGATGGTGTGCATGTACCTCATGGTGACATCTTGTTGAAGCGAACTCTTGCCTCTGTTGTAACCACTGCATTGGTTCGACCCCTTCATCCAACTCGTCTGCTAACATGTGCATGGTCTTCTTGGGTATCGTTGAACTGGAAACACACTGATGCATAATGTCTGTGATGATCTTCAAGCATGTACTGGTGGTCATGCAGTTCGACTTACCGAAGTGCATGTTTAGCCCTAGTTGGACTTGCTTCTTGTCTTTGTCTTGGTGAGTGTGTTGAATGGGTTGGATTGCATGTGTGCGCTCAACGATATGCATGTTGCTGAATCAGTTAAAAAATGGCAAAAAGAAATTGCTAAAAATAGAAGTGCTAAAAATATCACTGCTAAAAATAGTAGTTTAGGCATTAGTGCTAGATTGGGCAACAGGGAATGAAAATTGGAAGTGTTAAAAATACAAATTCTATTTTTAGCAGTTCAGGATGGATTCCTATTTTAGTCAGTCCTTGGACTAAAAATAGGAAGTAAAATTCGAATTTGATATTAACAACACTTTGTAAATTAATTAATTCAGTTTGAGTTAATTAGTTAAGGAATTATGAACTTCAAGTCTATGTGAGGACATGCAATAGTTTCTCCTTTGATTTATGGATTTAACCATCAGTTAAAGGATGTGGATGAGTTGTAATTAGTTGGCTCAGTTAACTGAGTGAATTCTAGTTAGATTAATATAACAAGTTGTTAAATTAATGAGATTTAGTTTGTTAATGCTTGCATGGATGTAACAATTGGTATTTTCAGATAACTGAAGATTCACTCATGGATAACTCATGCATTTCAATTTAGACAAAGACCCAGTTGAGATAAAATGGAGGGATAGTATACTATCAGTTGCTAGGATATTCCTTGGTGAATATTCCTTTCATGCAGAAGGAATATTATTTCTTATGGATTGTGTAGTTGGACCTGAGGTTACAGTAGGTATGATGTGGCCAATTCACACATGTTATTACATTGGACCCCAATCAAAACTGCACAAGGAAATAGGAGCTTTAAGGACTTGTGCAGCATATATATATAGGCCCAGGTAGTCCATGAGCTACATAATCAGAGTACAAAGAGATAATGATAGCTTTTGAGCTTATTCTTTTTGTATGTTGTTGAGGATTTCCACTTGATTGATAATACAAAGATGGGGTTTTAGGCTGGTTGTTTCCCTAGGTTATATCTTCTATGTTATGTTTGATTAATTCTCATTCTTAGTTATATCTATTCATTCTTGATGTTGCTCATGTTCAATTAAGCTTCCGCTATGTTTATGGTAGATATAGATCTAGTATTATGCTTTAGTACATTGCATATATCAATTTGATCTACAGGTGAAATTTCTACATGATATCAGTGAGCTAGCTGATTTGTAGAGAAAATTCTACATGGTATCAGAGCATAGGTGATCAAGGGAGAACAATATACAAGAAGGAAGAAGTTGAAGTTTGTGGTTTCTGAATATTGAATTAAGTTCTTATCACATCTATTTCACCGATGGAATTTTATGGTTTGAGACTCGAATATGTCCTTGATGGCAGTTCGAATTATATAGCCTGGAAGGATCACATGGAGGCAGTATTAGAAGATAATGGTCTAAAGGACTTCATTGATCAGGAAGTCTAGAAGCTAACTGATGCTACTTAACTGGTAGAATGGAAAAAGTGTGTGGCTAGAACTAGGAGAATCCTCTTGGAGAGAGTTTGAGATCACATTGTCTCAAGCCTCCATGGGATGGAGACTCCGTTTTTGATGTGGAAAACATTGAAATATATTTATCAGAATAGTAGTGATCAGAGGAGCTGGTACTGAAGGACAAACTTCGAAAGATAAGTGTGAAAGTGGGGACATGATCTCTATGTATCTGAACAAGCTCACCTCATGTAGGGATGAGCTTGGAAGTGTACGGATTGTGACCTCTGATGATGACATCATGAGTCTTTCACTCCTTGGTCTTCCTAAGAGCTGGCATAGCTACTAGGACTTGGTTAATGGAAGAGAGTAACTACCAGATTGGGAACGAATTTGGTTAGATTTGATGTAGGAGGAGATAAGAAGAAGCACCAGAGATGGTTCTTCATCCATGGACAATGAAGAAAACTGTGCCTTAGTGAGTAAGGCAAAGAAAGGGAAGGAGAAGGTTTCTCTTTCTGAGTCCAGTTCTTCCCATGGTGGGAAGAAGTTTGACAAATCGAAAGTGCGATGCTTTCATTGCCATGAGGTGGGCCATTTTGTTACAAATTGTCCACTAAGGAAATCCAAGAAGGGATCCAGGGAAGGATTTGAAGGTGAGGCACTTGCTTCACAGTTCAAGTTGGATTTCACACTCTTCGCATGCATGGTTTCATCCATGGTGGGAAGTGGTTGGTTTATTGACAATGGAGATTCTTTCCACATGACAGGCGACAAGAATTTATTCAGTAATTTGGAGGAGAAATATCTCTAGATACTCATAGCAATGGGTAATGATGAAAATTATAGTGTCTCAGGTGTAGGCATGGTTATTTTTCAGAGGGAGCATGGAGCCCACATTACCTTGACTGATGTCAAGTATCTACCAGGACTGAAGAGAAACTTGGTGTCGATCACGATGCTGGAAGACAGAGGCTATGATGTAGTCTTCAGTAAGGGAAAGGCTTTCCTTAGACACATCATCACTAGACAGGTGAAGAAGATTGGTTCATGGGTCAAGAACCTGTATGCTCTTAAGGTTCAAGATGCATGCAAAGCCTTGAGTAGTAAGGAAATCGATGGAGACATGGTGGTTGAGAAGGAGAGTATATTACCTCTCAACATGCAGCGCTAGAAGAAGTCTCAGATGATTTTGGAGGAGCCACGATTGGTGCAGCATCTTCAGGAGGTTGTGGAGCAGCCACAACAGGGGAAGTTGAGTGGAGATAGAGTAGAGACATCTACTCATGCAGAGACCTCGAGTAGGGGGAAACTTCGAGCCAAGTGGGCACAGGGATCACATGTAGCCATACCTATAGGTAGGAGGTGGGGCGATGTGGAGTGATCCTCCCAAGGAGGAGGGGCAGGATCCTTGAGGTACCCAACCTTTTTTATTCAACTTTGCTACAGGAGCCCCGATGAGGTGTAGCAGAACTGACTGCTTTGGTAGAGATAGATGCGGATGGAGCAACAAAGAGAGCTACAATGCAAGGAATCTGAGGACAGTGCAGAGGTAGTAGGATGCAACAATGCGAGAGGAAAAAGTGTGTTGCACAGTGTAGGGTAGCACAGAGAGGTGTGAAAACGGTGCGAGATGCATGGAGATTTTGCAGTAGAACAGAGGTCAGAGAGGGATCACTTGTTAGCAGCAGGTAGAGCTTCAGCATCAAAGTATGTTTCTAGCCCAACAGAGCGGTCAATTGGGAGTTTTTTTGTTCTGAGAGTTGCTGGAGAAACCACACTTGGTAGAAGTGTTACATGCAGAACATTTCGAAGGTACAAGATTGGGTTCGAGAGGAAGCCTTTCTTGTTGAGAGGAAGTGTTGAAAAATGGCAACAATAAATTGCTAAAAATAGAAGTGCTAAAATAGCACTGCTAAAAATAGCAGTTTGGGCATTAGTGCCAGATTGGCCAACAGGGAATGAAAAATGAAAGTGCTAAAAATAGAAGTTCTATTTTTATCAGTTCAGAATGGATTCCTATTTTAGTCAGTCCCTGGACTAAAAATAGGAAGTAAAATTCTAATTTGATATTAACTGCAGTTTGTAAATTAATTAATTAATTTAGTTTGAGTTAATTAGTTAGAGAATTATGAACTTGAAGTCTATATGAGGAAATGCAACAGTTTTTCCTTTGATTGAGGGATTTAACCATCAGTTAAAGGATGAGGATGAGTTGTAATCCGTTTGCTCAGTTAACTGAGTGAAGTCCAGTTAGATTAATTTAACAAGTTGTTAAATTAATGAGATTTAGTTTGTTAATGCTTGCATGCATGTAACAACTGGTATTTTCAAATAAATGAAGATTCACTCATGGATAACTCATGCATGTCAGTTTAGATAGAGACCCAGTTGAGATTAGATGGAGGGACAATGTACTATTAGTTGCTAGGATATTCCTTGGTGAATATTCCTTGCATGTAGAAGGAATATTATTCCTTATGGATTGTGTAGTTGGACCTGAGGTTACAGTAGGTATGATGTGGCCAATTCACACATGTTATGACATTGGACCCCAATCAAAACTACACAAGGTAATAGGAGCTTGGAGGACTTGTGCAACCTATATATAGGCCTAGGTAGTGCATGAGCTACATCATCAGAGTACAGAGAGAGCAAGATAGCTTTTGAGCTGATTCTTTTTGTATGTTTTTGAGGATTTCCACTTGATTGATAACACAGAGATGGGGTTTTAAGCAGGTGCTTTCCACGGGTTATATCTTCTGTGTTATGGTTGATTACTTCTCATTCTCAGTTATATCTATTCATGTTTGATGTTGCTCACGTTCAATTAAGCTTCTGCTAAGTTTATGGTAGATGTAGATCTAGTATTATGCTTTAGTACATTGCATATATCAGTTTGATTGCAGGTGAAATTTCTACATGATATTAGTGAGCTATCTGATTTGTAGAGAAAATTCTACATGGTATCAGAGCATAGGTGATCAAGGAAGAACATTATACAAGAAGGGAGAAGTTGAAGTTTGTGGTTTCTGAATATTGAATTGAGTTCTTATCACATCTATTTCACCGATGGCATTCTATGGTTTGAGACTCGAATATGCCCTTGATGGTAGTTCGAATTATATAGCTTGGAAGGATCGCATGGAGGTAGTATTAGAAGATAATGGTCTAAAGGACTTCATTGATCAGGAAGTCCAGAAGCCAACTGATGCTACTCAACTGGTGGAATGGAAGAAGTGTGTGGCTAGAGCTAGGAGAATCCTCTTGGAGGGAGTTTGAGATCACATTGTCTCGAGCCTCCATGGGAAGGAGACTCCGTTTTTTATGTGGAAAACATCGAAAGATATTTATCAGAATAGCAGTGATTAGAGGAAGCTGGCACTAAAGGACAAACTTCAAAAGATCAAGTGTGAAAGTGGGGACACGATCTCTATGTATCTGAACAAGCTCACTTCATGCAGGGATGAGCTTGGAAGTGTAGGGATCATGACCTTTGATGATGACATCATGAGTCTTGCACTCCTCGGTCTTCCTAAGAGCTGACATAGCTACTAGGACTCGGTTAATGGAAGATAGAAACTACCAGATTGGAAATGACTTTGGTCGGATTTGATGTAGGAGGAGATAAGAAGAAGCACTAGAGATGGTTCTTCAACCATGGACAATGAAGAAAACTGTGCCTTAGCGAGTAAGGCAAAGAAGGGGAAGGAGAAGGTTTCTCTTTCTAAGTCCAGTTCTTCCCATGGTGGGAAGAAGTTTTACAAATCGAATGTGCGATGCTTTCGTTGTCATGAGGTGGACCATTTTGTTACAAATTTTCCACTGAGGAAATCCAAGAAGGGATCCAGGGAAGGATCTGAAGGTGAAGCACTTGCTTCACAGTTCGAGTTGGATTTCACACTCTTCGCATGCATGGTTTCATCCATGGTGGGAAGTGATTGGTTTCTTGGCAGCGGAGCTTCTTTCCACATGACCAACGACAAGAGTTTGTTCAGTACTTTGGAGGAGAAAGATCTCCAGATACTCATAGTGATGGGTAATGATGAAAAGTATAGTGTCTCAGATGTAGGCACAATTATTTTTCAGAGCGAGCATGGAGCTCACCTTACCTTGACCGATGTCAAGTATGTACTAGGACTGAAGAGAAACTTGGTGTCGATCGCGATGCTAGAAGACAGAGGCTATGATGTAGTCTTTAGTAAGGTAAAGGTTTTCCTTAGACACATCATCACTAGACAGGTGAAGAAGATTGGTTCACGGGTCAAGAACCTGTATGCTCTTAAGGTTCAAGATGCATGCAAAGCCTTGAGTAGTAAGGCAACTGATGGAGACTTGGTGGTTGAGAGGGAGAGTATATTACCTCTCAACATGCAGGGCCAGAAGAAGTCTCAGATGATTTTGGAGGAGCCACGATTGGTGCAATAGCTTCAGGAGGTTGTGGAACAGCCACAACAGGGGAAGCGGAGTGGAGATCGAGCAGAGACATAAACTCATGCAAAGACCTCGAGTAGGGGAAAACTTTGAGCCAGGTGGGTAGAGAGATCACATGCATCCATACCTCCAGGTAGGAGGTGGGGTGATGTGGAGTGATCGTCCCAAGGAGGAAGGGCAGGATCCTTGAGGTACCCAACCTCTTTGATTCAACTTTGCTACGGGAGCCTTGATGAGGAGTAGCAAAACTGACTGATTGGGTAGAGATAGATGTGGATGGAGCAGCAAAGAGAGCTATAGTGTAGGGAATCATAGGACAACGCAGAGCTAGTAGGCTACAACAATGCGAGAGGCACAAGTGTGTTGCACAGTGCAGGGTAGCACAGAGAGGTGTGCAATGGTGCGAGATGCATGGAGATGTTGCAGTGGCATAGAGGTCAGAGAGGGAGCACTTGTCAATCACAGGTAGAGCTTCAGCATCAAAGTATGTTTCTAGCCCAACAGAGAGGTCAATTAGGAGTTTTTTTTGTTTCGAGAGTTGCTGGAGAAACAACACTTGGTAGAAGTGTTGGATGTAGAATATTCTGAAGGTACAAGATCGGGTTCGAGAGGAAGCCTTTCTTGCTGAGAGGGAGTGTTGAAAAATGGCAACAAAGAATTGCTAAAAATAGAAGTGTTAAAAATAGCACTGCTAAAAATAGCAATTTGGGCATTAGTGCTGGATTGGGCAACAGGGAATGAAAAATGGAAGTGCTAAAAATAGAAGTTCTAATTTTAGCAGTTCAGGATGGATTCCTATTTTAGTCAGTCCTTGGATTAAAAATAGGAAGTAAAATTCGAATTTGATATTAACAAGAGTTTGTAAATTAATTAATTAATTTAGTTTGAGTTAATAGTTAAGGAATTATGAACTTGAAGTCTATGTGAGGACATGTAACAATTTCTCCTTTGATTGAGGGATTTAACCATTAGTTAAAGGATGGGGATGAGTTGTAATTATGAGTTGTAATTAGTTGGCTCAGTTAACTAAGTCAAGTCCAGTTAGATTAATTTAACAAGTTGTTAAATTAATGAGATTCAGTTTGTTAATGCTTGCATGCATGTAACAACTGATATTTTCAGATAACTGAAGATTCACTCATGGATAAATTTTGCATGTCAGTTTAGACAAAGACCTAGTTGAGACCAAATGGAGGGAAAGTGTACTATCAGTTACTAGGATATTCCTTGGTGAATATTCCTTACATGTAGGAGGAATATTATTCCTTATGGATTGCGTAGTTGGACCTGAGGTTATAGTAGGTATGATGTGGCCAATTCACACATGTTATGACATTGGACCCCAATCAAAACTATGCAAGGAAATATGAGCTTGGAGGACTTGTGCAGCCTATATATATAGGCCTAGGTAGTCCATGAGCTACATCATCAGAGTACAGAGAGAGCAAGATAGCTTTTGAGCTGATTCTTTTTGTATGTTGTTGAGGATTTCCACTCGATTGATAATACGGAGATGGGGTTTTAGGCTGGTGCTTTCCCTGGGTTATATCTTCTGTGTTATGGTTGATTACTGCTGATTCTCAATTATATCTGTCCATGATTGATGTTGCTCATGTTCAATTAAGCTTCCGCTAAGTTTACGGTAGATGTAGATCTAGTGTTATGCTTTAATACATTGCATATATCATTTTGATCTGCAAGTGAAATTTCTACATGATATTAGTGAGCTAGCTGATTCTAGAGAAAATTCTATTGAATCCCTTGCATGCGATCAACAACACTGCTCACCATGTATTCTTTGTGTCAGTTTCTCGAATGGATCCTTAACTTGTACATGCATAGTTTCCTCCATGAGTTCACGTTGCACCTACTGCTATTCATGTTCCTGTTGCAACTCATTCTTTTGTCTGTGCACCTTCATGTTCTTCCTGAGTTGCTGCTTCAACACATGCAACTCCTTCTTCATTCCATCTTCTGCCTTCGTGCCATCTTCATGTCGCGTTGTCACTTCATAGGCTGAGTCTAAAATGCTGCTTTCATTATTAGTGGATCTGCTTGATCTTGAAGCAATGTTTCGCCTCTATGTTGTCAACAACCTTCCTCTCACATTTGTTGCATTAGTTGCATTCGCTATGCTACCTTCAGTTGTTGTTCATGATGTTGTCACTTGATTTCCTTGTCTACAAACAACCTGATGTCTTCGTGGGTAGAAAAGTCCATGGACACTTGATCGACTACATCCCCAAGTGTGCTTTGAATGGTGTCTTTGTCTCTGCTCTCCTAGAAACCATTGTACTTGTACTGCTGAGGGGCAGATGAACACCTAGGATACCTAAAGACATGGCAGCACTCATAGCAAGCAATCTCTCAATCGAAAACCAAAATGAACATGAGAACTAACTTGTAACATACCTGGGTGCATGATCATGTAAGTTGTGCAATTTCAGTCGAGAGATCAAGAGATCGATTACCAAGACTGCACAAGGCAAAGTCTGGGCTGCTGGGAGACTAACTGACTATTGGAGCTTCACAATGCACGGTCCAGTCTAGTTTCTGACTGCTGGGATTATGCAATGCGTAATTCTAGCTAGGAAGGACTGCTGCCCTAGGGAAAGATTTGTACAATTTCTTGGCCCAAGCAGCCACTATCCTCCAGAAATGTACAAAATAGTCCTGTAGGCCAGTGTTGGGTAGGAATGCGCAAATCTGGAGAGGAAGGTGAGCCTTCATTTCCCAGATTTCGCAATGCAGCCTTGGTAAAGGTAGAGCCCAGGCCAAGGTTGGCCCGACTCGCCGACGGGCAACTGAAAGAAAGTAAGTCAATGAACTCATGGTGACACTAACTGATAGTAGAAGTGATTAATAGTGCATGCAAAACATGAATGAAATATTCAACAAATAGATCAACATGCATGTGGGTGAGGCAATTCGTTGGTTGGGCGAATGTTCGTGCAAAACAATTTCATGCATTCGACAGCAATGAGATAGCAACAAAAACTGAAACAGAGTTAGGAAAAGCTAGTATACCTGTAAAAGACAATAAGCGTTCAAATAAATCAAGCAAACAATACTCCCACAAGCAAAACACAAAAAGCGACAGAAATGCAACATAAGGCATGGGAAGCGGGCTTACCCCAAAACAACTGAGCTGAATGTACCAACTGCTTCTAGATGTGATGTGGGATGTCAGAGCTGCAAGGTTCATGTGAGGAATGAGCTCTTCAACATCCAATTGATGATTTTTGATAAAATCAAGGTTGTGATGTACATGCCATGAATCTAGGGGAAGCGACATTTGGTGGGAGGTTTCAGAATTGCTCCTTGCATGTAACCTCCAACTGCTAAACATAGATCCCTGAGACAAGGGATGCCTTTGCATGCTACCTTGGGAGAAGAAACCCATTCATGCAAGTCTGTTTTGCTCAGTCCCAGCACGAACTGGTCAACTCAACTACACATGCAAGAGATTGCTTGACTGCTATAAAAAATGTGCATTTCTGGTTGGGAGCTAGGCTAGTTTCCTAGGAAATTTGTGCAATTTCTGGGTATAGAAGCTGACTGCCTAGATTTGTGCAAATCCTGCACTGAACAACTTGCTACTGGGAAAATTTGTGCAAATCCTGCTGGGAGGGTTGGCTGGCAGGATTGCGTAATCCTGGAGCCCAGCAGGCTGTCAGAGAGGATTGCACAATTCCTCTAGGGAAGGTTGGTTTCCCTCCAGAAATGTGCAAATTTCAAGGGGAAGCTACTCATCCTATTGCTGGACCAAGTTCAGGTAAGTAGCTTATGAGGGGAATGGATCAAATGTGATCGATAGGCTGCCTTTATGCGATGAAAATAATGAAGCTTTAGTACTTGACGAAGCAAGACAAGGTGTTGTGTAAGGTTGGTAGGGAGGCTCCAAAACGAGCTAAGGCAAAATTTTTAGAGGGTGGTTGTAGCTGCTACAACACTTGGTGACACACTAGTAGAAATCCAAGTCTCTAAATGGACCTTCTTCATGAAAAGAAAGTCTAACACCTCCAGAAAATTGTTCAACTATCATCTCATCTTGGCTTCATAATGGCTTGATTGTAAGATGTAGCATCTGCCAGAATTTTGGTCGATAGACACACATTCCAAGCCAAGGCAACATATTTGTTTTGATTGGGGTTGAGGGGTATATAGGTGCACAAGAAGTATAGTTTTCAGGGTCTTAGTTTCATCTCTGGTGTTGCTCCACTGCCAGTAGGCCTGGAAAGTACCCCGGTGGAGTGACATAGGAACACAAGCATGGCTCCATTGCCAATGAGCCTGGTCAGCACCCTGGCAGAGTTACTTGCATCACCTCCATGTGTAGGAAGCCTTTCTCTTCTTTCACCTAATTCATTTTCATTTTGAATTGTTTTGACTTTTCAATTTTTCATTTTCATTTTCACTGTGGATAACACTTATTCATTTCAGAGGCGGAAGAGGGATCCTGACTTATTGAGAGCAGAAAAGGTTTTTCTAGCAAAGAATTAGTTTATTGTGTCTCTGATGTGCCTGTTATGATTTCCCCCCTTACTTTACTCTACTTGACTGAGATGACAAGGGTTAACCCAAAAACAATCGACTAGAGAAGGTGAAACTAGTTAGCGCGCAAGCATTGTGTTTACATCAAGGTTCACTTCGAACAATATGTATTTTCCTTCGACGTATCATGGACTAAAAGTAACAAGCTCATCATACATAGGCAAGATGACAGATAACCAAGTAGTGATAGCTATGAAAGCCCTCTTGTACTTTACCCAGCTTGCTTCAAGAGTCATACATGGTTTCATGCAAGACTAACCTATGAATGAAACAAACCAGCTAAAAAACACCAAAGCAAAGCAAAAGCAGAAGCGAAAGTGAAAGAAAAGAAAGCAAGCAAACAAACAAGCAAACAAAGAATATAGGCAAACAAGCATGCAAGAAAACAACTTAAAGAAAACACTACTACTACTCCTACACTTACGGTGCATGGGCCTGATCATGTGAAGTGATATTTCCAATGCAGCCACTAGCACATTGGTACACCCATGTTGGTGAAGGCTTGGTCCACGAGCAACCCAGTGGTGTGAACCAGCAAGCAAGAAAGATATACCAATGAAGAGAACCACACTTCATGTTTCAAAGTTCCCACAGGACATGAGTGAGTGCATGTGCATGACAGGCAGTCTGTGGACTTATCATGGTGTTGTGTGACACTACGTGCAACTTTGAAGAATAAGCACACTCTTGGCTATGACATGTAAGCAAAAGAAAGAAACAAAGATAAATTGCGTCGCGAACTAGTGCTTGCAATGTAAGACTCCTCCAATGCATGAGAAATGGGATTGTAGAATTTGAATGGAGGAAGTGTGATATGTGAGTGAGATGGATCTTTAATGAATATAGATGAGTAATGAGGAGCCTTGGGTGATTGAATAATTTCATGATCGTAAGTTAGACTAACCCCAAGAGAGTGAGGGCTTGACATAACCATCATCTCGGGTTGAAGTGCCTCGACAGTCTTGGGTGTCTCAACTTCATCATCAGGTAGATCATCATACACTGATGGCTTCGAAAGATCAACTACGATAGACTCATGATCATGATAAAAAATGGAAGCAAATGGATCATGACCACCATGATCAGAAAAATAAATGAATTCTTCAGCATCCTCATGATTAGATGAATCAAACAGAGGGGTAGATGAAAAGAGAACAAACTCATCCTCTGTGTTTTTGGAAAAGACAGATGAAGGATCAAGTGGATTTATAACGAGTAACTTACCCTCTCCATTATTGAATGATGGATTAACATCCAGTGAGTCTTGCAAGTGATCAGCAATGGGTGCATCTGTGGATGAAGATACACATGCAAAATCATGGATGGCAGGTTCACCAAAAAGGTTAGGAAAGAACGAAGGGGGTGTGGATAGAAGGGAGTCATCCTTCGCCAAGTGTTGATATTCAAGCCCCCACTCATACTCTTCATGAATGATAAGGCATGTTGGTTGTGCAACACCAACTCTATCAGTGGGTCGTTCCTCATTTACAACAAGTGAAGAGTCCAGAATGGACAAATACAAGACAACATCATCCGGAGGAACACCTCAGTGCGAAGACGGAGGTCGAATAAAAGAATGCGTATGAGAACTCAAAGGAATCACAACCAAATCTGCGCAAAAAATGAGTGGAGTGATGTTGGGAGAGTGTGAAGGATGAACATGTGTGTGAGCATGATCTTCAACATCACTGGGCAGTGGTGGAGCTATTGAATAAGAGGAAGGCAGACACTAAGTTGAGACAATGCCCACTTCCACATGAGATTGCACAGCTCCATCAACGAAGAATTTGAACGATGATTGATCTCAAAATTTCTCTCGGGATGGGAAGGTTTCTTAAGGCAGTACTCGAACTAGTCCCAAAGGTAAGAAAATTTCATCTAGCTCCTTGGAGCTTGAAACTGAAAGTCACGGAAGCACTGCCAAAAGTCAATAACGGATTCACGCGGAGCCCACCATTGTTGTAACAGTTTCCAGTCAAGATGGTCTAGATCAAAATGATAGAATGTGTCTTCAATAAGATCACATAAGTGCTCAAATGAGTGCATGGTGTTAGCCTATAGGCTGAGCCCCCAATGAAATGGAGATTCGTGAAGTGTGTATGTAAGCAACAAACCGACCTGTTTGTCACAAAACTCATATTCCTCAGAAATCATGGAAAGGAAGTTATGTAAGTGCTTAGGCTAGGCCACTTTGCCTTCACCATCATATGTGTGAGTAGATAATAGATCGAAAAGCTTCCCTGAGATGGAGACATCTTCATGATCCAGAAAACACCTTAGGGGAAGAAGAGTGCAAGACTCCATGAAAGATATGCAAAAGTTAAAAATTAGATGAGAGGACACAGCTTGTCATCAGGCCCTCCTTCTAGTGCTAGAAATGTTGATGGTGTTGGACCCACCAACATGTCAAGGGGATCTCCCCTGTAAGAAGTCACAATTAGACCTCATATCGTTTGGTGTAGGAGTCCGAGCAGTGGGTGGTAAGGTAATGCCTTGACCATGATGTCACATGGAGGCAAGTAAGATAACTCTGTCAGTAGCAAGGGTGACTGGTGCAACGAGTCAAGGAAGGGGTATGAGAGGTTCCAATGCTTCAAAAGGGGAAGGAGGTGAAGGTGAGTTCCAGGTTGAAAGGTTTCAGTTCCAACTTGGCTAAGAACACACAACACAAAAGACATGCACAACTTCCAGTGGAGAAATCCACTCAGATGCGACAATCACATCATACAAGGTAAGATAACACGTACAACACTCACATATCAGTCCATGACGAGTGCAATGATTGTTATAGAAAGCTTCAAGTGAAAGGTATGTCTGATGTTTGGCAAAGTAGTCAACACAGACGGTGACAACATTAACAACATATGCAACACATTAACAACAAGATTCATATAATTGCATGTGAATCAGTTCATACACAAGTACATAAGTTAAACAACATATATCATTAAAGCAACTGGAACAATCCAACTACAATAACAACATATGCATGAAAATGTGTTGGCTCTTATTACATAAAGAAGTGTAAGTCACAATCATACAATACATCCATGTAAACCTGCTAGCCCAAACAGTGGAATGTTACAACCACATTCACCTGCTTCTCCAAATAGATGTACTAGCTCTGTGCAATGGAGAAGCCAAGGTGTGTTACAATACTATCCAAACCTTGTTCAAGATAGTCTTAATAGAATATTGGTTGACCAAAAGCCTATACAATGAGTTATGAGGGACTATTTATAGCAAAGGGTGGGGTGACTCTTGACATTCCCCTTTGTGACAGTTAAACGACCCTTGTAACTCTTCACCTACTCTATGATTGTTACATCTAACTATTGACACTCGACTTACACTTGACATGACTCAACATTACAATGCACATGTACTCATGTGAGACAACATGGCTTGAGCAAGCCTTGCAAGACATCACTGACACTCGGTTCGTTATGGTGAGACCAACTCTTTGACATGCTTTTGATGGTGAAGTTGGTGAGTTGATTCCAAGCTTGGTCATTCGTTATGGTGTGCATGTACCTCATGGTGATATCTTGCTGAAGCGACCTCTTGCCTCCACTGCAACCGGTGCATTGGTTCAGCCCCTTCATCCAAATCATTTGCTAACATGTGCATGGTCTTCTTGGGTATGGTTGAACTGGAAACACACTGATGCATAGTGTCCGTGTTGATCTTCAAGTGTGTGCTAGTGGTTGATCCGAATTGGATCCTAAAAACTCTCTAAGTTTTCATGATTGTTTCAAATTATGCTAAAAGATTCAAGTCTTAGAAAATATCAAAGCTATCAGAAGAAATCCTCATAACAATTGCAGTTGTGGCCAGAGTGGAGCAACAAGGACCCTCAGTCGAGCGCGCAGACCGTTGGCCCATGGTAAAGCACAATGGCACAAAACTGGCAAAACCGGAGGCCAGATCAAGAAACAGAGGTGGATTCTGATACGTGATTAGCGCTAATCACGTATTGCAGGGCATCCCCCTTAGTGAAGGAAAGCCTTGAAGTGCCTAGACTTGAAAACACTATAAAATTCATAAAAGTAACTGTTTAGGTTCTGTACAGCGGGATTCGCCAAAACTGGTAGCAAAATGGAAGGTTTCGAGGCGGTAAGTAGTTTTGACTGAGTCCCACTTGATGCCACACATCGAGTGACACGTGTCTGGTGGAAGAGAGAGAAAACCGCCATCATCAGATGGGTAAATGTCGTGTGACTTTTTCGCCTGATATGAAGGACGACCATAGGATCTGGAGGGTCCAGATAAACGGTGGAGATGCGTCCCAATGAATGACTATATTTGATAGGTCAAAAGGCAAGATGACAAGGGATTTGAAGTTTGACGTGGATGATGAGTTGGCAAACGATTTGTGTTCATGGGTGATCTTGAAGCAAATAGATTTAACACCCATTCGAGTATGATTTAGGGAATCTGACACCCAGTTTGTTAGCAAACAGGTGCCCACCTCCCTGTGAGGTGTTACCTAGCGATGATGATGGGGAACAGAGGAAAGGAAACCAAAAGGCTAGGAAGCAAAAATGAGCAGTCAAAGAACAGACTGGCTTTAAATCCATGAACTGACAGAAGTAGAGAATGGGCACATACAAAGACGCAGAAAGCTAATAGTAGTGAACAGAGAGTAGAAGCCGAGTTGAATTGAAGGCAACATCGAGCCGGACAGAGCCAGAGAGAGTCAGAGAGTTTGCGTACTCCATTGAAGGCTTGAGAGGTTCAAGCAAACTCCTCGGAATAGGCTTGTCATACTATTGTGACCCTTAGAGGTCGAGTTTTAGTAAGGAGAGTCTATGCACTCCAGTCCTACTGACTTCATTCTGTTTAGTGAGTCGCAAATCAAGCTCATTGTTGTAAAAAATATGCTTGAAAACATAATAGAGAGGCCACCACTGAAAGGCTGGACCAGGAGACGTAGCCCAAGAGCATTGGGTGAACTCCTTATTAAACTTGTTTTGTTTACATGTTTGACTGTTATGTTTTCTCTGATTGCCTCAGTGTCTATGTATTCTAGAAATCTTATCGATCTGTTGCATAAGTAACATAGGCACATCCATGCACATGAGTCTGTAATACCTTTCATTCTTTATCCTGGATAAATTCCAGATCAAGTGGTATCAGAGCTTAGGGTTATTAAGGTTAGACAAGCTTGTGTTGGATTTTGTTGTTGAATGTTAACTAGATCAAAGCTTAAATTAGGAGAAGGAGAATTGGCTGAAACTAACCCAGAAATTGGAAGAGTCTATTCTAAGAGGAAAATGTCAGAAGAAAATCCCTTGGAATCAGACCCCCAGTTCATGGATAGTTTTATGACCTTAAAATCCATGGTGGAGGAAATGTATAGGGACTATAAGAAACATAGAGATGAAGATTCATCAAGCTCCAAACAAGACAAAAGAGTAGAAGAATCTCTCCTCTATGACCACTCCAAAGGCAAAGTGTTATATACCTAGGGGGGATAATATGAGGTACAAAGGGAGATACCTAAGGGAATAATGTAATAATGGGATGGCCACAGTAATAAATAAGGTGGTTAACCCATATCATTTAAGGGACCACAAGTAGTTAGTAATAATATAATGGGCCCATGGTATTAGATAGATGGTATTGAGGGAACCATGGTAATGACCCATGGTATTGTATGTATGAGGCCTATATAGAGGCTAGAGACTCCCCATTGAGGGATGTCAAGGAATATTGTATGAACAGGCATATGGCTTGTGGAGTGTTCTCCTTCCTTAAGGAGTGAATGTATGGTGTTGCCCTACCTTAAGGGTTTTGATCAATAAAGAAGCAATTCTATCTATTTCTATCTTATTGTTTCTGGGTTTATCTCTATTATCTTATATTTTCATATCAGATCTATAACAAGTTGTATCAGAGCACTTTCTTGGGCAAAAGTGGAGAATTTTTTTAATTTTTTGTAGGAACTTTCTAGGGCGACAAGCTTGCAGATCAGAGTTGTACATTTTGGGGAAAATCTGCAAAATCTAATTGCAAATCTAGATTCTTTATGAAAAAATACCTGATTTAAAAAAAAAACGGCCGAATCAGAGTCTGGATGAAGGAGATATCGTTGATCTAAATATATGTGGTGTTGTAGACATTTTCTTGGGCAGCGAGTTTGCGGCATAGATTTGTATTCTTTGGGGAAAAATATGCAAAATCTAATTATATATTTGGATTCTTTATGAAAAAATACCCGATTTCAAAAAAAAATCGGTCGAATCGGAGTCCGGATGAGGGAGATATCGCTGATTTAAGATAGGCTCTTTTTTCAGAATTTTTGGTGACAGCGGGAGAGTTGCAGCGCAGATTTGAAATTCCAGTGCCTAGATCGGGATTTCTATCACATTGGAAGATCTAGAATGGTCATTGCATTTCTGAAAATAGGTCATAATAGGTATTCTGAGAAATATTCACTAAATTGTGGCCACTTTAAATTTTCGCCAAGTAAGTGATTTTTTTTTTTTTGTGCCGTCTAGCAAGATTTTTTTTACAAGAAAAATAATGGCCCTACTATTGAAGAATTAATAAAACAAAGAAAGTTCACATATGGGACAGACTGGAAGGATTTAGTGTGGCTTGGTTTCAAAGATGAGGCTACCAAATGGTATTTCTCACTTGACTGACTACAACCAGTTGCCCAAACTTTTAGATGCAAAATTTGAAAGTCCTTTTAGACAAATGGTCTCGTGCTAGGAGAATGAGACATGTAAGGGGTTATTTTCTACTAGTATATCCTTATTGCAGGTTTATGGATTGATTCAGAAGGAGAAAATCATTATGTCTATAAATCTAAGTTGCAAGAAAAATCTCATAAATGTCAACTTGACAAAACAATTACAAGTGCCAGCGAAACACATGGAGCACACCCAGGTTAATAATGAGCAGGTGCAAGTTTATAAAGATTTGAAGATTTCTATGGACAAGTATGTATTACATTCTGATTTTTATGCTTTAGATATGGCTAAGGAGGATGTTGTTTTGGGATACCCGTGGATGAAATCGGTCGGTACTATAAATATTAATGTGCAAAAAAAATTCCTGAAGCTCTGGAATAAAAAGAAGAAAATTACATTATAGGATATTTCCATCAATAAACAGGTAGAGTCCACGGAGGCTGAAGAAAAAGATTTTCCAGGGACTAACATATCAGATGATGAGCCATTGATGATCGACAATCAAACACAAACAAAGGCTGAAGCAGAAAAGGCTACAGGTGATGATACATCAGATGAGGGCTTAGTGGTTGAAGTAATATTGGAAGATAAGACACCACAACATGTACCAGATAACAGTCAGGCTCCAATAAGGGGTGAATTAAAGAAAAATACACAGTGGGTTAAAACTTCAACATATCATCACCCACATCACCCCGCAAGACAACAACCAACAAGATGGCAACCAATTAGCCACAAGGACAACAACGCCCACATGACTAATAGAGAAGAGGGACGATCCACCTACTACACATCAACACAAAAGAGCACCACGGTCAACTTCCATCTCAAGCGAGTGAGGCACCAGCTAGATCGAGGGTTCACCTTTCTCTTGGATGGCTAGATGCACGTGCATGGTACCAGTGGACTACTCTTTTGAGTAAATCTTATTATTTGTGTTCTTCCCATGTTTTGAGGACAAAACATGTTAAGGGGGGTGGAATGTTATATACCTAGGGGGGATAATATGGGGTACAAAGGGAGGTACCCAAGGGAATAATGTAATAATGGGATGAGCCATAGTAATAAATAAGGTGGTTAACCTGTATCATGTAAGGGACCATAAGTAGTTAGTAAAAATGTAATGGGCCCATGGTATTAGATAGATGGTATTGAGGGAACCATGGTAATGATCCATGGTACTGTACATATGAGGTCTATATAGAGGCTAGAGACTCCCCATTGAGGGATGTCAAGGAATATTGTATGAACATGCATATGGCTTGTGGAGTGTTCTCCTTCCTTAAGGAGTGAATGTATGGTGTTGCCTTACCTTAAGGGTTTTGATCAATAAAGAAGCAATTCTATCTATTTCTATCTTATTGTTTCTGGGTTTATTTCTATTATCTTATATTTTCATATCTGATCTATTACAAAAAGAGAAAGAAGAAAAATTTCTCACGCCTCCTAATAGCCCTGAAAATAAAAAGAAGACATCTTTGATTAAATTAGATGTTAAATTTGATTTACCAATATATGATGGAGAGTTGAATGCAGAGAAGCTGGATAATTGGATCAGACATATTGATGTTTATTGCAGAGTGCAGAGCATTGACTCAAACAAGAGTAAGATTCAGTTGGCCAGCCTACGCCTTGGAGGTACTACCTTGGTATGGTGGGAAGGCAGGACACAAGAGGATATGAAGAAACATGGTAAGATTCTTTTTGTTTGGAGTGAATTTGTTTCTACAATTAAAAAGAAATTCTATCCACTAGCCTACATGTAGCAAGCCATGATGAGCTGGCAAACTCTTCAACAACTAAAAGTGCAAAGTGTACAAGGTTACACCCAAGAATTTAGGAAAATAGCTTTGATTCTAGGAATTTCTTTAGACTCACATGAGACTCTATTGAAGTATATATGTGGTCTACATAGATACGTGAGGCACACTATCCTCATGTTTAATCCCACTAGCATAGATGAGGTATCCATTCAGGCTCAACATCTAGAAGCTAGAGGTAAGAATGGGAACCTAGAAGTTGGGGGATCATCCCAACCCACTGCAAGCAAAAATAAGGAGAAAAGAAAACATAAATGGAAAGAGAGGAAGACAAACACTGTATAGAAGAGCAAGTCCTCATGCACTCACTATAAGAAGGATGGGCATGATGATGAACACTGCTGGATTCTGCATCCGGAGCTGAAACCTAAGAAGTTCGAGGGAAAGAAGAAGAAGACTGTTGCAGCTATTCAAAATGATTTGGGGTCAAACTTAGGAGATGAAGCAACAATTGCAGCCATAGGTATAAAAACTAAAAATTCTGAAGCATCTACTAGTAATTCTGCACAATCTTTTGATAATGAAGAAAATTAGAGAAAAAGACGTGAGCTTTTTCATATTCGAGTTATTTCCAATCATCAAAAGATTGATACTTTGTTTGATAGTGGCTCACAAGTAGATTTAATTTCTGAAGCAATTGTAAAGAAGTTGGGATTACTAACCACAACTCACAAGAAAACATATCCATTAGGTTGGGTAGGTGATAAAGCAAAGCTACAAGTGGCTAGATAATGTAAACTTAAGTTTTCTTTTGGGTCAACATTTGTAGATGAGGTTGAGTTAGATATAGTTCCTTTAGACATATGTGGAATTGTTTTAGGAAGTCCTTACTTGTATGATAGAAAAGCTATTTTCTATAGAGCTGAGAATAAGTATCTACTCATTAAAGATGGCATTGAATATATTGTAAAAGCTCATAAGCTCAAGAATAATTATACTCTCATAAACTCAGGGCAGATGAAACGAATTGTAAATTCATGCAAACAATTTTTACTGATGGTTGTAAGGGAAAAGAAACCTGATAAAACCAATGTACTTGAGGGTTGTGATGATAAACAACAAGTTGATTTATAAAAATTTGTTCCAGAATATGATGTATTCTTTCAAGAACCTAAAGGCCTGCCACCGAAAAAGGAAATAGTGCATGATATTAATTTGCAGCAAGATGCTCCATTGCCTAACATCAGAATGTATAGGTTGTCCACTTTAGAGAATGAAAAAATCAAGAAGTTGGTACAGGAGTTGCTCGAGAAGGGGTTCATCAGACCTAGTACATCACCATGTGGGTCGGCAATAATTTTGGTGAAAAAGATTACCGAGAACTAAATAAGATAACGATAAAAAATCTTTAGCCCCTTCTTCACATAGAAGATCTATTAGATCAGTTTAAAGAAGTTGTTTATTTTTCCATGTTAGACTTGCATAATAGCTATCATTAGATCAGAGTTGCAGAGCAAGATGCATGGAAGATTGCTTTCAAAAAAAAGTAGGGATTGCATGAGTGGCTGGTTATGCCTTTTGGCTTAACTAATGCTCCTGCTACTTTCATGAGAGTAATGAATGATGTACTTAGAAATTTTCTTGATGATTTTGTTATTGTATATCTAGATGAAATTCTTATATTTAGCAAAACGTGGGAAGAACATTTAAAGCATGTTAAGCAGACACTGGATGTTTTGAAAAGAGAAAAAATTTATGCTAAACTCTCAAAATGTGAATTTGGAAAAACATCTTTGAATTATTTGGGACATATAGTAGGGGGTGGTGAATTGAAGATAGATCCCTCTAAGGTTGCAGTTATTGTAAACTGGCCTAAACCCAAATATGCTACAGAAGTTAGAAGCTTATTAAGGAGAAGCACAATATTGGAGAAAGTTTATTTCTAACTTTTCCCTGATTGCAGCGCCCTTACACGCTTTAACATGATTGAAAAAGGTGTTTTAGTGGGGAGGAAAATAGCAGAAAGCCTTCGACACCTTGAAAGCAAAGATTAGTACAACACCAGTACTAGCACTGCCCGACCTTCAAAGACCATTTGAGGTTGAAACAGATTCCAGTGACTATGCCATGGGAGTAGTGTTGTTGCAACACGGTAAACCCACATGTTATCATTATGAGACATTTAATTCTGCAGTAGTTAACTATCCCACATATGATAAATAATTGTATGCATTAGTACAAAGTGTGAAAAATTGGAAACATTACTTGATGGGCAAAGAGATAGTTATACAAACTGATCATCAACCACTTCAATATCTACAATCCCAAACTAAGTTGCAGCAATCAAGACACTATAGATGGATGGGTTTTCTACAACAGTTTCATTTAGTCATCAGATATAAAAAGGGCATACACAATAAAGTTGCAGATATGTTATCTAGACCAATTATAAATGCATCTACTATACTTAAGCATAATTCAGTATTGCATGAGAGCTACATTGAACAATATGCTCAAGATATATATTTTAAAGATGTATATGCAACTTTAAGTCAATGCAAATGAGTAGAAGAATTGGATTATCATATTAAGGACCAACTCTTGTATCATTGTGGGAAGCTATGCATTCCACAAACTGAAAGAGTAAAGATAATTCAAGAAGCACACACTTCTCTAATATCAGGTCACTTTGGTGTAAGTAAAACGGTTGCACAACTACAAAGATTTTGTTATTAGCCAAAAATGAATGAGACAATTTCTAGATATGTAAGAGGGTGTACCATGCATGCTAAAAGCAAGCCCAGCAATAGAAAACTAGGCTTGTAAACTCCACTACCAATTCCTTCTCATCCTTGGGAAAGTATTTCCATGGACTTTGTTGGAGGACTGCCTAAATCTAGGAAAGGTCATGACTATTTATATGTTGTTGTGGATAGGTTTAGAAAAATGTGCATTTTAATACCTTGTAACAAATAGATTACAATTGAACAAACTGCAAAGTTTTTCTTTCAGCATGTATGGGTTCATTTTGGATTACCCACTTCCATAATATCTGATCGAGATACTCGATTTGTTGGGAAATTTTGGTCAAGTTTGTGGGAATTGATGGACACCAGGCTAAAGAAAAGCACAACTTTTCATCCGCAAATAGATGGCCAAACAAAAGTGGTCAATAGGACAGTGATCCAGTTGCTCAAAGGCTATTGCAGCAAGCATCCCAAACTTTGGGATGAACATTTATGTTATGTGTAGCATGCTTACAACCGAGCTAAACATTATTCTACACAGAGATCTCCTTTTGAGGCCTATTTTGGTTTCACACCAAGGTCTCCCTTAGATTTTGTCTTTGGTAAAGACATAGCAGTTGATGGACACAGTGATGTGGACAAAGCAACCAAGTTCATTGAACAAATCCAAGAGATTCACCAGGCAGTACAGGAACAGCTGGAAAAGAGCCAAGCCAAGTACAGGCAAGGCATGACAAGCATCAGATGGAGCATAGTTTATGTTATCACAAAATCAACCCCTGATAGGCTGCTAATCAATAAGACTTTGAGTAACTATTTCAAACCAGCTTTTGGCTGAGGCTTAGCCTCCTCAACCTGAGAGGGCTCTCTCACTAGATTAAAGATTTTGATAATGAATTAGATGGCTAACTCTATGAAACAAATGAAGAAGTGTAGATGGTTGAAACATAATTAGAAATTATTCATTGGGCTTATGGAGTCAAAAATGTTTCAGTATGACAATAATTTTGGCTTTACATGGAAGTCAGGGCATCTAGAATTCAACACATGGAGAGTACATAAGAAGCATAAAGGAAAACATAGTTTACAAATGTATGAAGGAAGTTAGAGCACAGGCAATGATTTCTAAGTAATCATACATTCATACCACTATAAATAATGAAAAGATGACAACCACAAGACATTTTGAGCATTGAATTCCTTCTGATTCCTAAGAAGCAAAGCCAAATACTTTATTACTTAAAGCAGAGTCTTACACAAAAGCACAATATGGGAGTATCTCTGAAAATTTCCAACCCTTCATACATTAGATTTTCTCCCATATATAGAGTTCATTACATGACTTGGATTCCTTCCTCCAGCATGAGGGGAATTCAAATCCTTCCTAATTTTACACCTATTGACACTTAAAACCAACTATTTAATATAACTTACTATTAACTGGCAGTTCTAGAGACCTAAAACAATTAGGAGTGTAACTCCTCATTATGTTGGTATTAGCATTGATTACAATACAAACTCATTCTCTAACAAGTGGACTTCTTCAGTTTGGCTTTGGTGGTGGCTTTAAACTCCCTGCTGACCCTTGATGCCTTATCCTTTAACCATTCCTGGATATTAGGAAGTTGTTCCTATTTTTCTGCTTTTGGTCTTCAAAAGGATCTTCAAAATTTATTATCCTTGTTGTTCCTCTTAATTGCATGAAATGAATTGGATTAGCTTGTTTTCCATATGTTGTAGACCTAAAACTCCTTTAATGCTGCCTGAAGCATCATGAACAGTTCTAGCTATGAAATAATGACCATTTTCATAACATAAATCTTGGAGTTCATGAATGTCTTTCTTGTCCTTGTTTTTCCCTTGCTTGATGTTTATACCCTGTAAGTAATCCTTTTCAGATGCCCATCTTCAAAAAGATTTCCTTTTTCTTCTCAAAATTGGCCCACAAAATCATTATATGCATCTATAGCAGTTTCGTAGCGCGCTATGAAACTGTTGTGCATTAGGCATCACCTACAGCAGTTTCGTAGCACACTACAAAATTGCTTTGTGATTTCAAAAACACAGTTTTATGCCAAAATTTAACTTCCTTGAGTTTTCTTTCCTTTGAAATGGCTCTTCCATATGCCATGAAGCTGTTCAAAACTGAATAAACTAATACCATTCTTCAAAGTAAACTTCAAAAGGTGGTCCACATCAAAATTTAGGATTTAGCCTTACTTGCTATGTAGTTTTTCTTAGCTGAGGATGTCCTTCAAGTTGGTTCAGCTGTATCTTCAGATCTTCGATTTGCCTCTTCATAATTCAGATTCTAGCTCTCAATTTTTCATTGACCTTTCTGATGTATCTTGCTTCTTTTATTGCAGGGACTGTCCAGGTGAAGTATTGAGCATGACAGCTAACCACTTCGGGTATTGAAATTGTTTTATCTTCCCACAGAGCCTCCATTTTGTTAAAATAAGCTTCCTTGATTGCATGTTTCCTTGAGGTTTTTCTCAATTTGGCAATTTCAAGATTTGCCAGCTTCAGTTTCTTTTTCAACTCTTCAAAACTACATTCCTCTTGTTGAGAGATAACTGCTTTACCTCTGTCATTTTTATGTAGTTGTGATGATGCTTCTAATGGAACCGCAGGTCCTTCATGTAATTTTGATACCTCCCATGTCTCACTTGCTTATGGTTGTGCCTCTTTTATCTCTTTTGAACGCCTTTTCATGGGTCTTCTTGGCTTAAAAACAAATTCAGAAGCTTGATCATCAAATTTGAGCTTCTTAGAGGTTTTGGATTTTTTGATTTTTCCTTTACTTGCTTCAATTAAGTCTGCTCGGACTAGAGGAGATTCTTCAATGTCGATAGCTTGAAGCAAATCATTCAAACTTCCTTTTGAAGCTAGGCTCCCCTCAGTAATCATTGTCTTACCTTTTTCTCTAGCTAGTTGGCTCCTGGTTACTCTTCTTTGGACCATTTCACCTATGGATTGCTCTTGTACACCTTCTTTGATCTGAACCTTCTTTTTCCGTGACTGCTGAGGTGTGCCTTGAATTACTAGTGGTCTCATAGGCTCCTTCACCTACTTTCTGGCTTTCAATTTCACGAATCTTCTTGATCTTGTTTCCTCCCAATGATTGATTATTGTTGAGGAAATCCTCGTAGCCTAAGGGCTAAGACCAGTTTCATTTTTGAAGCTAGACATAAACAAGAAAATGGACCATTCCCTATCTATTTTTTGGAGCTCATGTAAAACAATCAATTTGACTAAGCCATGATGAAACAACAAGGTCTCATAGGGTTCCTTCTTCAACTGAACCTTGTCACACATTTTTCCTAGGCTATGAAATAGCTAGAAAGGAAAATCTAGAGATATCTTTCCAGTGAAATGAAGCAGAAGTTTGAAGTTATAAGATACACCTTATGATACCTTCCCTCATAGGTAAAGTATATCTGTATGCAGGTAAGCAAATTAGCATATGAATCCTTAACAAAGCTCCTAGGCACTAACTTTTTTAAGTTTAAATCAATGAACTCTGGCTTTAAGAATTCCTTGCAAGGAGTCATATCAAACTTGAAGATTTTAAACCACCTCACATGTCCCCTTGGAATTTCAGTGACTACAGATATGACCTCTAGAGAGATTGGTAATTCAAGCACTCCAACCTTTGAATTCAATCCTGTGAAATTGAAAGAAAATTCTTTGGTGACTTGCATGTGGCCTCCTTGAAGTTCTTCACAAAATCTCCAACAGCCAACCTATTTGAAAGCTTATTCAACTTCACTTTTCTTCAGGAGAAAATCTAAGCCTTCAAGTTCACTCCTCAGACACCTACCTGACCTATGATCCTTCTTTTCTGTAGACATCTCCATGGAATTCCTGCAAATAAAAATTGAAAGATCTTGCACCATCTTAATCTCAATCACTGCCTCGCTTGAAATGGAAAGGGAAGTTGCCTCGCTTTAACTTCAAAGAATTCTGATTCAATGCCTATCAATTTTCTTCTCATGCATGACCCAAACATAATCATAACTGAAAACACTTGGACCCTTTTTTGAAATTTGAAACTCGAGCATACCAAAAGACACATAATGAACCTAATGATGAGAATGAGCGGTTGCATGTGATAGGCATGGTGTATGGACTGATAGTTGATGATATGACCTTGTTTAGTGAAGGTGGTTTAGTTATAGTTTAGAGGATAGTTATATTTTCATCTTGAAGAACAGTTACACCTCATGCTTCCTTGGTTACTTCAGTAACTGGTTTATTTTTGCTTCAAGCACAGTTAAGAGATTCAAGTGTCATATCAGATCAATGACTGGGTTCATTGGAAGTTTCATGTTCCTTGAGATACAAGTGGAGATTGCAGCTGATAGGGTAGGTAGGAATGTGAAAATAAGCTCAGGGTAGTTTGACTGAGCATCTGTTTTAGTAGGTGCAGTTTGAATTCTTCTTACATAAATCATTAAAGGCTTGAGGAGCAGATTGGGCAGAAGTTTAGAGTTTTCTTCTAAAGGATGGATAGTGGCACTGGAGCTATAGGTTCTTAGTGTACCATAAGGGCACACTACCCCTAGTGGAGCCACTATTATCACTCTAAAATTTTTGTTTCTAAACTTTGGAAAGTTTTCCTTGTTTCTAGTCATAGTCTTATAATAGGTTTTGAGTCATCTCATCTCAATATTGTCACTCTTTTACAAATAAAGTTTGACAGCCTCATTCCATGTCCTATAAGCCTCACCATGTGTTTAGAAGTCATATCTCACATCATTTTGAATTTTTTTTGAAATTAACTATGAAATCGTGGATTCTGAACTAGGAGTTTTCATAGCGTGCTACGAAACCACTGAAATATCATGTTTCAGCATAAAAGACTATGTTTTCTACTTTTAGTAGTCAACTTCCAGAAGGGTTTCTGAGCAGCTGAGAACACAATTCTGAAAACTGAAAGAGGCTTTTCTTCCTAACGTACTAAAATACAAAAACCTCTTTCAGTTTCCTTAAATTCGTTATGAGGTGGGAGAAATTTATGGTTAAACTTGCGCTACGAAACTACTGAAAGCCAAGCTTTGTCTTCTGGTTTTAGCAGTATTTTTCAAGATCATATTTTGGTCACAGGAAAAGGTATTTTGGAATTATGAAGGATTTTTCTCTTCATCAACTCTCTGGATACAATAACCTATCTCACTTTATTCATAAGTCTTATCAGTTGGGAGATACTAAGATTTCTTTGAAACCCTAATTTCAGAGAATAGATTTTTCCTGTTTTACACGTGTTTTTCAAGGACAGATTCTGGACAGCTGAAGAAGTTTTTTAAAAAACCAAGAGAGGTTTTTGTTCTAGATAGCATGGAATACAAAAAAATCCTTTATTGTTGTAAAATATTTCATGCATGAGAATATAAAGGCTCTTTCCCATGTGCCAATGTTCAAGGATCCTAAACCTAAAAACAGGGAAACATGTTCCCTAATTTCTAGGGTTTATCATCAGCAGTAAGGTGACAACGTGGGAGGCTTCATCAAATTTGACCTCATGAGGTTGCATATGTTAAATAATGCATTCAATGTTTAGTTAAAGTGGTTTAGTCATAACAAGGAATTGTACTCCTAATTGTATTAGGACTCTAGGACTATTAATTAGATGTCAAATGCATTTAAAGGTTTGTTCTATGGTTAGAATAGGTGTCACTCATATAAAATTTGAATTCTCTAGATGAGGGATGAGGGAATCCATGTTGTAAATGATATATATAAAGCAAGAGGTCAAATTAGCAAAAAGGGTTGAAGACTTTTTGGCTCAACCGCTGCTCTATGTGCAGACTGTGTATATTTTTAACCTAATGCAGAGTTTCTACTTAGACAACTCAAGATTCATGAAGAGTTCTTGTATGTTCTTGTTTTGATGGCATCTTCCAATACTTATATTGCATTGGCGTTTACTTATGATACTCAGAACTCATCAATGATGCTTTGACTTCCTTCATAGATAAACTAACTGTGTTTCATTGTTTTATATTTTCATTTCTGCACTTGAACTCTATAATGCCTTGACTTCCATGCTAGGTATAATGTTTTGGCTTCCCTACTCAAGATTCAAAGAGAGTTTTTAATGTCCTATTGTCTCATGGCTTTCCTCTTTCACTTACTTGCAGTGGTATGAATACGTGTTACGTAGAACTCATGAATGATGCTCTAACTTCATTCATGTATTTATAAACTATGTTTCCTTGCATTGCATCTTTGTTTTGTTGATGTATAAAAGCTCTCTGTGCCTTGACTTTCATGTTAAGCTGATCTTGTTGTGGTACTGAAACATACTTTGACTCCATAGCCCAATGGTAGCCAACCTTCATCTTTCAACCTTTAAACCTATAAAATCACAAACCATAGAGTTAGCCATCTAATCCATATATTTAATCAATATCATTAACCCTTTGAGAGAGCCCTCTCGGGCTGGGGAGGCTAAGCCTTATCTAAAAGATTGGTTTCAAATAGTTACATTGAGATAGTCTAATCAACAACCTATCAGGGTCCTATTTTGGTGATAACAGTTTCCAAGTTGGTGACCAAATCTGGCTGTATATCAACAAAGACAGGATGCAAGGTGAAGGTAAGAAGTTGAAGCCAATAAGGTATGGACCTTTCAAGATACTTGAGAAAATTGGTTAGAATTCTTTTCACCTTGATCTAGCAGCTTACATGCACATCTACTTAGTTATTAATGCAGACAACTTGAGACTATTTGAACCTTCATTAATTGAAGATCTTGAAGAGCAGAGTCAATTGCCTTCTATTGATGATCTGTTACCTGAATATCTTAATGAGTTGTAGGAAGATACAGTTCTAGACAGGAAGGTAAGAACTACACATAGAGGGGATGTTAGTACCTTAGGATTGGATTCAAAGGTTCAAAGCCAAGCAGTGCGAAATGGATAGAAATTGAGCAAGTGAGGAAGAAATACCCTCACTTGATTGATGCTTGAAAGAAAACCAACTTTTGGTGGTCCAAAATCTTTTTTAGTGGGAAGGCTGTGATCCAAATTGGATCCTAAAAACTCTCTAAGTTTTCATGAATGTTTCAAATTATGTTAAAAGATTCAACTCTTAGAAAAGATCGAATCTATCATAAGGAATCCTCATAACAATTGCAGTTGTGGCCAGAGTGGAGCAACGAGGACCCTTGGTTGAGCACGTAGACCATTGTGTTAGAAAATTATATATTACAGAGGAATGGAACACATAGAATATTGCAAAATTATAAACACAGAAAATGCATAAAACTAGAGAGGCACAGATATAAGTGGTTCACCTAGTTTGGACTACATCCACCCCGAACAGCTAGTCCTTCCTTTCTATTATCCAGCAAAATGAAGAGACACAACCTACAACAGATCTGCTGTAATATCCTCTGTTTACTCTCATAGTCTCATCTCTCTATTTCTCGCTCGAAGAATACACATCTATTACACAGCCTCAAATACAATGCCCTCATACAAAGAGAGGGGTTGCCTTCTAGGGCAAAAACCCTAAACTAAACATAAGTTCTACCGTCAGATCATCTGCCTAATGAATGGCCCAGATTGACTAGAAATTACCGTACTTTTACAAGGCAATTTTACATCTGTTTTTAGCTTCAGGGGCGTTCCCCCAAAACCCCCGTCGGGGGACCGCTGGTCCCCAGACCCCCCAGCCGAGGGGGATCGGCCCCCCCGAACCCCTGTCCCCCCCCCGTGTGGAGGGGTGTACAAACTTCCTGGGGTATACATCTAGCTGAAACAAAGACCTCTAAATAATCATGCTCCACACCCAACAATATCCCACCTGGAGAATGATTGTAGCAACTCCATCGCTACTTCATTTGCTGGATAATGACTCTTCTTTGGACCTAGATGTTTCTCATCTTCATCGTCATCAATGAAGACCAATTGAAACTGAGAATATTCTCAGTTTCTCCTTGGTTACAACTTTTGTTAGCATATCTGCAGGATTTTGGCTAGTGTGTATCTTTTCCAGCTTCAACTCTCCATCTTCCAACACTGATCGTATGAAATGGTACTTGATCTGTATGTTTTTAGTTCTGGAATGAAATGCTGAGTTCTTTGGAAGATGAATGGAACTTTGGTTGTCACTATATAACGTGCCCATATCATTCTTCTTACCCAATTCACCCATAAACCTTTGTGACCAAATCATTTCTTTACTAGCCTCTGTAGCAGCAACATACTCTACTTTTGTTGTTGAAAGTGTAATAACACGTTGGATTTTTGAAACCCAACTAATAGTTGTTCCACCTATAGTAAATACATATCTTGTAGTGCTCCTCCTGTTATCTCTGTCACCTACCATATCTACATCAACATATCCCTGTAGAGAAATGTTTGATCCACTAAAGCATAATGCTTGATTTGTGGTACCTTTCAAATATCTGAGAATCCATTTCACTGCCATCCAATGTTCCTTTCCTGGATTGTTCATGCACCTGCTTACAACTCCCACTGCATGTGCAATACCAGGCCTTGTGTAGACCATTGCATACATTAAGCTTCCAACTGTTGATGCATATGGAACTTTAGACATATAATCCATGTCTTCTTGGGTCTTTGGGCACATTTCCTTACTAAGTTTGAAATGGCTAGTAAAAAGGTGTACTAACTATTTTTGCATTGTGCATATTAAATATTTTCAACACCTTTTGTATGTACTCATTCTGAGACAATGTTAATTTGCGATTTTTCTTGTCTCTAGTTATTCTCATACCAAGGATTTGTGTTGCAGCTCCCAAATCCTTCATTGCAAATGAATTTGCCAATTTCCTTTTCAACACATTTATTTCCTGCATCTCAGACCCTGCAACAAGCATGTCATCTACATACAATAACAATATAATATAGCTGTCATCATTTTTCTTTTTTAGATAAACACAATGATCGGAGTGACATCTAGTATAACCTTGTTCAGACATAAACTTGTCAAATTTTAGATACCACTACCTTGGAGCCTGTTTTAAGCCATACAAGCTCTTCTTCAACCTACACACTAGTTTCTCCTTCCCTTTCACCTCATATCCTTGTGGCTGCTGCATATATATCTCTTCCTCCAATCCCCCATGGAGAAAGGTTGTCTTTACATCTAACTGCTCAAGATGCAAATCTTCAACTACTACTAGACTTAAAATAATTATGATTGAAGTCATTTTAACAACAGGAGAAAATATTTCATCAAAATCAATACATTTCTTCTGTGCAAACCCCTTCACCACAAATCTAGCTTTGTACCTTTGTTTTCCTCCATCTTCTTCCTTCAACCTGTAAACCCATTTATTCCTCAATGTAGTTTTTCCTGCAGGCAACCTAACTAAGTCCCAAGTCTGGTTATGCATTAAGGAGTCCATCTATTCTTCCATGGCTACCTCCCACTTCTTCATACTTTCAACCTACATTACTTCTTCATAACATTTGGGTTCACCAAAATTAGTCAACAATAAATAATATAATGAAGGAGAGTATCGTTCATGGGGTATACTTATCCTGGTAGATCTTCTAACACCAATTTTAGGTGTTTGGGGTGCCTGTTACTGTTGTTTTGGTTGTTGATTATTATTATTTTCAGGCACCTTTACATTTCAGTGATTTCATCAAGAACTACGTATTCCTTGTTTTCATTTTCCTATTTATTTTCCTGCAACTGATTCTTATGCAAGACCTTTTCAATGAATATTACATCTTTGCTCCTAATGATTTTGTGATTTTTGTAATCATATAAGCGATAACCAAAATCATTAACACCATATCGAATAAAGGTACATTTCTTTGACTTTTCCTCAAGCTTTGTTCTATTTTCTTTATTAATATGGGTGAAGGCCTCACAACCAAAAGGCTTTAAAAAAGAGTAGTTTACCTCTTTACCTATCCATGCTTCCTCTGAAACACCACCATCCAAGGAACTTGAAGGCCCTCTGTTAATTAGATAAACAATAGTATCTACAGCATCTGCCCAAAATTGTAAAGGCAATCTTGCATGCAATGTCATGCACCTTTCACGCTCCATGATTGTTCTGTTCATCCTTTCTGACACACCATTTTCTTGTGGTGTTCTTGGAACTGTTTTCTCTCTGCGAATTCCATGCTCTGAACAGTACCTATCAAAATCTTTGCTGCAATATTCACCTCCATTGTGTGATCTGAGACACTTCAATTTCTTTCCTCTCTCAATCTCAACCAAAGATTTCCATTTCTTGAAAGTATCAAATACATCAGATTTATTCTTAATACAATAAATCCAAGTTTCTCTAGTTACATCATCAATAAAAGTAACATAATAACAAGAGCCACCGAGAGATGATACCTGAGAAGGTCCCCATACATCTGTATGCACAAGCTCTAATTTTTCGCTCTTCTTTTCTTTCCCAACTCTAAGAAATCTGACTCTCTTCTACTTTCCATAAATGCAATTCTCACAGAAGTCCAAATCAACATTCTTCAAACCCAGCAACAAATTTCTTGAGTGAAGAATCTTCATCCCCTTTTCACTCATGTGTTCGAGACTATGATTCCATAATGCTGCATCTACTCCTTTGGAAGTTAAAACATTAACAGAGTTAGAAATACCATTGCATAAATACAATGTACCAACCTTTTCGCCTTTTGCTATTACTAGGGCTCCTTTGGTGACCTTCCAAGCTTTATCTGTGAAAGTTGTCACACAACCTTCACCGCCTAACTGCCCTATTGAAATCAGATTTTTCTTCAGATCTGGAACATGCCTTACCTCCTTTAGTAGCCATTGGTTTCCATTCTATTGTTTTACAAGAACCTTACCCAGTCCAACAATTTTACAGGGTTTATCATCACCCAAACGGACTTGTACAAAATCTCCTTGAACATAGTCATGAAAATATTTCTTATCAGGTGTGGCATGGAATGAGGCCCCTGAATTGACCACCCAGGAATCAGTAATATTTTCGAAAGAAAGAATCAAAGAATCTTGTAACACCTCACCTGTCACATCTACTTCATGATTATTTTCTTGTTGTGCATCTCCTTCTTTTCCCTTTCGAGATCTACAGTCTTTCTTTAGGTGTCCTTTCTTTCTGCATTTCCAGCACACTATCCCTGATCTGGACTTGGATCTGCCTTTCCTTGATTTACTGCGATATCCTGAGCTCTTTCCTCTTTCCATTTTTCTTCCCCTAGACTCTGCACTTAAAGCATTAACCTATGTCTCACCGGGGCTTTTTCATCACATTTCCTCGCTAAGGATAGCACCGACAACATCATCAAACTTTAAAGTACTAGATCCAGAAACAAAGTTACTAATGGCCATTACTAAACCATTCCAACTTTCTAGCAATGAGAACAAGAATAACAGAGCTTTAACTTCATCATCAAAGTTTACCCCTACAAAACATAACTGACTTGTAACAATATTAAAATCATTTAAATGGTCTACAACAAATCCACCTTCCGACATCTTCATATTAAATAACCATTTCATAAGAAATACCTTGTTTGAGGCCGAGGGTTTTTCATATAGTTTATCCAACGCCTTAATCAAACCCTCAATTGTTGTTTCCTTCGAAATGTTGAAGGCAACCAATGCTGCAAGGCGCAACCGTATTGTTTCGAGTTCCTTTCTATCGAGAAGGTTCCATTCTTCATCTGTCATACCTGTTAGAATCTTTGTTTTTATGCACAATGGTAGGTACATATATTTTTGATATAGATAATCTTCCATCTGCATCTTCCACAACGAGAAGTTTTGGCTGTTAAATTTCTCAACCCTAAACTTACCATCTTCCGCCATTTCTCCCACTCGAACCAGGAACCCTTCTTTCATGTGATTTTATCAGCCAAATAGACCTTCAGCTCTGATACCAGTTGTTATAAAATTATATATTACAGAGCAATGGAACACATAGAATATTGTAGAAATATAAACACATAAAACACATAAAACCAGAGAGACACAGATATACATGGTTCACCCAGTTTGGGCTATGTCCACCCCGAACAACCAATCCTTCCTTTCTATTATCCAACAAAATGAAGAGACACAACCTACAGTAGATCCACTGTAATATCCTCTGTTTACTCTCACAGTCTCACCTCTCTATTTCTCACTCGAATAATACACATCTATTACACAGCCTCAAATACAATGCCCTGATACAAAGAGAGGGGTTGCCTTCTAGGGCAAAAAACCCTAAATTAAACATAAGTTCTACCATCAGATCTTACGCCTAATGAATGGACCAGATTGACTAGAAATTACTATACTTTTACAAGGCATTTTTACATATGTTTTTAGCTTTGGGGGTGCTGCCCCCGAAACCCCTACTAGGGGACCACTGGCCCCCGAACCCCCCAGTTGGGGGGGATCGACCCCCTCGAACCCCACAGAGGGAACAAATCCCCCTCCACACCCCCCCACGTGGAGGGGTGTACAAACTTCCTGGGGTATACATCCAGCTGAAACAAAGACCTCTAAATAATCATGCTCCACACCCAACACGTTGGCCCATGGTAAAGTGCAATGGCATAAAACTAGCAAAACCAAAGGCCAGATCAAGAAACAGAGGTGGATTCTAATACACGATTAGCACTAAGTGCTAATTGCGTATAGCAGGGTGTCCCCCTCAATGAAGGAAAGTCCCGAAGCGCCTGTTATGTAAAAAAATTAGATAATTTTAGGTTATTGTTTAATTTTAGGTTTAGTTAGATGAAAGGGCACGATCATAAGATCATGCCCTTTCCCAAAGGGTGCACATGGCGATATATAAGCCAAGCAACCCATTGTAAATCATCACCTATCTGTAATTCATTTATTAATAAAAGTATTTCTATATATATTTATGTTTATCCGGAAGTTTTACACTCCATCTGGTATCAGAGCGAGTCGCTCCTGGGCTCACTATAGCACAGCTAACGGTTCTCCCGCTCACTTGTTCCGCACTAGTGTCCACGCATTGTCACCTGTTCACACCACCATTGACCTGTAGCCATCCGTGGAAAACTGCGTAACACCTGAACGACATTGAAACCTAAGCTACGTTGAACATCTGGCTTACTACTTAAACAGTCAAGGGTTCCGTCAAAAATCTGCGTGGTGAGAACTACGTTATTTTTTTTAAAACAGTCGAGGGTTCCGTTCTACCGTCCACTGTCGGCCGCATATGCAATCCGTCTACTTGTTGTTGACTGTCCAGACATTTATGATATACGTATAAAGTAATTGTAACATGTTTTTCAGAACAGTGAACGAAAAGACGTGACTGTCCAGACGTTTATGTTATAAAAAAAAATAATATAAATATAACGTGACATATAATTTACCTTATATATAATATATATAACTCATATATATATAACGTGCGATATATTATATATAATATATATATATATATATGATATATATATAACTAACATATATATATAATTATATTATATATAATACATATAATTTAATTAATTAAATTTAAAAATTTTAATTAATTAAAAATTATATATATATATATATATATATAAATTAATTTAATTAATTAAATTTATTTTAATTAATTAAAAGTTATATATATAAGTTAGTTAATTAATTAAATCTATTTTAATTAATTAAAAGTTATATATATAAAATTTATTTTTGCTAAAAAAAAAAAAAAAAGAGGAAAAATATTTTAGCTGGCAAATAAATACACACCTCCACAAACCCGCTCAATGTCGACAATGACAATGGCGGATTTTCAAAAAAGGTTGTTGGATGCAGAGCAAAAGATAAATAACAACCACGACGAGGTCAATAAAAGATTAAATGAAGTCGAGAGCAAGCTTGGGGAGCAAGCGGATAAAATCAAAAATCTTGAAGATACGACAAATCGAATAGAGATAAAGATGGAAAGTCAACATGTCCAAACAGGAGTAAACTTCAGAGAAGTCTTAACAATGCTGAAAAGTCTGTGTAAAAGGTCGAATTGTACACCTGAACAACTACTAAAAGAAGGTGAAGAGAATCAAGAACACATCTCGTCAGATTCAACTAAATCCACAGACTCTCTTGACAAAGTTGAATCCCCAAAAAAATCAGCGACACCCCACCAAGAAGCAAGTAACACAGCCTTTACAAACAAGCAACTCTGGGATAAATTTACCAATCAACACCCTTTTTTCACTCAACCAGTAGCAACATACCAGCGACGGGCAAAAGTCGAGATGCCTAAATTCGATGGAAACAAAAAAAACAATGTTGCATGGATAAATAAAGCAGAAGAATACTTTGAGATATATGACATCACTGACGATGACGAAAAGCTCAGACATGCATCCATGAAAATGGAGGGAGAAGCATATAACTGGTATATGTGGTGGAAAAAGACAACACATGTCATTAGCTGGAGGAAATTTAAAGATGCATTCTTCAAAAGATTCCAAGGTGTAAAGGAAGAAGAATTCTTTTCAAAACTCATCAAACTACGACAAAAAGGAAGTGTTGATGAATACACTCAAGAATGGGAGACCTTAGTAACACGAGTACCTGGGTTATCAGAATCTCGTCTAATTCAGTCATACATCTCGGGACTCAAAACCCATTTACAAGCAGAACTTGAGATGCATGACATTACATCTATAGAAGTAGCAAGACGAAAAGCAAAAACAGTCGAAAAGGAATCCGAACCAATATTTTGGTCAACAGCGGAAAAAGCTTATGCAAGACGAAGGATACCCCAGTATGTGGACTCAAATAATACAAGATATGTTCCACCACATCGTCGTGAAGATGAAAAATCTAATGTGGAAATGCAAAGGATAAAAGAGGGTAAATGTAAACGCTGTGGTGAGAAGTGGGACCCCAAACATAGATGTGCTAAAGGTAAAGAACCAAAGAACCTATATAATTGTGAAGCAACCAATGATTCAAATAGTGAAGATTATGACATAGAAGACACAGAAGACGCCCCAGAATTCTCACCAGAACTAGATGATGGAATTATTCCACAAGTATCATTATCAGCTATGACAGGTATATCACAACCTCGGACTTTAAAGTTAAAAGGACACATAAAGAAGAACAACGTAGTGGTTCTCGTCGACTCTGGAAGCACACACAAATTTTTAGATGCAACCGTGGCAAAGAGACTCAATATCTTTTCATTTCCCTTACCAAACATGAAAGTGATGGTAGCTAATGGTAAGAAGATTGAAAAGGTAGGGAAATGCCATAAGGTCAATTTGCAGATTCAAGACTTTAATCTAGAGTCTCCATTCTTCACGGTACCGTTAGGAGGAGTAGATGTAGTCTTAGGTATCCAATGGCTACGAACTTTAGGTACTTATGCCGCCAACCATCAAGTACAATTTATAAAATTCAAATGGGGAGGTCAGAAGTACAAACTACATGGATTCCAAGCACCAAAAAATCAAGTTGTATCATCATCTCAGATGATGAAGCCAAGTCGAAGAAGAGCACCTGCTTATGCAATACAATGTCACCAATTAGAAATGTTATATGCAAATATGACCAGAGAAGAGTCACCAGAGATAAAAGATCTGATTCGGAGGCATGAAAAAGTATTTCAAGACCTACCCATGAAGATGCCGCCTAATAGGGAAATTGAGCATAGAATAGAAGTTAAGGCAGGGTCACACTCTGTCAACATCAACCCATACCGATATCCACATATCCAAAAAACGAAAATTGAGAGATTAATCCAAGAACTTTTACAGTGTGCGACCTTGATCATTTTGGAATATATAATCAAGTGGAAAGACTTACCGAAGAAGACGCTTCGTGGGAGAATGAAGCATTTTGTCAACAACATCCGTCGTTGCGTATGCTTTGAGGACAAAGCATTCTTTCGAGAGGAAGGCAATATTATGTAAAAAATTAGATAATTTTAGGTTATTGTTTAATTTTAGGTTTAGTTAGATGAAAGGGCACGATCATAAGATCATGCCCTTTCCCAAAGGGTGCACATGGCGGTATATAAGCCAGGCAACCCATTGTAAATCATCACCTATCTGTAATTCATTTATTAATAAAAGTATTTCTATATATATTTTTGTTTATCCGGAAGTTTTACACTCCAGCGCCCGGACCCAAAAATGCTATAAAATTCAGAAAAGTAACTGTTTTAGTTCCGTAGTGCAGGATTCCCCAAAACCGGAAGGATATCGGAAGGCTTCGAGGCAGTAAGAAGTTTTGATTGAGTTCCACTTGATGCCACACATCGAGTGACACACGTTCAGCGGAAGAGAGAGAAAACCGCTCGCATCGGATGGGTAAACATCGTGCGACTTTTCTGCCCGATATGAAGGACAACTGTAGGATCTGGGGGGTCCAGATCAACGACGGAGATGCATCCCAATGACTGATCGGATTTGACAGGTCAAAAAGCAAGATGCCAGGGGATTTGAAGTCTGATGTGGATGATGAATTGGCAAACGATTCATGTTCACGGGTGATCTTGAAGCAAACAGATTTAACGGCCATTCGAGTATAATTCAGGGAATTTGACACCCAGTTCGTTAGCAAACAAGTGGCCACCTCCCTGTGACGTGTTATGCAATGATGATGATGTGGAGTAGAGGAATTCGAATGAACAGAGGAAAGGAAACCAGAAGGCCGGGAAGTGGAAATGAGAAGTCAAAGAACAGACTGGCTTTAAAGCCATGAACTGATAGAAGCAAAGAACGGGCACATACAGAGACGCAAAAAGCTAATAGTAGAGAAAAAAGAGTAGAAGCTGAGCTGACCTGAAAGCATCATCAAGCCAAACAGAGCAGAGAGAGTCAGAGAGTCTGTGTACTCCATTGAAGGCTTGAGAGGTTCAAGAAAACTCCTCAACATAGGCATGTCATACTATTGTGACCCTCAGAGGTCGAGTTTCAGTAAAGAGAGTCTATGCACTCCAGTCCTACTGACTTCATTCTGTTTAGTGAGTCTCGAATCAAGCTCACTGTTGTAAAGAATCTGCTTGAAAACATAATAGAGAGGCCACCACTGAAAGGCTGGACTAGGAGACGTAGCCCAGGAGCATTGGGTGAACTCCTTATTAAAATTGTTTCGTTTACATGTTTTTCTATTATGTTTTCTCTTATTGCCTCAGTGTTTATGTATTCTAGCAATCTTATCTATCCGTTGCATAAGTAACATAGGCACATCCATGCACATGAGTCTGTAATACCTTTCATTCTTTATCCTAGATAAATTCCAGATCATTGGTCATGCACATCAACTTGCCAAAGTGCATGTTCAACCCCAGTTGGACTTGCTTCTTGTCTTCACATTTGTTAGTGTGTTGAATGGGTTGGATTGCATGCAGGTGCTCAATGATATGCATGTTGCTGAATCCCTTGCATGCGATCAACAACACTGCTCAGCATGTTCGCTATGTGTCAGCTACTGGGATGGATCTTGTACAAGCATAGTTTCCTCCGTGAATGCATGTTGTGCCTACTGCTATTCTTGTTCTTGTTGCAACCCATTCTTTTATTTGTGAAGTGTCATGTTCTTCCTGAGTTGCTGCTTCAGCACATGCAACTCCTTCTTTGTTGCATCTTCTTCCTTCGCGCAATTTTCATGTCGCACTGTCACTTCATAACTTGAGTATCCATAGTTTCTTTCATTATCAATGGATCTACTAAATCTTACAACTTTGTACCGCCTCTGTGTTGTCAACAACCTTCCTCTTGCATTCACTGTGTTCGCTGCATTCGATATGTTGCGTTCAATTTTTGTTCATGATGATGCATGCTATGATGCTTCTGCTTGATTTCCTTGTCTATGAACATCTTTATGTCTTCATGGGTAGGGAATTCCATGGACACTTGATCGACTGCATCCCTAAGTGTGCTCTGAATTGTGTTTTCGTCTCTACTCTCCTAGAAACCATTGTACCTATACTGATGAGATATATATGAACACCTGGGATACCTAAAGACATGGAAATGCTCACGGCAAGCAATCTGTCAGTTGAAAACCAAAATGAACATGAGAACTGACTTGCAACATACCTAGGTAAATGATCATGTAGGTTGTAATTTTGGCTACGAGTTCAGGAGACTGACTGCCAAGACTAAACAAGTCATAGTCTAGGCTACTGGGAGACTGATTGACTGTTGGAACTACATAATGCACAATATATTCTAGCTGCTAACTGCTAGGATTGCGCAATGTGCAATTCCAGTCTTGAAGGACAACTTTCTTAGGGACAAATTTGCGCAATTTTTTGGGCTAGGCATCCACTATCCTCCAGAAATGTGCAAAATAGTCCTGGAGGCTAGTGTTGGGTAGGAATGCACAAATATGGAGAGGAAGGTGAGCCTTCCTTTCCTAGATTGCACAATGCAGCCTTGGTGAAGGAAGAACCTGGGCCAAGGTTGGCCCGACTCGCCGACGGGCAAGTGAAAGAAAGTAAGTCAGTGAATGCATGGCGACACTAAGTGATACCAGAAGTGATTAATAGCGCATTGAAAACATGAAAGAAATATTCAAAAAACAGATTAACGTGCATGTGGGCGAGGCAGTTCACTGGTTGGGCGAACGTCTGCGCAAAATAGTTTCATGCATGCGACAATAATGATATAGCAACAAAAATTGAAATAGAGCTAGGAAAAGCTAGTATACATGCAAAAGACAACACGTGTTCAAAGAAATCAAGAAAATAGTAATCCCAAAAGAGAAAACAAAAAAAGTGACAGAAATGTATCACAAGGCATGGGAAGTGACAGGCAAGTGAAAGAAAGTAAGTCAGTGAATGCATGGCGACACTAAGTGATACCAGAAGTGATTAATAGTGCATTCAAAACATGAAAGAAATATTCAAAAAACAGATTAACATGCATGTGAGTGAGGCAGTTCGCTGGTTGGGTGAACGTCCGTGCAAAATAGTTTCATGCATGTGACAATAATGAGATAGCAACAAAAACTGAAATAGAGCTAGGAAAAGCTAGTATACATGCAAAAGACAACACGCATTCAAAGAAATCAAGAAAATAGTAATCCCACAAAAGAAAACAAAAAAAGTGATAGAAATGTAGCATAAGACATGGGAAGCGAGATTACCCCAAAACAACTGAGTTGAATGTGCCGATTGCTCCTAGATGTGATGTAGGATGTCAGAGTTGCAAGGTTGATGTGAGGAATGAGCTTGCAATGTCTAGTTGATGACTTTTGATAACCTCAAGGTTGTAACATGCATGCCATGTATCTAGGGGAAGCAACACTTGGTGGGGGGTTTCAGAATTTCTCCTTGCATGTAACCTCCAACTGCTAAACATAGATCCCTGAAACAAGGGATGCCTTTTCATGCTACCTTGGTAGAAGTAGCCCATGCTTGCAAGTCTATTTTCCTCAGTCCTGGAGGGAACTAGTCAACTTAGCTGCACATGCAAGAGACTGCTCAACTGCTGGAAAAACATGCACATTTCTGGCTGGGAGCTGGGATGGCTGCCCAGGAGATTTGCGCAATTTCTAGGCAGAGCAGTTGACTGCTTCCCAGATTTGCACAAATCCTGGGCTGAACAACCTACTGCTGGGAAAATTTGCACAAATCCTGTTGGGAGGGTTGTTTGGTAGGATTGCACAATCCTCGAGCCCAGCAGGCTGTCAGATAGGATTGCGCAATTCATAGAGGGAAGGATGGTTTCCCTCTATAAATGCACAATATTCAAGGGGAATCTACTCAGCCTATAGCTGGACCAAGTCCGGGTAGGAATCCCATGAGGGGAATGGATCAACTGTGATCGACATGCTACCTTTGTGCGATGAAAACACTGAAGCATGAGTACTTGACGAAGAAAGACAAGGTTCTGTTTAAGGTTGGTTGGGAGGCTCCAAAACAGGCTAAGGAAAAATTTTGGAGGGTGGTTATAGCCGCTACAACACTTGGATACAAACCCCATGAACTGGTACCTCTAAAAAAATCTTTGCCATGACACTGCAGAGTGGGATGTATTAAAGGATGGATTGTCATTGACTTTTAGCATCGAGGACGAATTTGCAAGCGTTGATGAAGCGCTTCAAGAAATTAAAGTAGTTATCTTCAGGACACCAAAGGAACCTATGGAATGGACCCAACTGTATTGGAGCACCCAATTGTGCCATGCAATGGAATGTTATAATGTGAGCACTGAAGAGGAGGAAGAAGACCTAATAAATATCAATATTCAAGAGACAGAAGTGCATCGCGAATTAGGAGGACCGCAAGTAGAGAACCTAGACATCTCCGCACCTTTGAAAACCATGTAGGTAAACATTAACACTGAAGACAAACTGAAGTTCGCGAAGATTGGAGACTATTGGGATGACATTATAGTCGACAAGGTTGTTGAATTACTTCACGAATACTCAGATCTCTTCTGCACTAAGTTTTCATATTTAAAGGGCCTACTTCGTGATTTGGGCATTATGAGGATCACATTGAAGCCAGTCGCGAAGCCTGTCAAACAAAGGCCCTATCACATTAATCCAATGTATAATGAAAAGGTTATCGAAGAGCTAGATAAAATATTGGAGGCAGGCATCATAGAACATGTTGAAGAGTCTGATTGGGTGAGCTCGATGGTAGTCCAGGAGAAGAAACAAAAGGGAGAAATAAGGATCTGCGTAGATTGTGGAAGCTTAATGATGCATGTGTTCATGATCCATTTCTGACACCATTTACAGATGAAGTGTTAGACAATGTCAGAGGGAAGGATTCCTATTCCTTTACTTACGAGTTTTCTGGCCATCATCCAATTAAGATTGCACCAGAGGATAGAAGAAAAACCACCTTCGAAACATAATGGGTTTATTTTCAATACACTATTATATAGTTTGGACTAAAGAACGCACCTGCAATATTTTATTGCGTAATCATAGCAGAGTTCAAAGAATTCATTCATAAGTTTCTAGAAGTATACTTCGATGACTGGACTATGTTTTTCCTGGTGAAGTGCCATGTAGCAATTATGCGCCTTATGTTGGATAGATGTCAAAGATAACAGATAGCACTAAATTTGAAAAAATGTATATTCTGCGTTCCTTTTGGGATCTTGCTGGGTCATGTTGTGTGTAAGCAAGGATTGATGGTGGACCTTCCAAATATTGTGGTGATTATGAACTTAGATGCCCCTAGGAGCGTCAATCATTTGCGTGCGACTCGGGACACACAAGATACTATACAAAATTCATTAAATCTTATGCTCAAATTAATGCGCCCATGGAAAAAATGCTAAAGAAGGATGTGACATTCTGTTAGGATGAAGAATGTTAGCAAAACTTGGATGTGTTAAAGGAAAAGATGGTGATTGTGCCACTCCTGGAATTTCCCGATTGGAAAAAGGAGTTTCATGTACATGTGGATGTTTCTTGCATTGTGCTAGGTGCAGTACTAACACACATAGGTGAAGGCGAGCTGGACCATCCTATAGCCTTCACAAGTAGGAAGTTATCAAAATCTAAGAAAAAATATTCAACGACAGAGTGCAAAGGGTTGGCCATGGTCTACACACTACAAAAATTTAGGCATTATCTATTAGGAGGACATTTCAAGATGTATACAGATCATTCTGCCTTAAAATTCCTAGTCAATAAGCTTGTGTTGGGGGTGTTAGCCTCCTGTTGCGACAGGTGTTCATATTTCATGATTGACAGTGGAAGTGCCAAATATGTTCATCTTTTCATGCTGCAAAGGTTCCATATTTTGTAAAAAGGCATTAGTGAAAAGTTAAAAAATGTGAAGAGGGTATGCCCTAAAAGAATTATCAAAGGGAAAAAAGAGTAAATTGGTCAGGAAGAATGATAGATTTTAACCCCAAAGAAAAACGAGGAAAGTGGCTAGTCTAAATGCCACTGCTAGTTTGATGGATGGCCCAACAGTTCAATCTGGACCATGCCATGTTTAAATTGCTTGTTTTAGACTAGAGAAAGAATACCTGTCCAAACAGTGCAAGCTTGGCAGAAGAGTAGATAGGCAGAGAAATGAAGGAGCCCAACTGCTTAATCTGGGTCCTTGGAAGAGATAGGGGTTGATTTAGATAGGAGGGAAGCCAGAAGAAAAGAGGACAATCAGGGTTTGCAAGTCTAAGTGCACCCATTCAAAAGGAAGAAAAAATGTTAGGTGTATTAGGCTGGGTAGGTAGTTTGAGGTTGCAGAAGCAAAGTTTGGATCACATTTTGTATTATCAATCAGAAATTGTCTCATCAATCACAGAAAGGTCGAAGCAGTTGTCTAATGGCAGAATTCTGGTAGCATGTCTAACTCCCTTTCACCCTCCCCCTCAAAGTTTCTTACTAACACCCCTTGAGGACTTTGGGATCTTCCCAACAAGTCTTGTTATCACCTCATTTTTGTAAAATATCAAGTCAAGTTTTGGCTTTCTCAATGAAAAGAAGCCATATTTCTTGTGTAAAATCATTTCTCCATATCCCATTCAAATCTCATGTCTAAGTTTCAGATCATAAACTTGGCATCATTCCCCTTACATGTCCATTTTCACAAACTCATATTAACTTCTAATCCTATTATATAGCTCCCTCACTAAATTTTCCCATCCCTATTGTTACAAAAAACTATATAAAATCCCAAAAATATATTAAAATCCCACCCTATAGCATTATAGCTATGTATATACAATTTAGGGGAATAATAGTCCATCTGGGACTACTATTAACCCTTCCGCGTTCTAACCCGGAGTTGTTTTAACCTATGGTTAAAATAATAACCATGGTCTTTCCCTTTTTGTATATAAACCTAACCCTTCTTAGCGCTCATTATTAATTTTTGGCGTTTAAACGCTTATTTTAACATTAATCGCTACCGGTGCACATAACCCACCAACCCACATTTTCAAAATTTTTTGACCCCCCGCAGCATAATGATATTTTGTAAATCGGGCGGGTCCTGCGCCTAACTACACGACACCCCGGATCGTCCCGCCAGTCGTCCGATGCCCAACACTTTAGATCCAACGGTGGGCGGTTATTCTCAACCCCCGATGCGTCGGAGGTTAACGTTTGGGGGATGGGCGGTTTCCATGCCATACCCCCGCCACGTGTCGGCCTCCCGGCGTGTTCGGAGGCCCCTCCCCCAATACCGCTTGTGCTGAAAGGTGGTGCGGGGAAAACCAAATACCACCTTCCGCCCTCCTACGTCAGCCCTGCGTCGCTTCTGACATCATGTCTTCGTATCCCCGCCGGTGCCCCGTGTCATTGCCACCTCACCTGCTCACGTCGTCACCATGCCAGAGTGTCCTATGCCACGTCTTCATCCGAGTCAACTACCACGTCACCCGTCCGTACCCGGGACCCGCCGATGACGTCAGGCTGAAGTCATCCCAAAAAAGCGCCAAAAGCGCTGATATGCCAAATTTTTCATATAAATGTGCCTTTTCGACCGTTTTGTTTCATTTTCATTAGTTGTGTGCGGGAGCTATTGTGCCATTTTTTTTCGCCCGTTGGTGTCAAAATTCGAAATTCGACCAAATTACGTTGTTTCTGCCTGCAAATACGCCACCATTGTTCACCATTGTACGAGCTCGACAACCCTCGGCGCCATTTTTACCAGGTATTTGCCAATTTCACCAGTTTCACCCTGTTCTTACCATTTTTCTCCATTTTTCATGCTGAAACCGGCAAATTGCTGAATTGAAATCACTCATACGCCTAAAAAAACCTACCCAGATTCGCTCACTACTCCCCATTGTTAAAAGAAAGCCCTGGCAATTCGCGAAATCACCGCAGGAAGATGTTTTAAAGCTCGAGTTTCCATCAAAACTCTGCAATAAGCTCAACATTATCCTTTCTGCCACATTCCACTCATAAACCTCTGCAATTTCACTGTAATACTCCCCATTCCCTTGCAAAAATTTGCACTCATAGTCTTCTATCCAAGGAATTTTCCAAAGAAACTATAGCCTTATCCGAACTCTGCAAAGTTTTCCTTTTCATCATAATTATAGATGTTGAAGGCAATTCCCTCACTTGAACTCATTTTGCAACTCCTTTGCAAATCCTCAGAGTCAGTTGTCAACAATCTGTTACTACTGTAAAACTTCATTCCAAATATAACATCAAAAAGTTTTATAATGGCCACTCCAACAGCTCTCAGTGTCACTCTTATGAATCCACCAAACAAAGAACTTGAAGCCATGCCTCTGGCTGATAAGGATTACCTCATTCAAGATCTAGTTGGAGACAGAAATCACTTGAAGACCTTCTGCCAACTAAGAAACAACTTTATAAAAAATTGTGACACGTTTGGCATATGGGAATCCAATTTGCCTTATTATTTCCTTCCCGATGTTAATGTTTTTCCTGAGGTCATCCATTTGTGTGCTGAAAACTATGAACCAAATCAGAGAGCTGTCAAGTCTCCATCTGGGAGCATAGTTTTTTATATTACTCCCGACTCCATCAACCAGATGCTCGACTTCAAACAGACTCAGCTATTGATTCCTTTCTCCATGAACTATTTGCTGGATGAAGGCTCCAATATTTCCAGCTCTGAAATTGCAAGAATTACCAAGACATTCATGAGGGAAGACTGCCAGCCTACAGGCCCACCTCCTTTCTTATATGACAATTTCAATGAGGTGGGCAAGCTGCTTATAGATATGATTTCCTCTGTGCTGGGTTTTAAAACAAGTGAGCACATTGATGAAACAGTGTTGGTTTTGCTGTCTGCATATAGCCCAAGACAACCCCCTGCTGTCAAGTATAATTATGCCAAGTTCATAGCCAACAAAATACATGACCAGCTAGTGAAGCTGGATAGGGAGGGAGTCTTTAAATATTCATCATATATCTATCATTTGTTCATGTATTACTAGTCTGAATGCTTTCAATGCCCCGTTAAAAAGTTGGATTCTAAGGGGGAAAGAAGGTTTGTCATCTTTTGGTCATTAGTTTTCCATGAGGTTCAAAACTCTCCATTTTCCTACTGTGAGTTCATTGACCAATTTGTATACCCAGTCTCTTGTCTTCTAAAAAGGTCCCCTCCTCCTAGATTGTCATATGACATACAAAAGACCTTGCTGCTGTCTAAGAGTTACAAAATAGGTGATTGGTATCTCTACCAAAATCACACTGTCATTAGGATCTATTGTTGTGAGCTCTGTCCTTACAGGCTCCCAAGATATGTACCAATGAGACTATTTGCATTGGAGTAATATAGGCATCTCATCAATGCTCATCTTACTTATTTTCATAGTGCCAAGAAGAAAGCTCATCTAAAATTCAAAGACCATCTAGGCCCCTTCATTATGAACAAGAAAGAAGGTTGGCAAGATGTCGATCAAATACTGAGGGACAAATATAAGTTAAAGAGGAGCTTTTGGTGGGTCCCTTATGACCCGGAGGCTTTTATCAGTGCCAGAAGAGTTAAATACAGGCTGATGGCCTATGACCATTGTAAATTACCACAAATTGAACAATATGCCAACCAAGATGAGTGGCTGAAAGACACATTAGTTGAGGAATTGACCTAAGAAGAAATTATGGAAAGAAATCTCAAAGATTTAGAAAAAACTCTTGACTTGGATTCTGTTGACCAGGTAACTTTCAAACTGCCGCACCAAGTCGGAGAAGGCACATCCACTGCTGCAGCTTCACAAGCTTCCCAAGGAGCATCTACATCAACAACAGGTACATGGATACAGAACAAGGAATGGTCACAGAACAGCCTGCCACTTCAATGGAACAATCTCAAGGACAGGCTCCTCCACAGCAAACAGAGGCACCACAGGTGCCTGCTTTACAGACTCTTGCCCATGAGGAAAGAGGCAGAAAACGAGACCGAGAAGACTCCACGCCTGCTAGTGGGTCTACACAGCAGCCTGAAGCCAAGAGGCAAAAGGTTGACTCTCCAATTGAGGAGGAAGTCAGTGAGGAAATCCTTGGAAGTCCAAGGAGAGACAGAGAAGGGAGTCAACAAACAGCTACAAGCTCTTTCCAACAAGAGCAAGACAGACAGCATGGCATGGAGGTATCTTCCTCTACACAGCAAAGTAAGAAGCCAACTAGCATCAAAGCCACCTTTAAAGAAATTAAGGCTCAAAATGAGCTATTAAGAGTACAATTGTATGACCAATTTCTTAAGGCAACACCTACCAAGCAGGAAAGATTGATGGCAGCATATGACATTAAAGAAGAAAGGATGATTCTCGCCCACTTCAAACCCAAGGTTCAGCAGCCACAGTCAGTTGCAGACTATGTCAAGACAATATTAGAGGTCCTAGCTAAGGACATTCACCCCATGGATCAAATAGAGTTATATAAGCAAACATGGGAAATGGTCTATGCCACCTTGGCAGACAAGGCCACGCTGGCTCATGAGTTGAAGGAATCTTTAAAGAATACAAATACTCAGCTTGATTTGGAAAGAATGTCCTCCACAGCCAAAGACAACAGAATAAAAACATTGGAGGACATTATTGTGGACCTAGGGCATGATCCTAAGAACCCCAAAGCCATCAAGGCCCTAATGATGAAAAAGGAGGACGATATTGATGCTCTGAAAAAGAAAATGAGGCTCACCTCGACTATGCGCCCACAAACAGGAGAACTGGTTCGAGAGAAAGAAGCCGAAGATACAATGGACCTACTGCTGCAAATGAACCAGAGAATAATTGAGATGGAGGGAGAGTTGGAGAAAGCACTACAAGGCAAGAAGGGAGAGTCGACCTCCTAGCCACCTCAAACAGTTCCAACTGTTGTTATTGTTCCTCCTACACAAGCAGCAGTGACCCCTCCAATTATTATAGCAAAAACAACAGCCACTGATGCCACGGTAGCAACAACAATAGCGCCTGAGTCTAGCATGAGCATGGATGAATTGACAAAAGCTGTCAAGGAGCTAGAGCTTCAAGCAACAGAGATAAAAGAGGCCAAAGAAAAGTTGGCCAATCTAGAAGGAAAATATGATAAGTCCAAAATGACAGTGGCTGAGCAGACAAGGGAAATTAAGACCCTGAAGGACAAAATAAAAGCCTTGGAGGAGGAGCTAACTTTGGACAAGACACTAGCTGAAATAAAGAGGATTTTTTGGGCCAAGATTAATCAATCGATCACTGACCAGTGGCGGTCAATTCAGGCCATACATGAACAAATGGATCTAATTGGCCTAGCTCAGTTTGAAAATCAGAGAGCCAGAGCAGCATTGGGAACCATGCCTGAACAGGCCAATAGAATGATTAATTTTTTGAACCATCAAACTAAGGAAGAGCTGGCAGCAATGCAAATTATGAATAGGATGGAGGCCATACTCACAGCAAAGAAGGTGCTGAATCTGAGAGGTTTTGTACAGACACTGGAAAGAAAGTGTCAAGAGATGAAAAGGGACACAGATGATTTTAAGTGGAAACTTACAACATTACAAAGCAAAGGTTTGCCCGGCTTGCTAACCAGCACTGGAAGGTTGTTAACGCGTGAAAAATATGCCACTAGAGTGAACAACTATGTCACAAATCAACTTACTGCATCCTCAGGCTCTACAACAGAGGCGGGGCCACCTTCTGGGCAGAATCTCTATGATAAGTTGGAAAACTTATTTTATATTGAACATGAAATTAATCATTTGTTTGAGATGCCACCCAACTATTATAGGTATATAGAGGCCGATGAAACACTCATCAAAATACAAAAACATCAGTTACCTCCGGAGGATTGGTGGCAGGCAATGCTGGCCATTTTTCCCAGGTAATTTCAGTTTTTTGCCTTTTTATTATTTCAAATCTCGGTCAACTATGAATCACCCAAGTGAGGTACAAAAGCACCGGACAGAGTGGTTAAAGAACAGGCAGAGCGGGTTGGAGCAGTGACAAAGCAAAGAGATGGATGGCGAGCCCAAAAGACCGCGGATTTTGAAAGCATAGCCCAGCCGACTCAATTGGACTCAAAAGTCAATTTTCTCTGATAGAATTAACAACTGTTATATTCATGTTTACTACAACATTTACTCTTTCAGCTACTATCCCTTAAGAGTTGGCGAAGAAGTTATGAGCTATTAACTAATCATCTAGATATTTTTGTATCTTGTTTTTGTATATATACCTCCCCACAGAACGTATTTGGGGTTGGTTGGTTGATTTGCTCCACTAAAGACTCGCTCTGTATACTTGGTGTTTTCCTTAATCAAAGACTGCTGAAACCTTGGAGGATGGACTGTCTGTTGTCTTATTAATGTTTTGAAGAATGAATATGGAATTCTTGTGCTACAACATGACTCAATAAGTGTTTTCTACCTCTGTTTTCCATTGATATATGCTCATATCATACATATGTCACCATCTAAAATAGCAGAAAAAATGAATAGCTTAGACTTTGTTTAACTGCACTCTATGCTCAATTTCTGTTGTTTCTTTATGTTTTCCTCTGAATTGGTAATGAATATGAATTCCCTTTGGCTCATATTTCCCCTAATTCACCCATGTTTGACAGTTATCTAGGGATTCTTTACTGCTCCTAGATAGAGCTCATTCACCTTCCCTCTGTTAAGCTGAAAGAGAGATTCTTAATTGCCTCTCATTCCTTAGCCTTCAATCCATCTCCATTTAGCCTGAATGTTGTTTCATGTGCTGCTATCTTGCTCCATATTCCTCTTGTGACCAAGAAAACGCACCAGCAGTCCTACTCCATGACTCCATGCCCAATGGTTTGAACTTATCATACTATGCATTACCTCTCTACTTGAAAGCTTCATCCTTCCCACCAAAACTCAAACAAAACCCCTTGAACTCAATAACTAGCCTAAAATCATCATCAACAAAACTAAATCATTAAGAGAGAGCCCTCTCTGATTGTAGGTGGGCTAGAACCTGCAGTCCAAAGATTGGTTAGTGGTTACCTCGGTTGTATTCCCTTGGGAGTCAAAGGGAACAACCTGAGTGATAACAGGGGGGGAAGATTTTCAGGTGGTTGTTATTATTTTAGGAGTACAATTTGAAGTGATTGTGAAGCTGGGAAGGTTGATTGCTGGACTTGACCACATATCGAGAATTGAAACAAGTGAAGAACCTAATAATTTGGAGGAAGGGTTGCCAGACACAACTCTTTGCGATACGTGTAGCTAATGACCATTTTGCTGATATTATTCACTTCCTAACTATTGGGATGACGCCTGAAGGATATACAAATTATTAGAATAAATAATTAGTGGTTCACACTGTTATTTTTTTAGTCATTATGGGACATTTATATAAAATGGGGGTAGATGAAATATTGTAGAGATATGTACCAGACTTTGAGCGTGATAGTATTATTGCTGAAGCTCATGAGGGAGGCCATTATGTAGGGAAAGCAACTGCGCAAAATATTTTGTGTGTGGGATTATGGTGGCCAACATTGCACAAGGATTCCAAAGCATACTGTAAGGCATGCGATGCATGTCAAAGCATTTTTAGACCATCACGGAGGGAGGAACTACCACTACATTCTCAAGTCTCTTTACAAGCATTTGAGAAATGGGCAATTGATTTTATTGGGCCAATTTAGCCACCTTGAAAGGAAATGGATGCACACTACATTCTCACTGTGACAAAGCATTTAACCATATGTGCAAAAGCACAGCCAGTAAAGGATTATACAGGGGATATGACAACAAAATTATTTTTTGAACACATATTAGAAAGGTTTGGGTGCCCAAAAGTTTTGATGAGTGACAAGGGAACACACTTTCTGAATGAAACGATTAGCATGATGACAGATGAATTCTAGATCTACTAGCAGAAGAGCACACCATATCACCCATAAGAAAATGGGACTATCAATGCTTTTAAAAAAATATTGGAGAATGAATTGACAAAGGTTGTAACGTGCAACAGAATTACTGGGATGTGCACGTACCTGCAGTGCTATGGGCCTATAGGACTACTTGTAAGAAGTTGACAGGGCAAACGCCATTCATATTAGTCTATGGGGTCAAAAAGCAGTGATGCCTATGGAATAAATTGTGCCTAGTCTGCGCATAACAACTTTGACAGATATGGAAGATCACGACGCATTGGAGGAATAGCTTGTGCAACTACTCGAATTAGAGGAAGACCGATTTTTAGTAGGATTCCACCAACAAGTAAAAAAGGAACGCAAAAAAACATGGGATCGCCATATCAAGCTTTGGATTTTTAAGGTAGATGATCTTGTGTTGTTATATGATAGAAATCTCATAAAATTTCTAGGTAAATTCCAGATACATTGGTTAGGACCCTATATTGTCAAGGAAATTACAGACGGTGGTGTAGTTTAGCTCGCAAAGCTGAATGGGGAGCCATTCCCGAGAAAAGTAAATGGTAGTAGGCTGAAGCTATATACGGGGGACCCAACGCAATGAATCTATGGCAACATGATAGTATTACCACTCCAGGCAGTTGCAAGGGGGTGCGAGACTCTAAACTACATTGCCCGATTTGGAGGACAAGGCAGCGACTAGGCTATGCGAAAATTGTTGAGGGTGTACCTGCACTCAGGACGCTGCGCCATGGAGGAGGGTGCCATGTAGCCGAGTAGGAAAATGACGTTGGAGTTACTATTCATGATTTGATAGCTGAAAAATGGTTAAAAGGAGTGGGGAGGTGACAATTAAGGTGAAAAAAATTGAATATATATCGCCAAAGCAACATTTATCATTTGAATGTGGGGTGAATGGTCAGATTTGAATTCAAATCCCCCTATAAATTATGTGTGCTAGTCCAAAAGAGAACACTTTTCATTCTACAAATTGTTGGAGCCTTATCCTATCTGACGCATGTGAATCAAGCGTTCTAGGAAGAATTTGTGATGCACCCTTCCTTTTCGAACTATTCTACAGTAGCCTGAGAGATATTCATTGAGAAGATGACTGCTTCTAGCCCCATCGAGGTCGTCAGTTCCGAAGCTGTTGTCTCTCACACACAAGGTCGTCAGTTCTGAAGCCGTTGTGCCCACAGCACCGAGGTCACCTAGGCTGAAGAAAACTATCATAAAAGAGAAGTAGTCATCCATGAAAGCCAAGCAATCAGCTGCAAAAGAAAGACAGAAGAAGCCAACAAAGTTGATACACATCTAGGAGTTGCAGAAAAAGCAGTCCTTGCTACGAGACAAGCTTTAGCCCTGGAAACAGGAAGCCTTCCAGATTTCACAAAACATTCGTGAGAAGCTGAAGGCCATGGAATAGACCCAGAGGACTACAGAACTTGCAGTAGAGGAGCCAACCACAGAGAAGTTCGTCCAAGAGGTACAACAAGCAGAAAAATAGAATACCATGGAGCTCAGGGAATTGACTAAGGCATTCAACATACCCTACCAGAAAGTGGAATAACTAGCTGAGTGACTCAAGGGAGAGTCACAATCTTTGTGTTGGGGGTCTGTTGGGATGAGGTCCCTAGGGGTAGAACTAAATAAACTAGTCATTGTTTGTAAAGAATTTTGTAAAATATGTAAAGTCTCCACGAAATGTGGATGCAGAGCACGCAGATAGATAGAGTCAAAGGTGCTTAGCCCCTTGTTTTTGGTCAGTTTTTAAGACTCGCCCATGAGCCAGGGGCCATGGTATTGTATTAGAAAAGCTATAAATAGTTGAGTCTTAGTGAGTCGTAAGAGGAGAACTTTGGATAGAGAATTGGGTACATTGAAGAGTTTTGTGTCTTGGGCAAGTACTGAGGGAGGAAGGCTCTGCCTCCTGCACTTAGGTAGAGAAGAGAAGGCTCCTACAGCTGAGTGTGAAGGAGGCTTGGGTAGAGTCCCTAGATGAGTGCACAAACCCTTGCAGTTGTTTGCGCAAGGTAAGAAGAGTCTGTAATCGATGAATTGAAGATCAATAAAGACAACTTTTGAAGAATTACTGAGTATTTCCATTGAATATGTTTACATTAGATGTTGTCGATTAATGATATGTTTTCTGAATTAGTGAATCAATGTTGCGCGAATTAACTGAATCTCTCAAAATAATATATGAAATTAATGGTTATCCACTTCCGCAAAGTTAGAAGCTATTTCTCTTATGTTTTCTGATGAATTAAGTAGATCTTTGTGAACTCCGATCTAGGATTACTTGTTGATGTGCGAAAGTAGGTAAATTTATTATTTAAGGTCCTCAAAGACTAATCATGGAACTTCGCGAAGGTACGAAGGAAGTTTTAACTTAGTTACAGTAGAAAGCCCTAGAAGTCTATCAATCTGTGCGGAGCTAGATCTAAGGCTTGGGAAGACATCACACTAGTCTCTGGATGCAGAAACGTGGTTCTTTCATCCCTGAATACTGCTTTGGGTGAGATTGCAGCCTATGATACCTGGGTTGTTTCCGAAAGGGCTAGCAGTGTAGGGTTTTGTTGGTTGGCGCAACTAACTCTGAACCTGGGTCAGGACCCCCTAAGCCAAGAAAAAGCTATAGCAAGATAGTGAGGGTGGAAAGGATGAAGAATATCATTTGGCCTTGTTAGATTCAAGAATATAATTTATGTGCCAAACAATAATGTATTGAAGAGGCTTATAATGAGAGAGTCCCATGATAAGCCATATTTGGGCCACCCAAGATACAAAAAGACTCTCATGGCCATCAAAAGTTTTTTTATTAGCCTAATTTGAAAAGAGAAGTGGTTGATTTTGTTTCCAAGTGCATAGACTGATCTTACATTCTTAAAGAGATGTAGATATTCATCAATTATTCCAACCTTTGCCAAAATCAACCATTTCCTCAGAAGCTAGCACAATAATCAAATATTCATTAAAGCCAGCAATGCTCTTATTCGCAGAGAAATTAGGAGAACTAGGTATGAACTCAACAATTTATCTCAGAAATCCTATAATCTTCATACAATTTTAGATAATCTAATCCAACCACAATTATGGGCACTAATTGACTCGGCTTCAACATTAAAAGTTCTTAGGATGGAACAAAAAACATGCACAAAACAATCTCATAAATTCACCAAACTCCTAGAAAGTAAAGTGACCTCCCAATATGACTCCATCTCACACTCTAAAATCGATACTTCAAAGATATTCACCTTAAAATCTCTGATCAATCACAATTCTCTCTATAACAATACTCGATCCTCACAAAACATTGAACAGTCAACTGAATCTAAAACAAACACAAAAGATACAATCAAACAACCAACCCTCACAACCCAGCAACCTACTCTCGCAGCATGCAGCCCACCGCAATTCACCCAACAAACAACCCGCAGCAAACCAACCACGCAATCACACTCCTCACCGTGGCTAAATATTACACATAGTATGCCTCTGCTCAAACCTACACATCCACTCTAGCTTAAGCAATATGACAACAGAATATCCTCTCCGACACAATTAAAAGCACACTCAGTGGACCTCATATCACACAGTCCATCACCCACACATCCAACAACGCATTCCAACCACCCATTGGACGTAGCTACACTTACTTTCACACTCCAACAACCTGCCACCACCACACGTATTTCTATTAACCCGTCCACCACAAGATGCACCCAACACACACCCCATATCGAACCAACTATGCAATCACAATGGCTCCATTAACAACATCCCAAACAACCCAACCTACTCTCCTCACAACCCACTGATTCTACGCTTATACCCCAACCCAAACCACCCAGACCCAGCATTCCAATCTCCTTTTCCACGCAATCCAATAACCATCTCTCACAATTAAACCATCCAATAAATAAATTTACTACCCCTACTAACATTTCAATAGAAAACAACACTTACAATCCACCAGATAACACAAACACTACAAATACAACCCCCTCAGAGCAAACCATTAATACTGAACCTACTTCACACACCAATAATAATAATATTGACAACCCCAGGAATAACAACGACAATCTGGTCATAAATTTATCTAACCTACAACTAAATGAACACATCCTCAACTTACTAAGGAAAGGTTTAAATTTCTCTATCACCCCTCGCAAGATCCTTGTTGAAGATATTCTGTGCAACATTGAATATGGCATTAAAAACCTTCCTGACACCATAAAAGAACAAATCAGACAAGACTGCTCCATCACTCTTAGAAAATCAAAACCCCCCAAAAGCAACATCAGCAAACATGAGTATCTAGCTCTCAAAACCTTGAACTCCAACCCGGATGTGGTAGTGTTAAAAGCAGACAAAGGAGGAGCCATTGTTATCATGAACAAAAATGACTACAAAGCAAAAATGCTAGACCATCTAAACAACAATGGCTGCTACAAAAAACTCAATAAAAACCCATTAAATAAGATCTCCAAAAAAGTAGGCAACTTAATCAAAACAAGTAAGATACAAGACAACAAAAATCTCATAGTTAACAATCCATACACACCTAGAATCTATGGAGCTCCAAAGATTCACAAAGAAGGCATCCCTCTCAGACCAATAGTAAACACCATTAATGGGCCCACATACCACCTAGCAAAACACCTAGCCAAAAAACTAAAACCTCTAGTAGGAAACACAGACTCCTTTGTCAAAGACTCGACCCATTTCATTGAGGAAATCAAGAACATCAAACTTGACCAAAATGACATTTTGGTTAGTTTTGATGTCACCTCACTATATACTAATATCCCCATTAATGATGCCATGGAGGTCATCGGCAAACTAACAGATCCTGACACATCAAAGCTCATAGAAATCTACCTAAGATCCACCTTCTTCAGCTTCATGGATGATGTTTATGAACAAACATGCGGAGTTGCCATGGGGTCACCTTTGTCTCCTATTATAGCCAATCTATTCATGGAAGACTTTGAAAACAAAGCCCTCATGACCTCACCCTTGAAACCTAAATTGTGGAAAAGATATGTGGATGACACATTTATCATATGGCCTCATGGAAGAGAAACCATAGAAACCTTCAAGCAACACCTAAATAGTTTATCCTCTTCCATTAAATTCACTATGGAAGTCGAGATCAACAAGAGCCTCCCCTTCCTTGATATCCTCATCACTAGGAATGATGATGGCTCCATATCTCACCAGGTATATAGAAAAAAGACTCACACTGAACAATATTTACATGCCTCCTCACATCATCACCCAACCCACAAACTAGGGGTCCTCAACACATTAACAACCAGAGCCCTCAGAATCTCAGACAAGGAACACCTAGAAAAAGAAAAAGAACACCTTATTAAGGTTTTCCTAAAAAACAGATACAACAAACGTCTAGCTGTCAAAGCCATAAATAAAGCAAACACTCGACCAAATAAGAATAAAAATTTTGACAATATTATAGGAAAAGTTAACCTCCCTTACATACTAGGGACTACTGATAAAATCTCCCGCATCCTAAAAAAGAATAAGATTCTAACTACCTTCAAACCTCTGAACACCATCTGTAGCTACCTTAATCCGGTTAAAGACAAAATTGATCCAAAATGTCATAAGGGTGTCTACCTAATTCCTTGTTAGGCCCCTATACTACTAGTGTAACCCCTTATTGTTATTAGTAAAACCCCCTTATTATATTGTTGTACCCATGTAGTCCCCATATTTTTACTATTGTGCCCCATAGAAAGCCCACTATTGTTATTATTATGCCCTTACATTATAATTTATTGTTATGTCAGCTCTGATTATATTATGACCCCTTAGACTCCTATATATAGAAAGGACGTATTTTCATTTGGATCATCCAATAATTGTTCATTTTTGTAATGTAAAGGAGGTTTCCCCCTCGAAGAGTCTAAATTATAAGGCATTTATCTATCTTTTCTATCTCTTTGTGAGCTAGTTTCATAACATTTGGTATCAAAGCTTTGAATTCTAGGGTTTCGCCGCTCCAAATAGGCCATTGTGGCATTTTCACTATAACTTTTTTTCTGCGATGTTTCAAAAGTGAAAACAAAAACCCATTTGGGAAGAAATCACGTTGAACCTCAGGTTCGAATTTTAGAGCATTTCGTGCAACATTTATGGAGATATGATTTGAGGAAGTTGGTCTTTTTGTAGACTCCTGAATTACATTCCAAATAGGTGACCTTGGGAAAATAATCATAACTTTTGTTTTGAGCATCAGATTGAAATTTCGTAAGAAGTTACAAAAGGAGGATGGACTGTAGTTTATTGTACATATTTTTTAGATTCAAAGGTCAAAATAGGGACACTTGGCACTTCATACAAGTTTGCTCTTCTGAAATGTTATATAATCAGGTCATCTTGGGAGATTGTGCATAACTCCTTCTTGGAGAATCTAAATTCGATCAGACTGGTGGCATTAGAAATAGGACACATAGGGCTACTGTAGGTCACAAGTTCAGAACTAGAAGATCCAAAATTATAGGGTTATAGTCGTTTCAATATCGAGCTCCTAAAATCAAGAAAAAGCAAGATGAGGAAGTTTGATGGCAAGGATCCAATAGATTGGATACTACAGATGGAGAAATATTTCGATCTACATGAGGTGAAACTATTACAAAAGGTACGTATTACATCTTCATATTTAGAACTAGATCAATTTTTATGGTATAAAGGGCTTTGTTCTGGCAAACCACTTGTTATGTGGTCAATTTTCACGGAGGAAATGATAGCACATTATGAGGATACGAAGAGAAACTCCTTCTTTATCTAATTGATAAATCTCAAACAAAAGGGTTCAATGGAAGAGCACATTGAGGACTTTCAAAAATTTAATAGAAGGGTAAATTATATTCCAGAGAATCAAAGGATTGATGTCTTCATAGGGACTTTAAAGAATAACGTTCAACATGAGGTTCCTTTTTGGGAACCTGATTCATTGGAGGAGGCATTCGAGTTGGCAAGAAAAATTGAAAGAAAAATTATGAAAACAGGGAATTCCACCACTCATGACTATAATTATGGAAGTGTTTCTTCTCCTAGCCTTCCACAACCTACAAGGCTTACACCACAATGATTGGAAAAAAAAAGAAAAAGAGAAAAAGGGCTTTGTTACAATTGTGATAGAAAATGCACTAAAGGCCATAAGTGTGCTGAGAAGAAATTATTTTACATAGAGTATGAAGAGAAGGAAGAAAAGGATCAAGAAACATCAAAAGAAGAGGATATATGCCAGGTCCCAACCCCAGAGAAAGAAGAAATGAATTCGACCATATCTTGTAAAGAATTGGAAAGAATTACCACTCAAACTCTCAAGATAGAAGTGCATATCAAGAAGAAAAAGGTTCAAGAAGTGAAAGATCACATCGAGAAAGAAGAAATGAATCCGACCATATCTTGTAATGCATTAGCTAGAATTACCACTCCTCAAACTATCAAGATAGTAGGACGTATCAAGAAGAAAAATGTTCAAGAAGTGAAAGATCACATCGAGCATCAAGAAATGAGTCCGACCATATCTTGTAAATCATTGGAAGAAATTACCACTCCTCAAACTCTAAAGATAGAAGGACATATCAAGAAGAAAAAGGTTCAAGCAGTGAAAGATCACATTGAGCATCAACAACAAGTTCTCCAACTTTTAAAGGATAATGCTAATTCGGTGGAAAATTGAATGAAACAACAGGTAGATCAACATCGTAGTGAAAAATGTATTGATGTAGGTGATTGGGTATTTTTACTGCTACATCTCAAGCAAGCTATTTATGAGAAGGAAATGTTGGCAATACTACATGCACTTAAGAAATGGCGGCCTCACCAAATGGGAAGACACTTCAAGGTAAAAATGGATCATGATAGTCTTAAATACTTTTTAGAACAACTATTATCTTTAGATGAACAGAAAAAATGGGTCACAATTATGTTGGGTTATGACTTTGACATCATCTATAGAAAAGGGAAGCAAAATTTTGTTGTAGATGCACTCTCAAGAAAGGATCAGGATGTGGAAGCATTGTTTTGTGCTATTTCTATTATCCAACCAGATTGGATAAACGAAGAAAGGGATGAATGGAAGACGGATGAAGAAGTATGGCCACTCATTCAAAAGTTGCAGAAGATCCCAATTCAAACACTATTGCCAGAACTTGAAGAGGAAGGAAAAATCATATTGGAATCTAGAGCAGTCACAGAAACAAGAACCCGACAGCTACGAAATCGATCAATTTCAGAGTATCTCATCAAGTGGAAGAACTTACCTACTGAAGATTCCACATGGAAGTACAAAAATTTTATACAGAAGCATCAAAAACTACTCAAGCATCGAGGACAACACTTTTTGAAGGAGAGGGGCATGGTAGGCCCCTATACTACTAGAGTAACCCTTATTGTTATTAGTACAACCCCCTTATTATATTTTTATACCCATGTAGTCCCCATATTGTTACTATTGTGCCCCATAGAAGCCCACTATTGTTATTATTATGCCCTTACATTATTATTGTTATTTCGACTCTGATTATATTATGACCCCTTAGACTCCTATATATAGAAAGGAGGTATTTTCATTTGGATCATCCAAGAATTGTTCATTTGTGTAATGTAAAGGAGGTTTCCCCCTCGAAGACGCTAAATTCTAAGACATTTATCTATCTTTTCTATCTCTTTGTGAGATGGTTTCATAACATTCCTTGCTCATGCAGCAAGCCCTATGTAGGTGAGACTAGATGTTAAATTGGAAACTAGGGCCAAACTCCATGTGGGTCGGCTTATTTATGGCCGCTGATATTTTTATTGGATCCCTCTCATCGAGAGGTGTAGGATTGATCTAAAGATCATCCGATTCCGATAAGTATTTATGGAGATATGAATTTATTTTGTTTATGTAATTATTATCAAGCCGACCAGCACTTATGTAGGCTCTAGAAGCCCAACCGACGTGTCTATTCAACCTCTACATTTTTAGTATAAATTGGTGAGGATTCAAAGTCATTTTGGACATGTATTCTTGAGGTGATCTCCTCTCCACGTCTGGGTTTTTGGAAGGAGAGAACCAAAAGATACACTTGCCCAAGGTTGATGCCCTAACCGCAGTAAGCCGCAAGCTTATGAGGAGATCTACACGCAGAAAAGAAAGAGATTTAGTCCTCATCTAAGGCTCGCATTTCTGTAGCTCATGTATCTTGAATATCTCTAAGGCTCTGTGGTTGGAATATCTCCAAGACTTTGTTGAATTACAGTGGCACGCTAATATACTCTGAGGCACGCGTTTGAATTGCAGTGGCACCCTAATATACTTTGAGGCACGCATTTGAATTGCAATGGCACCCTAATATACTCTGAGGAACGCGTTTGAATTATAGTGGCACGCTAATATACTCTGAGGCACACGTTTGAATTACAGTTGCACGTTAATATAATATGAGGCACACATTTGAATTACAATGGCACGCTAATATACTCTGAGGCACGCGTTTGAATTACAGTGGCACGTTAATATAATCTGAGGCACGCATTTGAATTACAATGGCACACTAATATACTCTGAGTCACGCGTTTGAATTACAGTGGCACGTTAACATAATCTGAGGCACGCATTTGAATTACAATGGCATGCTAATATACTCTGAGGCACGCATTTGAATTACAGTGGCACGTTAATATAATCTGAGGCACGCATTTGAATTACAATGGCACGCTAATATACATTGAGGCACGCATTTGAATTACAGTGGCACACTAATGATCTCTAAGACATGCAATTTTGGAGGCTCATGTTTCATATATATCTAAGGTTCTAATCTCAGCAACAAGGTCACTATATTCTCTCTGGCACGAAATTTATGTGGCTTGAATTTTCTCTATCTCTGGCATCGCATCACACTACAGTGGACTCGAATTGTGTTCAATATGGCTAGGCTCACATTACAATTATAAATGTTCATATGGCAGAGACATATGGTTATATGACAAGGATTTTGATCAAAATATGTTACAGTGATATGTGATACAGTTGATCCATGACAGAAATTTCAGATATGACAGTGACCTTAGTGCATAAAAGTGATGACTGTATATGACAGTAACTTGGATGAGATATGTTTAGGAGCAACTATCATCAGAAGTCAGAGGGCTAAGCTACTACCTTGGGTCTAGGAATCTGGAACTATAGCCTAGCTGCTTTGCTAGGCTGCAAGCCATAGCAAGCAGCTAAGGCTGATATACATATGGCTGTATAATGAAGCAACAGAAGTATAGCAGCAGCATGATGTAGCAACAAGGTGTTGCAGCATGATGAAGCAACAGAAGTATAGCAGCAGCATGATGATGAAAGAGACAGCATGATGCAGCATGATGGGCACATTAGTAAGGAGCAGCATGATGATGGGAGGAGATGGGAGCAGCTCAGTGACTAGGTGTAGCACAGTGACGGATGCAACATGAGTACAAGCTGCAACACTATGTTAGGTGAAGCCGTCACCTTGGAGAATCAGTTGAAGCAGAATTTCTTCAACTGATTTCATGTATCATTGTTATAGAAGATTATCTATGCTTAGATCTAGACAAGTCAAAGTGTTGACTTCTGTTGTAATTGTACTCTCTCTCTCTCTCTCTCTTTCTCTGTTGAACTTTGAAGATAAAAGAAGATTTGATCAAAGGGTTTCCCCACACATTGTGGGGTTTGTCCCTGGCTCGCGCCACATCTTGTGTCCTCTTGTCTTGGCTTGTCTTCTGTGATTTATAATTGTGTTCTATCTGCAGTTTATTTTAATGCTGATGTGATTGCTAACTGTGAAAATTTAAATAAATTTCTCTAGCATAGAACATACCTAAAATTAACATGGTATCAGAGCTGAGGTGAAGACAATGCCCAAGCAAGAGTGAAATAGCAATCACCGAAGACAGTTGGGACAAGACAGAAGGATCAATGGGTTCCCCATAATTCACCGAGGGTGAATTCAAAGCAAAGAATGTTATCAAAATGGCGCAGCGGAAGATTTTGATGGTCCATCTTAAGATCACTTCATTGGGAAGTTCGGATCTAAGGGTGGAAGGAAAGGCGGATGCCTTGTTGAAATAAGTTCGGCCCTTATGCGAAGGAGTGCCTGAATGACAGAGATGTGGGTCATCAAAGACAATGGTCGACTCTTCCACAAAAGCAAGGAACCCCAAAATCTCTTTTATGTACTTGATTGAACCTGATGTCCATCTTGGAAATGGAAGTCAAAGGTTACAAGGTGGCACTTATCGATGGAAAGGTACGTGTTTGAAAATAGATCTTTTAAAGATGTTTTTGAGTTCAGGGTTGTATCAAGTTGCAAGAAGTCCACTGGGGACCATGTCCATTGACTCAGCTCTAGAGGTCTGTGAGTCAAATGGTGACTAGGATGCCTGAATTCAAAAGGAATCTTGAAGGTACATGTCTGAAATATACCAAAGGAAAATATTATAAGGGTACCATTCCCCTCATGCAGCAAGTTCACAGGTTTGGAACAACCCGAGGAGTTTAAGAATCATGATCAAGGAATTTCATGTATACAGGTGGAAGAAATCCCTCTATGGCTTGAAGAAAAACACCTCGGACATAGTATGAGAGGATTGATAGCTGTTTAATGCAGCTGAGATTCACTAGGAGTGAAACCGATCCAAGCCATTACTCGAAGGTTGTGGATGATAAACCTCTCGTAACGGCACCTATCTCTGACAGGTGCAGACCCTCTCATTTATAGGAGACAGAGGGAGTTGGATTCTGAATGTGAGAAGATAAGCTGCAAGCTTGTGACTACCTCGAGGATCTTAACTTTTAGAAGTTATATGGTAATGATGTCGGACCAGATTTGGGAAATGCCTTTGAGTTTCATAAACTCATTCGCATTGATGTTCTTGGAGAACCTCCGTTCGAACATATGTGTTGCAGTTAGCATGGTGAGCTCATATTTGGTTGAGCCTCACTAGATTGGTGCCAAGAATCTTCTAAGATATCTTCAGGGCACAATCTCTCATGAATTGAGATACACTGCCAGAAATATGAAACCACATGATTATTCGAATGATGAGTGGGCAGGAAGTATGGAGGATCACTAGAGCACTTCTCAGTGCTGTTTGGAATCTGCCTTGATATCCTGGATGAGCAGGAAGCAGAAGTCAGTGACTCTGAGCACCACCAAGGCAGAATACATTGCTGATAGTATGGCCTTCTGTGAGGCAGTCTGGTTGCTGAAGCTCTTCAGTGAGCTGTTTGTACACATGATGAATACCACTGTGAATCTCTGTGACAACCAGAGATGGGATTCGATTATTGAGGAATCCCGTATTTGACAATTGCTCCAGCAGATAGACATCAATTACTACCTTATCTGGGATATGGTAAGTCGATGATCAAGGAGGCTCCATCACACTGAGATGATGTACAAGACAGAGCCCTGAGGAAAGATCAAATTTGTGATTTTCCCGAATGACTTGGAGTCGACGAGAGACCTTTGTAAAAGGGTCCTGCATGTTGCATACATTGAGCTCTAGGAGCTTTGGGGGGCTTGCAGTTCTATTGGAGCAACATACGACCACAGGGTGACTCACCCTCCCCTGGTGGTGCGCACTGAAACAAGATGATTCGCTCTCTTGTGGGACAAGATGATTCGTACTCTTATGTAGCAGGATGATTAGTTCTCCTGTGAGGCCTGGATTGATGTGTTCTCCATGGCGATTGTAGTAGGATTGATGTGTTCTCCTGTGAGGCCTGGATTGATGTGTTCTCCATGGCGATTGTAGCAGGATTGATGTGTTCTGTGAGGTCTGGATTGATGTGTTCTCCATGGCGATTGTAGCAGGATTGATGTGTTCTCCTGTGAGGCCTGGATTGATGTGTTCTCCATGGCAGCCTGGATTGATGTGTTCTCCATGGCGATTTTAGCAGGATTGATGTGTTCTCCTGTGAGGACAGGATTGATTAAGTTCTCCTGTCGAGGCATCCTACCCATGCAGTCTGGGACTCATGGGAAGTACCTCTCATCTGATCAATGAGTAGGGAAATGAAGTTAGGGACCATAGTAGTACCGATGGACGCATCGTTGTATCTAGCGTACTCCCTACGCTAGGATGTCCTCCATTGATCTGGGATCAATGATACTGGTCTGGGACCAGTGGTAGGAGTTGTACATGCTATGACGCTGACTTCGGGTCAGCTAAGACTCGTATGGGACCAGTGGTACACTCTCTAAGACTGCGATACTGGTCTGGGACCAGTGGTAGGAGTGGTACTTACTATGAAGCTGACTTCGGGTCAGTTGAGACTGGTCTGGGACTAGTGGTATGCACTCTGAGACTGACTTCAGGTCAGTAGAGAATGATATGACTCATTCTCGATCAATTCTTCTTCTTCATAGTTCAGCGGAGATGAGCAGAGCAGAGCAGAGCCAGCAGAGAAAAGCTAGCAGAGCTGAGCTGAGCAGAGCAGAGCCAGTAGAGCTGAGCAGAGCAGAGCTAGCAGAGCCAGTAGCACTAAGCAGAGCAGAGCCGAGCCAGCAGAGCTGAGCAGAGCAGATCAAAGCTAGCAGAGTTGAGCTGCGCAGAGCAAAGCCAGTAGAGCTGAGCAGAGTAGAGCTAGCAGAGCCAGCAGCACTGAGCAGAGCAGAGCCGAGCCAGTAGAGCTGAGCAGATCAGAGAAAAGCTAGCAGAGCTGAGCTAAGCAGAGCAAAGCCAGTAGAGCTGAGCAGAGCAGAGCTAGCAGAGCTAGCAGCACTGAGCGGAGCAGAGCAAAGCCAGCAGAGCTGAGTAGAGCCAGCAGAGCTAGGTAGAGTAGTGCAAGGCACAAATGACAGACATAGTACAGTCGTACATATGGATCAGCGGATGGAGTTCTCCCTAGTTGAGAGGGAGTGTTAAATTGGAAACTAGGGCCAAAATCCATGTGGTTCAGCTTATTTATGGCAGCTGATATTTTTATTGGATCCCTCTCGTCGAGAGGTGTAGGATTGATCCAAAGATCATCCGATTCCGATAAGTATTTATGGAGATATGAATTTATTTTGTTTATGTAATTATTATCAAGTCGACGAGCACTTATGTAGGCTCTAGAAGCCCAACCGACGTGTCTATTCAACCTCTACATTTTTAGTATAAATTGGTGAGGATTCGAAGTCATTTTGGACATGTATTCTTGAGGTGATCTCCTCTCCATGTCTGGGTTTTTGGAAGGAGATAACCAAAAGATACACTTGCCCAAGGTTGATGCCCTAAGCGCAGTAAGCCACAAGCTTATGAGGAGATCTAAGCGCAGAAAAGAAAGAGATTTAGTCCTCATCTAAGGCTCGCATTTCTGTAGCTCATGTATCTTGAATATCTCTAAGGCTCTGTGGTTCGAATATCTCCAAGACTTTGTTGAATTACAGTGGCACGCTAATATACTCTGAGGCATGCGTTTGAATTGCAGTGGCATCCTAATATACTCTGAGGCACGCGTTTGAATTGCAGTGGCACCCTAATATACTCTGAGGCACGCGTTTGAATTATAGTGGCACGCTAATATACTCTGAGGCACGCGTTTGAATTACAGTGGCACGTTAATATAATCTGAGGCACGCATTTGAATTACAATGGCACGCTAATATACTCTAAGGCACGCGTTTGAATTACAGTGGCACATTAATATAATCTGAGGCACGCATTTGAATTACAATGGCACACTAATATACTCTGAGGCACGCGTTTGAATTAAAGTGGCACGTTAACATAATCTGAGGCACGCATTTGAATTACAATGGCACACTAATATACTCTGAGGCACGCGTTTGAATTATAGTGGCACGTTAATATAATCTGAGGCACGCATTTGAATTACAATGGCACGCTAATATACATTGAGGCACACATTTGAATTACAGTGGCACACTAATGATCTCTAAGAAATGCAATTTTGGAAGCTCATGGTTCATATATATCTAAGGTTCTAATCTCAGCAGCAAGGTCACTATATTCTCTCTGGCACGAAATTTATGTGGCTTGAATTTTCTCTATCTCTGGCATCGCATCACACTACAGTGGACTCGAATTGTGTTCAATATGGCTAGGCTCACATTACAATTATAAATGTTCGTATGGCAGAGACATATGGTTATATGACAAGGATTTTGATCAAAATATGTTACAGTGATATGTGATACAGTTGATCCATGACAGAAATTTCAGATATGACAGTGACCTTAGTGCATAAAAGTGATGACTGTATATGACAGTAACTTGGATGAGATATGTTTAGGAGCAACTATCATCAGATTAGAAGTCAGAGGGCTAAGCTACTACCTTGGGTCTAGGAATCTAGAACTATAGCCTAGCTTCTTTGCTAGGCTACAAGCCATAGCAAGCAGCTAAGGCTGATATACATATGGCTGTATAATGAAGCAACAGAAGTATAGCAGCAGCATGATGTAGCAACAAGGTGTTGCAGCATGATGAAGCAACAAAAGTATAGCAGCAGCATGATGATGAAAGAGACAGCATGATGCAGCATGATGGGCACATTAGTAAGGAGCAGCATGATGATGGGAGCAGATGGGAGCAGCTCAGTGACTAGGTGTAGCACAGTGACGGATGCAACATGAGTACAAGCTGCAACACTATGTTAGGTGAAGCCGTCACCTTGGAGAATCAGTTGAAGCAGAATGTCTTCAACTGATCTCATGTATCATTGTTATAGAAGATGATCTATGCTTAGATCTAGACAAGTCAAAGTGTTGACTTCTGTTGTAATTGTACTCTCTCTCTCTCTCTCTTTCTCTGCTGAACTTTGAAGATAAAAGAAGATTTGATCAAAGGGTTTCCCCACACATTGTGGGGTTTGTCCCTGGCTCGCGCCACATCTTGTGTCCTCTTGTCTTGGCTTGTCTTCTGTGATTAACAATTGTGTTCTATCTACAGTTTATTTTAATGCTGATGTGATTGCTAACTGTGAAAATTTAAATAAATTTCTCTAGCATAGAACATACCTAAAATTAACACTAGAAGATCCTTTAACACAAGAATCCAAGAACACTCAACAGACATCAAACATAATCGATCCAAATCATCAGCTTTAGTAGAACATTCCAATAAAACTAAGCACCAAATTTGTATAGAAGACACCTGCATCTTAGCTAGAAGTGATCACTATTTCATAAGGAAATTTAGAGAAGCCATAGAAATTAGCAAGCACCCTAACAACCTCAATAGAGACGACAGATGGACCATAAGTGAAAACTGGATTCCAATCCTATCATCCAACCCTACCCATCCCTAACCATAATTCCCCTCTAATTAACCATGAACAAATAAAAATGACTGAATCCATCATAACTAAAATAAATTATGACCATAATAAAATATCATTTAGCAAAAATTTAAAATTAACAATAATAAAACAATAAAAACTAATAAAACTTCATTAGAAATAACCACATTTAGAATGAATCCTAATAATTATTTGAAACATACAATTAAGAATAAAATACAATTAAAACAACAAAACACAAAATAAAACAATTAAAATATAACATAGTTATAATAAGAAAATATAAATTAAAAACAACTATAACAATAACATAATTAATACAAAATTAAAAGAACATATAATGAGAATAATAAAATATAATTAAAAAACAAACTATAATTCAATAAAATTTTAGATATTTAATTAATACATTAATAACATTTTAAACATTCAAACTAATTGAAACATACAATTAAAACAAATTGAAAAACTAGTTTCAAATTAAGTAAAACATATAATTAAAATAAAATAAACAATAAAATAGACCACAAAAAACATAATAAAACACTTAGTATGTAATATAATAAGAGAATATAAATCAACAAACGACTTTAATACAATAATAGTTTAATTATAAAATAAAACAATTAAAATAGAACACCCAATAACACCATTAATATGCAAATTAATTGAAACATATAATTAAAAAACATGTCTCAAATTAATTAAAATAAAATATAATTAAAAACAACAAAATACAAAATAAATAATTAAAATTAAAAGATAAAATTAAAAACAATAATAATTTTATAAATCAATAAAATTTCAAAACTGAAACAACATTAAAAAAAACCACATTTATAATTACAATCGAAACATACAATTAGAATAAAAACATAATTAAGATAACAGTTAAACAATTAAAATAAAATATAATTAAAACAACTAAAACTCTAACATTTGTTGGCAATGCATCTCTTATATCTATTTATTGAAATAATAAGAACAGTCTTTCACTTATCTTTCACATCCTGAAGATGAACCATCGTCGCTGGTTCGAAACGCCGATCAAAAGAAACCTAATGCGATGAATCCAAAAGAAGATCTACACAAATGTAAACTCCTAGCAGGGTTATTGAAAACTATTCCCATTTCAAAATGGAAGTGGGAATTGATCTCCATGGATTTCATTACAGGTTTTCTAAGAATCTCCAAACAACATAATTCCATTACAGTGGTCATTGACAAGATGAGAAAAGTGGCTCATTTTGTAGCAGTCAAGTCCACCAATTCAACTAGTCAGATGGCTTATATCTTCATGAAGGATATTGTGAGGTTGCATGGAGTTTCCAAGAAGATAATTTCAAATAGAGATGTTAATTTCACCTCAAGATTTGGGAAAGAGCCATTTACAGGCTTAGGGGCATAATTGGCCTTTAGTACAACTTATCATCCCCAAACAAATGGAAAAACAGAGAGGATAAATATAATTCTCAAGGATATGTTGAGGATGTGTGTGATGTACCAGCCAAAGAAGTGGGAAGAGTATCTTACACTTATAGTGTTTGCATACAAAATGAGTACCAAGAATATCTAAATATGGACACATTTAAGGCAATTTGTGGAAGGAGTTGAAATACCCCTATAAACTAGAGTGATACAATGAATAGGGTCTTTATTAGGCTTGATATGTTAAAATAAATGGAGTAACGAATGCAGATCATCGCTCAGAATTTAAAGGTGGAAAAATGTTGGTAGACATGCTATGCAAATAAACACAGGGTTCATAACGAATTCTGAGTTGGGGAACATGTTTACTTGAGGATCAAACCCAAGAAGGGTTCCTTGAAGATTGGATCATGTGCCAAGTTGGCACCATGGTTTTGTGGCAATTTCAAAATACTTGAAAGGATAGGCCTAGTGGCCTATAAATTAGCCTTACCACCGTCTTTGAAAGTCCATGATGTTTTTTATGTTTCATTGCTTAAAATATATGTATGAAACACTAATCTTGTTATTTATTGGAATCTGTTATAGGTCGAACCAAAGGGATAGTTCTAACATGAACCTCTAGGCATCCTCCAATGGAGGAATCTCATGCTTTTGTATTGAGACATCGAGCAATTCAAAGTGTAGTGGAAACACTTTGGGCTCGAGGAAGTCACATGGGAAATGGTTGAATAGATGAGGGAAACATATCCTTCCTTATTTCTTGAGTAAAGAAAATGAAAATATTGTAAATGTTGTACAGAGTTATGTGTATAAAGATCCCTAAACATCAATGCTTGGTTTGAAGCAATTTTTTTTTCATATGGGTCTTGAACATAGAGGATGGTGTTGCCCCCAAGTGGGAGGGGAATGTGACATCCTCTGGGTAAATACTTGTCTCAATGTAAATAATTGTAATTATGTTAATTGGCTAAGAAAGGGACATGGATTCCATTGCTTGAGGTACTAGGAGATTTCTTGAGGGAATGAATGTTGTAGGTTTTAACCTTGTACATAAATTACTTGCATATGAATTCTAAAACACAGAAAATAAACAATGCGAGAGCATAACACATAAAACACATATACATAGAGATTTTCCCCTGGATCCCAAAACCAGGACTACCAACTTGATTTTTCATTATATTCCTTTCAATGTTACAATACATATTTATACATGCTGAAGCATCCAATACCATGGACCAAAAACCATCGCGTCCAAAACCATGGACTGAAAACCATAGGTAGGTTTGCCCAACCTAATATATGGTCCAAAAAAAAAATTCCCGGGGCGCTGCCCCGGACCTCATAGAGGGGGGCTACCCGCCCCCCTCAAACCCCCCGGACAGGGGGTGCTGCTGCCCCCCTGTGACCCCCCCCCCGCTGCGCAATCGGCACAACGAAGGGGGGGCTCCGCCCCCCCTCTAACCCCCTTGTTGGACAGGTAAATCCCCTCTGCGGACAGAGGCGATCCCACTAGTCTAAAGCAGAACTAGCCACAATCAAACCATGCTGCCACGCAAGTTCCTAGTTATGCATCAAAGGTGGATTAGAAAGACCAACCTGGAGTCCAACGCTATGTTTGAAGTAGAGCTGATATTCCCGCTCCCTCGCTCCAGCAGATCATGAACGAACACCTGCACATGCAAAGGGAGAGACAGATACCAACATAAAATCTACCAAAGCACAACTATATTTCAGTCAGAAAGGAAATAAATCAACACCATAAATGATAATGAGATTGGAACTAAAATAGCAGTCACTCATTAATTAATATTAAACAGGAAAAGTTACAACCATGGTTCTGACGTTGAACCTCTCCTGGCTGGGCGAGTAACTATATGTGTCCTGCACTGCATCTCCTCTCCGGCAGCATAACCTCTCTAGCTCTCATCAGCATTCCTCCAAGAACTCAACATCTAGCACTCCATAACTCTAACTCTTAGCACTAGCGACTCCCTTGTCAAATGCATAAGGACAAGCTTATATAGATGAATCAGGAAGGAGGATACGACGAACCGGGACACCTATTGTGGATTAGCATCTTTTTCCCGAAAGCCACTAAAGATGGAGATAGGATAGAGCTCGACATAAGACTGATTTTTTATCTTCAAAAAGCTCCATGTAATGAAGGAAACAACAGTCGGACGTGCATTAAGGCAAAAAGCATGACTAAACTCGGTTGGCGCGACTGCTGCTCTAAGACAGAGCGCCAGTGGTCGCGCCCTCTTTTGAGGATCTCCATCATTGGCGCGGGTAAGATACTGTGGACTTGCGCCAATGGAAAAGGGGCACTTTTCAGGGATAATCTGTAGTAGGTGTCTTCAGGAAACATGAAGCACATGCTCAAGGGAACATGATGCAAGTGTTTTTAGACTTTGTCACTCCTTATAACTCCCGTGATGAGTCCTCTAAGGTACGACAAGAGGAGTAACAGGGATGGTGACAAATTACTGTGTAACAGATGCCCCCTAAAGCATGAAGTCCGAGAGGTGGAGAGGGGTGAAATGCTTTACAAGAACACACATAAGAACACATATAGTTACTGCCGCCGAGGATCTGTATTAAGAGACATGACTGATAGTTCAATTACATGATGTATGTGGTATGGTCGCAGCCATCCATAAAAGAGTACATAAATAATTTAGATCCATAGTATGGACGCAGCCATCTAGTTAGGATCAATGAATTGACTCGGGTATGGTCGCAGCCATCCAGTGAATGAGTCAAGTATCAAGAATCACGCCTGGATTACAACAGACACAATCCAGGGTCTTGCGCTCCATCTCGACCCGAACAAGAGTACAAGTTCAAGCATGTGAATATATGAGCTGATGTCGAACATGCATCAACATCGTCTGATTACCAGCCAATAGTGGGAACTGTTAACAGACGCGAGAGGTACCACCAATAATGACGATGGCCCTCAAGGTACTATAGGTACAATCTACGGCGTGTGAATAAATGATCTGAAGTCGAACACCCGTAGAATCATTCGATCAGAGGCCAATAATGAAAACCTCACGTCGAACACGAAGAACTTGCCATTGAGGCATGCAGGCTCCAAGGCACCGGAAGGGAGTCTCTAGATCAACTTCCTGGATAATGAGTTGAAGTCGACAGGAAGTGACCTTGATCGAAGGTGGGCCATAATGTTTCCCACATCATCGACACGAGACAGAGAGACAATATGGTGAATCAAGATTGTACGAACTATCAGAGGGAGGTTGTTTCTTTGCAGAGGTCAACTTCTCTTGAACATATCGGCGGCACATTAACGGAATTGGCAGTATTTGACATCAACGTATCAACGGTCATGATGACGAGGAAATGAGTGGATGAGAGGTCAAATCAGGTACCCAAGTCCATGGAAGTAAGTGAAAGATGTGAGATGAGATATCCCCACCCTGGACACGAAAACAGAACAGTGCCATGTTCAAGAGCGACATACTGCCGTCACGGTAATAATGATGGGTCAAAAATTTTCTTTTCCCCCTCGCCATTTCTGGCGAGTACCCCAGTTATTTTTAACAAGCTTGATGGGGATAGCATGTGCTTGTGGTGTGACAAAATCCGATGTCATCAAATTTTAACGAGTCTGACAAAGGAAGAACTCGGCGTCTTTTCATGTTTAGAGAGTTTGAAAAGACAGCAGAAAATAAAACTCCAGGGGTGTCCTTTTTCGTAAAGTTGTGTCTCTCGGGCCCGAAAAAGTATAAAATAATACCTTAAAGAACCGCCCGATCATTACGATTGAGGAGTACTTTTCATAATTAGTGATTTCGACCTGAAAAAGTAAAAAAGCGGTCAAAGCCACGTCGTTTCGGAACCATTAACGAGTTTGAAACGACAAAAACCCGGTAATCTTTTTATGTTTTAACAGTCGACAAAAAGAAACCTAAAACGACTGCCCCTTATTAACATTTAACAAGTCAAGAGGGAAAACTCGGCAATCTTTTCCTCTTTAAATGGTCAGAAAAGAGCTGAAAGCGGACCTCCATTTTTATTTTCTTTAACGAGTCAAAAAGGAAAAATACTCGGCAATATTTTCATATTTTACGAGTCAGAAAAGAGCGTAAAGGTGACTCGTCCTGAAGGAACGAGTGGTATAAAGGGTAGCAACTGGTTCCGGTAATGGTGGAACTTACTTGAAACATGTAATGGTCAAGAGGCTGGCTAATAAAACCACTCATCGCTGCGGTTCCTCAGGAAAGGATAAACAACCAAGCGAAAGCATATGATCGGCCAAAGAGATGGTGGCGATGGAATGAAACAACCAAGGCTCATCTAGCAGAAAAAAGGCAATCACGGGATGCAAATCAGGTATGGGTTCATTTTTACACAAGCTTGAACCATAGAGAACTCTGCTTGGATTCAATTTCATTTTTGCATGCCCCCAGCATGATAACGCAAATCGAGGTATATGCCCCCCAAGCTTTATGGCATTCACGGAGTGGATGGAATGAAGGTTCACTTGGAAAGACTCGGTTTTGAAGGAGGAAAGAGTCCTAGTTATGCATCAAAGGTGGATTAGAAAGACCAACCTGGAGTCCAACGCTATGTTTGAAGTAGAGCTGATATTCCCGCTCCCTCGCTCCAGCAGATCATGAACGAACACCTGCACATGCAAAGGGAGAGACAGATACCAACATAAAATCTACCAAAGCACAACTATATTTCAGTCAGAAAGGAAATAAATCAACACCATAAATGATAATGAGATTGGAACTATAATAGCAGTCGCTCATTAATTAATATTAAACAGGAAAAGTTACAACCATGGTTCTGACGTTGAACCTCTCCTGGCTGGGCGAGTAACTATATGTGTCCTGCACTGCATCTCCTCTCCGGCAACATAACCTCTCTAGCTCTCATTAGCATTCCTCCAAGAACTCAACATCTAGCACTCCATAACTCTGACTCTTAGCACTAGCGACTAGCTTGTCAAATGCATAAGGACAAGCTTATATAGATGAAGAAGGGAGGAGGATACGACGAACCGGGACACCTATTGTGGATTAGCATCTTTTTCCCGAAAGCCACTAAAGATGGAGATAGGATAGAGCTCGACATAAGACTGATTTTTTATCTTCAAAAAGCTCCATGTAATGAAGGAAACAACAGTCGGACATGCATTAAGGCAAAAAGCATGACTAAACTCGGTTGGCGCGACTGCTGCTCTAAGACAGAGCGCCAGTGGTCGCGCCCTATTTTGAGGATCTCCATCATTGGCGCGGGTAAGATACTGTGGACTTGCGCCAATGGAAAAGGGGCACTTTTCAGAGATAATCTGTAGTAGGTGTCTTCAGGAAACATGAAGCACATGCTCAAGGGAACATGATGCAAGTGTTTTTAGACTTTGTCACTCCTTATAACTCCCGGGATGAGTCCTCCAAGGTATGACAAGAGGAGTAACAGGGATGGTGACAAATTACTGTGTAACAGATGCCCCCTAAAGCATGAAGTCCGAGAGGTGGAGAGGGGTGAAATGCTTTACAAGAACACACATAAGAACACATAAGCTTGAAACGAAAAACTATGCTTATTAAATTTTTGCATGCCCCCAGCATGATAATGCAAATCGAGGTATATGCCCCCAAAGCTTCATGGCATTCACGGAGTGGATGGAATGAAGGTTCACTTGGAAAGACTCGATTTTGAAGGAGGATGCATGCCCCCGGGCTTCAGTCACGCGCCCGGGTCAGCTGCCGTCATCAGAATGACGGAGCGGGCGTTGAGGCATTTCCTGTGGAAATAAGACCGTTTAGAAAGGGTAAATGACTATATGTGAAGTGTGAACCGGGGAACGAAAGTTGGTCTACGATCCTGATCGTCCTTCCTTCGTGCGGAAAACACATCACTCTGAAAAGTGAGGACACAATCGCACGTATGCGATAAATATAGTCTCGTCCAAGGAGTAAATTGTAATCTAGCGGACCTTGGACGACGATGAGACCCATTTGAACATTCTTTCCTTCTAAGGTGATAGGCACATTGGGAAGAACTCCTAAAGGTCGAGTAGTTTCTCGATGGAAACCTGTAAGGTTTCGCATCTCAGGCAGAAGCAGTGGCGAACCAAGTGCTTCCCAAGCTGTTGAAGAAAGGATACTCACAGGAGATCCCTCATCAATAATTGTACCAGCCATAACCATTCGATAGACTTGGACTATAATTAAAATGGTATGGCGGCTGGTAACCGAGGATTGACTAGTTGATCCCAATTAAAGGAAACAGCTAGGTTGCTTGGAGGTGGGACCGGATAAACGGCCCAATAAGATTCTGGTGGACTTTCTTCCTGTTGCGAAGGAATAAGAGGGATGCTCACTTGATCATTAGAGTCTATGTTGATAAATAGAATTTGGACGGTGGGGTCTTCATCATTTGTAGTGAGAATATCATCTGAGGAAGTAACTTCTGAAAGCAAAACCGGGTCACTTGTGAGCTGGACCTTTAGATCTGTGGCTGGTTTTGATTCAGGTGTAAGGTCATCTAAGGACAGAACTTCTGTAGGCAACATCGGGTCACTTGTAATTTGGATCTTTTGACTGTTGTCTAGTTCGGTTTCAGATGTAAAATCATCTAAGGATGGAACTTCGGTAGGTAAAACTGGGTCACTTGTAAGTTGGACCTCTTGAAAGACCGGGTCACTTGTAATCTGGACCTTTGGACTTTCGGTTGGTTTAGACTCGGGTGGTTCATCCTTGATGATAAAGTGGCGCATAGATGATGAAGGTAAATCAACATTCGTTCCGACCAGGGACTGGTCTGGAATCGGCGGAGCACAGGTAGGTTCAGGAAGAGAAGGTTGGACCAGAGAGGAATTATGCTTGAGCACTTGGTTAGCAGAGTGACTTGCCAAAAGACGATGATATCGAGTGGGTAGTCAGGGTAAAGGAGCTGAAAGACTTTCCAACAGACGGGAAGCTTCATCCATAAGTGGACAAAGGCGAAGGAGATGATTACCTTCACAAAGTCGACAAGGGAAACGAACCTTCCCTTTTCTCCGACCAACTAATGAGGTATCGTCGATTGGAGTCGACAAGGGACGAGTTGGATCACGGGACCATACATCTAGGATCCTGGGGATACCAGGACAATCAGAAAGAAAATGGTCCCCCTTGCATAATCGACAAGGAGACTTAGTCTTCCGCGGAGGAGCAGAAGGTGTTTCTACTTCAGATATTTTGGGAGTAGATGTGACCTTTCCCTTAGGGGACTTCTTCTTTTTGGTCTTCTTCTTCTTCTTCTTAGCCACCTGGTTACTGAGATCCAAGGTGTCACCAGGCGAAGTAGAAGATGAGGACGCAGCAGTGGGCAAAGAAGGGGAAGGCTCCACCTTAGAATCATCATGGCGTTGTTCGGGTGGAGGAGGTGGTGGCGGAACAGAAGTTATCACACTCGAAACCACCGAGTTCGAAAACAACCATACGGGTAAACAAATGGTCAACCCAGGCAAAGACAATGTTGCGATATACTGAACACCGACATTTCCAACAGGAGGAAAGGGATGAGGGTTCCCATCAGGAGGAATACCTTGGCCGGTGGGCGCCGGGAAGGCTGCCATTGAACGAGAAATAATCCTACTCAGTCTAACGCAATCACAATCTAATTGGGTATATGTTATCGTGGCCAATAAATTTTAAGACACTCAACTTAACCTTTTCATTTTTTAAGAGTCGAGAAAAGGATAAAAGATGACTCTAGTCTCCTTCGAATGTTTAATGAGCACGAAGTGACAAGATGCTCACAGGCACCTTTTCTTTTAGGGAGTCCGAAAAGGATCAAAAGTGACTACTCTGGAGATTCTAGGTAAAGGGTGTGCCAAACTTTTCGCAAAACCACAGAATACTTTTTAGGGTACGGGTGGTCAATCTTCGTGAATGTTGTGTTCACTGCATTGCGAATCGTAGGGCGGCAGACTCGGCTTCCTATGGATAAAGGATAATAGCCTAGTGGGGTCTCCCGTATATACGCGACGGTACGTGGGAGCTCAGTCCGTATTGGCACCTATCGTTTCATCGTGGAGGAATCACCCAACCACTCGACGATAAAATACCAGGTTTAAAGACGCCGGAACACGTCTTCTAACCTAGACCTCTAGAGTATTTGCGTTATGTTCCAATGCATTGTTATGTTCATTGAGTTTATTTTAAAGTTTATCTTCGGTTATGTTTCAGTTTTTTGGTCCTACCGTATGTGGTCTCTCCAAACTTCTTAAATGCAATCTATATGCCAAAAGTATATTGTTTCATTCGATGAATTCTACCTACAGAAGAGTAGAGATATATGTTTTCACACGAACAAAATGATCATCAAGCAAGTAACAAAGATCCTAATGCAGCTAATAACAAGAAATAACAGCTTTTTCCTTTTCTTTTTAAAAGCGACAAATAACAATAAATGCTAACTAATATAATGCAAAAAGCTCTTTTGTTTTTTGATTTTTAAGATAGCATAATTCATGTAAACAAACCTCAAGAGATATCCACAAATACAAACACAGTTACTCAATAGGACCAATTCAGAAACATGAAGATGAACTATCAAAGCAAAGGAAAACGCAAAGACGTTCAATGAACCAAATGAAGTCAAGCAAGAACCAAGCAAGCTAGAAGTGAATCACTAGATGAGTGCGGAAAACAATCAAGAAGCTAACTGGATGATCAAACCACAACGTCCCACAGAAGGCTCGACATGCACAGCCACTAGGTAACCTAGGGCTAGGATACAAAATCGATAGGAATGAGCAAACAACTGAAGGATGAAAGTAACAACTAGTCACACAGAGGTCCAACACACTTCCAGAAGTAGGCAAAAGATAAGGAAAACAAAAAATCTGAGTTTAAGGAGCTTTGAGCTATCAAACTGGAAAAATTCACAGAGATGGCGCGACTGTGAAACTGCAACTCGCGCTAAAAATGAGTTGGCGCGGGTGTCTATGGCGTAACATGTGCCAACTGGCGCGATTGTCAGAAGAAAAAACGCGCCAGCCGAGTTTACTAACTCAGAAAGAAAATATAACTACCCAGGGTCTAACTGACAGTGCTCAGAAGGACCAAACAGCAGATAGCAATTTCAGAATTGACTCAGAAAGTTCATTAACTCAGGCAAGCGAGAGAAAAACAATCATGCAAGACAAACTCAATAGCTTATCCCCAGTGGAGTCGCCAAATCGAGTCTGCGGGGTCAATCGATGATCAAGAAGGTCGATGGCCTAGGAAGACCACTTCCATTGCACTTGGGAGAGGGGATTATCTGTCCAACAATTTGGCGACTCCACTAGGGATAAGCTATTGAGTTTGTCTTGCATGATTGTTTTTCTCTCGCTTGCCTGAGTTAATGAACTTTCTGAGTCAATTCTGAAATTGCTATCTGTTGTTTGGTCCTTCTGAGCACTGTCAGTTAGACCCTGGGTAGTTATATTTTCTTTCTGAGTTAGTAAACTCGGCTGGCGCGTTTTTTCTTCTGACAGTCGCGCCAGTTGGCGCATGTTGCGCCATAGACACCCGCGCCAACTCCTTTTTAGCGCGAGTTGCAGTTTCACAGTCGCGCCATCTCTGTGAATTTTTCCAGTTTGATAGCTCAAAGCTCCTTAAACTCAGATTTTTTGTTTTCCTTATCTTTTGCCTGCTTCTGGAAGTGTGTTGGACCTCTGTGTGACTGGTTGTTACTTTCATCCTTCAGTTGTTTGCTCATTTCTATCGATTTTGTATCCCAGCCCTAGGTTACCTAGTGGCTGTGCATGTCGAGCCTTCTGTGGGACGTTGTGGTTTGATCATCCAGTCAGCTTCTTGATTGTTTTCCGCACTCATCTAGTGATTCACTTCTAGCTTGCTTGGTTCTTGCTTGACTTCATTTGGTTCATTGAACGTCTTTGCGTTTTCCTTTGCTTTGATAGTTCATCTTCATGTTTCTGAATTGGTCCTATTGAGTAATTGTGTTTGTATTTGTGGATATCTCTTGAGGTTTGTTTACATGCATTATGCTATCTTAAAAATCAAAAAACAAAAGAGCTTTTTGCATTATATTAGTTAGCATTTATTGTTATTTGTCGCTTTTAAAAAGAAAAGGAAAAAGCTGTTATTTCTTGTTATTAGCTGCATTAGGATCTTTGTTACTTGCTTGATGATCATTTTGTTTGTGTGAAATCATATATCTCTACTCTTCTGTAGGTAGAATTCATCGAATGAAACAATATACTTTTGGCATATAGATTGCATTTAGGAAGTTTGGAGAGACCACATACAGTAGGACCAAAAAACTGAAACATAACCGAAGATAAACTTTAAAATAAACTCAATGAACATAACAACGCATTGGAACATAACGCAAATACTCTAGAGGTCTAGGTTAGAAGACGTGTTCCAGCGCCTTTAAACCTGGTAGTTTATCGTCGAGTGGTTGGGTGATTCCTCCACGGTGAAACGATAGGTGCCAATACGGACTGAGCTCCCACGTACCGTCGCATATATACGGGAGACCCCACTAGGCTATTATCCTTTATCCATAGGAAGCCGAGTCTGCCGCCCTACGATTCGCAATGCAGTGAACACAGCATTCACGAAGATTGACCACCTGTACCCTAAAAAGTATTCTGTGGTTTTGCGAAAATTTTGGCACACCCTTTACCTAGAATCTCCAGAGTAGTCACTTTTGATCCTTTTCGGACTCCCTAAAAGAAAAGGTGCCTGTGAGCGTCTTGTCACTTCGTGCTCATTAAACATTCGAAGGAGACTAGATTCATCTTTTATCCTTTTCTCGACTCTTAAAAAATGAAAAGGTTAAGTTCAGTGTCTTAAAATTTATTGGCCACGATAACATATACCCAATTAGATTGTGATTGCGTTAGACTGAGTAGGATTATTTCTCGTTCAATGGCAGCCTTCTCGGCGCCCACCAGCCAAGGTATTCCTCCTGATGGGAACCCTCGTCCCTTTCCTCCTGTTGGAAATGTCGGTGTTCAGTATATCGCAACATTGTCTTTGCCTGGGTTGACCATTGGTTTACCTGTATGGTTGTTTTCGAACTCGGTGGTTTCGAGTGTGATAACTTATGTTCCGCCACCACCTCCTCCACCCGAACAACGCCATGATGATTCTAAGGTGGAGCCTTCCCCTTCTTCGCCCACTGCTGCGTCCTCATCTTCTACTTCGCCTGGTGACACCTTGGATTTCAGTAACCAGGTGGCTAAGAAGAAGAAGAAGAAGACCAAAAAGAAGAAGTCCCCTAAGGGAAAGGTCACATCTACTCCCAAAATATCTGAAGTAGAAACACCTTCTGCTCCTCCGCGGAAGACTAAGTCTCCTTGTCGATTATGCAAGGGGGACCATTTTCTTTCTGATTGTCCTGGTATCCCCAGGATCCTAGATGTATGGTCCCGTGATCCAACTCGTCCCTTGTCGACGCCAATCGACGATACCTCATTAGTTGGTCGGAGAAAAGGGAAGGTTCGTTTCCCTTGTCGACTTTGTGAAGGTAATCATCTCCTTCACCTTTGTCCACTTATGGATGAAGCTTCCCGTCTGTTGGAAAGTCTGTCAGCTCCTTTACCCCGACTACCCACTCGATATCAGCGTCTTTTGGCAAGTCACTCTGCTAACCAAGTGCTCAAGCATAATTCCTCTCTGGTCCAACCTTCTCTTCCTGAACCTACCTGTGCTCCGCCGATTCCAGACCAGTCCCTGGTTGGAACGAATGTTGATTTACCTTCATCATCTATGCGCCACTTTATCATCAAGGATGAACCACCCGAGTCTAAACCAACCGAAAGTCCAAAGGTCCAGATTACAAGTGACCCGGTCTTTCAAGAGGTCCAGCTTACAAGTGACCCAGTTTTACCTACCGAAGTTCCATCCTTAGATGATTTTACATCTGAAACCGAACTAGACAACAGTCAAAAGGTCCAGATTACAAGTGACCCGATGTTGCCTACAGAAGTTCTGTCCTTAGATGATCTTACACCTGAATCAAAACCAGCCACAGATCTAAAGGTCCAGCTCACAAGTGACCCGGTTTTGCTTTCAAAAGTTACTTCCTCAAATGATATTCTCACTACAAATGATGAAGACCCCACCGTCCAAATTCTATTTATCAACATAGACTCTAATGATCAAGTGAGCATCCCTCTTATTCCATCGCGACAGGAAGAAAGTCCACCAGAATCTTATAGGGCCGTTTATCCGGTCCCACCTCCAAGCAACCTAGTTGTTTCCTTTAATTGGGATCAACTAGTCAATCCTCGGTTACCAGCCGCCATACCATTTCGAATTATAGTCCAAGTCTATCGAATGGTTATGGCTGGTACAATTATTGATGAGGGATCTCCTGTGAGTATCCTTTCTTCAACAGCTTGGGAAGCACTTGGTTCGCCACTGCTTCTGCCTGAGATGCGAAACCTTACAGGTTTCCATCGAGAAACTACTCGACCTTTAGGAGTTCTTACCAATGTGCCTATCACCTTAGAAGGAAAGAATGTTCAAATGGGTCTCATGGTCGTCCAAGGTCCGCTAGATTACAATTTACTCCTTGGACGAGACTATATTTATCGCATACGTGCGATTGTGTCCTCACTTTTCAGAGTGATGTGTTTTCCGCACGAAGGAAGGACGATCAGGATCGTAGACCAACTTTCGTTCCCCGGTTCACACTTCACATATAGTCATTTACCCTTTCTAAACGGTCTTATTTCCACAGGAAATGCCTCAACGCCCGCTCCGTCATTCTAATGACGGCAGCTGACCCAGGCGCGTGACTGAAGCCCGGGGGGCATGCATCCTCCTTCAAAATCGAGTCTTTCCAAGTGAACCTTCATTCTATCCACTCCGTGAATGCCATGAAGCTTGGGGGGCATATACCTCGATTTGCATTATCATGCTGGGGGCATGCAAAAATTTAATAAGCATAGTTTTTCGTTTCAAGCCTATGTAAAAATGAAATTGAATCCAAGCAGAGTTCTCTATGGTTCAAGCTTGTGTAAAAATGAACCCATACCTGATTTGCATCCCGTGATTGCCTTTTTTCTGCTAGATGAGCCTTGGTTGTTTCATTCCATCGCCACCATCTCTTTGGCCGATCATATGCTTTCGCTTGGTTGTTTATCCTTTCCTGAGGAACCGCAGCGATGAGTGGTTTTATTAGCCAGCCTCTTGACCATTACATGTTTCAATTAAGTTCCACCATTACCGGAACTAGTTGCTATCCTTTATACCACTCGTTCCTTCAGGACGAGTCGCCTTTACGCTGTTTTCTGACTCGTAAAATATGAAAAGATTGCCGAGTATTTTTCCTTTTTGACTCGTTAAAGAAAATAAAAATGGAGGTCCGCTTTCAGCTCTTTTCTGACTATTTAAAGAGGAAAAGATTGCCGAGTTTTCCCTCTTGACTCGTTAAATGTTAATAAGGGGCAGTCGTTGTAGGTTTCTTTTTGTCGACTGTTAAAACATAAAAAGATTACCGGGTTTTTGTCGTTTCAAACTCGTTAATGGTTCCGAAACGACGTGGATTTGACCGCTTTTTTACTTTTTCAGGTCGAAATCACTAATTATGAAAAGTACTCCTCGATCGTAATGATCGAGCGGTTCTTTCGAGTATTATTTTATACTTTTTCGGGCCCGAGAGACACAACTTTACGAAAAAGGACACCCCTGGAGTTTTCTTTTCTGCTGTCTTTTCAAACTCTCTAAACATGAAAAGATGCTGAGTTCTTCCTTTGTCAGACTCGTTAAAATTTGATGACATCGGATTTTGTCACACCACAAGCACATGCTATCCCCATCAAGCTTGTTAAAAATAACTGGGGTACTCGCCAGAAATGGCGAGGGGGAAAAGAAAATTTTTGACCCATCATTATTACCGTGACGGCAGTATGTCGCTCTTGAACATGGCACTGTTCTGTTTTCGTGTCCAGGGTGGGGATATCTCATCTCACATCTTTCACTTGCTTCCATGGACTTGGGTACCTGATTTGACCTCTCATCCACTCATTGCCTCGTCATCATGACCATTGATACGTTGATGTCAAATACTGCCAATTCCGTTAATGTGCCGCCGATATGTTCAAGAGTAGTTGACCTCTGCAAAGAAACAACCTCCCTCTGATAGTTCGTACAATCTTGATTCACCATATTGTCTCTCTATCTCGTGTCGATGATGTGGGAAACATTATGGCCCACCTTCGATCAAGGTCACTTCCTGTCGACTTCAACTCATTATCTAGGAAGTTGATCTAAAGACTCCCTTCCGGTGCCTTGGAGCCTGCATGCCTCAATGGCAGGTTCTTCGTGTTCTACGTGAGGTTTTCATCATTGGCCTCCGATCGAATGATTCTATGGGTGTTCGACTTCAGATCATTTATTCACACGTCGTAGATTGTACCTATAGTACCTTGAGGGCCATCGTCATTATTGGTGGTACCTCTCGCGTCTGTTAACAGTTCCCACTATTGGCTGGTAATCAGACGATGTTGATGCATGTTCGACATTAGCTCATATATTCACATGCTTGAACTTGTACTCTTGTTCGGGTCGAGATGGAGCGCAAGACCCTGGATTGTGTCTGTTGTAATCCAGGCGTGATTCTTGATACTTGACTCATTCACTGGATGGCTGCGACCATACCCGAGTCAATTCATTGATCCTAACTAGATGGCAGCGTCCATACTATGGATCTAAATTATTTATGTACTCTTTTATGGATGGCTGCGACCATGCCACATACATCATGTAATTGAACTATCAGTCATGTCTCTTAATACAGATCCTCGGTGGCAGTAACTATATGTGTTCTTATGTGTGTTCTTGTAAAGCATTTCACCCCTCTCCACCTCTCGGACTTCATGCTTTAGGGGGCATCTGTTACACAGTAATTTGTCACCATCCCTGTTACTCCTCTTGTCGTACCTTGGAGGACTCATCCCGGGAGTTATAAGGAGTGACAAAGTCTAAAAACACTTGCATCATGTTCCCTTGAGCATGTGCTTCATGTTTCCTGAAGACACCTACTACAGATTATCCCTGAAAAGTGCCCCTTTTCCATTGGCGCAAGTCCACAGTATCTTACCCGCACCAATGATGGAGATCCTCAAAAGAGGGCGCGACCACTGGCGCTCTGTCTTAGAGCAGCAGTCGTGCCAACCGAGTTTAGTCATGCTTTTTGCCTTAATGCACGTTTGACTGTTGTTTCCTTCATTACATGGAGCTTTTTGAAGATAAAAAATCAGTCTTATGTCGAGCTCTATCCTATCTCCATCTTTAGTGGCTTTCGGGAAAAAGATGCTAATCCACAATAGGTGTCCTGGTTCGTTGTATCCTCCTCCCTTCTTCATCTATATAAGCTTGTCCTTATGCATTTGACAAGCTAGTCGCTAGTGCTAAGAGTCAGAGTTATGGAGTGCTAGATGTTGAGTTCTTGGAGGAATGCTAATGAGAGCTAGAGAGGTTATGCTGCCGGAGAGGAGATGCAGTGCAGGACACATATAGTTACTCGCCCAGCCAGGAGAGGTTCAACGTCAGAACCATGGTTGTAACTTTTCCTGTTTAATATTAATTAATGAGCGACTGCTATTATAGTTCCAATCTCATTATCATTTATGGTGTTGATTTATTTCCTTTCTGACTGAAATATAGTTGTGCTTTGGTAGATTTTATGTTGGTATCTGTCTCTCCCTTTGCATGTGCAGGTGTTCGTTCATGATCTGCTGGAGCGAGGGAGCGGGAATATCAGCTCTACTTCAAACATAGCGTTGGACTCCAGGTTGGTCTTTCTAATCCACCTTTGATGCATAACTAGGAACTTGCGTGGCAGCGTGGTTTGATTGTGGCTAGTTCTGCTTTAGACTAGTGGGATCGCCTCTGTCCGCAGAGGGGATTTACCTGTCCAACAATTTGGCGACTCATCCTGAAGGAACGAGTGGTATAAAGGGTAGCAACTGGTTCCGGTAATGGTGGAACTTACTTGAAACATGTAATGGTCAAGAGGCTGGCTAATAAAACCACTCATCGCTGCGGTTCCTCGGGAAAGGATAAACAACCAAGCGAAAGCATATGATCGGCCAAAGAGATGGTGGCGATGGAATGAAACAACCAAGGCTCATCTAGCAGAAAAAAGGAAATCACGGGATGCAAATCAGGTATGGGTTCATTTTTACACAAGCTTGAACCATAGAGAACTCTGCTTGGATTCAATTTCATTTTTACATAAGCTTGAAACGAAAAACTATGCTTATTAAATTTTTGCATGCCCCCAGCATGATAATACAAATCGAGGTATATGCCCCCCAAGATTCATGGAATTCACGGAGTGGATGGAATGAAGGTTCACTTGGAAAGACTCAATTTTGAAGGAGGATGCATGCCCCCTGGGCTTCAGTCACGCGCCCGGGTCAGCTGCCGTCATCAGAATGACGGAGCGGGCGTTGAGGCATTTCCTGTGGAAATAAGACCGTTTAGAAAGGGTAAATGACTATATGTGAAGTGTGAACCGGGGAACGAAAGTTGGTCTACGATCCTGATCGTCCTTCCTTCGTGCGGAAAACGCATCACTCTGAAAAGTGAGGACACAATCGCATGTATGCGATAAATATAGTCTCGTCCAAGGAGTAAATTGTAATCTAGCGGACCTTGGACGACGATGAGACCCATTTGAACATTCTTTCCTTCTAAGGTGATAGGCACATTGGGAAGAGCTCCTAAAGGTCGAGTAGTTTCTCGATGGAAACCTGTAAGGTTTCACATCTCAGGCAGAAGCAGTGGCGAACCAAGTGCTTCCCAAGCTGTTAAAGAAAGGATACTCACAGGAGATCCCTCATCAATAATTGTACCAGCCATAACCATTCGATAGACTTGGACTATAATTCGAAATGGTATGGCGGCTGGTAACCGAGGATTGACTAGTTGATCCCAATTAAAGGAAACAACTAGGTTGCTTGGAGGTGGGACCGGATAAACGGCCGGATAAGATTCTGGTGGACTTTCTTCCTGTTGCGAAGGAATAAGAGGGATGCTCACTTGATCATTAGAGTCTATGTTGATAAATAGAATTTGGACGGTGGGGTCTTCATCATTTGTAGTGAGAATATCATCTGAGGAAGTAACTTCTGAAGGCAAAACCGGGTCACTTGTAAGCTGGACCTTTAGATCTGTGGCTGGTTTTGATTCAGGTGTAAGATCATCTAAGGACAGAACTTCTGTAGGCAACATCGGGTCACTTGTAATCTGGACCTTTTGACTGTTGTCTAGTTCGGTTTCAGATGTAAAATCATCTAAGGATGGAACTTCGGTAGGTAAAACTGGGTCACTTGTAAGCTGGACCTCTTGAAAGACCGGGTCACTTGTAATCTGGACCTTTGGACTTTCGGTTGGTTTAGACTCGGGTGGTTCATCCTTGATGATAAAGTGGCGCATAGATGATGAAGGTAAATCAACATTCGTTCCGACCAGGGACTGGTCTGGAATCGGCGGAGCACAGGTAGGTTCAGGAAGAGAAGGTTGGACCAGAGAGGAATTATGCTTGAGCACTTGGTTAGCAGAGTGAATTGCCAAAAGACACTGATATCGAGTGGGTAGTCGGGGTAAAGGAGCTGACAGACTTTCCAGCAGACGGGAAGCTTCATCCATAAGTGGACAAAGGCGAAGGAGATGATTACCTTCACAAAGTCGACAAGGGAAACGAACCTTCCCTTTTCTCCGACCAACTAATGAGGTATCGTCGATTGGCGTCGACAAGGGACGAGTTGGATCACGGGACCATACATCTAGGATCCTGGGGATACCAAGACAATCAGAAAGAAAATGGTCCCCCTTGCATAATCGACAAGGAGACTTAGTCTTCCGCGGAGGAGCAGAAGGTGTTTCTACTTCAAATATTTTGGGAGTAGATGTGACATTTCCCTTAGGGGACTTCTTCTTTTTGGTCTTCTTCTTCTTCTTCTTAGCCACCTGGTTACTGAAATCCAAGGTGTCGCTAGGCGAAGTAGAAGATGAGGACGCAGCAGTGGGCGAATAAGGGGAAGGCTCCACCTTAGAATCATCATGGCGTTGTTCGGGTGGAGGAGGTGGTGGCGGAACATAAGTTATCACACTCGAAACCACCGAGTTCGAAAACAACCATACGGGTAAACCAATGGTCAACCCAGGCAAAGACAATGTTGCGATATATCGAACACCGACATTTCCAACAGGAGGAAAGGGACGAGGGTTCCCATCAGGAGGAATACCTTGGCCGGTGGGCGCCGGGAAGGCTGCCATTGAACGAGAAATAATCCTACTCAGTCTAACGCAATCACAATCTAATTGGGTATATGTTATCGTGGCCAATAAATTTTAAGACATTGAACTTAACCTTTTCATTTTTTAAGAGTCGAGAAAAGGATAAAAGATGACTCTAGTCTCCTTCAAATGTTTAATGAGCACGAAGTGACAAGACGCTCACAGGCACCTTTTCTTTTAGGGAGTCCGGAAAGGATCAAAAGTGACTACTCTGGAGACTCTAGGTAAAGGGTGTGCCAAACTTTTCGCAAAACCACAGAATACTTTTTAGGGTACGGGTGGTCGATCTTCGTGAATGCTGTGTTCACTGCATTGCGAATCTTAGGGCGGCAGACTCGGCTTCCTATGGATAAAGGATAATAGCCTAGTGGGGTCTCCCGTATATACGCGACGGTACGTGGGAGCTCAGTCTGTATTGGCACCTATTGTTTCAACGTGGAGGAATCACCCAACCACTCAACGATAAACTACCAGGTTTAAAGACGCCGGAACACGTCTTCTAACCTAGACCTCTAGAGTATTTGCGTTATGTTCCAATGCGTTGTTATGTTCATTGAATTTATTTTAAAGTTTATCTTCGGTTATGTTTCGGTTTTTTGGCCCTACCGTATGTGGTCTCTCCAAACTTCCTAGATGCAATCTATATGCCAAAATTATATCGTTTCATTCGATTAATTCTACCTACAGAAGAGTAGAGATATATGTTTTTTTTTTTCACACGAACAAAATGATCATCAAGCAAGTAACGAAGATCCTAATGCAGCTAATAACAAGAAATAACAACTTTTTCCTTTTCTTTTTAAAAGCGACAAATAACAATAAATGCTAACTAATATAATGCAAAAAGCTCTTTTATTTTTTTATTTTTAAGATAGCATAATGCATGTAAACAAACCTCAAGAGATATCCACAAATACAAACACAATTACTCAATAGGACCAATTCAGAAACATGAAGATGAACTATCAACGCAAAGGAAAACGCAAAGACGTTCAATGAACCAAATGAAGTCAAGAAAGAACCAAGCAAGCTAGAAGTGAATCACTAGACGAGTGCGGAAAACAATCAAGAAGCTGACTGGATGATCAAACCACAACGTCCCACAGAAGGCTCGACATGCCCAACCACTAGGTAACCTAGGGCTGGGATACAAAATCGATAGAAATGAGCAAACAACTGAAGGATGAAAGTAACAACCAGTCACACAGAGGTCCAACACACTTCCAGAAGCAGGCAAAAGATAAGGAAAACAAAAAATTTGAGTTTAAGGAGCTTTGAGCTATCAAACTGGAAAAATTCATAGAGATGGCGCAACTGTGAAATTGCAACTCGCGCTAAAAATGAGTTGGCGCGGGTGTCTATGGAGCAACTTGCGCCAACTGGCGCGACTATCAGAAGAAAAAACGTGCCAGCCGATTTTACTAACTCAGAAAGAAAATGTAACTACCCAGGGTCTAACTGACAGTGCTCATAAGGACCAAACAACAGATAGCAATTTCAGAATTGACTCAGAAAGTTCATTAACTCAGGCAAGCGAGAGAAAAACAATCATGCAAGACAAACTCAATAGCTTATCCCCAGCGGAGTCGCCAAATTGTTGGACAGGTAAATCCCCTCTGCGGACAGAGGTGATCCCACTAGTCTAAAGTAGAACTAGCCACAATCAAACCACGCTCCCACGCAAGTTCCTAGTTATGCATCAAAGGTGGATTAGAAAGACCAACCTGGAGTCCAACGCTATGTTTGAAGTAGAGCTGATATTCCCGCTCCCTCGCTCCAGCAGATCATGAACGAACACCTGCACATGCAAAGGGAGAGACAGATACCAACATAAAATCTACCAAAGCACAACTATATTTCAGTCAGAAAGGAAATAAATCAACACCATAAATGATAATGAGATTGGAACTATAATAGCAGTCGCTCATTAATTAATATTAAACAGGAAAAGTTACAACCATGGTTCTGACGTTGAACCTCTCCTGGTTGGGCGAGTAACTATATGTGTCCTGCACTGCATCTCCTCTCCGGCAGCATAACCTCTCTAGCTCTCATCAGCATTCCTCCAAGAACTCAACATCTAGCACTCCATAACTCTGACTCTTAGCACTAGCGACTCCCTTGTCAAATGCATAAGGACAAGCTTATATAGATGAAGAAGGGAGGAGGATACGACGAACCGGGACACCTATTGTGGATTAGCATCTTTTTCCCGAAAGCCACTAAAGATGGAGATAGGATAGAGCTCGACATAAGACTGATTTTTTATCTTCAAAAAGCTCCATGTAATGAAGGAAGCAACAGTCGGACGTGCATTAAGGCAAAAAGCATGACTAAACTCGGTTGGCGTGACTGCTGCTCTAAGACAGAGCGCCAGTGGTCGCGCCCTCTTTTGAGGATCTCCGTCATTGGCGCGGGTAAGATACTGTGGACTTGCGCCAATGGAAAAGGGGCACTTTTCAGGGATAATCTGTAGTAGGTGTCTTCAGGAAACATGAAGCACATGCTCAAGGGAACATGATGCAAGTGTTTTTAGACTTTGTCACTCCTTATAACTCCCGGGATGAGTCCTCCAAGGTACGACAAGAGGAGTAACAGGGATGGTGACAAATTACTGTGTAACACCCCTAGTTCACTACGTAGGTTAGTCGTGGAAAGAATATAACACAACCCAACAATCTCCCACTTGTTGTTTTCTTTCCACAAGGGGCCACAAGAGAGCTTAGTCATTTTTCCAGCCCTGAAATGCCCATTGTTTCTCTACACCAAGAGAACTTCTCAAAGCTCACAGATTTTGTCAATGCATCTGCAGTATTCTTCAAAGTGTCCACCTTTACCAGCAACACCTTTTTTTCTTCTATCATATCCCTCACAAAGTGATATTGAACATCAATGTGCTTTGTCCTTGAATGATAAGTAGGGTTCTTTGCCAAGAAAATTGCACTTTGGCTGTCACAGTCTATTCTTATAGCTCCTTGTACTAACCCCATACTTGAACACAATCTCTGCAACCAAACTGCTTCCTTGCTTGCATGATTGGCTGCCATGTATTCTACCTCTGTGGTTGATAGTGCCACTACAAATTGTTTCTTACTCATCCAACTGACTGCACCTCCAAATAGGTTAAACACATATCCACTTGTAGATATTCTCTGATCCAGATCTCTGGCCCAGTCTGCATCAACAAAGCCACGAATATCCAACACTCTGTCCAATCTTGGTCTTCCTTGGTAGCAAAAACCATAATCACTAGTGCCACGCAAATACCTGAAAACCTGCTTCACTGTTGTCCAGTGCTCCTTCCCTAGTTTTGACATAAACCTGCTCAATACTCCCACTGCATGTGCAATTTCTGGTCTAATACAGACCATTGCATACATTAGACTACCGAATGCACTCGCATATGGAACATGGGACATGTCCTCTTCCTCTTCTTGTGTCTTGGGACACTGTTCAGCAGATAACTTCACACCTACAGGAATAGGAACCTTCACCAGTTTACTATCCTGCATATTAAACCTCTGCAGTATTGTCTCGACATACTTCCTCTGGTTTAACCAGAGCTTCCTCTTTTCCCGATCTCTTTTAATTTCCATGCCCAAAATATAGTTTGCAGCACCAATATCTTTCATGTCGAATTTGGAGGACAATTGGGTCTTCAAATCCTGGATAATTTCTTTGTCATTTCCAACCAGCAACATATCATCCACATACAAGACTAGATAAATAACATGGTCACCAATTAATTTAAAATACACACAGTGATCTGCTTTGCTTCTGCTGAAGCCAAGTCCCTGTATAAATGTATCAAATTTCTGATACCACATCCTTGGTGACTGTTTTAACCCATACAAAGACTTCTTTAACTTGCATACCAGTTCTTTCTTACCCTTCACCGCAAAGCCTTCAGGTTGCTTCATGTATATTTCCTCTTCCAAATCCCCATGAAGAAATGTTGTCTTCACATCCATCTGTTCTGCCTCAAAATCAAAAGCAGCAGCAACATATAAAAGTAACCTAATAGAAGTTAACTTAGCAACAGGAGAAAAAATATCACCAAAATCAATTCCCGACACCTGGGAATAACCTTTTGCTACCAACCGAGCTTTGTATTTCTCCACCTTCCCTTCTGCATTTGTCTTCTTTTTGAACACCCATTTGTTGCCAATGGGTTTCCTTCAAGCTGGCAAATCCACTAGATCCCAAGCCTAATTTTTGTGCAAAGATGCCATTTCATCAACCATGGCCTTTTTCCAGATTTTTCCATCCTCTGAATCTACTTCTTCCTTCATAGTTCTGGGATCATCATCAGTAACAGAAAAAAGAAAAATTTGAACAAAAAGCAGAAGGACTAAACCTTTTCGGCTGCCTTCTTTCTTGAACTAATCTTCTCACAGATGAAGTTTGTGGCTCTTCATCTTCTGATTCCTCCTCTGCTGCAGAGTCTGATTCTTCCTCCTTTAGCTCAAACTCTATCTTCTCAGGTTCCTTTGGTTGGACTTCATGTTTAATAACATCTTTTACCTCTCTGAACACCACATCTCAGCTGTACACAACCTTCCGTGTGACTAGGTTCCAAAGCTTATAACCCTTTAAACCATCCTTATACCCAATAAAGATGCACTTTTTAGATTTACTATCCAACTTGTTTCGTTTCTCCTTTGGAACATGTACATATGCATCACATCCAAATACCCTCAGATGTGAAAGAGAAGGTTTCTTACCAGTCCATAATTCTTGTGGAGTCTTATCCTCCAACGTTGAGGAAGGTGACATGTTGACCAAGTAACATGTAGTATCCACCGCCTCTGCCCAAAATTCTTGTCCTAACTCGGCACCACTGAGCATGCTTCTTGCCCTTTCCATCAACGTCTTGTTCATTCTTTCTACGACTCCATTTTGCTGAGATGTATATGGAGTAGTATTCTGCCGTGCTATACCCACTTCTTACAGAATTCTTCAAATTCCTTGCTGCAAAACTCTCCACCATTATCTTTCCTCAGCACCTTTATCTTCTTCTCTGTTTGATTTTCCACCAGAGCCTTAAATTCTTTAAACCTATCAAAGACTTCAGATTTCTTCTCAAGGAAATATATCCATGTATTCCTTGAGAAGTCATCTATAAATGATACATAGTACACAGACTTACCCAGTGATAGAACCTTCACAGGTCCAAACACATCACTATGCACAAGCTCTAATATATGTTTCGCCCTCTTAGCACCAGAGGGGAAACTCACCCGATTCTGCTTCCCATATACACAATTTTCACAGAAATCAAAATCCAGAGAGATATTACTCATACCTTTACCATGAAGTATTCGAAGGCCCTTCTCTCCAATATGTCCAAGACTTTGATGCCAGAGCATGGTCTTCTGTCCAGAGACCACTAGATTTTCAGCTCCACTTTCAGGAACTACAGAATTGTTGCACCCATCAACAGCAGTGCTACCTTGCAGCTTGTACAGAGTTCCAGTCCGAACTCCCCGCATCAATACCAGTGATCCCCGAACCATCTTGTAGGTATCCTTCTCGAACACTGTTTTTACACCTGCATCATCCAACTTGCTTACAGAAAGCAGATTTCTGGCCAATGCAGGAATATGTAGAACACCCGGAAGTGTTCTAACCCTTCCACCTTGCAACTTCAACTTTACTTTTCCGCGACCAATGATTCTAGCCTTCCTACCATCTCCTAAGAAGACATCACCACCATCGTATTTCTCATACTCACAGAACCACTCTTTATGGGGAGTGAAGTGAAAGGATGCACTTGAGTCAATCAACCATGCCTCATGATCTACATGTGTACTTGAAGAAGCCAAGTACACATCCCCACCTTCATCTGAGGTGGTTTTCGCCTCTGTAGAAGGAGAATCATCAGATACCTTTCCTTTATCAAGAGCTTTAGATTTACAGTCCCTTTTGAAGTGCCCTTCCTTTCCGCATTTCTAGCACACGACCTTTACAAGCTTTCCTGAAGATTTAGATCTCCCTCTAGATTTAGATCTCCCACTCTATGACTTATTTTTGTTTCTATTATAGGACCGTCCTCGTACAGACAAGGCATCACCATTCTGGCTCTCCATATTTTTCCGTCTCATCTCCTCCGTCAGCAAGGCTGAGTCTATTTCATCAAACTGCAAAGCAGTTGCATTGCTACCTATTGAAATAACCAGACTATCCCACGAATCTGGTAGAGAACATAACAAACTAATGCACTTATCTTCATCTGAAATTTTAATATCAACAGATGCTAACTGACTTACCACAGTATTAAATGCGTTTAGATGCTCTATCATCGAGTTTCCATCTTTCATCCTCAGGTTATACAGCTTTTTCCGCAAGAACAGTTTATTCACCAGAGACTTAGATTGGTATAAAGTCCCTAACTTGTCCCACAAAGCCTTCGCCGTCGCTTCCCCTGATACATTCAGCAATACTGAATCTGAGGCACACAATCGTATTGTGCTCTTTGCCTTCTGATCCAACTTCTTCCATTCTTCATCGGTCACTCCCGTTGGTTTAGTACCTGGATCTACCATGATCCACTGATCTTTATCCACCAACAGATCCTCCATCTTGAGTTTCCACAACTCAAAACTCTGACCATTGAACTTCTCGATCTCTATCTTTCCGCTACTCGCCATCTTCTTTCACCACCAGAATCGATCACGCAGATCTCCCACTGAACAATGTCTACCACAGGCCCGAGTGAAACCCCTCAGCAACAAAGGCGTCCCCTTGAAGCCAAAACAGCTCTAATACCAAATGTAGGTTTTAACCCTGTATAGAAATTACCTGCATACGAATTCTAAAACACAGAAAATAAACAATGCGAGAGCATAACACATAAAACACATATACACAGAGATTTTCCCTTGGATCCCAAAACCGGGACTACCAGCTTGATTTTTCATTATATTCCTTTCAATGTTATAATACATATTTATACATGTCGAAGCATCCAATACCATGGACCGAAAACCATCGCATCCAAAACCATGGACCGAAAACCATAGGTAGGTTCACCCAACCTAATATAGGGTCCAAATTTTTTTTTTTCCCGGGGCGCTGCCCTAGACCCCGTAGAGGGGGGCTACCCGCCTCCCTCAAACCCCCTGGACAGGGGGGGCTGTCGCCCCCCCTGTGACCCCCCCGCTGCGCAATCAGCACAACGAAGGGGGGGCTCTGGCCCCCCTATAACCCCCCGATTCACTACGTAGGTTAGTCATGGAAAGAATATAACACAACCCACCAAATGTTTTAAATGGAAGGCATGGGTTGGTTGAAGTGGTCTTAAATGGGTTGACTATGTAATAAGTTTAAACATAAGAAATGACATGCACATGTTTCCTTAGCCTCTAAATACAAGAAAATAAGGACGAAAATTTAATGGAGAAGTATGGGTTGTGTTTTCCAAGGAGGAGACTGTGTGGAAGCTCGTGAAGAGGTAGGTAGTTGGCCATTAAATAACACAAGGAAAAATTAGCTGAGGGAACTTGAAGCAAGGAGGAGAATGTACACTCTTAGGAATGCACAAAACAAGTATTCACATAGAAGCAATGAGAGAGGAAAAGTGGAAGATAAGTAATAATGGTTCCTATCCCTAAGTTTTTAAATTTGGATCAAAGCACTGGTTGAGGAATCCTATGACACAAGGCTTGCTAGGTAAAAAGAATCATAGAGATAGCACAATGTCTTTCTTATAATTTTAAAGAAACCACTAGAAGATGGTGGCTTGATGAACCTGCTGGATTGGAAGGATTCACTCTGGTGCTCGTGAGGGCTGAAAGAACCACTAGGAGTTTCCTTGGGCTAAAACTTTGGTGCTTGACTCATCGATGAACCACCTAGAGAACGAATTCTTTACCATTATCAACTTAACCACTGATGAACCTTCCTTATTGTGGCTCTCTTCTCCTGTAGAGTAAGCTGAAGTTATATACACTATGGTATCCTAACATGAAGGGATTATTCATGAAATGTTGAATGTCATGTGGGTAGCTAGTGGATGACAAGAGTGTGCCCTGGTGGCATTCTTGTTTCAAATGTTATATTGGTCAAAATCCAAAAAAGAATTCCACCTCAAGCACTAGAATCTAGTTGAAGGGTGACAACTACAAGAAAAACTTGGCTACAAATTATTTATGGTTGGGTGGAGTGTTAGAGTCCCACTCTCAACATCCAATTTTTTTATAAGTATAATATTATGTTGTGCTTCTAATTAATCTACTTTCTTTATGATGTGCGTCATCATAATGGCATGCTAATTTTGAGGAGAAATGATTCTTATATATGTCATCTACATGGAAAATTTTAGGGGCGAATGTTCGCCCTTTGGCGAAATTAAGGGGTTTTAAATTTTTAGTGGGCGAATATTTTATATCATAGTACATTTTTACAAATCACCTCAAATAGCCCACCTTATTTTAAGGGAGAGGGTAAAAAAGGTAAATCTAGCCCTTGAAATTAGGAGTTACAACCTTCCATTTGTTACAACCTTCGCCCATTTTCAAGAATAGGTTTTATTTAAGTGAATCCTATGGGCCAAATACCATATTTATAAAAGAGGTATGGTAAATTAATAAAAATATAAATAAATGAGAGGTATGGTAAATAAATAAAAATATAAATAAACTAGACGTATGGTAAATAAATAAAACATCTTTTTATATTTAGTCCATAACCCTCGTTCTATTTATGAAGGCTTAATAAAGAGGTTTTATTTAAGTGAATCCTATGGGCCAAATACCATATTTGTAAAAGAGGTATGGTAAATTAATAAAAATATAAATGAACGATAGGTATGGTAAACAAATAAAACATTTTTTTATATTTACTCCATAAGTCACCTTATATTTACGAACACTCAAAAAATGCGTTATATTTAGGTGAAACCTATGGGCAAAATACTATGGGACAAATACCATGGACTAAATTGTTATTAATACCATGCATAAAAAACATTATTAACCCTAATATTAGTATTCTTAAAAATAAAAATGGCACATGGTATTGACCCATGGTATTCACCAAAATGGCCCATGGTATTGACCCATGGTATTCACCTCGAATGTAGCCTATTTAAATGGGGGAATTAAACCAACATAGATCCATCTTTACTCTGGATCTTCTAACCCCCAAGAGTATCAAATATTGTGATATGCAAACTAGCATAGAGTGAAAAAATATTTGATCCCTCTCGGGGCTTGGTGGATCAAGAGTAAAAATGGATGTTGTAATTTAATGTATGTTAAACATTTTAGCTTGGTTAAAATAAAAAATAAAATAAAAATCAACCATTAATTTTATTAATATTTATAAATTACTAATAGTAATTTTTAAGCTCCAGTTTTATGATAACCCATGGTATTGACCCATGGTATTCATGTGAGCATAGATTATTTAAAGGGGAAATTCTATCATCTTAGATCCATCTTAATTCTGGGTCTACCAAGTGCTCAGAGGGATAAATAGATTTCATTCCCTTAAGAGTGGTAGATATGGAGTTAAGATGGATATAGGTTGGTTTTTATGATAATGAAGATATTAAATAGACTTAGGAAATTATATTGTAAAAACATCTTAAGGTGAATGGTTAAAGCATAGACATTGGACAAGTATATTTGTATACTTTTGTTTTAAACTGAAACAAATCCAAGGCTAAAAGGAACGGATTGATTACACTAGTCATCCTTCTATAACTTTCCAACATATGCTGGAGTAAACAGATTGTAATTTGGGTAATTTTTCTAACTACAAACAAGAACATACTTCTGTATTGGCAAGGTGGTTACAAGGTCCCTAGAAGTGATAAATTTAAAATTTTCTTGGTTTTATATATAGTATTAGGTTTTTTCTCATGCTTTCTGTGAATGACACGGGTGAGTTTTATCCTACACCCACTAGGTTATCAATATGTGAAATTGGTAATTTTGATTTCAAAAGATATTTTAAAGAAATGCAATGATTTCATTTGTGTATTCAATAAACACAATATTCTAATGGAATTCTGCATTTGTGGTTTACCTATACAGATTCCATGGAGAAGTATTAGTGGTGTGACATCAATTGTCCTCAAGCAAAGGCTTTAGTTTTACTCTTTTCTGGAAGCAAATACTTTCTTCCAACATTTTTGAGTTCCATGAAAATTTGAAAGTCCTAATAGTATTCAATAATGGGTTCAAGAGAGACATAGTATTCAATTATGGGTTAAAGAGATCCACACTGAATGATCTATCAGCCTTATCTTTACTTAGTTTAAGAATATTCACTTGGAGAGGATGCAAGTGCCCCCACTTCAAGAGCATAGTAAAGTTATGTAGAACTTAGAGAAGCTATATTTAAGCTTTTAGTGAAGATTGGAAAAATGCCCGGGTTCAATAACACCTAGTCAAGCATTAAGCTTCCAATAATGCTAGATTTTAACCTGGAGCACTTTTGTGATTTGGAGGAGATGCCCCCTCATATTTGTGACACATATTCAGTTGTGAATTGGACTATTACTAACTGTCATTTCCTTCGAAAGTTACCAAATGACTTAAGGAACCTCAACTCTTTAAGAATTTTAAGGAAGGAAAGAAAGTACATTATGCTAAGTTCTCTTATGCTTTTCAAGTTTTTCTTGGATATCTACAACGTTTCAGGTAGGGAAGTACATTCTATTAATGAAAATTTGTCTTGATAGAAAGGCCCAATTTCAAATTCTAATGCTTTCAAAAAACATTGTATAACTGTAATGTTTCTAAAAGGAAAGCATATTTTTTCAATTTAAGTATCATGATCCCATATTCCAACTTATTTTTCAGTAACCCATTAGGCTTTGTAGCTTTGAATAAATCCATGTCTTTTGCTAAGATCCTCTTCCAAATTAGAATATAGTTTCCTTTTGGTAATAACCACATATAATGTCTTGATTTTTTTATTGAGAAAATAGAGGTTGTGAAACAAGCTTGTGTCATACAAGGACTTGATTCATTGATTATGTATCAATTATGGCTCTTGATGTAACAATGTCTTGATTTTGTTGCTTGAAAATAGAGGTTACGCTTTACTATTTCACAGAATTTCTTACAATCTTTCCATAAGTATTGATTTGTAATCTCAGTCACTGAGGGATGACAGTAATGACAAAGGTAATATTCCATGGTTTGAAGTTACCCTCTTACTAAATATTTAAATATATCACCACAATTTAAATGTTAGTTAAATGAATTGTATTTGATTTGTAAACAATTCATTGCTTGATTTATAGATTTTGATTTTTTCCCTTTTTTATTTTTTTCTCAGATTTGGTATGAGATATCTTCCAATATTTGGGTTCCCTAGTTTCCCCACCATATCTACGAGGTTCAGATGCTATCATTAAATATTCTCGGAACGTTACAACTTTTCCAGTCAGTGTGCTTTGAAACATTGTTGTTTCTTTTCCATGGTGTTAATGCAAATAAACACTAAAACTAGTGCCATTATTTAGATTAAGTGCTAATATCTAGGTGGTCTTGTAATGATGGAGTGATTGTTTTCTAGCTACTAAGGCCATATGCATTTTTATCTCTTATGTTGTCTTGAGATATTCAAATTCATAATAAGAATTGAGGTCTCGTTTCCACTATAGATTGCAATCAGTTTCTTGAACATAATATATAGTAGATTATATTTTACTAATCAACTGTGGATGTGATCCCTCACAGGAAAGAAAATTCAAAGTGATTTTGATTTCACATTGATTTTTCAAACCATCCACATAGGAAAAGAGATTCAAAGTGACACTGATTTCACAATGATTTGTTAAAATGGAGGCAAGAGAAAAGGAAACTTTGTTTTCAACAATGCTCTTAATTTCATATGTACATGCACAGACATATTAGTAGAAAATATTGAAGGGTTTCCTACGTAATATTTTCCATTCCATTACATTCTTTACAGCTTATAAATAAATAACTTGGAAAAATTCATTACACTACTTGTTATTCTTTATTAATCAGTGGTTAAGATTTTGATATTGAACTGGCTAAGATTTTTCTTCGTTCTGTGAAATTGTGTGTTCTATAATGCATCTTTTCCATTCACTATGTATAGCATATAAAGTGTGTCTAATGGAGTAGGAAGATTGGAAAGTCTTGTGATCCTTGAACTATGTTACAAGGCAGAAACCCAACGGGGTAGGGTAGGTGCATCCCCATAAAGGGGTCACAAATACCAAAGCTGGTATTGGCTAGTGCCTTGAGCTAGAAAATTTCCTTTACCCTTGTATTAACAATGAATCTGGAGAAGATTCTAATATTATCTTTATAAGATTTATATCAGTTAAGATTGATGAATAAAATTCATGAGACATGAGCTAGGATGTCATTGCAAAGTGGTTGTTGATTATTGGAAGCTATGATGGCCATTATGTCAGGCTAGGTGGTCACACTCTCTTGATCGTGAGCACGATTATGATCAAGATGGAAGACTTCATATTCTAGATTGGTTGTTTAGCAGTGATAATTGGTGGGATCATTCATAAAAGCTTCTATTTCACTAATCCTTTTTATAGAGTTGTCAGATTCAAGTCTAAAATAAAAGGCACATACCACTATTCATTAGACCATGTGTAGTAGAAGTTGTTATACACATATAATTTTGTGTAAGGGCTTACATTACATGGCAACAAAATTGTCACTATCATCTTCAATAATGTCTCCACTTAAAATTGTTGAGGAAGCCTAGCATCATTGTATGACTCGGTGATTTTCCATCGGAAGGTTAGTTAAACACATATAGGGTTGTGTTCCAAACCATTAACATTTATACGTGAGATACTTTCAAGTGTAGAATTCTTCAGTCATCTTGTTATAGAAAAACTCTCCCTAGAACATTAAAAATATATGGAGAGGGAATCTTGAAACCTGATAATTGAAGGAGAAACTCATCAATAACGGTTCTATATAGCTATGCATAGTATTGATGTGGTGAGACCTGTGCATAAAGGTACCTTGATTCAAAATGTGGTTAAAAGAATTACATGGCTTGCTAAGGAATCTTCTCCTAGTGACATGATATAAATAAATATATTCTTATTTAGTGAGTCTTGTGGAAGTTGATCTTCCTCAAGGTATGCCTATATATTAAATACCTCATGGTTCACCACTATATAATTACAATAAATTACAATGTTTGGATGTGGACACATGCTTCATGTGATATTAATTATTATGTTGACAATGTCAAATTTACTTTAGTTATTAAAGTTTCATTTTGTTGATTAATAATTAGCCAAAAGTAATCATTTTGTAGCAGAAACATCATCATTAAAGTAATTTTTGGAACAATGTCGGAAAGTGACATTTTATAGAATGGTTAGCCTACTATATGGTTTAATAAAGCATTATAATTTCAATTTGAGAACCAGGAAAATTACTGAGGTAAGAGGATAAAGATGAATCTAGTTGAAGTGGTTTATGACAATGTTTTGCTAGTTGTGACACAACATTACATGGTTAATTATGGTTTTGTCATTCATCTAAGCAATCAAGGTTTGAGACAATAGAGAGAAGTTTCATGATTTTGTTGCAATAGTTGAGACACTGTAAGGTTGTGCATAGGATAGGTTGGTGGCATCTGGGTTTGTGCTCATGGGAACAAGTAAATAGTGAGAGTAGTGACAATGTTACATGTTTATGATGCCAAATAAGACATGATGTAGATTATTGGGTTAATGATTAGACATACATATGTTTGAGTTATTAATAGATTTATCTATATGACAAGCAATGTTGGTTATAGTTGTGAAGATGAGCAGTTTGGATAGAGATAGAAGTGGTTGATGTTGAAAATTGGAGTTTGATGTACAAAGGTATATTTGGATGACAAAGCTTTTGATGCAGTTATATTATATTGTAGTTTCTTTATATTGATTCACAACACAAATGGATCCAATCTAAAAATTGTGAAACACGTTCTTCCGACTGATCGAGGTGGTAGTGTGGTGCAACGCAGGAGAGTGGAGTCTCCTTCAGGTTAGAGCCTAAGAACACTTCAGGATGGTAGGATGGTGCTAAGGTAGGTTGTACCTTGCACAATGTGTTAGAGCATCCAATTCGAGTAGGAGCTAGTAAGTAGGGTGTTGGAGCATCTGTTAGGTTGGAACTTGAAATCTAGGGAGTTGGAGCATCCTTCTTATTGCAACTGGTGAATAGGGGGTAGGAGCATCCTATAGGTTGGACCCTATAAATCAGGGGGGTGGAGCCTCCAATTGGAGTTGATAACTTGATGTAAATATAGTGAATACAGATATCAAGAAGCATTTAGTGGTTTTTGTCCCGGAGGGGTTTCCACCTAAAATATTTGTGTCTACTGTCTCTATTTGTCATGCATAGTTGAATGGTGTTGATAATGTTTATGTTTATCTAGTGCTAATAACAATTAATGCTCTATGGAATTAAAAATATACTAATTGATCAGAAATACCTATTCACTCCCCTCTCAGTATTTCTAACAATTGGTATCAGAGCAGGTTCCTTCAGTAGCAATTTAATAGCTAGAAGGTATATATCAAAGTACAAAGAAGGGAAAATAAAATAAGTAAGCCTCCAGTCATTCAAAAGAAGTTCTAGGTATTGAAATAATTTGAGATCCTATTACCACTGATAAAGAAAATGGAAAAGGAAGAGATTTATTCATGGTTAGGAACAACATGAAGGAAGCTCCTGAAGAAGAAGCTGAAGAGATGAACAAGCTAAAATTTTGAAATGAATTTGTCAAAGTTATAAAGGAGCTTAAGATTAAAAAAGAAAACGTCAAACTTCTGGAATCTGAACTGAAGATGGAAAAAGAACGTGCCATAAGCCTCAATAAGAAGAAAGAATATCAAAGGAGATCATCATCAGCCTTAAAATGCAGTGGGAAGAATCCAGAAAAGTTGAAGAATCACTTGGAAGATAATTTGAAGAAAGTAACAAATAATAGAAACCACATAAAATGAAAATCACGGACTCAAGGAAGAAGTTTCTCATTTAAAACTCCAAGTGTAGGAACTATAAAGGAAAGAGAAATACCTAGCAAGACAACTAAAGGAATCTGTTCAAAGGTACATATATGAAGTTGATAAAAAATAAAAGGAATTAGATGCATCTTTAGTAGAAATTAGAAGGCTTAGGAAAGAAATTGAGAGACACAAGGAACAAATACAAGTTCTTAACATAGAATCAGAAAAGGTTACTCTGATTCTATCTGATTCAAGTGTGCATCTTCCTTTTATCCAAGGGATCTGTAGAGTCTCCACAATGTCTTCAAAATATCATCCACTTTCACCTTTATCGCCACCATTTCACTCACATGTCACAACTCCATAGCCATATAATCTTTCATTAGCCTCCATTTTCATGATTACACGGGGTTACCTTTGTGTTTTCCAAAAGCTAATGATTTCTAGTATTTTAAGTGAATTCGTGGTTAAAACTTAGAAAAATGACATTTACTTGCTAATAGTTAAAAGTGGATTGAGTTTCATGACATGTGTAGGTCATTTGGAAGCTTCCAAGGCACCCTTATGTGGCCTCCTATGCTCAAATTCGAATTCCCTTCAATATATGGAAGAAGATTTGGATAAAGGTCAAAGAGGATATGTGTCTCATCATTACCTATTTGAGTTGTAACTCTATGAGATTTTCTAGGGATCTAGGAAGAGAATAATGGACCTCCATTAATGAGGTAGCTTATTATGTTTTTGTATAAATAGGAGATCCTCCTCCTTTCAAAGGCATGTGTAAAGTTGGAGATACTCGGGTGTCCAAGTTAAGATTACTCATGAATAGAATTTAGATTTATAACCATGCTCATGAGTGGTGTTCACGTCTTTTTGGTAATGCTTGCATTGGGAGCCTCTCAACTTTCCATCCCTTGTGCTTTTGGATTGGCCACCTATAATGTGTGAGATTTATTGTTTTTCATAGATTAAGATTTATTTCTTTCATAGATTAAGATTTATTGCTTTCATATCTTTTCATGCGTGAGAGGTTAAGAGTGATTGTTTTTATTTTCTTTCATATCTTTTCCTGTGTGAGAGGTTAAGAATGATTGTTTTTTATTTCATTTTATTTCATGTGGTTTTGATTATTCATTTCATTGGATCTTGATTTGATAATGCACACATGATCCCTTAGAGTAGATCTCATTTCATGCAATTTTATTTCTGAAAGAGTGGTGTGATTTTCAATTCCTGCAAGTGTGGTAGATTAAGATTTCAATTCCGTGCACTGTATTATAATTTCTTAAGAATTGATTATTGAATTAGAATAGGTGAATTTGTTTTTTCGTTATTTGGTTTTGTACTTAGATTAATCTAAATTGGAAGTTAATTTCTAGCATATACAGTGCACGCATGCTTCACAAGTTTTACGAAACCCCTGGTTTGACAATTAAATGATAGGTAATTAATTTGCCTCGACATTTTGGCGCCGTTGTTGGGGAACTTTGCATAGGAACTATCTTTCAGTCTAGAGTTCATTTTTCTATTTTTTTTTTATTTTTTTATTTTTTATTTATTTATTTAATTTTCAGTTTTTTTTAGATGCATGATTAAAACATGTAGATGCATAAACCATTTAGCTATATATATATATATATATATATATATATATATATATATATCTAGATATATATATATATATATTTCAATCACCTACCACCCCCACTATATCACATCGTGCAGTAAGAGCCACACATCCACATCATGAATTCTTATTTTTGTAGGTAGAAGAGATGACAAAAAGAGGATGAAGAAATGGATGGAAATGATGGCAATACGGAAGATCCTTTTGGATTTCCCATTCAAGAAACTAATGTCAATGTTCAAATGAAGAACATCCCTCCATCTGTACTTCATAACTTCAAAGGTATGAGATCAGAAGACCCGAAAACTTTTCTTTTTGAATTTGAAATCATTTGTAGATCTTATTGCTACTCATTACACATTCAAAAATTGAATTTGTTTCCAACCACATTAAAGGATAAAGCTCTTTCAGATGGTTCATGACTTTAGGAACAAATTCTATAAGGACATGGGATGATATGAAAAGAGTATTTTTGGAAAAATATAAAGATCATTACAAACATCATGACCTTAGAAATGAAGTCTTTAAGATGAATCAAAAAGAGGACGAAAATCTAGAAGACCTAGTGGAGATATTTACTTATAATATCAAAAGATCTAAAATGAAAATTTTAAGATCAAACATATTAGAAACTCTCCTGCTAAATGCTATAAAGGATGAATGGATTGATCTTCTTAACTTGGTAGGAAAAGGAGATGTTTATCAATTATCATTTCAAGAGATTTGTGAACTATGCAAGAACATATCAAGAGGAAAAGAAAATTATGGAAGATCTCCTCAAGACCTAGTTACGACAAGGGAAATTAAGTTGACAATGGGATTGGTAAGTCGAACTTAACTTAACAATTTGCTAAACATTTTTGGTAATTTAAATGAACAAATTGAGATGATAAGAATGAAAAACAAGAAAATTTTTGAAAATGTTGCTTTATTTTACCCTAAATGTACAAAGAAACATTATTTGCATGAATGTCCACTTGATAGCATTAAAATTTGTAAAATTTGTGCAGGATCACATACTACTAAAGATTGCCCATCATTACCAAGGTTAAAGGAAGTTTACTAAAAGGATAATGGAGTGAATCAAGCAAAAGAAAAACTATGTTATGTAGCTCCAAGGGGACCATAGAAACCTCATCAACCCATTATGATGCAATATCCTTGTCTACAATTTCAGGATTATGCACAACAATCTCAAAGTAATTGGCAAACACCTTTGCATTGGCAACCTTGGCCATCTCAATCCCAATCTCAAAACCAATCTTGGAAATAGGGTTGGGAAGAGCCTTACAGAGGAAATCCACCATATACTCAAGATTTCCCTCACTATCCTCAATACCAATATCAATGTTATCCATACCATTCACCTCCACAACAACGCCAATTTCACCCTCCGTTAATCTCAATTCAACCTTTCCCATTACCACGCACACAAACACCGCAAAGATCCATTCCCACTCCTCTACCTGCACAACCATTTTGAATCCCCAACAATAAAACAACTCAATCCACTTGTAATGTTGAGGTATTGCAAAATGATTCACGAGCTGCCATTGAAGAACAACAACCAAAATAACAAGATTCAGATAAGGCCCAAGAACCATGGATGCCTGTCGATAAAGAGTAGTAGTTGAAACCTGAGATTGAAAAGTTTCATGCATGTCTATCACTAGATTCTATGAATGGAGATCACATAGCTGAGGACTTGCATGGCATGATAGAAGGAATCTAAGGAAGACAAGGTTATATTGAATCTTGGTTCATGACAATCATTGGATCCAGTATTCCATTCTTCAGTATCTTCTGACATCATCTCAATCAAGACAGTTGGTCTCTCATAAACTGGTACATATCAAAGAATATATTTCAAACTTGCATATGAGTATATCTATCATCTTGTTACACACATGGCTCCATTGGAAACATTCATATACTTAAAAATAAATAAATAAAAATAAAAAAATTCAAGTAGATAAATTAGGAAAAACAAAATCAAACTTGATTGCATTTTTATAAAGTTCTTAATTGCAATTTTATTCAGAATTTAGAATTTTTAGATTGTATTTATTTTCTTTCATTTTAATAATTTGAAAAAGAAATCAATGAAGTATTTCTTTTTAAATTTATATATGTATATATTTAAAAAAAATGGAACATATATATATATATAGATATATCTATTTTGCAGTTTTTTAAAGTTATTAATTGCAATTTTATTTAGAATTTAGAATTTTTAGATTGTATTTATTTTCTTTCATTTTAATAATTTGAAAAGAAATCAATGAAGTGTTTCTTTTTAAATTTATATACGTATATATTTTTTAAAAATGGAACATATATATATTTATATATATTTTTAGATTTGTTTATTTAAACAAATCTGAAAGTAAAAAATTAATTTAAAATACAAATCGTAAAACAAAATTAAAAAATAAAATAAATAGCTCATATTAAAAAAAAAATACAAAACAAACATTACAAAAAAATAAACAAATAAAACAAAACAATTAACAAAAACCGTAGTAAAGAAACAGCGCATGCATACAAAACTCATGAAGGGTTGATGAGGTTGAATCAACCGTAATCATGGTAGGTAAAAGCATGAACTCAAATCGTAATCTTGGGCTTTGGTCTTATACGAAACCTGCAAATAAAAATATATGTAATACACATCCGTATCTGACCATTGGTTAATATTTTTGCTCGAGCTGCATCAATAGAAACATTGACTTATAAAATAATGATTCGTTGGGTGAATTCAGTAGTTAGATCTATTTTTTGTGGTAGAATACACATTGCAGTTTGAGCTTTGGCCTCGAAACAAACTTGCAAGCACATTTAAAAAAACAACTGTGAAAATTGTACAATTCAGCTGATCATTTCTTTCACCTCAAGACCAGTTCAGAGCTTTGCTAAAGTTTGGTAGGAGATCAATGAAAATATTGAAAATCCATCTATCCATGAGAAAATTGGGCTTTTTGAATGAGGAAGAAATCCTGACAAATATCCATGTGATATAGATGCATATGGATTTGAAATCTCTGATCCTGCTAGCTAGCAAATGAAATCACAACAATATGCTTCACTGTTTTGGTGGCTTTACAACAACATTTATTACAAATCATGTTTGGATCATGAACATTGTTCCAACAATTCAATTCTGGACTGCAAAAAAGAAAAAAAAGAACTTCACCAAGTAGTTATATGAGCAAAGGCCAAATATGCAGAAGTTAAAATGCCATTTTTAAAATGAATTTTGTGATCAAATGAAAATGAATCTCAGAAAAATAAAACATAGGTTTTTCTCAGAATGGGGTGAATTGTGCCTAACGTGAGCAATTTTCTCAAAATTAGTAAGCAATTGAGAGATGTTTGGTGTTCTCTCGAGCCTTGTTTTCTAGATTGCATGAAAAAACAAATTTTCAATTAAATGCACAAACAGCAGTTGCGGCCATGATCTGATTTCCCTTATTTACAGGAGGAAGATCCATCAAGATCTAATATCCCTAATCTATAAGATGCATGGAGTGTTGTCCACACTTAATGAATCCTTCGCCAATGTTGGAAATAAATATGAGTCTATGAACTGTAGATCATGTTGGAAGCCCAAAGCGTGCTATGGTGTTTTCTTGGAAGTGTTCTTTTCGTGGTGATAAGAAAATTGTTGATGGGCTTGTAGAGGACTGTGGAAAAGGTTCCATGCATACACCAAATGGTTCAAAGACAGAATATGTTGCATCTTTGATTCCATGTAGCACACCTGCTAAACATGTGCTTCCAATAACATCACTGACATATAAGACAGCAAGAAAATATCATGGCATACAAGATGCAGTCGATGGGCTATGGAAAAGATACAAGTGTGTTGCATTAATTGATCCAAGGAAAAAGCATTTTCTTATTCACTTTAGAAAGTCTGGTGTATTTTACATGTTTTTATTGTGTTGTTTTTATTAGTCCTTCATTCTCTAATTCAAGCTTTTGACTATACTCTTTGCCTAAAGAACAATATCGTGATTTTTGTAAATGACTCAAATAGGGAAGTCAACTATAGACTGATTTAGTATTTTCATTGTCAATTATTTTCTTCTCATTTATCACTCTCGTATGAGACAAGAACAACAAACAAGGCTACAACATCAACAATTGGAAATCTCTCTGCCACTGTTCAACAAAAGAAGGTTTACAAGTAAAAATACGCAAATCAGAATTACCTTACCTTTTTAGTAAAAAAATGGTCTATTTGCTAATTTTTTTGGAAGAGATATTGATTAATTGAAGATTGGACTGGTTATTTTTTCATAACAAAAATGCATAGCTGTGTGTACTTAACTGTCTATTCAATATTTTAGCTACAGAAACTGTGCAATTCTGCAACTGAAAAATAAATCTGTAGCTCTATACTTAATTCAATGATTTATTCTATGACACCACATTCTAATCAAAATTCATGATCAGCATGCCATCTAATTTTCCTACTTCATCCTTCACATCGGCATCATGTTCCCATGCCACACTTAGGCATGACAATTTTCACTATTTCACAAAAATTTCAAACAAGCATAAATTTCTCATACAACATCAGTTTCCGATTATTCAAATGTCATTGGAAAGATCTCATTGAGATATATACAATGAGAAATATTTCGTCAAAATTTGAAACAGTAAAAGAATGAAGAAATTTCTGACAAGACATGATAAGTAACCTGAGACACTAGTTTCGAAACAGGTAACATTCATTTGATTTTCTTTCGTGAATTTGTTTTATTAGTACCAATTCTTATGTTTTGTGTAAATTTCATAAATAGAGAGATTGATCACCTCTCTCTTTTGATAATCTTACATTTCATTGCAGAGAAATTACTAATTTTTTTCAGGTTCCTGGAAGATAAGCAGATGGACACAAACAAACAGTGTCTCTCGAAGACCACATTTCTTTCAAAAGAACATGATCAGAGCAACATCAAAGATGAAATATCCAAGAATTAGCACATGATTTTGGATAAAGAATGTCGAATCATATCCATCACACCATTTAGAAGCCTTTCAGATACCAGTCTTACCATTTCATTCCTACTTATTCAATCAATAAAATCTTCATCTCATTTTCCTTCATAGTCATTTTCCTGCCTCACTTTCACTAACCTTTAACCCAACAATAAAACCATTTAGCTCCCCTACAATATGATTCATTCCATTTTCCTTTTCACTTTGTCAAATAAACCTTGATCCACTGCAAAATGTTTCATCCATACTCCTTCAAAATTATTTTTTAATGCTTGCGTTAGATGATGGAGGATTCATTAAGGCCTCCCTTCTAACAAGTATTCGCCTATCAACATTAACATATTATCTAGGTTCAAGGCTAGAGTCCTTATTAGTACCTGATGAGCCCCAATTTTTGGTAACAATTTGGGCTCATTTGGCCTACTTACCTTGCTCAACCCTTCATCTTTTATCACTTATGCATTCATTTCTTAGTATATTCGTGTTATTTGTAGGAAGAAGGGCAGGCATTATATCTATGTGGCTAATACATGATGATTTCAGGTTTTTTGGCATTAAAGGGAGCAAATAACACGCAAATGGGGACAAGGAGACAGCCAAGGTGGCATTGCGGGTTTATAGGGAGGTTGTCCACAGTCTTGATGACCTTTCTCGTGATTTCCACCTTAACTCCGAGCTCCAACAGCTCTCCCCACTGAGCTTAAAGGCAGCCAACGGATTATACAAGAACAACAGTTTAACTTTCAGTTGGACAGCCAAGCTCCACGAATTGAGGAAGCCAGCTTGATCTTCATCATGTATAAATATGAAGGCCGTAGCCTTTGATATGGCTTTTTGAACTTTTGAACTACTGTTGCAATTTCTAAGCACGAGCTACAGCTCGGTTTTTGCTTTTTGTAAGCCAGTTTTGGCATGATGTTAGACTCATGATTATTCAATAAAGGCAGGCAGCTTTGGATTCAATTCTAAGTTTTTAAGGGAGCTATAGCTCTCAGGTTAGGGCCCAACCTGAGAGCAATAGACCTCCTTTTCCTTGTGTTGTTACTTGTTTTTCCTTTCAGCACTTTATTTCTTTGCTTTGACATGCATTTGAAAAAACACAGTCTGCTGATTTAATTTATTTAATGTGATTGAGTAGGATTAGTTTATGGTTAAAGTGCTTTTAGCTGCTTAGCTTAGAGTAGGAGGATCAACATTCATTAGAGCTCCAAAAAGGGTTGATAGTGCACTCGCTGCCATCTCTGTTTAGAGATCGGGGGTGTGGGTTGTACCAACCACCAAAAAACGCAGTCTTATACGTTCATGCAAGCTGCAACACAATCATTTCAGTTATAAAACCGTCCATGCATTCTGATCTTGAGCAATACTTCTTCGTTCCAACACCATGCACGATTTCTCTCCACAATTTACATTGTTGTTCATTGGTTTAATAACACAGTTAGAATAGGTTGATGGAATTCTTGGTTTCGTGCAAGACATAGAGGATTTGTTTCTTTTACACTGCAAAGCATCACTTGATTTTGTTCTTCTTCTTCTCAACCGTGCCTAAAGCCACCTACTCATCCTCTGTCCAGCTCGTTAGCCTTCCAACCCTTCTACTTCTCACGTAGCCCCACCTTTTCAACTTTCCATTTCTTCCACCCTTCTATCCACCAACCAACTGTACCCACTCTTTCCTCATCTCATATCTCTGTCCCTGAGCCATCACAAGCTCCCTGTCCATCCTACCTATCCACCCATACAACTCCTCCACTCCTCCATCACCCAAAACTCCAACTGTCGAACATCCTGTAGAAGTTAGCAGACCTCCTATAGAAATCCCGAGCTTCTTGTAGGATCCCCTGCAGACATTCTGTAGAAGCCTACAAACTCGGTTGCCAAGCATCTGAACGTTGTGGACTCCTGTGGAATGATGTTATGGATCCCCTGGAACCTCTCCTAGCCCTCCTGACCTTTTCCAAGCCTTCCTCCCTTTGAACTACCCCTGCACAGTCAAGACCTAGTAAGAAGCACAATCACAATAACTCCACCCACTTGAGCAAAAATACAAAAATGAGTTCTTTTCAATGAAAGTAGTTTAAATTCATGCATCTCATCTCACTAGAAGTAATGGCATCATTTTTATACATTTGCACTCCCACCATTGCATCATAGAGATTAAGCTAGTCAGATTAGGGTTTACTAGGGTTTCCATGTTTTGGTTGGCTTTCAGTTCCTTCTTGCAAAGTAGATTAATTTCCTTTGAGATAGCCTTCGTCCATCATTTAGAAAGCTTCTTTTGAGAACATATAGAAGTTGGCTTGAGCCCTAGCGGACTTGTGCCAGCTGACCAAGTGACAGTTGCGACAAGAGCTAGTACTTGTGCATACAGCACCGTCGCTTCCAAGTTTGTTACGAACTACCGGGTTGATAAAATTAGAGATAGGAAGCTCCAGGAGTTGTAGCATTATTGCTACAATACTGGAGCCCACCATCTTTTTGGCGCCATTGCCGGGGAAGCGTCAGAGTATTAGTAATTGTTGCTTTTCCTCTATTTTCTTACTCTTGCCTTCTGCCAAGTAGTTTATTTCATTTCCATTCTGCAAAAGTAGCATAGACATTTCCTGATTTCCTAGATTATCCTTTCAATTCCGCAATTTCAATTCTGCAAGCGTAGATTAGCATTTCAATTCTGCAAGCGTAGATTAGCATTTCAATTCTGCAAGCGTAGACTAGCATTTCCATTCCTGCAATTTCATTTGAGCAAAGTAGATTAGTTCTTTCCTGCTTTCCTTTCAATTCTGCATCTTTATTCCAATAAGATAGTTAGTTGTAGATCAATCTGTTTTAGTTTTGCAGGTACCAAAGAAAAAAGAACAAAAGCAATCAAAAAACGTCTTTCCATTTCATGCCTTGTAGGAACCGAGATAAAACAGGCAAATTCCTACCCAATACCCCCACCACATCACTGAGTCACCCTTCTCTCTTCTTAGGTGGCAGTGATCCAGAAGAACCTATAGGTGAACCTCCTGAGATATACGAAGATCCTATAGCAGAAGAAGAATTAGAGACCATCCCATCTGAAGCTATGGCTGACAATAGAAGAGAAGATGAGAGAATAGAAGGTGCCTTCCCCATCCGAGAGACCAATGGAGAGATGAAAATGAAGAACATTAGCCCCTCCGCTTTACCTCACTTCCATGGATTGACTACTGAAGATCCTGATACCTTCCTGTTTGAGTTTGCTATCCTTTGTAGAACCTATGACTATACTGAAGATGAGCAGAAGCTGAAACTCTTCCCTTCCACTCTTAAGGATGCAGCATTACGCTGGTTCATGGGCTTACCTGGGAATAGTATCACCACTTGGGCTCAGATGCAGCAAGCTTTCAATACCAAGTACCGGGACTACTATAGGTCCAAGGAAACTAAGGGAGAAATCTTTCGGATGACTATGGGAAATGATGAGTCCTTAGAGGATTATGAGGAGAGGTTCCAACTTAGCTATAAGCGGGCCAGGTGCACACTTGACCCTGAATCCCTCAAGTTGGTTCTGCTCTGAGGAGTCCCTGAAGACCTCTTAGATACCCTTCACATGTTATCTGGGGGGGATATCTACCAACTGCCTTATGAGGACATCAAGACTGTGTTTAGAAACCACTCCAGGGCAGCCCGGAAACGAGGTAGAGGCAACCCTCTCTCAACTGGTATTCCTTTCTCCAAGCATGAGTTTGCAAATCAGTTAGAAGATCTTAAGAGTGAGGTGAGACAGACCATTGCCATGCGACTGGACACATTCAGGATCTAGCAGAAGAAGGAAGAAGCTGAGAGAGCCTTGGCTATCTTCTGCCCTAGGTGTACAAGGAGACACCCTAAGAACGAATGTCCATTGCATTCGGTTGAAGTGTGTTTCGTTTGTGAGGAGGACCATCCCACAAACCAATGTCCAACCTTACCTGGATTCAAATCCATGTACCAAGGGACAAAAGCTTCCACTGAACCTCTCTATTTCATCAACCAAAGGAGGCCACAAGGACCTAGACCTTACTAGCAGGGGATGCAAGGGGCACCTCAAGCTTATTACAGCCCCAACCAATCGACTCCTATGCCTTCCTGGGGTCCCCCTGCTCATCCTTCCTGGTCTATGCCTCCTCCATGGTCTTATCCACCTCAGTACCCAATTCAACCTACTTCTCATTCATATCATTCACATGCCCAGCCACAGCCTCAGTGGAATGCACCTCAGTCGGGGTGGAGGCCCCAGTACAACACTCCTCCCGCCATTTTGCCTCCACCACCAGTTCAACCTCAGCCATTACCTCCTGCTCCTCCAAGGCAACCTCAACTGCCTGCTCAACCGAACCCGAACCCCAACAATAGATAGGCCCAGCAGGTATACACTGGGGAAACCTCATGCCCTACCTATGCTGTGGAGATCCAGGAGATTAATCTTCAATCTGGAAAGACTCTTCCGGATCGCCAACCTCCTCCCCCAGAGGATGAGGAAGATAAATAGGAAAGTGAACCAAAGGCTATTCCACCCTTTCCTGAGAGACTAACAGCCACCACACAACCCAACCCAGAGGAGGATGAGCTTCTGGGTGAGCTCAAGCAGTTGTGTGTGAAAATACCACTTCTCCAAGCCATCAAGGATGTGCCAATATACAACAACTTGGTTAAGGAAAAGTGTTTTAAACACCCAGGCAGGCGAAAGAGAGATGCTTCAACCATCAATGTCTTGGGACAACTGTCTGAACTTATGTTAGGACAAGTCATCTGCCCAAAGTATCTAGATCCTGGGAGTCCTGTAGTAGATGTCCACATCAATGGCACTATCATACCTCACACCTTGATTGATCTGGGGGCTGCCATTAATGTGATGACCAGGGATACCATGCTCAAACTCAATCTTCAGGGTTCCTTGAGGAAGACCTCGACAGTACTGCAACTAGCGGATCGCTCCACTGTGACTCCCAAAGGGATTGTGGAGGATGTCTTGGTCTCTATCGACTCTTGGGAATACCCTGCAGATTTCTTGGTTCTGCAACCCAAGGCAAAGCTTACTGGATATCCTCTCATTTTGGGAAGGCCTTGGTTAGCCATTGCAGATGCTTACATAAGTTGTCGTGCAGGAAACATGACCATCAAAAATGGTCCTATGTCCAAGCAGTTAGTCCTATACCCTCTTGCCCAACCCTCCTTAGAGCATGACTTACCATTGTGGTTGGAGGAAGGAGAAGAGGATGAGGTGTACTCAGCACCTTTGTGCACCATAGACACCACTAGAAGAGACCCCCCAACCGAGGATGACTTGATTGAGACTTTGATCCAGAATCCACCTTCCAGTGCATTATCCTTAGATAAATTGGTGGAGGATGCCCAAGCCAGCACCTTAGTGGATCTTTGTACAACCAACCCTGTCACTCCCAGAGTCAAAAATGTGGAGTTCAGCCCTAAGAGAACGTTAAAGATCAGCTCCTTCCCAGGAAAAGGAGTTGTGTAGCCTGTTGGCCAGTCACCTAGATGCTTTTGCTTGGAGCTATAAGGAGATGAAAGGAGTCCATCCTTCGGTCTGTACCCATCACATATACATCAAAGAGGATTGTAAGCCGGTGAGGCAACCTTAGAGGAGAATGAATCCAGCCCTTAAGGACATTGTCAAGGAAGAATTGCAAAAACTGTTGGATGTCGGATTCATTTACCCCATCTCAAATAGTGAATGGGTGTCCCCTCTGGTATTGGTTCCCAAGAAAAATGGGAAGTAGAGAATCTGTGTAAACTACCGAGAACTGAACAAAGCTACCAAGAAAGACCATTTCCCTCTGCCTTTCATAGATCAAGTGTTGGATGGACTGGCAGGAAAGAAGTTCTTCTCTTTCCTGGATGGGTTTAGCGGGTACAACCAGATCCAAATCAGCCCGGAAGACCAAGATAAGACCACCTTCACTTGTCCTTGGGGTACCTTTGCCTATCGTGTTCTTCCCTTTGGGCTATGCAATGCTCCTGCTACCTTCCAGAGAGCTGTCTTGAGCATCTTCTCGGAGCTGGTCCATGATGCAGTGGAAATCTATATGGATGACTTCACTCCTTATGGGGCCAACTTCCAAGAAGCATTGTCCAATCTGGGAAAAGTCCTAACCAAATGCATTGAGATGAACTTGTCCCTTAGTCCTGAAAAATGTGAATTCCTAATGACTGAAGGGACCGTGTTAGGCCATACCATTTCTTGCCAAGGGTTGCAGGTGGATCCTAACAAAATTGCTCTGATCAAGAAGGTTCCACCTCCTCAAAAGGTAAGGGATGTTCGGAGTTTCTTAGGATTAGCAGGGTATTACCGGAGATTCATTAAAGACTTCAGCAAGCTAGCCTCGCCATTGTTTGGCCTGTTGGCAAAAGATGTGGAGTTTAAATGGACTGACGATTGTCAGAGGGCTTTGAATGAGTTGAAGGACAAGTTGGTGTCAGCCCCAATCCTGAGAGGTCCAAACTGGGCCCTACCTTTCCACATCCACACTGATGCCTCGAACAAAGCCATAGGTGCAGCTTTAGGACAAGTTGAGCAGAAACTTCCATATGCCATTTACTTTGTTAGCAAAAACTTGTCCAAAGCCGAGCTGAATTACACTGTAACCGAGAAAGAATTCTTGGCTGTGGTCCATGCACTGAACAAGTTCCGACATTATATCACTGGCTATCAAACATTTGTACATACAGACCATGCTGCAATTAGATATTTAATGAATAAACCAGATGTGAATGCTCGTATTATTAGATGGTTACTTTTATTGCAGCAGTTTGATTTGACCATTGTTGACAAACCAGGTAAAGAAAATGTTGTTGCTGACTTTTTATCTAGATTGGATTTGTCTGCAGATGAGGATGGAACAGTGGATGACCAGATGCCCGACGAACATCTGTTTTCTATCTCAGTACTCTCTCCATGGTTTGCTGATATAGCAAACTACCTTGTTTCAGCACAGTTCCCTCCACACCTATCTTCAAGAGAGAAGAGCAGAATCATCAGAAAAAGTGCCTCATTTACTTGGATCGGGGGCAATCTGTTCAAGCTTGGCCCTGATCAGATCTTAAGGCATTGTGTAAGGGAGGAGGAAGTCTTTGATATCCTCCTCACCTGTCATGATGGGCCTTGTGGAGGTCATTTTGCAGCAAAGAGGACTGCCTTCAAAATCCTGCAGGCAGGCTACTATTGGCCCACACTTCATCAAGATGTCAGAAGATATATCAGCCAATGTGACCAATGCCAAAGAATGGGGAAACCGACTCAAAGGGATGAGATGCCTCTCCAACCTCAAGTGACTCTTGAGCCATTTGAGAAGTGGGGTATGGACTTTGTGGGTCCAATCAACCCTCCTTCGAGGCAAAGGTCTTACATCATTGTGTGCACTGACTACCTGACAAAATGGGCAGAGACCAAAGCAATCAAAGTAGCAACAGAAGAAAAGGTGGCTGAGTTCTTAAGAGAAAACATCTTCTACAAGTTTGGCTATCCAAGAGAGCTGGTCACCGATCAAGGGAGCCAGTTCACATCCAACTTGATTGAAGACCTACTAGCTCATCACAAGATCAAGCATAGGACTTCCACCCCCTATCACCCTCAAGCAAATGGGCAGGTGGAAGTCACCAATAGAGCATTGGAAGGGATCTTGACTAAGGTGGTGAGCAGCAGCAGAAAGGACTGGGCAGATTGCCTGGTTGAGGCCACATGGGCTTACAACACCACTTGGAAGACCACCACCGGCTTCACACCTTATGAGCTGGTCTATGGGAAGAAAGCTTTGCTGTCCATTGAATTTGAATACAACACTTTGAGGATGGCAGCTCAGCTGGACCTAGATCTCAGCCATGCACAACAAGAAAAGTTATTGCAGCTGAATGGACTGGATGAGCACCGAATGAAGTCTCTCCTTCACTCAGAAGTGGTTCAACTTCAGAGAAAGGTGTGGCATGACCAACACCTCCATGACAAGAAATTCCAGCCGGGAGATTGGGCCTTGTTGTATGACTCCAGATACAAAGATTTCAAGGGGAAGCTGAGAACCAGATGGCTAGGGCCATATGCAGTGGAAAAATGTCATGACAATGGATCTGTTCTTATTTGGACCATTGATGAGGAAGCCATCCCCATGCTTGTCAATGGTCACCGATTGAAGATCTACAGGAAGCCTCTCTCAAGACAAGAGTTCATCAAAACTATGGAGAATTCAGTGTTGGTCATAGAGAAGGGTTCTACCTTTGCTTTGGGCATACCCTGAAAAATCTAAAAAAAATAATAAAATAATAATAATAATAATAAATAATAAAGATCCTTGGGTGAAAACCTTTCTGAGGCGCCCAAGGCAGGTGGTAGGGGTGAAAACCTCATTGAGGCACCCCTATTGTCTTTCAAAAAAAAAAAAAAAAAAAAAAGATTTGAAAAAGATCCTTGAGTGAAAACCTCTCTGAGGCGCTCAGGGCAGATGGCAAGGGTGAAAACCTCATTGAGGCGCCCCTGTTATCTTTCAAAAAAAAAAAAAAAAACAATAAGCAAGAAAGACAAAGACAGCAAGTTTATAATGTGAAATTGCATGCAGATTGCAGGTGTTCTATGGAGGAGAGGAAGCCTCTCAACTCAGAGCCAAGGATCCTTATCATACTGCCAGGAGACCTCACCAGCACCTCCTCCAAGAATATTCAGTTCCTCCAAGGTATGTGCACAATTTCATCATGGCTTGAGTCTTCTACAGGAAGATGCAAACCTTCTACAGGAAGATGCAGATTTTCTACAGGAAGATGTAGATCTTCTACAGGAAGCGCAAACTTTCTACAGGAAGCTCTGTATTTCTACAGGAAACTTCCTGTAGAAGTTCAGGACGGGCCAGAATTCATTTTATGAGGAGATCTAACGGCTAAGGATCGGTTTGGACGCATGCAAGCTACTGTTGTCACCCTTGCACACTGTTGTCACCTTGTTCCACCATCCTTGTCGACATGCAACGAAGTTACCTGCACCAGCAAAGCAGATCGATGAGTTATCAAAGAGAAAGCAATTTTTAAGATAAACAAATGCTGAGATCTCATACCATATCCATCCCAGTCATCCAGAAGCTCCGGGAGCGTGATCGTGAGGCCAGATCCTTCGTCGTGCAGCATGCACCCAAGGAGGAAGAACTGTTACAAGACATCCCGCGGGAGTCCTGTAACAGTTAAGCCCGCTAGAGTGGATACCATTCACAGCACTGGCCATATGCAATGAAACGCGAGCGCATGCAGCCAAAGCATCCAATCCATCGTCAGCAGCCTGTAAACATGAACCTCCGGGCCTGTGCAAATTCATCAGCGGCAGATAGATCCACTCATTATCGTCCAAAAGCCGAAAAATTGTGTTGGAGCCGCGCAGGTAAGTGTCTCGACCCTTCCTTCCATCAGATTGCATGAATTTTACTTTGAATTGTTTGCAAAGTGTGAGGTGAATGGGTTGAGCGGTGGTATGGTCATTTGAATGGCCACGTCGACCAGTTAATGGTCTAGTCGGATGTTTGGGTGGCGGCCATGACAAAAGGAATGGGCAGCACGCACGTGAGAGAAATCCCGTCGGGAAAAACGAGTCTAACGAGAATGGCGGCGGCGGATCTGCTGGGGGATAATGCGGCAGTAAGTGAACTCGCAGACAAATGATGGAACAACGTCATCCAACAGTCCGGCGGGGAAAACTCACCCCAGCGCCACAAATTCCGCCGATTCAAATCTAATCGGCTAGATTGCCCGCATGCATTTATCCTTCACCGTTTGAAACGCGAGTGGACATTCGGATCCCTCTGCAGTTCGAAACTCCGAGCCCTTGGCTATTAGAATGCCTGTGAAGCCACAACAAGAGTGCAGACCCACTGCAGTATTCCCCGGAAATCGCGCACTGCTCCTACAGGAAAGCTGCTCCTACAGGAACGTTGTTTCTACAGGAAGGCGAGTTCCTCACGTAAAAAGGTGGCAGATAAAAAGGTAACCCTGAACTCTCCATGCAATTGGCTTTTGAAGGTGGCAGAATCGTCGTCTACAGTCTGGTCGTAGAAAATTGTTGAAATTGTTGTCTGCTGTGCATAGACTGTCGTTCTACAGGATGTCAGTGTAATTAAACTGTGTTAAGGTCCTCAGGGATAAGTTTCGTGGATTATGTGCATGACAGAAGCGTAATTCTACGCTCTGTCTCAGTAAGCTAAATTTCTTCCGCATTTGCCACCTCTAGTTAAAGCAACAATTTTTATCATGCCGGGTGGGTTTATTAGACGGGAACCCACTGATTCATCAAAGTTGAGAGAAAACCAGGAGGTGGTGGAGCTCTTCACATGGGTGCAATGGATATCCTTTTGTGACAAGTTGCAGGGTTATGACGACGAAGTGGCAGAGGAATTTTTACAAGCTTTGAGGCCGAAATCCAAAACATTGGCCACCGTGAATTTCAGGGGCCTAAGCCTCAAGCTCACCCCGCAATATATCAGTCGAATTACTGAACTTCCAATGGGTTTGCCATGGGACAAGGAAGAAAGGAAGTGGAGCCAGCAGGCCAAGAAAGAATTATTTCCACCTGAGGAGGAATTCTCGGAGGACAAAAATGGGGTGTGTAGAACCAATTTGCTGCCACCATGGAATGAAGTTAGCCTGCAGATCATGAAGTATATAACCTGTGAAGGTGTTTTAGCATCGTGTACGGGTATCACTTTAGGTTGCTCACTGAATTGAGGCACCAGATTGATCTTCCTGTAGAAAATAAACTGAGCATCCCTTATTTCCTGCTACAGTCTCTAATTGAGTGTGCCACAAAGTTAAAAGAAGGCATACCAGATCAGGTAGCCCACCATGGATTGATCAAACTTCTCATGGAGGATGCGCTTCATTCATATAAGGTTCCCCTCTCATGGGAAGCATTCAGAAATTTGACAAGAGATGGAGACATAAGGATGTTGACCGAGGAAAGTGGTTCCTCCAGCAGTGAGGAAAAAGAATCAGTGGCCACGGGAAAGAAAGAAACAGGCCAGAAGACCCCGACCACAGTGCAGAAGAAAGAGCAAAAGAAGAAGCATGAGAAAAAGGATGACAAAGAAAAAGGTGACACACCCATCTTGTCAGCAAGAGAGAAAAGGTTGCAGAGAAGAACGGACAAAGCTGAGAAGGTCCACATCAGCACAAGTACCTCATCAGCACCCGCAACCAAACCAAAAAGCAAAACTCATGCAGCAAAGCAAGCCAAGGTGGTGACACCTGTGTCTACAGGAAAGCAGAAACAAGCTTCTACAGGAAGCCCGAAAACAGAAAAAGGGTCTTCTATAGGAAGCCCGAAAACAGAAAAAGGGTATTCTACAGGAAGCCCGAAAACAGAGAAAGGGTCTTCTACAGGAAGCCCGAAATTGACTAAAACAGGGTCTTCTACAGGAAGCCCTGAAAAAGTGAAACCCAAGGAGAAGAAGGCGGACATTCTAGCAAGGGAGGCAGCAGCTATGCTGGCCGCCCTCAGCACGCCACCTAAGCCAAAAGAGAAAAGAAAGAGGGAGACCCCTCTATACTTTAAAGCTCGAAGAAGTGTCTGAATAAAGACGGGAAAACCACAGCCTCCGTCCAGCAGCCAAATCACTACAGGAGATGCCCCTACTTCACCCAGTGAGAGGTCCCCCTCGAAGATATCGGTCACCTACGAGAGGGGGAGCCCAAAAACAACTACCTGGAAAGGAAAGTTAGACCAATCGACTTCAAAAGCCTGGCTCAAGGTCAAGAAAACAGAGAAGTGGAAAGGAGCGGCACCCTCATCACCACCAAGGGCAGAACAGGCAGAGCAACCAAGAGTAGGAAAGAAAGAGAGTATTCTGGAGCCTAGTTCTCAGCCAAGGACAAGGAGCCAGAGAAAAATTGCTCAAGGATGAGCAAACATTTTAGCTGGGGGGTGATGATGAGCCCCAATTTTTGGTAACAATTTGGGCTCATTTGGCCTACTTACCTTGCTCAACCCTTCATCTTTTATCACTTATGCATTCATTTCTTAGTATATTCGTGTTATTTGTAGGAAGAAGGGCAGGCATTATGTCTATGTGGCTAATACATGATTATTTCGGGTTTTTTGGCATTAAAGGGAGCAAAGAACACGCAAATGGAGACAAGGAGACAGCCAAGGTGGCATTGCGGGTTTATAGGGAGGTTTTCCACAGTCTTGATGACCTTCCTCGTGATTTCCACCTTAACTCCGAGCTCCAACAGCTCTCCCCACCGAGCTTAAAGGTAGCCAACGGATTCTACAGGAACAACAGTTTAACTTTCAGTTGGACAGCCAAGCTCCATGAATTGAGGAAGCCAGCTTTATCTTCATCATGTATAAATATGAAGGCCGTAGCCTTTGATAGGGGCTTTTTGAACTTTTGAACTACTGTTGCAATTTCTAAGCACGAGCTACAACTCGGTTTTTGCTTTTTGTAAGCCAGTTTTGGCATGATGTTAGACTCATGATTATTCAATAAAGGCAGGCAACTTTGGATTCAATTCTGAGTTTTTAAGGGAGCTATAGGTCTCAGGTTAGGGCCCAACCTAAGAGCAATAGACCTCCTTTTCCTTGTGTTGTTACTTGTTTTTCCTTTCAACACTTTATTTCTTTGCTTTGACATGCATTTGAAAAAACACAGTCTGCTGATTTAATTTCTTTAATGTGATTGAGTAGGATTAGTTTATGGTTAAAGTGCTTTTAGCTGCTTAGCTTAGAGTAGGAGGATCAGCATTCATTAGAGCTCCAAAAAAGGTTGATAGTGCACTCGCTGCCATCTCTGTTTAGAGATCGGGGGTGTGGGCTGTACCAACCACCAAAAAACGCAGTCTTATACGTTCATGCAAGCTGCAACACAATCATTTCAGTTATAAAACCGTCCATGCATTCTGATCTTGAGCAATACTTCTTCGTTCCAACACCATGCACGATTTCTCTCCACAATTTACATTGTTGTTCATTGGTTTAATAACACAGTTAGAATAGGTTGATGGAATTCTTGGTTTCGTGCAAGACATAGAGGATTTGTTTCTTTTACGCTGCAAAGCATCACTTGATTTTGTTCTTCTTCTTCTCAACCGCGCCTAAAGCCACCTACTCATCCTCTGTCCAGCTCGTTAGCCTTCCAACCCTTCTACTTCTCACGTAGCCCCACCTTTTCAACTTTCCATTGCTTCCACCCTTCTATCCACCAACCAACTGTACCCACTCTTTCCTCATCTCATATCTCTGTCCCTGAGCCATCACAAGCTCCCTGTCCATCCTACCTATCCACCCATACAACTCCTCCACTCCTCCATCACCCAAAACTCCAACTGTCGAACATCCTGTAGAAGTTAGCAGACTTCCTGTAGAAATCCCGAGCTTCCTGTAGGATCCCCTGCAGACATCCTGTAGAAGCCTGCAAACTCGGTTGCCGAGCATCTGAACGTTGTGGACTCCTGTGGAATGATGTTAGGGATCCCCTGGAACCTCTCCTAGCCCTCCTGACCTTTTCCAAGCCTTCCTCCCTTTGAACTACCCCTGCACAGTCAAGACCTAGTAAGAAGCACAATCACAATAACTCCACCCACTTGAGCAAAAATACAAAAATGAGTTCTTTTCAATGAAAGTAGTTTAAATTCATGCATCTCATCTCACTAGAAGTAATGGCATCATTTTTAGACATTTTCACTCCCACCATTGCATCATAGAGATTAAGCTAGTCAGATTAGGGTTTACTAGGGTTTCCATGTTTTGGTTGGCTTTCAGTTCATTCTTGCAAAGTAGATTAATTTCCTTTGAGATAGCCTTCGTCCATCATTTAGAAAGCATCTTCTGAGAACATATAGAAGTTGGCTTGAGCCCTAGCGGACTTGTGCCAGCTAACCAAGTGACAGCTGCGACAAGAGCTAGTACTTGTGCATACAACACCGTCACTTCCAAGTTTGTTACGAACTACCGGGTTGATAAAATTAGAGATAGGAAGCTCCAGGAGTTGTAGCATTATTGCTACAATACTGGAGCCCACCAGTACCTTCAGGCTTGTATGCATGAATGACAAGTTCTCTCACCAATAATCATGGGAATACATCAATGTCCCTTAATCGTTGGATCTTGCAAGTGGCTCGACATCAGCTTATCTATTCACACTTTGCAAGATGTACTTAGGTACCTTAGCACTCGTTGACATTAATGGCAAGTTTGCCTCGCATTGGTTAATGAAATTCATCAATGGTTGGTAATCCATTGCCTTATCTTCATGCTTGAAAACAACACATTTATTCGCATGACTAGAATTGTACCATTCAGTTTTGTAGCAGGTGAAGATTATATCATTTCAGCATTTTTCAATAGATACATCAGATTTAGTAGCAAAAATAAAGAATCCACTTTCACCACCTCATCCACCATTTATGTAACCAAGAAGTAAATGAAATTCTACATTCTATTCCATGATCCAGCAATAGCTACAACTTCTCTATATGCACATTTTGTCCACTTCCTAGGTAAGTAAAAGTATGTTATTTTCTAGGTTTTAATCATATAATTCCTTGAATACTGAAATTATAATTTTTGAAAAATACTTCACCATATTTCCTTTCTCATTTGAAAAAAAACCATAAACACCTTTATTTGGGGGGGAAGGGACATCCATTTATTATCACATTCATATCACTTCATTTCATCCTAACATACTTGTCCTAATCAATTATGATTTCATTACAGTTCAAAAGTTATGTGATTTGAAAATAAAGGCCTAAATGATGATCATACTATATGGTTGATTTAAAGATGCATTCTTAAATATGTTCAATGAATCTTACTGCAACAAAAAGAAACAAGGTATTGAAACACAAGAACCAATACCAATTAAGATTTGGTTGTCACACAATAACCAACCAAACATGTTGCAATTCAATGTATGACAAGGAATACTTTGCAAAAAGAAATGAAATTGTAAAATATAAAGTTTAAGGACAATTGATATAAGCCAATCTCATTCAAAAGAAAATCATGATTAAGAAATGTAGTAGATTGCATGAGGACATGCAATAACATCAGCTCTGGGCTATGTAGAGTCTCCTAAATGTCTTCAAAATATCATCCACTTTCACCTTTATCGCCACCATTTCAATCACATGTTGCAACTCCATAGCCATATAATCTTTCATTAGCCTCCATTTTCATGATTACATGGGGTTACCTTTGTGTTTTCCAAAAGCTAATGATTTCTAGTAGTTTAAGTGAATTTATGGTTAAAACTTAGAAAAATGAAATATAGTTGCTAATACTTAAAAGTGGTTGGAGTTTCATGACATGTGTAGGTCATTTGGAAGCTTCCAAGGCACCCTTATGTGGCCTCCATTTCTAAAATTCGAATTCCCTTCAAGATATGGAAGAATATTTGGATAAAGGTCAAAGAGGATATGTGTCTCATCATTACCTATTTGAGTTGTGACTCTATGAGATCTTCTAGGGATTTAGGGAGAGAATAATGGACCTCCATTAATGAGGTAGCTTCTTATGTTTTTGTATAAATAGGAGAGCCTAATCCTTTCAAAGGCATGTGTAAATTTGGAGATACTCGGGTTTCCAAGTTAAGATTACTCATGAATGTAATTTAGATTTAGCACCATTCTCATGAGTGATGTTCACCTCTTTCTGGTAATGCTTGAATTGGGAGCATCTCAAGTTGCCATACTGTTATAGGCATATTTGGGCACTACAACCCCAATCTTATATGTCGATAAACCAAGGGCTCTTTAACACCTAAAAGTGTTGTTTCATACCCTAAAGGATCATAGTCAACTGATTACATCATTCCCCAGAAGTTCCACCTAAAAAACCACTCAGAACTGGCCAAAACTAGACCATACTGACTGCTCCACTTTCAGGGTGTGATGCATATTGACACCTACACTAGCTAGGTGTGATGGATACTAAAGAGGCCTTTTGTGGGGTGAAATTAGCGAGAATGGACAAATGTTTGAGACAGTTTGCTAAGTGGATGCTCATGGAATCTTCTAGAAACTTCTCCTATGACACTTGCCTCTCTGAATTCGCCCAAGGATGAGTAAGAGATTCAAGAAATCTCCAAGTGGAACCAAGAACTACAAGTGGAATGACACTAATCAAAAACCTAGAGATGACTCACACCCTTGCAGACATCTATAAATGGATCCCTCATCTGAGAGATCTAGAGGCTGGAATTTTGTAATTTGTAAGGAAGTGTTGTTAGTTTGTCTTTGAGAAGGAGCATTGTATTGTTGGGTGATCTTGCTTTTCATGAGGTGAAGAGGGATTTGATGCTAGGAGGATGATGTTGGATCAGATAGCTGGGTTGTAATTCTACCTTCTATTTTAATAAAGTTCTTTGAACTTTCCTCCATACAATTGTGTACTTGTGAATCTTATTATTTATGAATGCCATTGTATGTTCAATGTATTTCTGATTCTACATTGTTTATGATATTATAGATCGAGATGCTTTGATGGTGTTTTGTTACTTGTCTCTACAGGTATTCTCTAAGCAGGACAAGTAGGAGAGGAGTTGCAAGCTCTATCAACAGGGAGAGAAATCAAGCAAGGAGTCAAGCGGAAGATCCAGGTTGGTCCCTTTGCTTCTCTCTTATCTATCATACATAGAGGAAATGGAAAATTACTTTGATTGCTTGTTTCTAAGATAGCTGCCAATCTTAGTGGGACTAGCAGATCGAAAAGACACTAGTTTTCCAGAAAAAAAAAATGGCGACTCCACTGGGGAGCGAATAGTTTGTTTGTTTTTTGTTTATTGTTTGTTTTATAAACTATAGATGGAGTCTGAAGTTAGCCAGATAGCCTTCGAACTGCTCTTGCTCTGCAATTGCAAAGTAGATAAATGCTGCTTCAGTCAATCTCTGGTTTATTTTATGATTTGAAAATATGACTAACAAGCATTCTAGATGCCCTGTTGGTAGCTCAATAACCTCCTAATATCATACCCCTGTACTTTTCTCTTTACTGTCCATAATAGCTCAGCCTAACTCATTGAAATTAGTTGCCAATTTAAGCCAAAACCTACCTCAGTTGCACTCCCTAACCCATCGCATTGTCTGTAGCTGGAAGCCAGTATGCATCGTACTTCTCGAGTGTAGCAGGTGAGATGCATCCCTGTTTCTGTGAATCATGGGTGTGATGACTGAATAATCCTATTTCTCTCCTTGAAATTTGGTTTTTTGCCTTTGTTTTCAGCTTTGTTTAGTTGTTTCTATTACTTATGAACAATATCTCATTGTTGAAGCCTCCTTGCTTTACACAGTTTAGCCTCCATTGATTAGGATTAGTAAATGTTTTTATGTATTTGTCCATCATTTACAGTCCTTCGTCAAAAAGTAACTTAAATCGAACTGTCGTTTTCGTGCAAAAAGTGTCGTAGCTGTTGTTTTGTGTCAAAAAAGAGAAGTGTCATAAAGGCTTCCTTCTCTAGAAAGTCAATTAAACTTTTGATGTGTATTTGATTTGAATTGTTAATGTTTGAAGTGTCGAAAGAATTTTTCTATTCGAAATCGAAAAGTGTCATTTTTTCATTTTGAAAAGAAACTGTCGAAATGTCACTTTGAAAAAAATATTTCAGATCTATACTTAGTTTTCCTTTTTGGCATTCTTCACATTAAGGGGAATGAAAAACAAATACATACATTTGCATTTGCATTTAGTCTGTGTGTGAAAAATGATTTAGGAAAAGTGCATTTAGTGTGTGCTCTTTGCTCTTTGTTTGAAAGAATCGTAATCTCCGTTCCTTAGTAGCTAGAATTTTCATTGTTAAAAATAAACAATGATTGTTTATCATTTTAGATTGCATATTTAGGAATTTTACATCTACATCATGCGGTGAACCTTGAAAGGAAAACTTATAAACAAGATCAACTCTAAAATAAATCTCAATGAGATTAAAAATGCTTTGGAACCTAACGCAACACATCTAGAGGTCTAGGCTAGAGACGTGTTCCGGCGTCGTAAAATCTAGTAACTATTGTTTTCATTGAAGGTTGGGTGTTTCCTCTTCTTTGATACGACAAGTGCTAGCACGGACTTATGCTCCCCATACCGTCGAGTATATATTGGGAGACCACAATAGGCTTATATCCTTTATCCATAGGAAGCCATGTCTGTCGCCCTATCAATCACAATGCACTGAACACAACATTCAGGAAGATTAATTGTTGTACATAAGTCCTTGGTAATTTATCTTTAATTTATCACCAAGGTGTATATTGTAGTTTTGCGATTGGTTTGGTAGTCCCTTTGTCTAGATTTCCAGAGTAGTCACTTTCGTTCCTTTTTGACTCCTTAAAAGAAAAGTTCCATCTGAGCACTTGTCACTTCAGGCTCATTAAAAATAGAAGGTGACTAGAGTCATCTTTAGCTTTTTCTCGAATCTTAAAAAATGAAAAAGAAAAGTTGTGTCAAAGCGTCATTAAAATTTATTTAATATGGAATAACATTTTTTCCCCTTAATTTTGAGTTGATCAAGTAATCCGCAATCGTGGAAGAAAGTCAATCAAAACCCTGTCATTCGGGGGGACTAACGAGTCAACCGTTTTTTACTTCGGAAACGAAACCATTCCAGTCAAAACAGTCTCATTTAACTGAGTCCAATTCTCCTGGTTTATTTGAAACTTGTGTTTCAACATCATTAGAGACTATAGTTACTCTGATCATTTCTGGTACATTTTCCTTTATAGAAGAAGTTCCGCAGTTACAAGAGGACATTAGAACTGATCCTAGTGTAACGGTAGACACTTCTATACCTGAAACAGTTCCAGCAAGAGCTGATCTAGAGACTGAAGTTCATTTACCTGAACATCTGAAAGTTGAGTTCCAAAATTCAGAAGGTGTCACCCCTCCAGCATCTGTCACTGCAGAATCTATACCTTCTTTGACTCCAAAAATATTTTACGGACCTGACAGTCTACCTCTTCCACTAGGACTGATTGCTATAGAGGAGATAGTAGAGGATCTTCCATCCAGTACGCCATTACATTTTGGAACTAGGATCCACTTATATCCTTTTACTCTTGAAGTTAGTTCTTTTAATCATCCTTCATCGCAAGTTCCTTTCAAATCGCTAGGAAATCTTTTGGATAGACTAAATATGTCTGAGCAACCATCAACATCTAGGACTGTTTCATTGGATACAGCCACAGAAGAACTTCCTGCTGCTATTCCTATGATGTTTGCCAGTATACCATCTGTCCCAACTAGTTATCAATCACTAGATGGAGTCCACTCAAGGATTGTTTCAACGACATGGTCTATTCCTATTTGTTCGTCCAGAATCCTATCTGGCATCTCTTATGTTGAAACTCAGCAAATTGATCCTGCATGCTAGTATCAACTTAGGCAGTCCAGTCTTCAAAGACTGATATATCCTTTGAACACTGGATTACTGCCATATGGAGGGAAGTATGCTTTTTCATTGTTTCCTCCTAGAGAACAACCATATGAGAGTTCACAACAAATTTCAGGTCAAACTAGAATTACATCCAATCGTTGGGTACCAATACTGCCTCAACAACCAAGGGTTGTATATTCAATGCAACTAGCCAAACCTGTGTTGAATATTCCTGCTACACTTGCTATTATGATTATGTCACAAGTACAAGCATTGCCTGTTGTGTGTCAACCTCAAGTCTCTCAGGTTGCGACACAACAGCCTCTTGTCTCTACGGCTCAATCATAATCTCAGGTTAGTGCTTCCTTACTTGGAACGACTCAGGCTCAAATGGGTACTATTACTCTACATCTTGGACAATCATCCATTATTGGGCAACAGCAAATGGTTCAAAAACCATGGCTGGAACAATATCAACAACCGAAATTCCAGCAAACTTATTGAGGACCTGAGAAACAAGGCTTTGTAGGTAATGGACAACCGCATTTTCAAAACAGTTATCAACAACCATGCTATAATGGTTATGTCCAACAACCTTATCAAAGTTACTAGAATCAGATACATTATGCTGGTATGCAAAGACCTACTGCTCAGGTGATCCCATCTTATCCTGGATATGCTTCGCCAAACTTGAATCAACAGTTGCCCTTTGTAGCAACTCTAGAATTACTAGATTTGAACCGATTGACAAATGATCCAATTGCATACGCCCCTTGGTGGCCAGAAATTCCTCATAAACTTCGCTCTGATATTCCTAAATTCAATGGAAATCCAGGTGAAGATCCATCGAATCACGTAATGATCTTTCATTTGTGGTGCTCGTCTAACACCCTAAATGATGATTCGATTAGGCTTCAGCTTTTTTAGTGAACGCTAACTGGTCCGGTAGAAAAATGGTATATTGAATTTCTTAGAGCTTCGTTTGATAACTTCAGCGCCCTTGCCACTACTTTTCTAATCCACTTTGAATTACCCATAAGGTATGAAACGGGGATAGAACTCCTTACCAACTTTAAGCAGACAATAGCCACTCACATATCTAATCATATTTATGAGTGGTGGCGTCGTCATCGAATGGTAAAGATGCACGTTTCTAATCAGCTCCTAGTTGAGTGGTTTATTAAGTCATTATTACCTTAAATTACCGAGGATGTGGTGAAGGGAGGAGTTTTCACTAAAGAGCAAGTCATTGCTCGTGCTCAGTATTTAGACTTTATCTATACTCAGTCTGGCATGCTCTATGACAAAATCCCTGATGCTCCTAGACCAAAATTTTCCATTCCTCCCCCTCCTAAATCAAATAGGGACTTTCACGCCAGTGATGGCGTGATCGGTACCTCAAGCACACAAACCGCAAAGGCTCCATCCAGTAAAGCCCTTGCATTTTCTAGTCAAAAAGAAAATGACAAACCTCTTGCCTTAGAGATTAATGTCGTGTCATCTGACAAGGGCAAGAATCCAAAGCAACTAGGGGGCAAGAAAAAAGGGAAAAATAATAAGAAGAAATAGGAGAATTCACCTCCTGAAAAATCTTTTGAAAACCCTGTTGGGCAAAAGAAACCTTGTCAACCATGTTTCATATGTAATGAGGACCATTTCACAAAAAAATGTCCACATCGAGCTGAGGTTACGAAATTTTTAAAAACTTCAACTACCTTAGCGGTGTTGACTGATCTGTTTCCAAACCCATAAAATAATCTAGTTGCTATCGATCATGCTTCCACATCACAAGTGCTTATGTTATCCATCTCGAAATAGCAAAATGATGCTTTGATATCGACAAGGAATAAAGATTACGGGAATCCACAGTCATCGAACAACAAGGCTACAGATCAACCCAGTAGTTCGACAATAGCTTCGCCAGAAGTTGTTCCGCCCATCATTCCTGAATTAACTATAAAGCCACCGAAGGGATTAGCCCATAAATCAACATTTAATCCTCATGCTCGAGTAGCACAGAATTATAATATAGTGGAGGATCTAGCTCAATCGACATCCGCTATGTTGACACTTGAATACTGCAGAATGGCCCCTCCTAAAAGCAGGCTTTGTTATCATCAATAGGTGGGATTGATCTAGCAGATTCCAATCTTGTGGCCTTTAACCATAAAGGATACGAACCTCAGTTACCAGCCCAACTCGCTTTCCTTATACAGGTAAAAGCCCTCAATAAAACTATTCATCGAACAATCATTTATGAGGGGGCATCTACTGGTATTATGTCAGTGAGTTGCTAGGAAACTTTAGGTTCACCACCCTTGTCTCGATCATCAACGACATTAAAAGTGTTTGATGGAAGAACATACATACTGCATGAGATATTAAGTAACTTTCAAGTTGAACTAGGGGGCAAAACAATAGAAATTGAAGTTGAGGTCATTAAGGGAAACCTTGACTACAATACCTTACTGGGAAGGCCTTGGATTTGTGCTATGGCTGTTGTTGTGTCAACATATTTTAGAAAGATTGCGTTTCCATTCCAAGGTGAAATTACAATCATTGACCAACTAACCATTTTCCCCAACATTTCACAAGCTACTGGAAGAATTCCATTGATCCATGGAAGCTCTCAATCGCTTCAAAATGTCGGAGTAGGTCTCCTAAAATACCCTTCCTTAATGGGTACTTTTGCCCTCCCACCTCCAAGTAATCTGGAGGAAGTGGCCACAGTGGAAACTTGTCATATGATATCTTCTACATCATCAAAGATTAAGAAGAACTCTAACCATTTTGATAGTATGGATCATCGTGAGGTGTTGCCCCCAAGCCCCATAGAATCTTTGTAGTAATCAATTTTTTGGGCCTGGGCAGTGAACCCAAATCAACACTCAGCGAGTGTTTGGATAGATAGGTCTCTAGAGTATGGTACCTCTTCCAATCCTTGGTCTCGTATACATTCTACAGATGAAGGAATCATTCAGTCAATGATGATAGGAGATACCCTGTGGGAAGATTACCACCATCATTCCCACCTTCAAGATAAAAATGAAGATTATTCAAGCGACCTTAATCATCCTTTAGTTTTTATTTTCTATCAAATGTTGTAAATACAGTGGATTCCGAGTGAAATCTGTCCAAGCCTAATGTGGTATAGAATATTCATGTTGGCAAATCATGTTCTCCTTCAGAATTGGAAATATACTACACTCTCTTTCGTGAATTCAGAGATGTCTTTGCATGGTCATATGAAGAAATTCCAGGCATTGAATCGAGCATTGTTGAACATGAAATCAAAATGTATCCAAATGTCAAACCAGTACGACAACGGCTTTGACTGGTTCACCCAAAGAAAGCCACTGCCATTAAGGAAGAAGTTGAAAAACTTTTACATGTTGGTTTCATTTACCCTGTTCCTCTCATTGATTGGGTATCGAATATTGCTACTGTGATGAAAAAGCAAGGAAAAATTAGAGTGTGCGTCAATTATAGGGATGTAAATCAAGTATGTCCAAAAGACAACTACCCTACACCCTTCATCGATTAGATAATTGATGAATGTGCTGGATGTGAAATCTTTTCATTCATGGATGGATTTCCAGGTACAACCAAATCAATATCTTCCCACAAGACAAGTCGAAGATTGCATTTATATGTCCATGGGGCACATTCGCATACCGTAAACTACCTTTCGGTTTGAAGAATGCAGGGGCAACATTTCAGAGAGAAATGTACGCCTTCCATGACTTTAAGCACATCGTTCAACCATATATCGATGATCTACCAGCTCATTTGTGAAAGCGGACTGATCATCCGCAGCATTTGAGAGCCATATTTCTACGTTGTCTGTACTACAAGATATGACTCAATCCACACAAGTGTGTGTTTTATGTTGGTTCTGGTCGAATACTTGGTTTTGTAGTTACTAAGGATGGAATTCAACTCAATCCATGTAAGGTTCAGGCAATCCTTGACATGCCTCCACCTTCAAATTTTCTTCTCCAAGGGAAAGCTAAATTTCTAAGGAGTTTCATTCTAAATTACGCCAAACTTGCTAAAGGTTATGCACGTATTTTGAAAAAAGAAGTACCTTTCAACTGGGATCAGGTTGCACAAGCTTCCTTTGATGCTTTAAAAGGTTCTCTGGTAAAAGCATCATTAATGTATGCTCCTGACTATCAAAAAGACTTTAACCTGTATCTCGCCACTACAGATACAACCATTGCCATGGTTTTCTTATAAGAAGACAATGGAATAGAACATCCTGTGTATTATTTAAGTCGCAACTTAAATGAAACAGAAAGAAAGTACTCCTATTTTGAAAAGCTGGCTTTAGCAGCTATTCAAGCAGTACAGAGATTTCGACACTATATTCTCTTTCGGAAAACTACCATTTTGTCAGATTGCAACCCTATGACCTACATTCTGTCACGTTAATTACTAGGGGGGAAATATTTCAAATGTATAGCCATTTTGCAAGAGATTGATCTGGAATTCACCAAATCCAAATCAAAGAAATCTCTCGTCTTTGCAGAGTTACTTTGTGACCTCCCATCGTAGTCCAACGATTTAGCATCTAAAGCATCAATTGTGGATGAAACTCTGTTTTTGATATCATCAAGCGATCCGTGGTACGGAGATATACTGATCTATCTCCAAACCCAAACCTTTAGGCCAAACACCTCTCGCTCTGAACAACGATGTATTTGATACCAGCCAAAGACTACATGATCATCGGAGATACACTTTATCTTCGTGGTGTCGATACATTTCTGCAAAGGTGCCTCACGCATGTGGAGGCCGAAAAAGTCCTGAATGACTGTCATTCAGGTGTGTGTGGGGGGCATCTATCTGGTTATGCTACTGCACAAAAGATATTATAAGTTGGCTACTTCTGGCCCACTATATTTAAAGATTGCATAAACGTAGTCAGAAGTTTCCATGTTTGTCAATTTTTTTATCACAAAACCAGATTACCACCTACACCACTACATCTAGTAGTTGTTTTTGGGCCATTCGCTAAATAGGGCATAGATTTCATGACATGTAAACCCACCTCGGTTGAGGGGCATGGATATATTATAGTCGCTATCGACTATTTTACAAAATGGGCCGAGGCGATGCCTACATTAAACAACAGTGGCGAAATGACTGCTCTTTTCTTGTTCAATCATGTAGTCTCTAGATTTGGTGTTCCACAGGCTATAGTCATAGATCATGGATCACACTTTCGCAATCACATGATGGTTGAATTGACTACCAAATTAGGACTGTCCCATGATAATTCTCCTCCATATTATCCGCAGGCTAACGGACAGGTTGAAGCAATCAACAAAGTCCTAAAACGCATGCTGTAGAGAATGATTGGAGTCCATAAAAGGAAATGGCATTTAATCATGTACTCAGCTCTGTGGGAATATAGAACTTCGAAGAGAAATGTGACCAGATTTACACCCTTTCAGTTGGTATATGTTTTGGAAGCGGTCTTACCAATTTACTGCGAAATTTCATCTCTCAAGCTTGAAATTGATCTGCTTCCTGAAACTTCAGAGGAAGAGGCTCATTTCTTGGAACTAATCCACTTGGATGAAACCCGTCATGACGTTGTGCTGGCTAACGAAGCACATAAGAAATGTGTCAAAGTGCAATTTGACAAAAATGTCAAGCCTCGTGTCTTCTCAGAAGGTGACTTGGTCTTGCTTTAAGATCAAGGTTCTGATAAATTGGGGCAGGTAAGTTCAAACCATTATGGATGGGCCCCTACATTGTTAAACGAGTATTGGCAAAAGGAGCCTATGAGCTCATAGATTATGATGGGATTCCACTGTCGCAACCCCGAAATGGGTTTTATCTTAAGTGTTACTACGCTTGATTAAGTGTAGTAATCTATTTGTAGATATGATTTTGTTACATTTTTGTTTTCTTTTAGAGTTGTCATTTTGGTTAGGTAATACACTTTGCATTTGTTGCAGATGTCAGACTTTTTGGAATCATTCGTTGGGTACGCTGACAGAGCTAGTTGTGGTACACATAACCTATCTTCTGCAGCTTGGGCCATTTTTTCTCCAAGTGGCGAATTAGTGAGTTTTAGGGGGATATGTATTGGTCGATCAATGAACAACATCATTGAGTATAGCACATTGATTGAGCTTCTCTCTGATGACATTTCGCATGGCATACACCGAATTGTTGTCAGGCTAGATTCACAACTCATCATTCTACAACTTACTGGCGTCTATTCTGTTCGGAACCCAGCGATTTATCATGTGTTCCTAAGAGTCAGGATTTTGGAAAGACAGTTTGATTCCATTCAATATCAACACATTTCCAGAAACTTAAACACATTAACTGATTCATTAGCAAATTATGTGTTAGATAGACATTTGTGGCATTTGTAAAGAAAAGAATTTCACATTAACATTTGCATCAGGATTACATAAATTAACCAAAATAAAACTCCAAAAATAAAAAAATATTTAACTATTTATAGTTTTTACAAAATATTTTGTGTCCAAGACAAAATCGGTCATATGACCAAGAAACTCAATGTGAATGCAAAAGAGAATCCTAGACTAATGATGCTGGTGATAACATGTTACTGCCTGTGCAATCATACGCAAGAGCCTAGTCCATCGACTCAACATGCCAGTAGTATGGAGTTGGAACCTTAGAGGTAACTCGTCGGTCCTCACATCCTGAATATCAAGAGTGAGGCCCTCAATATGATCTTGCAGCACTGCCAGGATCTCTGCTATGTCTAGATCAGAAAGGACATCCCTCCCTATAGCCTCTCCTGCTGGAACGTCAGCTGCCGCCCTTGGGCATGCCGTTGGTCGCACTGGCCCAACATCTGCACAAGTATATGAGTTTTATTAGTCTTGATAACTTTTAAAAACACAAAAACATTATAAAATTGATAAACAAAGACATGGTCAAATCATTTTACCCATAACAATCCACTGCTCGCCAGCTGGTAACGCCAAATCCCGTTCACCTCGTAAATCCATCCCAACGTATGGATACTCTGCAAGATTTCAATTCCTATAAGTGTTGTAGCTTAATATTTCAATTTCGCGCACTGTACTATAATTTCTTTTGAAACGATTGTTGAATTAGAATAGGTGAATTTGGTTTGTCGTTATTGGTTTTGTAGTTAGATTGATATAAATTGGAAGTTATTTTCTAGAATGTAAAATTCACGCACGCTTCGCAAGTTTTACGAAACCCCTGGGTTGAAAATTAAATGATAGGTAATTAATTTTCCTCAACAGGACCAGTGATAAGATTCCAAGGATCCTATGGAAGCATACATTTCCATCAATCTTTAGGCCCCTCAACACCGTTCAGAGCTCCCTAAGATCTGTAAAAGACCTGATTGACCCGAAGGATATGAAAGACTCTTAGGTCATTTCCATACACCCCTGAAGAATGGAAAAGGTTTGTAGATGACATATTTGCCAAGTGGAGTCATGGGAAAGAAAAACTTGACCTATTCCTCAATCACTTAAATAGCCTCTCTAACCATACAAAATTCACTATTGAAATTGAAAATAACAACCAGCTTCTCTTTCTTGATATCCTTCTAACTAAAAGAAAGTTTCCAAGTCTACAGAAATAAAACCCATACAGAACGATATCTACATGCACTTTCCCATCACCATCGTATATAGAAGATTGGCATCATTAGGACTTTAACCACTAGGGTGGCCAAAATATCTGATCCTAACCATTTAAATGATGAACTCAACCATCTTCACAAAGTGTTTGAACTAAATGGCTATAATAGAAATACCATCAAGAAAGCCATGCACCTATCCCTAAACAAGAATAACAAAGATATTAAAGATCAAAATTTATAAACTCCTAAGGTCTCCCTTCCATACATAAAAGGCACCACGGATAAAATTACTAAAATTCTTAATAAACATAACATTAATGTAGCCTTCACCCCTACTAACACCATCAGACAATTATTCAACTCCGTCAAGGATCCCATAAACCCTAACCTTCAAAAAGGTGTTTATGTGATTCCTTGCTCATGCGGTAAGGAATACATAGGTGAAACAAGTAGGTCACTTAATATTAGAATTAAAGAACACATTGCTGACTTAAGAAGAGAAAGGACCTCAAAATTAGCCTTAGCTAAACATGTTCATTCTTCCTCTCATTACATCTGCATGGAAGAAGTCAAACTGGTTAGAAAAGAAGACCACTATCTTAAAAGGAAAATCAAAGAAGCCATTGAAATAGAAAAAAGGAAGAACAACTTGAACCGGGACGATGGATTAAAACTAAGCAACACCTGGAAACCTTTAATTGAAATCTTAAAAAATCAATAATTAACTCATTATTGATTAATTAATTTATTTATTTATTTATTTATTAATTTTAAATTAATTAATTAATTAATTTTTCAATTAACAATTAATTAATTAATATATTCCTTTAATCAATCAATCAAACAAATTAGTTAATTAATCAAACAAATTAATGAATCAATTAAACAAATTAATTAAAAATTTAATTTTACATAAAATTAATAAACATAATAATTAAATCAATAAATAATACAATTAATTAATTTATCCCTTTAAATTATTAATTAATTCATTAATTAATCAAATTAATAAATGAATAAACATTAATCAAATTAATTAATTAATTATTTAAACAAATTAAAAAATTAATTAAAAAATAATAAATATTTAAATAAATGAAAAACTAATAGGTCGACCAACTTTCATATAACTTTTCTTTAAAAACCTATATATATATATATATATATATATATATATATATATATATATATATATATATATATATATATACCCTAAATAAAGCTCATGGATAAATCATTAATATCTGAGAATATTTATTGACGCATCCCTTGATGATGGACTCACTTGGAAGTCTGAAACGTTAGGTTCACAAAACTCTATAATAGTCATTCCTCCTGTTCTAAAACTGTCCTCACATGTATGGATTCATTATTTAATGATATGAAAGGTGTTTATGGCATCCCATCTTCCTGTTGGACCCCCTACATTGGTGGGATTGGCCACTCAATAAATCAAAAGATTTATGAGCATGTAGTTGACATCGAACATGGGAGAACCCGATCTTTATCTTTGACAGAACATATTGGAAAAGACTAAACATCACATCTGCATCGAAGAGGGTCAAGTCATTGCTAGAATTAGTCATTTCCACCATTACAAATTTAGGGAAGCCATAGAAATCAAACAGAGGCTTAGTAATCTAAATAGAGATGATGGATAAAAAATTAACAATTGTTGGGTCTTAACCCTCTCTTCTTAATAACTTATTAGTACTTTTATTATTATTATTAATATATATTTTATTTTATTATCTATTTATTTTACATATTCAATTTAATTTGTTTTATCGTTAATTTTTCATTTTTCTTCTTCATTTTTCTTCTTTAATTTATTTTTTTATTATTATTGATTTATTTTTATCAATTTTATTTCATTTAAAAATCATTTTTACTTTTACTTATATTTGATCTTGAAAACCAATTTTACTTTTATTTGATTTTAAAATCATTTTAATTGGAAATAATTTTTTTTATTTGTTTAGAAAAATCAATTTTATTTTTACTTTTATTTGATTTTAAAAGTCAATTTTACTTTTATTTGATTTTTAAAATCATTTTACTTTTATTTTTTTATTATAAAAATCATTTTAATTTTACTTTTGCTTTATCAAAAATCAATTTATTTGATTTTAAAAATCAATTTTACTTTTTCTTCTACTTGGAAAAAAAAATCAATTTTACTTTCTTTCTTTTTAATCATTTTATTTGATTTAAAAATCATTTTTACTTTTATTTAAAATTAAAATTCATTTTATTTTTACTTTTATTTGATTTTATTTTTGAGCCAAAGATAATAATTTTATTTTATTTTTAATTGTTGACTTAATATTAAATTAGAAGAATTTTCATATTTAACATTCTAAAATATATAATTTTATTTATCTATTCAAATCTAGTCATTATATTCTAACTGTTATAATTAATGGTCTATACATCGATCTCTTTATTTAATCATATGCTTAGATCTAAATCTCCATCTTGTCTTGACAATGGACCACACTCGATGGTTCAAAATACGTCGAGAAAACATTTCTTATGTGATTATTGCCAAATATTTTCTCAATTATTCAAGTATGGATCACATAAGCCTGAATTCAAAAAGGTCACTCTTCTAAAGCTACGAGTAGAAGAATTAGAAGAAAGAAGGAAAGTCTTGAAAAGGTGATTTCAGGAAGACCTCTCTCAAAAGCAAGAAGAACTTGATGTTTCCCTAAAATAGATAATCTCAAGAAGCAAAAATTGTTGGATGAAAAAAGGAAGAAAAATGACATGGCCAAATTGAATATGAAAGAAAAGTAAGAAAGTGAAGCTCCATATAATGAAGACACAAGCTCCAAGTAACCAGAAATCAGATTGATAGCAAGATCCCTTAGAGGCCAAGTCAAAATGAAGGATAAAAGAATATAATTTTTTTTATCGCTCTAAGAAATAATGTTGAAGAAATCAAGAACAAGGGTCAACAAAGGAATAAACCACCTCCAAGGAAGAATGAATATAGAAGATCATCTAAACAAGATAACTCATCTAGGTACACTAATTTCTTTAATGGTTATTATTTTTCATGTACTAATTTTGGACATATGGATAGGGATTGTAATCTTATGACATGTACAATTATCAAGGGAATGATCAAAACCCTATAAGTAAGGTTGCAGGAATACAAGACATGATTCACGATGACATTTACAACAGAAAGTATATACCATTTCTCTAATCACTTGGGCCCAACATTGAATGTTACAAATTCCATAACTATGGGACTATAGCTTGAGATTGTAGGTGTTAATGTTGGTATCTTCATCCCTTCGTCAGAGATCAAATCCTCTTGTTGCATTGCATATTAGGTGTCCCATCCTGTCAGCTGCATTCCATTAGGAGCATGGATCATTTGACGGTAGTGGCTTCTCCTACAGTTTCCCTCATGTCATTTACCTACTAGCCGATGTTTATTCATCAAAATCCTCTACAGTCACTTTTTGTCTTTACAATTTTAAGAGTCTTTGCTAGGGTTTCACTGTCATTAGGTCTATGGTTTCATTAGGGTTTCATCAAAAAGGGTTTCAAAATGTCCAATAACAGTTAGTAGGCACATGAGGAGGTTCTAGTATCAATAAATTTCATAATCAATTGCTCAGAGAAGTATTTTTCCTCAAAACTCTGTTTTAAGGAAAAACAAAGTATTTTAGGTTTTATTGTATAAATTGATGTAATTTCATTTCTTTCATATGTAAATCAGTTCAGAGGAAACCCTGGCTCTTTCCCAAGCCTCAGTAGCTCCATCCCCTGCAAAAAAAACAAAAAACCAAGAAAAATCAAGTCATTCAGTTCATTAGAAGGCTCAAATATAGTGAAAAGCTCAAAAAACAGAGTGCAAAAGTAAAGTCACATTGTAAACATTGTAAAAGTGGGTTTTATGAAAAAAAAATTAAGAGCTCTTGGGTATAAATCATTTTTCTCAATTGAAAGGCTCATTTTCATTCAAAGAACAAAATGTGAGGAAAGCAAGGTCGTGTGTGAGAAAACAAGCGAAATTGGAGAGAAATTGTGCAAAATCGAAGGCATGGCGCACTGGGTGAGTGGCGCGGCGCACACAAGCGGCGTGGCGCATAGGGCCGTGATTTCCAGCATAAATTTCAACTGGCAGATGCACTCAGGAGGCGCGGTGCATTGGGTTTGAGGTGTGGTGCATAGAGTTGCCAAGCCCATTTAGCTCCAAAACTTTCTCAAATTGCCAAAATTGCCCAAGACTTCCATTGTGCAAGTAAGTTAACCCCTAGTCACTGCTAGTAAAGTAGTTTTTCATACAATTTATGGTGGTTGTCTAAAAGAAAAATCAAACCCTACATTCTTTCCATTTCTCAAGAATTTTTTGCCTAGGGTTTGCATTGATTTATTTTGGCTGCCAAGTCCATTCTCTCATTCCCTCACCTTTTCACTCCTTCACTCATTTTCTCACCTTATTCCCCATTCCCTAACCCCCATATTCCCAAAAATCATCTTCCCCAATCCCCAAATCCCATTGTCCCAAATCCTAAATATAAATCCCTAAACCCTAAGTGTTATCCCCAAAGCTCACTTATCACTCCCTAATCCCCTGTTTCCCTAACAAAACTTTGTCCCAACAGTTCCAAAATCCCTCATACTCTCTCCCTCCATAGTCCCTCATATACTTTTCCCTTGGTGGCAGAAAATCAAAAAACACCATAAACCTCCTACTACTCATCAAGAAAACACACCCACTAGTAGAGATGGAGTCTGATCCTTCATATGATCGTGAAGAAGAGACACACAGTGATTCTCCTACAGAGGTACATGCACCCAGGAGGCCTCATAGAGGTGGCAAACATATACGAGAGGAACCCACTACTCTTGCTGAGCTACAGGCTTGCCCTCTCGCCATCACTTGTTTCCAACACCAGTCCTTCTATGAGTTCTGTGAGATGGTTGCTAGAATTCAGTATCATCATGAGTTGGCCCGGTTGTTTGTGCTTCATTTGCATGATGGTCAAGCCACTTGTTATAGACATTTTTGTGCCTTACAGCATTGAGCATGAAATGTCCATAATCTAAGGGATCCAAAGTCCCTAAAACATGTTGTTCCTACCCCTAGAGGAACAAGGTTAACAAACCACAGCAATTCACAGAAGTTCTCCACTAGAAACTGCTCAAAAACAAGTCAATTCAGGATCATTTCAGTGGCTACACTAGCTGTCTGCGTTGAATGTCAAAGCCAACACTGGCTACCTGCGCTGAATGTCAAAGGCAACACTGGCTACCTGCGCTGAGCGAGAATGGACATGTGGCAAGTTCATTTCTCAAGGTGTCAACACCCAGGAAGCTTCCAAAATGACACTTGCCTCAGGGAATTCGACTGGTGATGAGTAAGAGGTTCCAAATCTCCAAGTGGAAGCAAGAACCTCCAAGTGGAATCAAGAACTGACAGAGGGAGAGGACACTAGTCGGATCTCAAGCTGACTCATCCTCTCTCCAAACATCTATATATGGATCTCTCCTCCATGAGATCTGGGGGCTGGAATTTTGTTATTGCAAAGAATTGTTGTTGGTTTGAGATTTGAATCATTGGGTGCTTAATGCTTTGAAGGGAGTTGAAGATAGGAATTCCATTTTGCTAGGAAGGAGATGCTGGATTGGAGCCCTCTGGGTTGTATCTCTTCCTGAACCTTGTTATTCATCAATAAAGCTATCTTGGTTTCTCCTATATACTGATATATCTTTGATGTATGATTGCATTAGTGTATTTGGTTTATTTCTAATCCTGAATCAGTTATGAATGTGAATATCTGTCTTTGTGTAGTGTTCTTCTCTTGTCGCAAGTAGCTGTTCTCTTGTGATCTTGTAGGAACCTGTTGAAGTTGGGCGAGCGAGAAGGCAAGTAGCTGTGAACACCCAAAGAGAAGAGAAGCCGGATCGAGGGACAAATGGAAGACACCGGTTAGTCCATCCATCTCTCTTCATTCTTAATTCATAAAGGAAGAAAACTAGAATAGCTGTCTTTGTTTGTTGCTAAGGCACTGTCACACCTTAGGTGGATAGGATTGTCCTGCATAGGCATTTTTCCCCACAACAAATTGGCGACTCCACTGGGGAGATTTGTTTTAGTCATTTTATTTGTGTCTCTATCATTGTTTGTTTCATAGACTCAACAGCAACAATCGAACTGTATCTGCTCTTCACAGATGCAAAGTAGACAGTTGCTGCTTTGATCCAATCACTGGATTTTTCTATGATCTGAACAATGGACTCACAAATGATTTGATGATCCTTTGTGATAGATCTTAGTACCCCCTCAAAGCATCCCTTTGATTACACCTTGCTTGTTGCTTTTATTTGGCCTGAAACAGTAGATTAAATAGCAATCTGTAACCCGGAACCAGTGAGAAATGAGAGTTTCTCCTTCAGCGCAGACCCAGTGAAGGCATTTTGCATTTTAGCGCAGTTCCCGTGAAGGCTACCTGCGCTGAATGTCAAAACCCCAGTGTTGAAGTTGCGCTGATCCAGTTTGTCCTTGTGCAGCTGGGGTTCTCTGCTCTCTGTTGCCCTATTTTGATCTCTGATTTTTGCAGCCTGTAACCAGCATAGGTACCAGTCAGATAACTCCTTTTCTTTGCTTAGATTCTGCCTCCTTTTGTACAAAAAGACTGTGAGTGTTTTTATGTGTTTGTGGCGTCATTCGCAGTTTTCCTTTGCATGAGTGAAATAATCATCCTGTAGCCCTTGATTCAGATCTGTTGATTGTGATCTTAGGAGAGAGTTCATTGGCTGTTTACAGTTGATTATACATTTGCTTTTGCTTATTGGTTTGAGTTTTTTCTCTTTTAAGTGTCGAAACAAGTGTTCATTTTGAAAGTCGTAAAGTGTTGTAATCTCTTCTACCCTTTCTGATTTCGAAAAAAGTAAACTTGTTTGTATTCGTCATTTAAAAGCAAATTCAAAGTTGTACAAAAAGCTTTCTTTGTAGGCATCAATACTAAGAAAGCGGAAAACAAACACCTGCATTGTGCATTTGCATCTTGATAGTTTGCATGCTTGATTTAGGAAAAGTGCATTAGAGTGTGCTGATTGCTCTTTGAGAAAAGATGGTGTCTTTCTTTTCCCTTAGTAGCTAGGATTTTCAAAGTTGAAAAGATATAAAGCTTGCTTATCATCTTTAGACTGCATTTAGGAATTGTATCATACATCTCGTGGTGATCCAGAAAGGCAAACTTCTAAAAAGATCAACTTAAAATAAACTGAATGAACTTAACAATGCTTTGCAACATAACGCACAACATAGAGGTCTAGGCTAGAGACGTGTTCCGGCATCGTAAAGCCTGGTGACTGTCGATCTCGTTGATGGTGGGTGATTCCTCCTGAGGGACGATAGCGCCAGTACGGATTGTGCTCCCACGTACCATCGCGTATATATTGGGAGACCCCTATAGGAATATAACCTTTATCCTTAGGAAGCCGTGTCGGCCGCCCTACTGATCGCAATGCACTGAACACAGCATTCAGGAAGATCGATCGCCCGTACCCTAAAAAGTATTCTGCGGTTTTGCGAAAAGTTTGGCACACCCTCTACCTAGAACTCCAGAGCAGTTCCTTTTGGCCTTTTTTAGACTCTATAACGGAAAAAGTCCATCCGAGCATTTGTCACTTCGGGCTCGTTAAAACATCGAAGGAGACTAGAGTCATCTTTTGCTTTTTCTCGACTCTTTAAAATTGAAAAAGCAGGTTGTGTCTAAGCGTCGTTGAAATTTATTTTAAACGGAATAATCATCACCATTCCCTCGTTGATCTTCGAAGTTAGTCTCTTTTCATCGTAAGTTCTTGTAGAATCGCTAGAAAATCTTTTGGATAGACTAGATATGTCTGAACAACCGTCGACATCCAGGACTGTGTCATCCGACACAGCAGCGGCAGAGCCTCTTGCTGCTACCCCAACGATGTTCGATGGTATACCATCTGTCCCAGCAAGTTATCAACAACAAGCCGGAGTCCCATCAGGGACCGCTTCGACGACATGGTTAGTTCCTATTTCTTCATCCGGATTATCATCTGGTATTTCTTATGTTGAAACTGAACAAATTGATCCAATGTGTCTTCAAAGGCCAATCTGCCCTTTAAGTACTGGATTGCCACCATATGGAGGGCAGTATGCCTTTTCATTGTTCCCTCCCAGAGAACAACCATATGGGAGTTTACGACAAAGTTCAGGTCAAACTGGAATTACATCCAGCGGTTGGGTACCAATACTGCCTCAGCAACCAAGGGTTGTATATTCAATGCAAACAATCCACCCTGTGTCGAATATTCCCACTATACCTGCTATGGTTACTGCGTCGCAAGTACAAGTGCTACTTGTTGTATGTCAACCCCAATAGCCTCAGGTTGCAATACAACAACCTCTTGTCTCAACGACTCAATCACAACCTCAGGTTAGTGCCTCCTTATCTGGAGCGACTCAGGATCAAACAAGTATTGTGACTCCTCATCTTGGTCAATCATCCAGTATTGGTCAACAGCAAATGGTTCAACAACCAGAGCTGGTTCAAACTCAACAACCCCCATTCCAGCAATCATATCAAGGACCTGAGCAACAAGTCTTTGTAAGTAATGGGCAATTGCATTTCCAAAGCGGTAATCAACAACCATATTATAATGGTTATGCCCATCAACCTTGTCAAAGTTGCCAGCATCAAATACATTATGCTGGTATGCAAAGACCCACTGCTCAGGCGATTCCATCTTATCCTGGGTATGCTTCGCCTAACCTGAATCAACAGTTGCCCTTTGTAGCAACTCTAGAATTACCAGATCTAAACCGGCTGACGAATGATCCAATTGCTTATGCCCCTTGGTGGCCAGCAATTCCGCATAAACTTCTGTCAGATATTCCTAAATTTAATGGAAATCCGGGTGAAGATCCATCGAATCATGTGATGACATTTCATCTGTGGTGTTCATCAAACACCCTAAACGATGATTCAGTTAGGCTTCGCCTTTTTCAGAGGACGTTAACTGGTCCAACAGAAAAATGGTATATTGAATTGCCTAGAGCTTCGTTCAACAACTTCGGTACCTTAGCCACGACTTTCTTAACCCATTTTCAATTACTGATAAGGTATGAAACGGGAACGGAACTCCTAACCAACTTCAAACAGACAACGGCCACTCACATATCTGATCATATACATGAGTGGCGACGTCGTCGTGGGATGGTAAAAACGTACGTTCCCGATCAGCTATTAGCTGAATGGTTTATCAAATCCTTACTTCCTACAATCACGGAAGATGTGGCAAAAGGGGGAGTCATAACGGAAGAGCAAGTCATCGCTCGTGCGCAATATCTGGACTTGGTCTATACTCAGTCTGGCACGCTCTACGACAAAATACCTGATGCCCCTAGACCGGAATTCTCAATTCCTCCTCCTCCTAAATCAAACAATGACTTTCATGCCATCGATGGCGTGATTGGCACGACAGACACGAAATCGACAAAGGCTACATCTACAAGGGCCCGTAAGATTTCCAATCAAAATGCAAATGAGGAACTTCTTGCCTCGGAAGTAAATGCCGCGTCGACCGACAAGGGCAAACAACTGAAGCAACCAGGGGGCAAGAAGAAAAAGAAAGGGAGAAAAAGGAAACCCCCTACGGGGTGTCATATATGTGATGAGGATCATTGGACGAGAGATTGTCCACATATAGCTGAAGTTAAGAAACTCTTTAAGAGTTTAAAACCCTCAGCAGTATTGACTGATCCGTTTCCAAATCCGGGAACCAAACTGGTTGCTAATCAAAATACTTCCCAATCCCAAGTGCTTATGTTGTCTGTCTCAAAGTAGCAAAATGATGCTTTGACAAGGAATAAAGATTACGGGAATCCACAGCTGTCGAATAACAAGGCTAATGAACAACCTAGTAGTTCGACGACAACTTTGACTGAAGTTGTGCCACCCATCATTCCTAAACCAATGATAAAGTCACCAAAGGGAGGAGTACACAAATCGACATTTAATCCTCGTGCCAAAGTAGCACAGAATTATAATATAGTAGAGGACCTGGCCCAATCGCCCTCCGCTATGTCGACACTTGAGGTACCGCAAAATTGCCTCTCCCAAGAGCAAGCTTTATTATCAGCAATAGGTGGGATTGGCCCAAGGGATTCCAATCTTGTGGCCTTTGATCATAAAGGATATGACCCGCAGTTACCACCTCAACTAGCTTTCCTTATTCAAGTGAAAGCCCTCAACAAAACTGTTCATCGAACAATTATTGATGAGGGGGAATCTACGTGTATTATGTCGATGAGTTGCTGGAAGAATTTAGGCTCACCACCCTTGTCGAGATCGTCAACGACGTTAAAAGCATTTGATGGACGATCATACACTCCATATGGGATTTTAAGTAACTTGCAAGTTGAACTAGGGGGCAAAACAGTAGGAATTGATGTTGAAGTAATTGATGGAAACCTCGATTACAACATCCTACTGGGAAGGCCCTGGATATATGCCATGGCTGTAGTTGTGTCGACCTACTTTAGGAAGATTGCATTTCCCTTTCAAGGAGGAATTACAGTCGTCGACCAAAAAACTTTCCTCCCCGACATTTCACAAGTTACGGGAAGCATTCCGATGATCCATGGAAGCAATCATTCGCTTCAAAATATTGGAGTAGGTATCCTAAAAGACCTTGCCTTAATGGGTACTTTTGCCCTACCGCCTGCAAGTAATCTGGCGGAAGTGGCCACAGTGGAAACCTACAATATGAAATCTTCTATATCTAATGGATTCGGAAGATTCCTAAACATTTTGTCAGCGTGGATCATCGCCCTAATAGAAATACTGTAAATACAGTGGGCTCTGAGGACGGTTCTTATCTCGTGTCAACCTCGTTAAAAAATGAAACAAGGAGTCATGAGGATAGTTCTTTTATTGTGTCAACCTCATTAAAAAATGAAAACAATCCCCTTTCCAAATCTCAAAGGTAAACCTTCATTCCAACCACCAAGTTGAATGCAATGAAGCTTGGGGGGCATGCACCTCGATTTGCGTTATTATGCTGGGGGCATGCAAACTTATTTCGAGCAGTTTTAGCACACAGTTCATGCTCGTTAAAAAATAAACGCAAGATCCGAGCAGTTTTAACGCGGACTTCATGCTCGTTAAAAAATAAACATAAGCAATGAGCAAGTGTTTCCACCAGCGTTTAAGCTCATTTTAAAATAAAAAATGAACCACCATCCGGTAAATAACCACTGTGAATGTAACCTTATCAGCCATTAAAGCCTTGGTCGTGTTTGCACCGTCACCTCCACTTTTCTATTGGCCGATCGTTCACATCCATATGATTGTTTACCCATTTTGAGGAACAGCTGCGAAGAGTGATTTCATCTAGCCATCCTTGTGACACTGCCGTGATTGGAAAATTCCAACCTGTACCTGGAATCAGCTGCTAACCTTGTTTATCACTCGTTCCTCAAAAGACGAGTCTTCTTTAAGCTCTTTTCAACTGACTCGTAAAACATGAAAAGATTGCCGAGTTTTGGCCTTCCAGCTCGTTAAAGTGACTGGAAGTGTTATCCCTCCTCTAGATTTTAATCTTTTTTGGACCTGAGGGATTATTGCACAAAAAGATCAAGTGCTTGTTTTGTTCAGCTCGTTAAAACTATCGAAAACTCATCCCTTCTGTATTGTTTTATACTTTTTCGGACTTAAGGGATTAGATGATGAAAAGGGACTTTTGGAGTTAACTTTATGTACCTTTTCAGACTCTCTAAAAATGAAAAGGACCGAGTTATCTTTGTCGTTAGACTCGTTAAAATTACTAAATAGCGACAAACTTGTCTTTAGACGAGAACGAGTTTCACTATCGCTAGGCTCGTTAAAACATAGCGATGGGCTTGCCCGAAGGGCAGGTTATAGAACAAGAATATGTTATCCTCCTCAAGCTTGACAAAAATAAAGAGGTACTGGTCAGCAATGACTAGGGAAAAATTGGGAGAAACTCAAGAAAACTTTGATGGTAGCAAGTCGCTCTTGAACATGACACTTTTCCTCTGTACCACAATCGGGTTGGGTTGTTTCGTTCAGCGGTCACATCACCATGGTCTCGCCATACCATCCATATTTGGGGTAATGCTATCGATCCATCGCATCAGTGTCACCATATGTTCAAGAGAAGTCGTTCAGAAGAGTCAACCGTGTCCCATCCACTGCCATACATTATCATTCATCCTTTCATGACCGCCACCTTGAATCATATGTCACAAATCGTTTTCACCTCCATCAAAATCATTAGCTCTGTTCCATGTCACTGATGTGGGATTCATTAAGGCCCTCCTTTGACGGATCGCTTCTTGTTGACATCAGCTCATTATCCAAGAAGTTGATCTAGGAACAACCCCTTCAGTACTTTGAAGCTTGCATGCCTCAATGGCAAGTTTCTCACTTCCGGCGACAGGTATACATCAATGACCTTCGACCAGAATATTTTGCGTGGTGTTCGACGCCAAGTCCTTTATTCACACCACGTGAATTGTACTGCAGTACCTTGAGGGTCATTATCGTTATCGGTGATTCCTCTCGCGCTTGTTAACGGTTTACCTCATTGACCGGTAATCAAGCGATGTCTTTCCATGTTCGACTTCAGAACAATTCTCACATGGATCGACTTGTACTTAGAGTGAAGATCGAACGAGTTTGAAGACCCCGGATCTAGTTTCATCCATTTGGGCTGCGATATATATTCAGGAAAGATAAAGACATTTGACATGTACATCATTGCAGCAGATGATCATCCTACTCAAAGGATGATAATTTCATCAAAATTATCAGTCTACCATCAGACGATTGTCTGTTCTATGTACAGAAAATGAATTTATAAAGCTGAGCATGGGAATGCCCGCCTCAGCTAGATCATGAAAGTAGTATGAAAAATAATGTATTGTATTGTATCTTATTACAGGTCTCCTCCCAGCATTGGATGAACTTCGGACCCTCCTGGATAAATCATTTCACCCGATAAACGGCCTCATACTTTAGGGGGAAACTGTTATAGACATTTTTGTGCCTTACAGCATTGAGCATGAAATGTCCATAATCTAAGGGATCCAAAGTCCCTAAAACATGTTGTTCCTACCCCTAGAGGAACAAGGTTAACAAACCATAGCAATTCACAGAAGTTCTCCACCAGAAACTGCTCAAAAACAAGTCAATTCAGGATCATTTCAGTGGCTACACTAGCTGTCTACGCTAAATGTCAAAGCCAACATTGGCTACCTGCGCTGAATGTCAAAGGCAACACTGGCTACCTGCGCTGAGCGAGAATGGACATGTGGCAAGTTCATTTCTCAAGGTGTCAAAACCCAGGAAGCTTCCAAAATGATACTTGCCTCAGGGAATTCGACTGGTGATGAGTAATAGGTTCCAAATCTCCAAGTGGAAGCAAGAACCTCCAAGTGGAATCAAGAACTGACAGAGGGAGAGGACACTAGTCGGATCTCAAGGTGACTCATCCTCTCTCCAAACATCTATATATGGATCTCTCCTCCATGAGATTCGGGGGCTGGAATTTTGTTATTGCAAAGAATTGTTGTTGGTTTGAGATTTGAATCATTGGGTGCTTAATGCTTTGAAGGGAGGTGAAAATAGGAATTCCATTTTGCTGGGAAGGAGATGCTGGATTGGAGCCCTCTGGGTTGTATCTCTTCCTGAACCTTGTTATTCATCAATAAAGCTATCTTAGTTTCTCCTATATACTGATGTATCTTTGATGTATGATTGCATTAGTGTATTTGGTTTATTTCTAATCCTGAATCAGTTATGAATGTGAATATATATCTTTGTGTAGTGTTCTTCTCTTGTCGCAAGTAGCTATTCTCTTGTGATCTTGCAGGAACCTGTTGAAGCTGGGCGAGCGAGAAGGCAAGTAGCTGTGAACACCCAAAGAGAAGAGAAACCGGATCGAGGGACAAACGGAAGACACCGGTTAGTCCATCCATCTCTCTTCATTCTTAATTCATAAAGGAAGAAAACTAGAATAGTTGTCTCTGTTTGTTGCTAAGGCACTGTCACACCTTAGGTGGATGGATCGTCCTGCATAGGCATTTTTCCCCACAACACCACTCTAGCTGGTGGATCGTCCTGCATAGGCATTTTTCCCCACAACACCACTCTAGCTGGAGAGCAATGGAACAAGAGGCAGCAAATTGACAGGTAGCATTATGAACCATACATCAAGCCCGGTTATTTGAGACAACTCAGCAGAGTTTTTCCTTTTTGGTACCTCAAAGATTCTTATGCTCCTTTGATGAAACTGATAATGAAGTATTTCAGCTGTGAGGGCCGGTTTTCTCGTTTATATGCCTATCATATCAGGTTGCTAATGCATTTTACTAGGGTGAGGATGATGAATCTCCCCTACTTCATGTGCCAAAATATTGAGAAGATGACCACCCTAGTACAACACAAGACTCCTCAGCAACAGTTCAACAGTATATATCATTTTGCTCTCATTAAAATTGTGGTCATCCATCAGCTTGGTTTGCAGGGCATCACTTGGGAGGACTTCATTTCTCATGAGTTTTTCACAGCTCCTCAGGGACCTCCAGAGGCTTTGCATGAGACAGGTGAACCTTCATATCAGCATGAGGGTCATGAGACATAGACCGCTAGTATGCCGGTGTTTGTCACCTATCAGAAGGGCACTAGACGGTTGTTCGCAACAGCAAAGCGAGTATTATCTCCACCCGGGGTGGAAGGGGTCTTGCCTCCTTCATTAGCACAGCAAGTTCAAGACAAAGGCAAGAGGCCATTATAGGATGAGGGACCATCAGGTGAGTAGGAGACTGAGTTCATTCTCATTGAGGGTGATGATATTGATTTGGGCCCACAAAGCTCAAATCTCAAAGAAATCATCCAAGAGAAACAGGCGGACATCAATGCCTTGTCCCTCAACTTGAAAAGAGCTAAGTGGATAATAAAGTACCTAGAGCAAAGAAATAAGCAGCTTGAGGATCAACAAGCGATTATGGAGTTGCAAAACATTCGGGAGAACCGCCAAGCTGCCAAAAGAAGGTGGAGCTCACGTCACTTGAGAAAGAGATCAATGCCAATCGGGAATCATGGGTTGAAAGAGCTAATATCCACTTAGAGAGGTTTTTGGAGAAGGCCAACAAGGAGAAGACATTGTTGAGGCATATGGCTTATCATTACATGGTAAGAAACAAAGTCTGCAAGGCAAGAATCAGGAGCTTAAAGGCAAAATTGAAAAGGGCATCAAGGAGGCAAAAGGAGCATGATAGACTTCAGATATTGGCTGAAGCTTCCTTGGCCCAAAAAAATTCTTGATGGAGAAGACTCAGCCCAAATTTCAAAAAAATTGGGACACTTTTTGCGTTTTTGGAATTTTTGGCGCAAAAAATAGAGTTTTCTGCCCTATGTGCCGCGCCACCTGGCGCTTGCTTTTGATGGGGGCCTCCAAATTAAAAAAAACTCAGCATGTTTGGATTTTTCATGAAAAAATATGCTTTCTTGCCAATGGTCAAGAAATTTTGACAGGTTTTGAGCCCTCAAAAAGGTCAAAAACACTCATAAAATGACCTTACTACCCCCATTTTGACACACAGGAAGTAGTGTCGGGAGAATTGAATTTTGGAGGGGCAAATGGAGGCCAAAGTCAAAAATGCCACTTGGGTTCGAAAGTAGACAGGTATAAATTTCAAACAAGCACACTTGGAGAAAATTTGGACACCGGGAAGGCCTCCAAAAGGGGCTCCAAACAGGCGCTATGCATAGAGAAATCAGCACAGCGCATAGGGGAAATTTTGCTCAGTTTGACCAAGTATACTCTGTTTTTTGCCTAGCTTTTGCCAGTTTGACTTTTTCTCCTTCTTGATGTCAAACTTGTGATGTAATTTAATGTACATTTATGGATCATGATGTAAATATGTCAAATTTTCACTTAAGGAGGTAGATTCATCTATCAAAAAGTTGTTTCAAACTGAATGAATCAGTTCCCTAGTTTCTAGAGGCATGCTATTCCACTACCTAGTTTCTAGTTCTCAGTTTAGAATTAGTTGGAACATCTCCTAAACTTGTGAGCTCTACCTATAGAGGCTAGGATGAGCTATGGTTTGTCTATATCTTACGTTTTTTCAGTCATTAGCATGGTTGGACTTTTGAGAAAGCAAGGAGCTTTATTGTATACTCATATCAGCAGTTTTGGCTAAGGAATAGAGACTAGCGTTTGCAGCACTATTTTTTATTCATGTGGCATTTTGTTTTGGTACAGTTCTTTCTTCTGTAATTTTGAATTTTCTTATGTGTTATGTATGTCATTATCTATCTTGTTCTTCTTAACTAAATCAAACAAGAGTAAAGGTAGAATCCATTGAAATTGCAGTGCTCTACCTAGGGTTTGCTTTAGTTTTTGATGTTTTCAGCTGTTTGAAGAGGATCCATGGCTTTTCTTGCCCTCTTTAGCTCCTCACCTGTCTAATCTCTCCATCTCAATCAATTTGAAGTGCCAAATCAGTTGCCTACCTTTCCCCATTGAGATCTCTACAAGACTGAGCCTCATTCCCCGCACCCAAAATCTGCCTTTCCATTAGAGCCAACAAAAACATCATTTTATTCAATCAAACTCTTTTGCACACATACCTAGCCTAAAATCAATCAGCATATTAGTCATCTCAAGCCCTTTTTGATCATATTTTTGCTGAGATTGACGCGGAGAGAGCCCTCTCCCGACCTGGTAGGGCTAACTACCAGGTTAATCATGGTTTGATGTTGGTCTTGGATCCTACCTTTCTCAGCCTGAGGTAGATTTAGGGACTAACAGTAGGTACAAGATGGAATCCTCCATAAATAAAAATCCTAACATCAAGTATAGGAAGGTATAAAGAAGAAAACCTATGCAAGAAGAGCAATCAGATAAGAAAGTCTCAACTATCATGCTCTTAGGTTTTGTAAAATTGAAAATTCATCATGAATCAACAGGTACATTAGACGATGATAGGATTCACTAATGATCTGACCGAAGAGTTGGTTGATACATTATTATGAAGATCCCAACTTGTTGAATCCCTATATATTGAAGAGGGAAATTCTATGTAGTAGCAGTTGCACGGTTGAAGATCCATCATTGAAAAATTGACAGGTGGAAAATATGAAGTAGTTGTCAGCATTATTAGTTAGCTTAAGGAACAACAAGTTTGTAGAGTAGAATTGCAATAGGTGTCAACTATGAAAAGTTGTGAAAGGTAAATTTGATTCATATTGACAAAAATTGAAATATGTATGAAGCATAACATGACAAGGGGAGATATTTTGTTTAATACAACAAGCATTGAAGAAGGCATTTCGAAGTTGACATGCATCTTACAGGAAGATAGAGGAACCCATTTCTTTAGTGGGAGCATAGGTAAGTTACAAGTCCATAGGAAGCAAGATAATTGTAAGGGGGAGTCACCCTCTTCCGTTCATGTCAAAGGGGGAGATAAACCATGAGAATAATATCAAGGCATATTTAGGGGGAGCTGTACTAACAAAAATAGTATGTGTTGCCATCAATGGCAAGGGGGTAGATTGTTGAATGGTGATGTCATGGATGTCAACCCTGGATTTTTACTTTGACTAAACACCTATCATAGATTCCAAACTACTAATAAAAACTGTTAATATTTATCTAAATTACATCAAGTTGGAAGCTCCACTAAAGGATGATTGGAAACCATAGTTCTAGGATTTGGGTTCCCTAGACTAAGGACGTACCCTGAACTTGTTGAGGGTTTTTGAAGAAGAAAGTCACTGAACTCACTTCTGATATAATACTAATTGGATTCTCCTCTTTGAACAATTTCTGGTGGTATGTGGTATCCCACTAGAGGCCTCATGGTTTGTGAGTTACATTTGTAAGAGTTGACTAACCCCACTCATAGGAAAAAACCCCGAAATAATGATGATGTGGCAGGTCCTCTTTTGTCAATTCAAATGGTTAACCGATAATATCCTCTCCGAAAATTAAGATAATACTTCTTGGGGAAAACATATATATTTGATTCCAAAGTTATGGACATGTGGACTTTTTGGCTTGAATAGAAAATCAAAATTAAAAATTAAAAACCATCCAAGGGGTTTTCCCTAATTAATTTGAATTTAAAATGTCAAAATTTATCGCTCATAAAAGGAAGTTTGGACGCCACATAGAAGCCCCTTTAAATTTTGTAAATAGGAACTTTATTCATCACCCAATACATACATTTGAAAGAGGCACCTCCTGAGGAGAAAACACAAGCTTAAAAGAGGGGGTTATGTTTTGGGGATGATTTTTGGGATTCATTTTTATCTTATTTCAAGTGTGTTTTGGTCCTATTCAATATTCATTCCTTGGCATCACAAAACAACAAATATATGTCTCATAACATGATCCAAACTTAAACAGGAATGCAACAACTTACATATATAATCATAAACACAGAGATGCAATAGAAAAACACTTCATTTCATTAATAGAAAAATATTGAACTATGCTTACAAATAGAATGGAAATAAGATAGCTTGGGTGATGGTAGCTTATCTTTGAGAAGAGATGTAGTGGCTGCATGCCTCTGAACTGTGTTAAAATGAGGCTCAAGAGCCTATTTATTATTGGAAAATATGAGAAAACCTTAAACAATCAAAACCCTAACACCAGGAGATGTAACACTAAGAGTTTGTGGGCCACGTTGGGGTTAGTTGGGCAGTCAACTTCTTGAGGTCATAACTTGGTAATATTATCTTATTTTGGCACCTACAAAACCTTCTTGGAAACGTCTCTCTGATTATTACAAGCTTCACCATAGGCCCCTACCTATGGCTATGGGCCTAACTCGGACCCCAAAGAAACGTTGTTTAGGGGGCCAAAATTGCTCCGGAAGTTCAGGACCTGAAAAACTGATAAAAATAGTAAATGCTGAAATGAACAGGGAAAAAAATGAAACCGACTAGGGGATCTAGGTGGAATAGGTGAGTGGCCACCAATATCCACATGGATCATTCCTCACCCCTTAGGAAGCAATGGTCCCCATTGCGTGCAGAGCCTCCATGAGGTGAGGAAATTTCTATTGAACCTCATCCCTGGTGAACCACTTGCCCTGGTGAAGGAGTTGGCCTGCTTTGACAACTCGATATAGTTGTATCCTCTGTTGGCGAGTGTTCTTGATCTGTGTGTCTCTAGTCTGCTCAGTTGTGGCCTGTTCCATGCAGTCCGAGTTGAGCTCTGTTGGTATGAGATGTTCTACAATGTCACATATGTTCGACAATGGTGGAAAGTATGACTGAAGGTGATCTACATTGAACAATGGGTACAGACCAAGGAACAGTGGGATGGTGAGCTCGAGGGCATTGTCCCTGAAAACCTTGGTGATGGTGTATGGCCCATATCGGAGCAGGCAAAGCTTGTAGTGGGGTCCAGCAAGGTGCTCCTTCTACAAATGTAGCCAAAATCTGTCACTCACCTGGAACTTATGCAACACTCGATGCTGATCATGGCACTACTTGTACTTAGCATTAGCTCTGTACAATATATCATGGACCTGCTGGTAGATGTGTTGAATGCGCTCAATGAAGTTGTTAGCCCTTCCATCTTTGGAATGAATGTGAGTTGAATCTACCTGAGTGGTTGCAAATGTTATGGCCACATCAATGGGGCATAATGACTGAAATCCTAGCCCTACCTGAAAGGGGTTGTGGTCTGTTAAGATGTGAAGAGCTCTATTGGAGCTGTGTGAGGCATAAGGGAGACTTTCGTCCCATGTGTGTGGATGCTTTGATTTGTGCATGCGTGTTGTGACCACAACCACCACACTATTAAAACCTGCTCTGATAGAAAATTTGAATGGGTCCCCTACGAGTTTGATCTTTCATTTCTCCAAATGATCTGTTTTTATCCCAGGGATTTTAACTCGCTGCTGAGTAAAATCTTCAATTCTTAATGGTTAAGGCCCCCTGAATAAGTCTTTGCGGCATGATTCATTTATAACCCAATCTAGCCCTTCCTTCATATCCTTCATTGGGACTTTTTCAATCCTCATAAACCTTCATGGTGCTCTATGCCCACACATATAACCAACCCCCACCCTTTACTATGGGTGTATATGGACTCAACCCTCAAAACCTTCTATCGCATCCTTTTTTCTATATCAATGCTTTGATAATAGAAATACTATACAAATATGCATAGCTTACCCCTTTTCGCACTTCCTCGGTCTTTACACATCTCTCGATGCATGCCTTCATCGCTTATCACAATCACTTGACCAATCCTCCATTGCATATCACTTTTCACATTGGTAAAGAGCTAATATCTATATCCCATGAGTTACTATGATGCTATCAAGTCTCTGATTGCATCGGATATTGCAATCGGCACTTTCAACGTTGATACATAAGCCGCATTGTGATACACTTGACTCGCCGGGATTATCAAACATAACACATATATTTTTTGGCTCCATTTCCCCAATCACAAATCTCAATCAACAGAGTTCAATGTTTATACATAAAGCGCGATGCGATATGGCAGACCCACTAGAATTATTAACCGCAGTGCATATATTTTTCAGGTCCAACCTATCGTAAATCGCAATCGGTGGAGCCTAAGGCTTATACATAAGGCGCGATGTGATATGGCGGATCCGTCGGGACTATTAAACACAACTTATATATTTTTGGGTCCGGACAATCGTAAATCATAATCGGCAATCTGAGAAAGTGAAGCGAGATGTGATATGCGAAGGGGCAATGAATGGACTTGACGATAATTATAGATCCGAGTGTATAATATTTGAAGTCTAGCCTTATGGTTCGGCTGCGGGTTTTCCCATGTATTCCCATGTGTTCCGATAAAGTGTTGTGATCCGGGTTTTTAAAAGAAAATATGATAGAGTGAATGGTCTGCTTTTGAAGCATTGTCAAGCGATTCTTGAATAAAATGAATATTATGGGCAACGATAATACATATTACAACAGGTTCAATGGTTTAATAATTATAGTTGCTCTGCGTTGCGAGATTAAATAGAAACTGTGACTGAATGCAAGGTTTGTTTGTGGGCATGTTTGTCATATTTCTCATAATCATAGCTAATATGAACTATTTCTGCAGGCAAGGACCAAGAGAAGAAAGGCAAGTTCGAGTGGACCCAGTAAAAGATAAATGTGATTTATATCAAGATGAAACCTTTGCACCACCGATGCCGATATTGCAAAGACATACTCTACAAGAAAGGGATACACACCGCCATAGTGCATAATGGAGGCACACTTTATGTCAAGAGGAAGCACTCATGACAACGTTGATCCATCAAGATGTTATTACCTCCAAACATACCTTCAATCATGCGATATGTGGGATGATGAGCGCAGTGTCTTCAGTTTCCTTCAGGAAATAATAGGGAATAACGTCCGCTCAATACAGGTGAGAAGAGATGACATGCATTCATTCTCTTCTAATCAACATATATTCATTTCCCTAGGAAATGAAGTGCTCCAGCAGATATGACCTCTACGTGTCAGCCGTTTCACCAATCGATTCTACGTCTATATATTTTAATGAGTATATGGAAAAGAGCAGGAAGGTGGAAAGTCACGAGGGGATAGAGGGCCAATCTTTTCTGCATAAGTATTACCTCCAGAGATGGGTAGAGGACTTTTTTTTGGGGAAGAACAACTTTTGATTTATTATACTAATAAAGAAGATTGTTTGGTTCAAGAAGGAGCCTTTTTCAGATTTATTTTCCTCTTCTTTCATGTGTTTATAATCAGGTTGTTGTTTCTGGCATAAATATAAATGTGTTTTGTTTTGTACTGATTGATAATGATATAGCTTATGACTAGCTTGGTTACTTGAATGTAATTCTTTATCATGGTTAACTCATGAGCGTTCTCGATTCGAAACTATATTAAACATTAGTTGCAAGTTTATTTGTAGGAATAGGAATGTGCATTCGTGTACGAATAATTAGATTGCAATTAAGCTTTAATACAACCTTGTTCATCTATGAACTCAGTAATTGATTCATTTGGACTTGGAATCTATATATGATGTTTAATCTCTTTTATTATGCTCATGTAGGATAGTGTAACAAATAAAATATATATAAATAATATAAAATAATGTAAATGATAATAAGTATAAATAATTATTAGTTGATTAGTAATTAGGTTGGAGAGGCATGTCTAAATGAGACATGACTCTTCGTGAAGAGACACTTGCCTGATATAAAAGCAAGCCTCTCGTTCTCATTGTAAATCATCATTCTTATTCATATTCACACATTTAATATATAATATTTGTATCCTCATGGATGCCTTTATATTCCAAGTCTTCTGGAGTAATTAATTTGTAGAAGGAACTTTGTTTGCTTCATTTGGTATCATAGGAGTTCGATCCTCTGGCAGTTGCACAGAGCCATGCTCTTCGATCTAGGCCCTTGGCCATCAACTCTTTGTCAGAATTATTGTTGTTGCAATTCAAGCATTTTGCTATAGAAGTTTGGGAGTTTCTCCTTCATTGATTTTTTTTTTTGTCAGAGACCCTTGGCCATTAAAAGTATTTAGTTAAAAAAAAAAATCGCAGGCACTCCCCACGTCATCCATTTAGATCCCTCGCTCTCTCACGGTCTACCCGCTGACCCCACCTGTAGCAGCGTAGTAGTTGCACTTGTTTCACACCAATGAACTCCATTCTACTCATCGCTACTTATTCCACTACCTATTATTCTCCTTACCGCTACCTATCCGTTGGCTCAGCATCGCAACCTTCCCGCACAGCCATTATTCCAACCACTGTCAAGACCTTGTCACAGCCACAATCATCTGCGGTCATTTTTTTAATTGTCTTCCATTGCAATCCAGTCATCGACCACCTGTCATAAAAAATCCATGTAAATCCCCTACCAACGAGTCTCGTACATCATGTTGTTTAAAGGAAAATGATTCATGGTGAGAGTCGCATTGTCCTTTGCTGACCAATTTCCTGGACTGTCAAACTTCCCTTGTCTGCTACGACGTCTTCAACAATCCACTGTATGCAATCACTCTAGCAGCCAAACCCATGCCATCGAATTCTCATGCAGACTTCCCCAGAGCCCTATGGTGTATCCACTACCAAAATGTATGTTCACACTGCCACCAACTTGACCACGCCATCACCACTGTAGTTTAGCACCGCCATCAACTCACAACCATACACTCAATTGTCACTTCCCTGAATCCACACCACATGCGATACATACACTCGCAGCAGTCGCAATTCTGTTTGTTGTCGACAATGAACTCCCTGGACAATTTCCATCATCAACAACACCATACGGTGTTGATTTCGATCACTACCCATTGCACCAATGCCACTTACACTGTTCCGACAACCACCTTGACCGACTCAAACGCCGCGACAACTCGATATCCTTATCTTTCGTTCCAGCCGTTCCCATCGTTCAATAGTAACCTCGTAACCTCACCCATGCCATTTCATTTTTTTTATTATACATATAAGTTGTATAATTAGGATTATATTGTTTTAGATTTATTATATAATTAAATTATTATATATATTATAACTATATAAGTATAATATATAATTAATTTAATTGTATGTATAAAATAAAGATAAAAATTACTATTCTTCAATTAAAAAAAAAATCTATATATATATATATATATATATATATATATATATATATATATATATATATATATATCTATAGAAAAAAAGGAATAACAATTAAAAAAAATGAGAAAGAAATTATAAAAAAAGGATTTATTTAAAAAAAAAAGTGATTTAAAAAAATATTTAATATTCAAGAAGCAAAAATGGAATATAATACAAAAATGAAGGCCAAAATATTCCCAAAAACCTTAGCCTGAGACGGTAAAGCATTATTTAGCATTAAAGGAAATCTTGCAGGGAAAGATGTTATTATTTCTATTTCTCCGGAAGAAGATGCAAATTATATAACTCCTAAAATCGCAAACCAATTAGTGATCCCGGAGTCAAATATAACTAAAAAATTATACTTTTTTGGCAATAAAAAATATGACATAGCTAATTTACAGTTAAACATTGAAGATTATACATTGGTATCACAATTCTCAGTTCACACCTTATGGAACAATCAAGGTGAATTATTTTGGGATCACCCTGGATGGAAATGGCAGGATCTGTCATCTTAAACATGAAGAAAAAGTTTCTAACATTTTCTTACAAGAAGAAGAAAATAACACTCCAAGATGTTATGCTGAAACCAAATTCAGTAACGCCAAAAGATATATCAGATATTTCAAAAGTAATTTCTCAAGAAGGTAAAAAAGTATTACAAAATTTGCAAAAAGAAATTGACAAAATCAATTTTGACATAAATGAAGAAGTTTCTTGATTTAAAAACCATAGTGAAAAATTATTGATGCAAATTAAGAAACTTAAGAGGGATAAGAAGTCATTAAAAAACAAGGTACAACAATTTATCGAGAAGGAAGCATCAAATGTAGGAATTCAAGTTGATGAAAAAACAACAAATATCGATCCAGTGAATCTCACAACTCAAGAAGAAGACAAGCAAGTTGAAGAAAATACGTTCTTGGATGTTGCAGTTCAGATGATAAATGCTCCAAGTGAAGGTTTGGTAACAAACCCAACAACATCATCCCTTAAATTAAATCAAAAAATTTCCACACACCTAGTAAGGGAAAGTAAAATCCCATATCAGCATCTAAATCATTAACATAGAAAACTCAACCATGCTACATATCGGGACCATTTACACCAGAAACAACAAACTGATGTTCCAGATAATATTGATGTAACATCAATTTCGTCTTATGTTGACAAGTCGTTACAAAATTCCATTGATCAGAATACTACACAGAAGATTAATCTAGGATGGTCTGATCCCTTCTCAGTGCGACAATTTTGTTTGTCACTTAGAAGATCATATCAGCTTGTATCGACGAAGATGATTGTTCCGAGAGAGAAATTCATTCGAATCTGAAAAAGAGATCAAGCCTTTTTCATTGACAAGCTTTGAGGACAAAGCTTTTTGAGGAAGGAGGCAATGTAATGAATAAAATATATATAAATAATGTAAATGATAATAAGCATAAATAATTATTAGCTAATTAGTAATTAGGTTGGAGAGGCATGTCTAAATGAGACATGACTCTTTGTGAAGAGACACTTTCCTGATACAAAAGCAAGCCTCTCGTGCTCATTGTAAATCATCATTCTTATTCATATTCACACATTTAATATATAATATTTGTATCCTCATGGATACCTTTATATTCCAAGTCTTCTGGAGTAATTAATTTGTAGAAGGAACTTTGCTCTCTTCAGATAGATTAGAATAGTTAAGATTACTATAAGTAGGTAGAATTAGTATAGATAGGACTTAATACATATAGGTTAGCTATTTCTTTTGTTGATTTAACTGAAGTCTTCCTCCGAGAGCAATCTTTCAACACCTATAACAGTTTACGGGATCCTTTAAAACCCGTTGGAACTAGCCACTCCAAACGAAAGCAGATCTAATTGGGGCCTGCGATCGGGTTAGTTCCCCTTGTTGGTATAGTGAAAATTCGTCATGTCAACAAAGTGGCGCTAGAAGGAGGGCCTGAACCGCCATCCATAGCTTTTCAGGATTTCATCTATAAATGTTGCACATGGATTCGAAAAGATTAATGTATGGATTGTAAAGGTCGAAAAGATCCTTCTGCACATTTGGAAGAGCCTCATTTCGAAGAAGCAGAGATCCCTCTAAGTCCCATGTTTGGGTCACCCAAAGAAGAGAGACTGTGGGAGTATCCTGTCACTCAGGAACAACCAATTAGAGTACTTACTTGGGCTTATGCTCGTTCCCTCTCTTAGCTCCCCATCTTTCACTCTTTACCTCTGACAACTAAAAGAAGGCCAAGGATCTTTCACATAAGTGAAGAGACATATGCAACCCCTTCTCTTGAAGATATTGTGCTAGAGTCCTTGCAAAGTATCGACACTCCTTGGGAAGAAATTCTTGAGGATTCCTCCTCTAAAGGTAATCCCTGGTTTGATTTGGAAAATCCTAACAAAGAACACCTCGAAGAAACCTTCAACTAGAACCTCCCTATCCATAATATGGCTAACGTTCCCCCTCCAGGTGGGAATCCGCCTCTACCACCTCCTCCAGGTGGGAATCCGCCTCTACCGCCTCCTCTAGGTGGGAATCAAGCCCCACCTCCTCCGAGAGCACTCCCTCCCTGGCTTACACAAGATTCCGTAGCAGTACCTGGGCAACAACATGCCTTACCCAAGAATGCAAAAAGAGTGTTGCCTAAATTCAACCCTGAGCAGGGAGACACTGTTGATAACCATATTCACTCTTTCTTCCTAGCCGTGTGCATGTTGGGGGTAGCCAATGAAGATGTAGTATGTCACTTGTTCCATTTTACCTTGATTGGTACGATTTCCACATGGTACTTTAGCTTGAGAATAGGATCGATCACCTCATGGGGTGCCTTTCAGCAGGCCTTATTAGACAAGTTTAGCAATGACAAAACTCCTGCGGCCTTAGTTTTATAACGATCTCGTTTAAAAATGGAAACCAAAGAAAAGGTCAAGGATTTTCACATCCAGTTCAACACTTTTTTCAACAGAATCCCGGCTAATGCTAGACCTACTGAGGAGTTTCTCATGGAATTCTACATCACTGCTCTCCCTGTCCCTACCGCGATGTGGGTTAAAAGTAGTAACGCACAAACCTTATAGGGTGCTACCGATGAAGTAGTAAAATTCGAAAACAAAATGATCAGTCTCACAACATGTCATCATACAACCGAAGGAAAGAAAGCGTCTCAGTCATCCAAGAAGAATAATGGGAGTGATAGCAAAGTGGTTGATATCAAGGAAAAGGACACCACAGATGTGGAAGGTTTGCATCGGATCATTAAGAAATTGACGAACACAGTCATCAATATGAAAAGGAATTCTGGAGAGGGTACAAATGGGAATGGATGAGATCATAACAATAGAAAACCCTTAAAACCTTTCTATCATAAGAATACAAAAGGTGATCATGGTCAACTTTCATTGCCTACTCCACCCAACGAAGAGAATTTAAATATGGAAGAGCTGGCTCTTGTTGGATTACTTATTACCAAAGAAGAACCTACAGTAGAGCTGGAGCTAGAACAAGAAGATGAGGAAGAGTACCAAGTAGAAGAGCCCTTGGACGAGGCATATCAAGTCAATGTACTTTGGGATTTATATACAAATGGGAATGATGATGATGAAGAAGATAGTACAACAGAAATCCACACTAATGAAATCCACACATGAAGTAAAGGGCCACTTGCGGACATGATGAAGCCTATAGACTAGACAAAGAAAGATGTTCGCCCTTCGAAGGCATTCGCTCCCAAGTTTCCTGTTGAGAAGAATAAACCTAGTGTTGATTCCAAGAGCATTCCAGTCGTGAACTATCCAGAGAAAGATAATACATCTCCAAATGCAACGAAGGCAACTCAAAATGGTAAACTCCCACCTAAGAATGGCAAAACTGGTATGTTTACTCTGCCCTACCCTATTTATAACATTGATTACAACATTGTGGATGATCTTAAGAAATCTTGAGCTAATATCACATACTTCAATTTGCTAAAAATAATGCAGCAAAGAGATATGTTCTTGAAAGCTATGAATGAATGGAATTGCAAATCTCCCACCATTCTGAGCAGCCAAACCAAGAAGTCGACGTCCAGACCTGTTAGTACCCCTAGTACAGCCCAAACACCATCAGCTATGGAAGCCACTCTATCAAAAATGAATTGAACCCCCCAAGATGTCAGTGCGACCATGATAGGAAGGAAATCAAAATCCATGACTCCACCTTTCCTTATCACATTTGAAATCTTCAACATGAACGTACACAATTGCTTGGTAGATTCTAGTGCCTCATCCACTGTTATGCCTTACGTTGTTGCTAAAAGACTTCATGCAATACCCGAGAAAACTGGAACTCGAATTATGCAATTGGATAGAACGAATGTGAAAGTAATTGGGGAATTAGAAGATGTGTTGATTCAGATGGCTACCAAACCACAGTACACACAAGTCATTGACATAGTGGTAGTCGACATACTCGAGGCTTATGGAATGCTGCTTAGTAGGTACTGGTAAAAAAAATTGAATGGATATTTCTCAACTGATTGGTCCTGTCTCTTGCTGCCTCAGAAGGGAAAAGGTGATATGCTGAGAATTGATCAAGAAAGATACATGAAGTATGTGGTGAAGGAACTAAATGGCCCCAATGAACTTGTAATGTTTGCCAATTTTGTCCTTGGGAATTATAGTTTTGACATTTGTGCCATCGAAACCTATTTCGGAGAATTCCATGTAGAGACAGTTGAAGAAACTGTGACAAACACACAGTTGGAAGCTCTCCCTCATAGTCCAACTGATGAGCCACCCTGTAATATAGTATATGATAGAACCAATTTCGTAGGAAGCAATTCATTGAATGTAACATTAGATTCTATTTTCTGGACACTCTACTTTGATGGCTCTAATTGCCTTGAAGGTGCAGGTGCTGGGAGCATTCTCATTGACCCGCAAGGGCACCAACATCTGATGGCCAGTCGGTTGGAGTTCGCATGCACCAACAACACGGAAAAATATGAAGGCTTGTTGCAGGGCCTGAAAAAAGTCATTGATACGAAGGTAAAAAATCTTAAAGTTTTTGGTGACTCACAGATAATTGTGGACCATGTAAGGAAAAGGATACACTACAATTTGCCACACCTGGTAAGATACCAACATGAGGTATGGAGATTAATTGACAATTTTGACTCTTTTAATATCACATACATACCTCAAGGGCAAAACCAAGATGTCGATCTGATGGCTGGTATGGCTGCGAAAATTTTTCCTGATCGTAGACTAAACAAGAATAAATGTTATGTTGAATTGATTTTTAGACCATCTGTGCTTGATAACATCTTGAATTGGCAGGTGTTCGAAGGTGATGAGAAAATCCTTGAGTTCCTTCATGGCGAAAAATATTCAAAAACGCAGTCATTGATGAAAAGGAGCATGACAAGCTTATGAATGGGAGTGAAAATGAGGAAAAAGAGCAGCTCAATATAATTCCCAAGTTAGCTGTCAAGATGGATCACTTGTATGACCTGCATGAAAAATTTAAGAAGCTGAGTAACTGCAAAATGCATAGCTTATACATGAAGTATGAATTGGTTAACCTTGGAATCAATGAAGACCCAAAAATTGTTAAATTGGACTTGGGATGCTCCCACGAGAAAAGGCTACATTTGTTAAGATGTTTAAAGAGTGCAAGTACGTCTTTGCATGGACATATGGTGACTTAAAAACCTTTGATACTAGTGTTATGCAACATGTGATTCCATTGGAGAAGGATGTTAGGCCATACCAACAAAAGCTTTGCAAGATGCATCCAAGCCTGGAATTGTTGGTGAAGAAAGAATTAAACAAAATGTTGGATGCCAAAATCATTTTTCCTGTCAGGCACACCCACTGGGTAGTTAATCTCATGCTAGTAAGAAAGAAAAATAGAGACATCAAGTTATGTATCGATTTCAGAAACCTGAACAAAGCATCGCAGAAAGATAACTATCCTGTCCCTTCTATGGAACACATTCTTCAGTGTGTTTCTGGGTCTAAAATGTTGTCCCTATTAGATGGTTTTTCGGAATATAATCAAGTGTTGGTATCAAATGGAGATCAGCTTAAGACAAACTTCAACACTAAATGGGGCACTTACACATACTGTAAAATTCCATTTGGACTTATTAATGCGGGTGCCACATTTCAGAGAGCTATGGACATAACTTTCCAAGGATTGATTAACAAATCAGTAGTAGTGTACATGGATGACATTATTGTCTATTCATATCGCAAAAGGGATAATATTTATCACCTGAAATAGATTTTCGAAAGATGTCGAAGATACAGAATATCGTTGAATCCGAAGAAGAGCGTCTTTGCAGTTACAGAAGGGAAACTACTGGGTCATATCCTCTCTAAAGAAGGGATTGTTATTGATCCTGAAAGAATAGAGACCATCATGAGAATACAACCCCTTGCTAATAAAATGGCAATGCACTCTTTCTTTGGGAAAATTAATTTCATTACGAAATTCATTTCAGTTTTCACAGAAATAGTGCATCCCATGCGGCTAATGATGAAGAAAGACGTTGTGTATAGGTGGAGGGATGAAGCTAAGAAATCATTTTAGCGACTTAAGGAGGCCATCACAGAAGATCCTTGATTGGTCAGCCCCAATTTCAACAAGGAATTATTCTTGTACACTTTCGCTTCTGATGTTTCATATGCCCCAATCCTCACCCAAAAAAATGATGATGGCAACGGAGTCCCTATTTCTTATATGAGCTCTAATCTTCAGGGAGAAGAACTGAACTACCCAGATGTGGAGAAACAAGGTTTTGCAGTTTTTAAAGCCGTAAAACATTTTCGCCCTTATTTATTAAAGGTTAGGACTAAAGTAATCATCTCCCACTCTGCTGTAAGAGACCTCTTCGTGCATAAAGAAATGGGTGAATGAAGAGGGAATTGGATAACCACCCTTCAAGAATACGACCTCGATATTAAGCCGGGGGGGGGGGGAAGAGATTGTGTGAGCTCGCGGTAGAAGCATTGGTGGCTAAAGAAGGGGCATCCGAAGAACCAGAAGCACAAAGCATACAGAATGCACAAGTAGAATTCAGGGAGGAGCCCCTATGGATTAATGAGATGCTAATATGTGAGCATGAAATGTCGAAAGTCCCTTTGGACCCTAAGTTGTGGTATTATGACATACACTTTTATTTAACACAGGGATTATGTCCTGAGCACATGGATGCATCATGAAGGACAACGCTTAGATTAAAATCTAATCAGTATCACTTGGCCAATGAAACATTATACAGAAAAAATTATGATGGAGTTTGGCTAAGGTGTTTGGAAAAGGATGATGCTAATCATGTCTTGAAGGAAATGCATGACAACCCAGTAGGTGGTCACTATGGAGGAGATACCACTGCTCACAAAATATTAAGAGCTGGATATTATTGGCCCACAGTGTTTAGAGACTCGCATGCCTACGCTCAAAAATGCAAGGTATGTCAAACTACCACAAGACGAGAAAGAAAGCCAGTCGTTCCCCTCAGGCCTGTTATGATTTATTTCTTATTCTAGCAATGGGGCCTAGATTTCATAGGTGACATCATTATAAACTCTTCATAGCAGCATAAGTATATAATCACGACAACCGACTACTTCACCAAATGGACCTAAGCCATCCTGCTTTAGAAGGTTAACAAAGACGAGGTAATATCTTTTATTTTTAGATTTCCCTCATTCTGCACCTTTAGATTTTTGCCTCCCTCAATAACCCGCTAATGAGTCTTCCAATCCTAAATTCATCATTACCTTGCAAATCAAGCAAACTTTCAATGATCCTATGAGAACTGGAAAATCAGCAGTGAAATTCAAATCAAAGCCACTCATTGGCATCTATTGGGAACTAGGTAGGATCTGTTGATAACCTGGATACCCGGAGCATGTAGGAGCATCTTTATAAAACAAAAAATAGGTAACCACAGCTGAACTGGCATGGTGGAATGCTGCATTTTTAAAATCCCATCCATACCTAGCTTATACTTGTTTATGAGGTTTGCAGTCATTCTCCATTTGTTCCATCTACCACACTAAAATTTCCAATATCTGTCATCTACAAGTAAACCTACTCTCATGGGCTAAGCTCACTGTCGTATATCATGTGGCAAATTTAATTGTGCTCTAGTCCTTGTGCCTGAAACTAGAAGGATGTATGTAAAAGAAAATGAAATGTTGAGTCCTTGTGCCAATCTAGAAGGACAAGTTTTTTGGGAAGCCGGTTGGAGTAGGGACTGTTGCTGGACTCAAAGTACCAATTGACATGGCAAGCCCAACCTTTCTTAAGCAGTTTAAAAATATGGCATGATCCATGACTGCGCCCCATTCAATCATATGAAAGTATAACACTAAAATTCTTACATAAATTGTAGATAAACATATCTACATCAAGTTTGATGAGCGATAAAGAGCCGAGGTACACACCTAAATAGGTATTGACATAGCGGTGATGGCCCCAAAAATATTTTGAAAGTAGAAAATAGGTAAAGGAAGGTCAATAAATCCCATAATACGATCATTGGAGAATTACTGTCAAAACCCTATCGGTAAGTAGAAGTTATTTGTCTTTATCCTGCCTAAAGATATTAATGCTAAAGTGGAACCCATGCCTATCCATCTATACAGTTTGAATTTAAAGTTTATCTTAAGACCCTGATGTTCTACTAATCCAAAGTTAATTTGGTAACAGATATAACTGGTTCACCCAATGGTTTCCCATTGGTTGTGGTCACAACCACTACCCTATTAAAACCTACTATAGTAGAAAATTTGAATGGGTCTCATAGAAGTTTGATCTTTCATTTCTTTGAATGATAACTCTCTAAATGATTTGTTTTTATCCCAGGGATTTTAACTGTCTACCGAGTTAAATCTTCAATTCTTAATGGTTAAGACCCCTGAATAAGTCTTTGTGACATGAATCATTTATAACCGGTCTATCCCTTCATTTATATCCTTCATCCAGACTTTTTCAATCCTCATAAACCTTCATGGTGCTCTATGCCCACACATATAACCAACCCCCACTCTTTACTATGGGTGTATATGGACTCAACCCTGAAAACCTTCTATCGCATCATTATTTCTATAGCAATGCTTTGATAATAGAAATACTATATAAATATGCATAGCTTACCCCTTTTCACGCTTCCTTAGTCTTTACACATCTCTCGATGCATGCCTTCATCGCTTATCGCATTCGCTTGATCACTTCTCCATCGCATATTTCTTTTTGCATTGGTAAAGGGTTAAGGTATATCTCCCATGAGTTACTGCGATGCTATCAAGTCTCTGATCGCATCAGATATCGCAATCGGCACTTTCAACGCTGATACATAAGGCGCACCACGATACACCAAACCCGTCGGGATTATTAAACATAACACATATATTTTTCAGGTCCGCTTCCGCAATCCCAAATCGCAATCGGCAAAGTCTAGTGTTTATACATAAAGTGTGATGTGATATGGTGGACTCGCCGGAATTATTAACCGCAATACATATATTTTTCGGGTCTGGCCTATCACAAATCGCAATCGGTAGAGCCCAAGGCTTATACATAAGGCGCGATGCAATATGGCGAAGCCACCTGGACTATTAAATGCAACTTATATATTTTCGAGTCCGGCCAATCGCAAATCGCAATTGGTAGTCAGAGAAATTGAAGCGACATGTGATATGTGAAGGGGTGATGAGCGGACCCAGCGATAATTATAGATCCAGGTGTATAGTATTTGAAGTCTGGCTTGATGGTTCGACTACAGGTTTTCCCGTTTATTCCCATGTGTTCCGATAAAGTGTTGTGATTTGGGTTTTTAGAAGAAAATTTGATAGAGTGAATAGTCTACTTTTGAAGTATTGTCAAGCGATTCTTGAATAAAAATGAATATTATGGGCAACGAGAATACATATTACAACAGGTTCACTGGTTTAATAATTATAGTTGCTCTGTGTTGCGAGATTAAATAGAAACTGTGAATAGATGCAAGATTTGTTTTTGGGCATGTTTGTCATATTTCTCATAATCATAGCTAATATGAACTATTTCTATAGGCGAGGACCAAGCGAAGAAAGTGTAGGTTTTAAACCCATACAGAAATTACTTGCATATGAATTCTAAAAACGCAGAAAATAAACAATGCAAGATCATAAGACATAAAACACATATACACAGAGATTTTTCCCTGGATCCCAAAATGGGGACTACCAGCTTGATTTTTCATTATGTTCCTTTCAATATTATAATACATATTTATACATGTCGAAGCATCCAATATCATGGACCGAAAAACCATCGCATCCAATACCATGGACCGAAAACCATCGCATCCAAAAAACATGTGTGAAAATAATGCACAAAACCATAAGTGGGTTCGCCCATCCTAACATAGGGTCCAAAACCAAAATTTTCTAAGGCGCTGCCTCGGACCCCATAATGTGGGGTTACAGGTATGCCTCAAACCCCCTGTGACCCCCCCCCCCTACACAATCGACGCAATGAAGGGGGCCTCCACCACCTCTCTAACCCCTCGTTTAACTAGTCGTGGAAAGAATATAACACAACCCAACATTCTCCCACTTGTTGTTTTCTTTCCACAGGGGGCCACAAGAGAGCTTAGTCATTTTTTCAGCCCTGAAATGCCCATTGTCTCTCTACACCAAGAGAACTTCTGAGAGCTCACATATTTTTTCAATACATTTGCAGTATTCTTCAAAGTGTCCACCTTTACCAGCAACACCTTTTTGTCTTCTATCATATCCCTCACAAAGTGATACTGAACATCAATGTGCTTTGTCTTTGAATGATATGAGGGGTTCTTTGCTAAGAAAATTGCACTTTGGCTGTCACAGTCTATCCTTATAGCTCCCTGTACTAACCCCATACTTGAACACAATCTCTGAAACCAAACTACTTCGTTGCTTGCGTGAGTGGTTTCCATGTATTCTGCCTCTGTAGTTGATAGTGCCACTATAGATTGCTTATTACTCATCCAATTGATTGCACCTCCAAATAGGTTAAACACATACCCACTTGTAGATCTTCTCTAATCCAGATCTCTAGCCCAGTTTTCATCAACAAAGCCACAAATATCCAACATTCTTTCCAATCCTAATCTTCCTTGGTAGCACAAACCATAATCACTAGTGCCACGCAAATACCTGAAAACCCACTTCACTGTTGTCTAGTGCTCCTTCCCTGGTTTTGACATAAACCTGCTTAATACTCCCATTGCATGTGAAATGTCTGGTCTAGTATAGACCATTGCATACATTAGGCTACCGACTGCACTTGCATATGGAACACATGACATGTCCTATTCCTCTTCTTGTGTCTTGGGACATTGTTCAGCAGATAACCTCACACCTACAGGAATAGGAACCTTCACTGGTTTACTATCCTACATATTAAACCTCCGTAGTATT